>CM077032.1:2400000-3600000 GCA_039090855.1 Macrothele yani | reverse complement strand
GTTGAACGTCAGCCATGGGTGTAAAGTAAGTGGAATGATGTATCCATGAATGGAGTTAGGGATGCCAGAAGGTGAATATGAAAATAATGTATCTTTTCAAAATATTCCACAAAATTAAATGATTTCGAATAACACCAAAACAGAGGGGCAATTCAAAGTTAATAAAGTGAACCAATAGGGGAGCAGGAAGGTAACAGGCAAATCATTGAAGGTGTTCCTGTCCCAGCTAAGTTTAATGGTTTGAATTTGCTAAAATACCTACCTACTGACTGACGGACAATATTCCCTCTAAGCAGCCACGGTCAATGCACGCTTAACCCAATGAGCTGGGCAGGCATCAAAACCACTTGGCAAAAAAATTTATTTTCTCAGCTTTTCTTACTAATACAGTAGAAGTTGGAACTTGGATTGGAAACCCCATTTTTTTCACCTTTCTTTCCGCAATTGATTTTAAATTTAAAAAAGGCGTCTTTGATGTTGGAAGAAATCTGCCTTATTATCTGACAAAGTTTTGAGCAAAACCCTTTTACCTGTGGCTTACAACTGACCCAGGATGCCTCCCCCCCAACTAGCATGGGTGCATTAGTACAATGAACTTGGTTATGGTTTGCTGTGATTGGCTGGTGCTGATGTGTTGTTTTGAGAAAATACTCAATATCTGCCTCTTTCTTGGCATGGGAAAATCATGAATCCGCATTCTCGCATTCACTATCTGCTCGCATGAGGCTACTTTGCAAGAAGCCTTTGAGAATGAAGAGGACAATGAGACGAACTTTGAAAGAGAGGAGGCAAATGGCATTTAAGAAAAGTGTTGTTTTTACTTTTGAGAGCCCAAATTTTATTTATTTATTTATTATTATTAATGCACATTTTTGATTTATTAAAAATTAATTAGGGATTTGGGAATTTTAATCTAAAATGCTTACTGCGCGGAGGAAGTAAAGTCGCTGCGTGCACGTGCAGTTTAGAGGAAACATTGCTGACTGACAGAACACACATGATAATTTGGTTTTGAAAAGTGCTTGAATTTATTTTGCTTGGAAGAGTGCAAACTTTGTCATGTGAAGAAATTTATTAAGAAACTGCATATACAAGGTGAGGTAAAAGTTTTCCAATTTTTAATTCAAAGTTTCTTTTCTTTCTTTTTTTTTTTTTTTTTTTGGACATTGTTTTTTGTACAATGTCAATTTGATATGTTTTCATGATTCTGTTGTGTTTTTTTGATAATGTTTTTCTGAAAAGTATTGTTTTACATATTGCACATTCAAGCAAATGTAAGTTCTGTCGGATTCTTATACATGTTCATGCAAATGAGCTGTTCCATCACATATGATGTCACGTACCTATCTTTTAGGTCTGATAGAATGGCAACAGGAACTACCTCTTATCTTACTTAGTCTGTTAGCCTCAGTGTTGTGTTGGTGGTTATATACACTGACAAGCAGTTACATTATGACCACCCCCAGCCTAGAGAAATGAGCTCGCCTGGAGACAGAACGGTGGTGCAGGTGAAGTTCACAGGGCAGTACATATACAACCCGAGGACCGGCTTTCAGTTAGTAGAGTGTTCAGAGTCAGAATGGGAAAAGCTACCGATTTATGGGAGTGTGATAAAGGACAAATTGTGATGATCAAGAATGCAATATATGGTTCTGTATTAGGTACGCAATACCTTTGATATTTCATTTGTTCCATATAATGATATTATTCTTAACTTGGGACATATATTAGCTAAGCACTTCATGTTTGCTCAAAGTTTTGAAGAACAGAATGCAGTAGTCTTTGAGAAAATGGGAATATAATGAATTAACATTGCAGGTATAAGATATATTTTCCCTTGAGATTCCACTTAAAGGCAGCCTTATCTCAGTGGCAGCACCAAATTTTTTTGTCTGGATGGGTCTGGGGTGTGCCACCAGATATTTGGGAGAGCCATGTTTTTTGAATTACATAAAGTAGCCGCTTACAACAGAAACCAAGGCAAGTTAATATACACTACACTTTAGTTCATTAGGTAGACTAAGACTAGGTACTTCAAATTTAATTAAACAGCACAAATGAAGGAAACATTCATTTGGGTGCTAAAAGCACAGTTTGTGAATTTCAACTCAGATAAAACTCCTTGAAGTTAAAAAAAAACCTGGTTATTAGTAGTTTTACCTTATGTATGCTCAGAGTTGTATCTGGTACGTTTGTTTTGAATATCATTTGTTTTTGTACCACACCATTCGAAAAATACGCACTAATTGTACATGTATGCTTTTTCAAATCAACCATTATGAAGTATGTTAAATATAGGCCAACACACAACACCATACACAAATTGTTCACCGGGCACAAGTTAACTTGCTCATCAGAAAGATCTGCTTGACATACATACATACATACATATCACTAAGCTGTTCTCTGAGATTCAGAGGTTAGCTCCAAAAAGAAATACAAACTTCCAGATATTTTTACTTACTTTGTTGTCGTATCAGACTTCTCCATTTACAGCGATCTTGACATGCAGCTCGGGCTTCACTGATATCCATTACATGCCGTACACAAGATCTTTTATACTTCATGCTCATAATCTTTTTCTCATGCAGACACTCCTGAATCTGATCCACCCATGTCTTGCTTGGCCTTCCTCTGCCTTTCCTTCGTGCCACTTGGGCTAAAAGATTTTCTTAGTAAGCATCTCATCACTCATTCTTTCAACATGGCCAAACCACTGAAGCATATTAGTCTCTACTTTGCTAACAACATTTTGCTTCACATCACACCACTGCAACACATCTTCATTCCTCATACAATCAGACCGTGTCTTGCCACAAACTCCACGTAAGTAATGCATTTCTCCAGCACACAAACGACTCCTATGTTACTTCTGCAGTACCCAGGTTTCACTGCCATACATCAGAGTAGGAACAAATACAGTTTCATACACAGCCATGCGTGACTCTCTAGAGAACCCATCATTCCTGTGAAAACCTCCCAGAGCAGTTATGACTTTCAATGAAGAATTCACTCGCCTACTAATTTCACCATCCAATTTGTTCTCTCTGTCAAACATGCTTCCTAAATACACAAACTCACTCACCTGGTCAATCACAGTGCCATTTATACTTACATTACATTCAGTGCTACCTGTTTCTCTCTCAAACACCATAACTTTGGTTTTTCCCTTATTTATAATCAGTTTGAATTTCATGCGAACTTTGTGCATCCAAGACAACATACTCTGCAAATCACTTTTGCTCTCTGCCAACAGGACAGTGTCATCAGCATACAGCAATCTGCACACATGGATATCATCGTGACATAAACCACTATTATCTTGAGCTGCTGCTAAAATATCAAGTACAGTGTATGGTGTCAGTCACTTAATTTAGCCATTGTTACCGGCACTGCTCCTGATAAAAGAGAGCAGATGCTGACTGCTGTTTGACCTGCAACCTCACTTCCGCCTTTCTAACTCACAGCATTCCCATGCCCCACTCCCACTCTGTATGAAGGCAAATGGCTATTCTTGGGGATGTTACTAAAGAATGATGAATATTCATGGGAGTGAAATTCTCAACATAAGTACACTCTGCTGTAGCTTTCTTGTTCTTAGAATGCATTAATTACCGCATTTGCGTTAGTCATGAAACATTGACTCTATTATATTAGACCAGCAGACAAAGTTTAGTTTTTTTGGCTTCAGATTTTTCCAGATGGGCACATGGGTGGGCCAGGCAAGTTTTATGTGGTCATGGTCCACCCCTGGTGCCCCCCTGGTTTATCATCATCATCTGGTTCTCACTACTGCAATGTCAGTGTTTTGCACTGATGTGTGGTGTGGAAGATTTTCCAATGAATAAATTAAAATGCCATGGATTGAAAGCAAATAAGAATGTTGGATTGTGTTTTAATACTTTTCATTTACTCTTTTAATAGAGCTTGTTCTACATCAAATGGGATAACTGGTCAGTACATTTCGAGAAGCTCAGTTCCTAGTTGTCAGCCATCGGCAGCCAAGGGAATGTTGCTGCACCAGGCCAGCACAGAAAGTTCCCCGGTGTGTTCCGAGTATTCCAGTCCCCCACCTAGTCCATCACCCACTGACACCTGCACTAGTTCCAGCTCAGAAGAGATTAGTGCAGACAGGGGTAAGTAGCTTAGGATCATTTTTAACTCCTCTGAAAATGAAATGGATTTAAGTCAAATTGTTTCATCTTGATGTTTCTTTCTACAAGCACAATAACTAAAATGAAATGTGTTCAGCAAGTATTAGGACTACTGCTGTAGTTATCGGGTAACACTTAAGTTCTATTTATAGATAGGCAGTGGTGGATTTACCCAAGAACCACGCATAGCTTTTAGGTCTACACCTGCTTTTATTCTTGCCCATTACCCTCAAGTGTTGTGTGTGTTTTTTGTTTTTTCAGATTTTACAGTGGCCAATGTGAAAGAATGGCAGGTGTGTCTCAAGTTTTGTCCAAAAATTGGAAAATCTGCCTTGGAAACGTTTGAAATGTTGCAAGCAGCATTTGGGAAAGTTTAAAGCTATTCAAAAACTTTTTATTGGCTTAAGAGTCAACATCGATTGAACATGACCCTTGATCAGGATCCCTGTCAACTTCAAAAATAGACAAATCCATCACCCGTGTGACTGAAGTAATTAGATGTATGGTTTTTACTCCTCCTGCAATTTAAAAACTCTTTAAATGGGCCTTTTTATCCTTATTTCCCCTCAAACTCCTGAAAAAGTGCTTACATTTAATTATATGTTTGGGGGGGGGGGGTAAGGTCTCGTGGAATTTAAAGAGAACTCCTTAAATGGGCCTTTTTCAATTTATTTTCCCTCAGACTCAGGAAAAAGTCCTTAAACATGATTATATGTGCAGAGTTTGTACACCTGGAATTTAAGAACTCCATTAATGGACCTTTTTGAATTCTTATAGGCCATTTTCAATTCACTCCTTATGAGCCTTTTTCATTTTATTTCCCCTCAGACTCCTGGAAAAGTCCTTTAACTTAATTATACACTATCTACCAACAAGTAATTGGACACCCCTGCAATCGACGATATCTGTGGTCCTGATACACATCACGGCCGCCGCCGTTAAATATTGTGTGGGAAACAACAACGCAACGAGTTGCATGCAAGATGCCACGCAGTTCGGAGCTCTCTGATTTCGAGAAAGGTGTAATCGTCGGGTATCACAGAAATGGCCGATCCATACATGACATATCCAGCGAGTTGAAGTACCCAAAATCGACAGTGGCCTACGTGATTGGCAAGTGGAAGATGAGAGGTGACTGTCGGAATGTGCCCCGACCCGGCAGACCCACAAAACTTGGAGTTAGAGATCGACGGGTGCTGGCCAGAGAAATTCGGAAGAACCGCACCAAATCGATGGGCCACATCCGCCAGGAGTTTCAACAGGCATCCGGGAGTGTTCTTTCGATGAATACCATCCGTAAGGAAGCCCATCTGCTCAGTTATCATGGACGTGCTGCCGCCCACAAGCCTTTGATCACCAAGTCCAATAGCGCTGCTCGGCTAACGTGCTGCAAAGAACGTCGACAGTGGACCGTTGAACAGTGGAAACAGGTTCTCTGGAGCGACGAATCAAGGTTCACCCTCTACCGTTCGGATGGCAGGGTCTGGGTTTGGCGTCTGCCTGGAGAACACCTCCTGCCGGAATGTATTGTGCCAACTGTGAAATTCGGCGGCAGTGGAATTATGCTATGGGGGTGTTTCTCCTAGTATGGCACGGGACCCTTGGTCGCAATTCCTGGTAGACTCAACGCCGAGACCTACTGCACCATTTTGGATGACCTTGCGCTTCCTACGTTGTGGCAGTTTTATGGGGTGTACTCATGTTACTTTCAAGATGACAATGCCACCTGCCATGTTGCGAGGTCCACCATGGCTTGGTATAGTGACAATGAGGTTAATCGAATGGACTGGCCTGCGCAGGGCCCGGACCTTAACCCTATCGAGCACCTCTGGGACAAGTTGGAGCGTCGACTTAAGGGATGCCCCCACCGTCCGAAATCGGTGAAGGAACTGACCTGTCTTCTCCAATCCGAGTGAAAGAAAATAACGCTAGCCGTCGTACAACGCCTGGTTGAGAGTATGCCCCAGAGGGTCACAGCTGTAATCGCCGCTTGTGGGAGGCTCCACCAACTATTGAAAGTGAATAAACTTCGTTTTCCTTTGCTATCACAGGTGTCCAATTACTTGTTGGTAGATAGTGTATATGTGGGTTTTGCACACCTCCTGGAATTTAAGAACTGCTTAAGTGGGCCTTTTTCAATTTATTTCTCCTCAAACTCCTGGAAAAGTCCTTAAATTTAATTATTATGTGCAGAGTTTGTAAGGCTTCCTGGAATTTAAGAAGTCCGTAAATGGTCTTTTTTTCAATTTGTTTCCCCTCAGATTCCTGGAAAAGTCCTTAAATTTAATTATATATGTGGGGTTTGTACACCTGCAATTTAAATAGAACTCTTTAAATGGTCCTTTTCAATTTAGTTTGCTTCAGACTCCTGGAAAAGTCCTTAAATTTAATTATATATTCAGGATTTGTAAGTCCTCCCCCCCCCCCCGGAATTTAAATGGACATCCTTAAGTGGTCCTTTTTCAATTTGTTTCCCCTCGGATTCCTGGAAATGTCATTAAATTTAATTATATATGTGGGTTTTGTACACCTCCTGGAATTTAACTCCTTAAATGGATGTTTTTCGATTTATTTCACTTCAAACTTGTGGAAAAGTTCTTAAATTTGATCATGTGCTGGGTTTGTGCACCTCCTAAAATTTAAGGACGACTCCTTAAATTTAATTATTATGTGCAGAGTTTGTAAGGCTTCCTGGAATTTAAGAAGTCTGTAAATGGTCTTTTTTCAATATATTTCCCCTCAGACTCCTGGAAAAGTCCTTAAATTTAAATATATGTGCAGGGTTTGTACGCCTCCTGTAATTTAAGAACTTCTTAAATAGGCCTTTTTTGACTTAATTCCCCTCAGACTCCTGGAAAAGTCCTTATATTTATTTATATATGCAGGGTTTTTATGCCTCGTGGAATTTAAGGAGAACTTAAATGGACCTTTTTCAATTTATTTCCCCTCAGACTCCTGGAAAAGTTTTAAAATTTATGTATATATGCAGGGTTTGTATCATCATCATCATCATTGTCAACCATTATCAATCCACTGCTGGACGAAGTTCTCCCCAAGTTTCCTCCACAACGGTCTGTCTTGTGCCAGTCTCCTACATGGAGGAGCAGGGTTTGTATACCTCCTAGAATTTAATAACTTCTTAAATGGGCCTTTTTGAACTTATTTCCCCCGAGACTCCAATCCTTAAATTTGCTTGAAAAAAAAAAAAAAAAAAAAAAGAAAGAAAGATTTCCAGAAGTCATTGTACTCTGGACTCTTTCTGTCTTCCATTGCTTATTTAGTGCATGGGACATAATGCACTTAGTCTTCTCCTGCTGATGGGATAAGCGATATACATGACTGGATAAACCGAAATATAGCACTGGGCATATTTTTGTCATGTGCCTTGCCATTACTTCAGAGAAGACCCCACACACTCCTGGAAATCATTAATCTGCTACGGAGTACATTAAACTGAAAGTCCCAGTGAAATAATGTTATGCAATATATGTGTAAAGTTCAAATGTTTTGAAGCTTCTAATGTTTATTAAACATTTTTGTGAAATGTGCAAATAAAACTATAGAACATACTATACACCTATATTAATAGGTATGTTTCAAAATAGATTTTCATTTCAGAAAGTTTGGCTTTTTCTTCTGGTGTATAGCATTCAATAAAGATACTATTGGTTACATTCATTTACAAGCACTCCACGCGGCATCAGTGTCATGGTTACAAATATCTCTGATGCGTGCTCTCCTGCACACATGTATCTTTCTTGGGTTGCACCGCACACAACTTCAGCCTGAAGTACTACTGCCAATATTATGGCAGTATGCATAATTCTGCTGGCAATAGTTCCAAAAAATTTATATTGGCATCTTCATTATTCACGTTTTACGGTAAGTAGTGTACAAAAAGGACGCAAAACAGAAAAAAATTATGTACAATATTTGTTGCTCTATTAAAGTGACAGAAGCTTCATAATTGAAATCTGAAGTTTAAAAAACTAAATTTTCAAAATAGAATTTGAAAACTCAGGCACTGGGTGAAAATTTTTAGAGGCCATGGATTTGTCTGCCCCTGGTAATATTCATGAATTTGCATACCTGCCAACTTCTCAGAGCCGATTTAAAAATCCGCTGGCCCTGTAGCACTACTAATAGTAGGACCTCCTCTCCAGGGATATATATTTTGCAACTTCCTGGTATGTATGTATGTATGTATGATACACATGTGTGCATATATGTATGTATGTGTATTTGTATGCATGTATGAATGATACACATACATACAGGCATGTATGTGTATTTGTATGTATATATGTATGTATGTATATATGCATGCATGCGTGTATGTATGATGCACATATGTATGTATGTATGTAACTTCCTCGGGGAGAGGGGGTAAATGGCTGAATGATGGTTACCTTGGGTATATGTGGAGGGAAAGGTCGCAATATTTCATAAATTTTTATTCAAGGTAATTCATAGAACAACTGATATTTGGATGGTTGGTCCATTACTTGACTAGTATGCAGTTCATCTCTAAAGCAATTTTCAGGAAGACTTTGCTTAAAACATTTGCTAGTATTATCATGAAATTAATTAAGCCACTTCCTAAGCTTAACAAAAAATAAATCAACCTATAAATTGTCAACTGAGTACACTTTTTTATTAAACTTCAGTTAGTTACATTGTTCAAATGAAGCATTCACAAGACTTGGCAACCGAAAACTCATCAATTATCCTTGACGTGTTCATTTCTCTCAGTAACTCATGCTCAATACTCACCAAAGAGAGGTAGTTCACTCTTGTTTGCTCTTACTTCTTTCTTGATTCGTTTCAGTTTTGAAATAGAGTGTTCACCACTGCAGTTGGTAACCATTGGAGTGAGGTAAATCTTCAACACGATCTAGATAATATACCTATAGAAAGTCGGTTCCCAACTGGTGGTACACATACCCCCGGGGGTATGTGCCGGGCCTTTCAGGGGTACACAAAAAATAATCATTAATGGTAGAAAAGCAAGTAAAGTAAAAGAAATACAAAATGTTAGTTATGGAATGCTAAATGTTAAGTTTGAATCACCGCTAATAGAGACACTTCAAAACCAGCTCAGATTTACGAATGATGATTGGTGAGGGTGTGGCAATGAACCCCTCCTCCAAACCACTCTTCTACCAATCATTATGCACAGTTCATGCATCACTTTCGAGATTTAAAATTAAATCTGTGGTTTGTACTTTTAGAGTAGTGATTTTCCTTTCTCAACTCATTGCCTCGTTTCCACTATTTCACATTAAGATAGTCACTGAAGAAAAGTGTCAGTATTTAAAAACAAGGGATACAGTTTATAGAAACATTTAAAAGGGTTACACAAGTGGGAAAAGGTTGGAAACCATTGCTATGGAAGAACAATTTCTATCAACCAACGTTTATAAGACTTGGCAACTAAAAACTCCTCAGTTATCCTTGACGTCTTCATTTCTCTCTGTAACTCATGCTAAATACTCATCAAAGAGAGATAGTTCAGTTTTGTTTGGCCTATTCTGGCTCTTACTTCTTTTTTGATCCGTTTCAATTTTGAAAAAGAGCGTTCACCACTGCAGTGTGTAACCATCACAGTGAGGTAAATCTTCAACACAATCTCAATAATATACCTATAGAAGAACAATTTCTAACAACCAGTGTACCCATCAGCACTGAGCCAGTAGCACATGCTACTAGGACAAACTGGCCATGCAACTTCTACGCATTTGTGATCTGCACTAAGCTCTATGTATCATTCCTGTACAGCTGTGCTTTTGTCGGAGCCACCAGAAAGTTTAAAAAAAAAAAAAACAGTTAATTCTAGTAACACACGTTTTTAAGAACATTTCATTCCTCTTTTTTTGTTTGTGTGTTAATTATATATTATTTTCCTTTTTTTCTGGGTCTTTTCCTGTCCCTTGGAATCCAATCTAAAATTTCGGCTGTCCATCTATGGTCTGTCCTTCTGGCAGTATGTCCAGCCCATTGCCATTTCAGGGATTTAACTCTGATCATGATGTCTTCCACTCTCGTCATTTTTCGGATCCACGAGTTCCTCTTCTTATCTCTCCTGGTTATACCAAGCATGCACCTCTCCATGCTTCTTTGAGTTGTCTGCAGCGTGGATGAAATTCGTAAATATGCGGGAGTGACATGGAGGAGACTGGCACAAGACAGACCGTTGTGGAGGAAACTTGGGGAGACCTTCGTCCAGCAGTGGATTGATAATGGTTGACAATGATGATGATGATGATGATTTGCCTTTTATTCCGTATCTCACAAAAATTTGACTACCTCACAAAAATTTGATTATCTCACAAAAATTTGACTAAGTTTGACTACTGTATGCTGGCAGTAGAGCTTGTGTACAAGTGAATGGTGTTTTATCAAAATGGTTTTCCATTGGTGTAGGAGTCAGACAAGGTTGTGTAATGTCACCATGGATGTTTAATATACACTGGTGTGCAAAAATTAAGGACAAAGAGGAGAAATTAGCACAACAGCGGAACGAGCAGGCAGAACGGACCGAAAAACCACTCAGGCGATAGACTAGGGTCCGGTCCGGTAGGGCATGCGCATATATGCAGCATGACGTGGGGGGAGGGGAGTGTCGGAAGGGTATAAAACACACGGGTGCTGAGCGGTGTACGCTCAGCGATTCGGTGAAAGCTATTGATTGCATGGTGTACATCGGTTTGAACGACGTCGGGTTGCTGCCACCGTGTGATATGGCCAACAGGCAATCCAGTAGACGATATCTGGATGACTTTACCCGAGGTCACGTCATTGGGAAGTTGGAAGAAGTTCGAAGTGTGACTAGTGTGGCCGAGGAGTTCGAGATCGCTCACAGCATCGTTTCACGAGCTTGGAAAGTATTTCAAACGTCAAACGACAGGAACAGCTGTCCGAGAGTTTAGCAGTAGTCATCCACGAGCAGCCACGATGGCGGACGACCAGTATATTGTCCTACAGGCGAGAAGAGACAGACGACAGACAGTCGGAGAAATCGCGAGGCACATGCAACAGACAACTGGACGTCCGTTATCGTGTCTTACCGTGGCCAGGAGGCTGCACAAAGGTGGTCTATTTGCACGACGACCAGTATGGTGTGTGCGATATTAACGCCTGCTCATCGAAGACAGTGGTTTCGGTGGTGCCAGAAACACAAGAACTGAACAACACATCAGCAATGGGGTCGAGTTCTCTTTACCGATGAGAGCCGATTTAGTCTGACGAGCGATTCTGGATGTATACACATCTGGAGAGAGCAGAGAATACGCAACGCAATCACAACTCCAACATCATTGAAAGGGACCGGTTTGGAGGTGGCATAGTTCTCGTTTAGGGCAGTATCATTCTTGGTAGCCATACTGACCTTCACATCTTCCAAGGAGGTTCAGTCACTGGTGTCCACTATTGTACCGAGGTTCTCCTGCCTCACGTGCGTCTGTTTAGAGGTGCTGTGGGTCCTGAGTTCCTCTTCATGGACGACAACACTACACCTCATCGTACAGTGGCTGTCACAGAGCTGTTGGAGAGTGAAGATATTCAACGCATGATTTGGCCCGCAAGGTTCCCCGAACCTAAATCCAATCGAACACGAGTGGGACCTTCTCGGAAGATGCTTGGCAGCACGTCACCAGCCGCCAGCAACGATTCCGCAGCTGCGATTGGCGCTACAAGAGGAATGGGCTGGGATGCCTCAACAGCTCCTTTTCAACCTCGTCATCAGCATGGTCAGATGTTGTAAATCCTGCAACTCAGTCAGGAGTGATCATATCCCCTACTAAAGACTGGATTTTTCTTGGCAGCCTCCTGTCACATGGGCATTTCTGTCTTCTGTCCAGTTGTGCTCGAAGCTACCTTTTCAATTAAGTGTCTTTGTATCCTTTGGATTCCTTGTTTGGACAGTTTTACTCACTTGTCCCATATTCTTACATCTTGGGGATCTTATGGTATGATTTGAGTTGATGTGGAGCAATTCTGCACGATGTTACATTCGAAAAACTGTCTCGTCCTTAATTTTTTGCACGCCAGTGCATTTATGGATGCGTGCATGCGTGATGCCAAAATAGATAATACTGGTTTATATCTTGGTGATATCCATGTGTGCAGATTTGCTCTCTGCCAGCAGGACAGTGTCACCAGCTGTATGCTGATGACACTGTCCTGTTGGCAGAGAGCAAAAGTGAGTTGTAGAGTATGTTGTACCAGATGTATAAAGTTTGCATGAAATTCAAACTCACTTTTGCTCTCTGCCAACAGGACAGTGTCATCAGCTGTATGCTGATGACACTGTCCTGTTGGCAGAGAGCAAAAGTGAGTTGCAGAGTATGTTGTACCAGATGTATAAAGTTTGCATGAAATTCAAACTGAGTATAAATAAAGGAAAAGCCAAAGTTATGGTTTTTGAGAGAGGAACTGGTAGTACTGAATGTAATATTTAAGTGCAAATGGCCCAGTGATTAACCAGGTGAATGAGTTTGTGTATTTGGGGAGCATGTTTGTCAGAGAGAACAAATTGGATGGTGAAATTAGTAGGCGAGTGAATTGTTCATTGAAAGTCATGGCTGCTTTGGGAGGTTTTCACAGGGATGATGGGTTCTCTAGAGAATCACCACATGGCTGTGTATGAGTGTGTAATTGTTCCTACTTTGATGTATGGCAGTGAAACCTGGGTACTGCAGAAAATACATAGGAGTTGTTTGTGTGCTCGGGAAACATGCATTTCTTACAGGGGGTTTGTGGCAAGGTGTGTTCTTACTGTGTGAGGAATGAAGATGTGTTGCAGTTGTGTAATGTAAAGCAAAATGTTGTTAGCAAGAAGGAGACTAATATGCTTTGGTGGTTTGGCCATGTTGAAAGAATGAGTGATGAGATTCTTAGTAAGAAAATCTTTTTAGGCCAAGTGGCAGGAAGGAAAGGCAGAGGAAGTCATGGGATGATCAGATTCAGGAGTGTCTGCATGAGAAAAAGATTATGAGTGTGAAGTATAGAAGGTCTTGTGAACGTCGTGTGATGGATGTCAGTGAAGCCCAAATTGTATGTCAAGATCGCTGTAAATGGAGAAATTTGATACAGCAACAGTAAGTAAAAATTATCCGGTGATTTGTATTTCTTTATGGAGCGATTTCTTTATGGAGCGAACCTCAGAATCCCTGGGGAATAGCTTACTGATATGCAACAAAAATTTTATGTGTACGAAGGGATAAGCTTTCTTAAGCTTCCTACAGTTGCTCATCTCTTTTCCCCTACTCTAACTGGTAACTGTTGTTTCTCAAGAAGAAGAGTTTTCACGTGACTGGTCCGTCTTCCTACTGTGTTGACACTATCTGCCCCTTTCTCACTCATAGTGAGGAATGTGAAGGACTGAGATATGCTATTGGGATTATTGTGCATTGTGACATGAGTGTGGTTGGTGTCACATAGGTGAACAACCACGTGTAACATTAGTGTAATTCTTATTTTCATCTTTTGTGGCTGTGTTGTACTCCTAAAAATTCAGTACATTGAAATTCCATTTTATATTAACTCTTGACGTTTCAGTTTTTCTTTTATAAAAAAAAATCAGGTTTTTTTTAATAAAACGACAACAACAACAAAACTGATGGCTGAAGACCAGGATCACACCGTTGTTGCTGGCAGTGATAGGCTTGCCTCAATCATCCTTTAAACGATTGTGCATGCTGGTAGATTTTACAGTAAAAATATGTAAAAGCCATTTTTTATGAAAGTTTTATGCCACTTTACACTGAGTGATCACTGAATTATGACCACCCCTATCAAAAGTGGATGCAGCCCAACCTGTTGACCACATGATTTTCGAGAGGGCGCAATTAGTCGACTGATGTAGCATACACCAATGAGCCAATACATTATGGCCACCTGCCTAATCAGCTGTAGGACCCCATTTAACCCGCAAAACAGTGGCCACTCAGTGAGGCATTGTTTCAATGAGGTGATGATAGGTATCCTGAGGAATCTGGTACCATAACCAGATTCCTCAGGATACCTATCACCACCACCCTGAAATGTACGGGAAGGTCCTCCACTTCCTGTACATTTCAGGGTGGTGGTGATTTAGCCCAAACTCGCTTTTCCAAATCGAACCATAAATGTTCGATTGGGTTCATGTCAGTTGAATTTGGAGGCCAGGGCATTAAGAAAAAGTCACCAGCATGTTCCTCGAACCACACCTTGATGATTCTGGCAGTGTTGTATGGCGCATTATCGTGTTGGTGATGGCCATCACCAACACGATAATGCGCAGTTGCCATGAATGGGTGAACTTGATAATGCGCAGTTGCCATGCACAGTTGCCATGAATGGGTGAACTTGGTCTGCAACCATGTTCAGATACCTGACAGCTGCCAAGAATTATGCTATTGGGATAATGGGGCCTAAAGTGTCCAAAGAAAACGTTGCCCATGGCATAACACCACTGCTGCTGGCGTGTTACAGCCCAGCAGTTCGTCAAGGTGCAATAGCCTGCATTGGTAATTGGTGTGTCTGTGCTCAGCTGTCTATGTGATGCACCAGGAATCTTGATTCATCGGATCAGGCCACTTTCTTCCAATCATCCGTGGTCCAATCTCGACGATCATGTGTTCTTAGCGATGACGTGCAGTGAGCATGGAGACCCGGCTGGGTCTTCGGCTTCGCAGGCACATGCGCAGTAGTCCGTGACGAACTGTGTGCTGTGAAACATTGCCCTGATTGCCACTGTTGAAGCTGCGGGTGATTTGTCGCACTGTGGCGCTGCAGTCGCTGTGAACAACGTGCGACAGTTTCCGCTCCCCTCAGGCATCAATGAGCTGCGGGTGACGGTTAGTAATTTGGCCATCTGTGCACCACTTTTGATACATACTCACTACAGTGGCATGTGAACAACCCACAAGCTCCACCGTTTCCGAGATCGTAGTTTCGAGGCATTCTGCCATCACAATTTGTCCTTTATCAAACTTTGATAAATCGGCAGCTTTTCCCATTCTGACTCTGAACACTCTACTAACTGAAAGCCGGTCTTCGGGTTCTATATGTACTGCCCTGTGAACTTCACCTACGCCACCATTCGGTCTCCAGGTGTGCTCATTTCTTTAGGCTGGGGGTGGTCATAATGTAATTGCTCATCAGTTTATATAAGGTGTGAGTGGAGCAAAAGGTAGTAATATTTAGAGCGCGATGGGCAAATGAAATAATTTTTTGGTCTTTCAGAAAGGACAGATTGTGGGAGCTCGGACAGCGGGTACCTCGATTTCCCAAATGGCTGAACCGGTGGGGTTTTTGCAAGGGAAAAGACAGATTGTTCGAGCTCGGACAGCGGGTGCCTCGATTTCCCAAATGGCTGAACCGGTGGGTTGTTCGCGAGGGAAAAGGCAGATTGTTCGAGCTCGGACAGCGGGTGCCTTGATTTCCAAAATGGCTGAACCCCGGTGGGTTGTTCGAGCTCGGACAGCGGGTGCCTCGATTTCCAAAATGGCTGAACCGGTGGGTTGTTCGCGAGGAAAAGGACAGATTGTGGGAGCTCAGACAGCGGGTGCCTCAATTTCCCAAATGGCTGAACTGGTGGGTTGTTTGCGAGGGAAAGGACTGATTGAGGTAGCTCGGACAGCAGGTGCCTCGATTTCCCAAAGGGCTGAACTGGTGGGTTGCTCACGAGCCACCGCATTTAAAGTGTATCAGGACTGGTGTAAAAATTGTTGAACAACAACTTGAAGGCAAAACTGCACAGGACAGTGAAAGGTTGATGTGAGAGGTGAGCACCAGGTGTGACGACTGTACAGGCCGACAGACGCAGGCATTACTGTTCAACAGTTGAGTACCCAAAACAACAGAGGTCAACCCAGAACAGTGTTAGAATTACAAATAAATATTCTACTGGCCCAGCAGACCACTAGAATTTGCAAACCACTGGTCCACCAAAATGTCCCTTGGCCCATAAAAAATTAAAAAAAAAATTAAAACATTTGCAATATATGTAAAAAATAATGTGTTATTTTAATGGAATTATCTCCAATATTTGTTTTTAAAACATCTAATTTGAAAGTGCTACTGACCGGACTAAGAATTTTCTAGAATAAGATCCCGATGGATTGGTGATGTAACAGTAAGAGTGCATTCCTGATCTGTTTTTAAATAAGAAGGATCAAGGAGATTCCAAGGGTACAAAAAATTCTTATACGTAGTAGCCTTTTTTATGTTTTATTGTTTAGAATTTAACTTCCTTTCCTTATTTTTAGTCTTATTTGCTTATCCCTGCTACTTTCCCATGAAGTTAGTTTTAGTCCCCCATTTAAAACTGTTTTATGTGAATTGCTCTTTTGCAAAAATTACCTTCACGCATCCAATTGGCCTTCTGTGCTAGTATGCTTTCTTGGGCCAGTAACAAAATCTGGCTTGTGTCTGGTATCAGTATCTGTTGCATTCACTAGGGTGGGTGAAAATAATAAAAAACGGCTGTAGCCATTACAGGACAAAGACTGGGAAATTGCCTTTCTGTATTAGCTGTTTCTTCCACTCTTTTTTTTTTTTTTTTTTTTTTGATTGGAGATTTAACGACCACTGTGATCAACTCAATGGGCTATAAGCAGTCGCCCATCCCTAATTCAGGGTCACTGGTTCCAGAGAAGGGAAAGAGCCAGTGCCGTAAGACAAACACAACATCCATGCTTCACCGGGATTCGAACCCGGACCCGGCCGCCCCGATGGCACAGTGGTCTAAGGCGCTGGCCTCTGATCATTCGTCCGTAAGGGGTCCGGGTTCGAATCCCCATGAGTCATGGATGTTGTGTTTGTCTTACGGCACTGGCTCTCTCCCTTCCCTGGAACCAGTGACCCTAAATTAGGGACGGGCGACTGCTTATAGCCCATTGAGTTGCTCACGGTGGTCATTAAACCTCCAATCAAAAAAAAAAAAAAAAAAAAAGAACCCGGACCCCTTTCAGACGAATGATCATCAGAGGCCATCGCTTAGACCACTGCGCCACCGGGCGGCAATCTTCCACTCTTTACAAATCATGAAGGATAAAAAAAAAAAAAAAGCTGTTGTCCAATAGCATTTCATGAAACTATCACTAGTTTGCAGCCTGAAAAGAAAAACGTACAGCGAGGTAAGAGAAATAGAAATTTATTTTTTAACTTGTCACAACTTAGAAAAAACCTTACTAGCCATCTGGTCCAGTAAAGTCAATAGTTCAGTGGTCCGACAGAAGTTTTACTGGCCAATGGCCAGCAGACCACTGGATAATTCGAACGCTGGTATTTATCGTGACCAGGCATCGAATGCCCGTCCATATGGGTTGTAATAGCAAATGACCAAGACTACATTCTCTCCTAACCACAGTTTATTGGAGCAAAACACTTGTCTTGTGCAAAGATCATGCAAGTTGGACACCAGTTAACTGGGGAAACGTGTGCTAGTCTGACGAGTCACGTTTTCTACTCATTCTGTGGATGATTGTGTACATATTTGGTGCAAACAACATGAGGCACTCAATCCATCCTGCAAGATCTCCACTGTGCAAGTTCATGGAAGCAGTTGTATGGTGTGGGGCATGCTTACCTGGCACGAATTTGGGCCCCTGGTGCATGTGGAACAACATATGGGAGATGCCCACTATCGTGAATTGCTTGCTGACTCTGTACACCCAGCAATGTTTCACTTTTTTTCCAAATCACAGCGGTTTTTCCAAAATGACAATGCGTTGAGCCAATATTTGTTCAGAAATGGTTTGAGGAACACAGTTCTGACTTCCAGCCTATCGATTGGCCTCTGAACTCCCCTGATATCAATCCCATAGAGCACTTGTGGGACACTATGGAACGGCATATCAGGCGTCACCTTCATACTTGCATTGAAGGTCGCATTACACACAGCCTGGTTAGCCCTTCCAACTGCTTCCAGCATCTTAGGGGCTGTCCATAAAGTACATCCGTGATTTTTTTACTATTTTTAGACTCCCCCTCCTCCGTATCACATTTTGTACGATTGTTGATCACCACCCCTAAAAAGCATGTCCTAATTCACACAACCCCCTTTATTTTTGACGACTGCTTTTAGAAGTCTGTTGACAAACAGAAAGGAAACATGTAATTATTTAAAGGAATCTTCCATATAATTACACTTTTTCTTCAGAAAATATTTATTATTTAGGCATTAATTTATTCTCAAATGCTACCCGAACTTTATCATTCTGAAATAAAGTTCTACAAATGAACGCACACATCCAAGTTTGCAATACTCTCGATTATACCATCTACAAAACACTATAGATTTGGTAGCACAAATATGAGACCTTAATATTAATATCCTATAACATCAGAAATCAGAAATATTTCACACCTTTTTTTTTAACTATTAAAAGAAGAAGAAAAGAGAAAACAAAATGAAGAAATACCATCCACTATATTTTTGCCGCTGGACATCCAAATTACTAAACCTACCCCCTCTCCCATGTCACATGTGGTCCGGTTGTCATGAACCTCCCCTGTAATCTTGGACGTACTTCATGAACGGCCCCTTATTGAACCGATGCCACGTTGGATAGCTACTGTACTGAGGGCAAAAAGAGGACCTACGAAGTGGTCATAATCCAGTGATCATTCCGACTCAACTTATGTATTCTGAAATATGTATTTCCTTTTTTGTGTATATTTCCCGCCAAGAGATTTAAAACGCCCTCATGCTGGGCAGTGATAATGTTTGTTGCATTTTCTATTTCATCACATTATGCATTTTGTTCATTGCGCTGTTGTAATTTTTTTATTTTAACATGGTGAGCTTTACAACAGCTAACTTCATATTAAATCAGTAAAGATCATTCTCTCACAAAATTAAAGCAGTTCTTGGGATTTAAAGTAGGTAAAAGCTGTTTTTGTTCCCTTTTGCTCTCTTTTTTTATTGCAAATTTTCGCAACTAAAATCAAAACCGGTTATGGTTATGTACACTTCTATGGGTAAACTTAGCTATTTTTGGTGGATAGAAGGGTGTAGGGTAAAACCCTGCATGGGCCAGGCCCGGGTCTGCCTGTAATTTAAGACTTCCGGGCCGGGCCTGCACTTGCATGTGTGCCGTGTAGTCAGGTTGTTGATAAATTTAGGTCATTCTGCTTTTGAAGTCTCCGTCTTTCCCTTCCCGTGATCATATTTCTTGTTTCTCGCAATCATTCTTCTCTCCCACCTTGTGCTATTTTTTATTTATTTATTTAGTGCACGTCTTTTAGTCTTTGATCTTTGGCAATCACACTCCCCTTTGAATCCATATTCCATTTTTTTCGGAAGTTTACACCAGAAAAACACTTGCTCCGTACGATGATTAGCATTTATAGGAATTGGGAATCGTATAGCTGAGCATAAAGCAGCTATAAAAAATTGCTCCAACAAGACTGGATTAGATAGGCATGTTAGAGAAACTGGGCACAGCATGGATTGGAATTCCTTTAAAGTAATCAGTGTTCAAAGCAATTTCCAAAAAAGAAAACTGAAAGAAGGAATAGAGATTGAGAAAAATCAAAATTCCATCATCAATGACTGCAAAGGATTTTCCCTGCCTAACATCTGGCAGGATTTGTTGAAAACTAACCTAAACCGTCAAGGTTAACCGTAACCGTCAAGGTAAACCGTAACCGTGATAGTGACAAGTAAAAAGTGACAACAACAAGACAGCCTGAAGAAGGAGAAGAGTTTTCTCCGAAAATTTGCTATTAATGAAAAAAATTTCCTAGTAAAATCCCATAAGTTGCTTTAGATTATTAATTCAATTAAAGCTTCAATATGCACTAATAAACTATTCTTCGGCTCCGTCTTTATAATTTTGATTTGCCACTTGCTTTGTTTTAAATATGGATGACTATTGATTTGGGTAAATTAGAGGTTCGAGGAGCAAAACAATTGGAAAATTGTGTTACATTTGGATTTTGGGAGTTATATCCTAAACCTGAAGAATTAAAATCAAATACGTCGGGCCAACAGAACAGAATCATATTCTGCGTACGAGAGTTGGTTGTATTAACTATTAACCATTAAGCATGTTATTGTGTGTGCGTGTGTGTAACTGAGCATCAATTTACATTATGTTCTGGGTAAAAGTGTAAAAGAAGACAGTACTTGACTTGTATAAACAGTGATCTGACCCTATGAAGGGTTCGATTATGAAATGATGATAATTTACTTAAGTTCGCTGAATACTATTTATTGCATTTGAATAATTTTACTGAAGTTCACTGAATACTATTTATTGTCTTCAATATTAGGCAATCGCACTCCCCTTTGAATCCATATTCCATTTATTTCGGAAGTTTACACCAGAAAAACACTTGCTCCGTACGATTATTTGCGTTTATAGGAATTAGAAATCAATTAAAGCTTCAATATGCGCTAGTAAACTATTCTTAGGCTCTGTTTTTACAACTTTGATTTGCCACTTGCTTTGTTTTAAATATGGATGACTATTGGGTTGGGTAAATTAGAGGTTCGAGGAGCAAAACAATTGGAAAATTGTGTTGCATTTGGATTTTGGGAGTTATATCCTACACCTGAAGAATTAAAATCAAATACGTCGGGCCAACAGAACGGAATCATATTCTGCGTACGAGAGTTGGTTGTATTAACTATTAACCATTAAGCATGTTATTGTGTGTGCGTGTGTGTAATTGAGCATCAATTTATATTATGTTCTGGGTAAAAGTGTCAAAGAAGACAGTACTTGACTTGTATAAACAGTGATCTGACCCTATGAAGGGTTCGATTATGAAATGATGATAATTTACTTAAGTTCGCTGAATACTATTTATTGCATTTGCCGTATTTCTGGTTACTGGTGGGTTAGTTAACTTACTTATGCCCTCTTTTTATACGAGTTTTGAGTTAGTCCAAAAAGTTACAGTACAAATACTGTCTGTGTTAAAGTAAGTGACAGTTACGCAAATAAAACCTATGCTGGACCTAAATGGCCGGGCCGAGCTAGGTCAAGCCTGACATTTATTTGGTGGGCCCGGGCTCGGTACATCTGCAGGGCTCTAGTGTAGGGTGTACATTTTTTTTTCACTATGCTTAAATTAAAACTACGATGAGCCTTGTTTCTGTGCAAATCTGCATTTGTTTACATAATTTCTAAAATTAAAGAAAGCTGAAGGAAATTAGAAAAAAGTTATTCTGCAAAGAAATATTTTTTTCCAATAGTGAAGTGGTGGCTACAGGTGAATGTATGAAACTGCACATGTTTTGCACTTCAAACTTCAGTTGTGTGTTTGCCTCCGTCCCCTGGATTCGCTGCTGCAAGTGAGTGTGTTTAGATACTCACTTGCAGCAGCGAACCCAAGGGAGGGGGCTCAAGACCGACTTTTCCTTTTTAAATGGCCAAGATGATAAATAAATGTTTATTTTTGTAAAATTATAGCAATGAATGCACTGATTTTCATAACAGTTTTTATAATAGTTGAAATTTGCTGTGATTTTTTTAGATTAAATATTGGAGAGAGGAGGTGGGGGGGGGTTCAGAAACAGAGGAAGCTGAGAGCACAAGGGAAAAGAGATTTTGACTGATTACAAAAAGCACTGTGTGTGCTTTGTTTAATGCAATATTTCCGCAAACTATAGAGAGAAAATTGCCAGTTAGACAGTGAATGGTGCAGGAAAGACTTGTCGAAGTGAGGTAAACGAAAGTTCCCCTTTCAAAAGAACTGGGGATCATGCATTATGAAAGAATAAAGGAATATTTTATAGAGGAATTGCCAATCATATTCCTTAGGAATGCTTTGATGATTCAAGCTGTAAATTTTTCTATTATATTGAGCCATCCAAATAGAAAGACTGAAACTTACTTTGAAAGATTCCTTCCAGACTTCACATTTAAAAAGCATGGAGCTCCCTCTTCACAAAGCAGGTAATTGAATGGCAGGAAAATAGTCCTGACTTTTCAGTTGTTTTTCCACACTTTGTGTTCTAAAAATTTAGCCCAATTATTTGGATGGAAAAAGTCTTTAAAAAGCTGTGCAATGCCAGGCAGAAGCAGTTCTTTCAGTGTGTGTGTGTGTGTGTGTGTGTGTGTGTGTGTGTGTGTGTGTGTGTGTGTGTGTGTGTGTGTGTGTGTGTGTGTGTGTGTGTGTGTGTGTGTGTGTGTGTGTGTGAGTGAGTGTGTGTGTGTGTGTGAGAGGGAGACAGAGAGACAGACTGACCGTGACCCTTCCACAAAGTCTTATTTTCTTTCTTTTTATACCAGAGCAACCCCCCAGGGTAAGCTTCTAACCTCCCTCTCACTTGATAAATATTAAAGCTGCACCGGTGACACAGTGGTTTAAGCAATGGTTTCTGATCATTTGTCCAAGATGGGTGTGGATTTGAATCCCGGTGAGGCATGGATGTTGTGTTTGTCTTAGGGCACTGGCTCTCTCCCTTCCCTGGAACCAGTGGCCCTAAATTAGGGATGGGTGACTGCTTATAGTCTATTGAGTTGCTCATGGTAGTTGTTAAACCTCCAGTAAAAAGAAATATACACAGTTAAGTCACATTATTGTGACCACTTTGTACTTTTGACATCAATAGCTCGTAGCCAATGAAAGAAGACACGTGTCGTGAGCTGGCTTGGAGAGTATATAAGGTGTGCTGTAGGCATTCTGAAAACATCTCACTCATTGCTCTCATGGATAAAGAGTGACTTATCAGATTTGCAGAAAGGAATTATCAGTTTCGGGCCAAGGGTGGCAGTATTTCTGAAGCAGCGCAGTTTGTTCGCTGCTGTGGTTAAAGTGTATCATGATTGGAGAAATGGTACCATTGCAAATAAGCGACATCAAAACTGCGGAATAACACGTTTCACTGATGTGAATGGTGAACGTCGGCTTTAAACGATCATGAGGGCCAATCGACATGCTACAGTGGAGCAACTCACTGGCCGCATGAACCAGGGGGCTACCGGAAGTGTGTCTAAAATGACAGTTCAGCAAACCAGCTGCATTGAGGCTCTGATGCAGATGAATGGTTACTGCACCTATGCTAACGAAAGTGCATCGGCAGAAAAGGCTTACATTTGCATGGCAGTATCGGAATTGGACCTCCACTGATTGGCAAAGGATTGCCTTTTCCGATGAGTCACGTTTTTGCTTCATCGAACAAATGGACTTGGCGTATAAGGTGAGAAACATTGGAGAACAAACACTCTTCAACCATTGCTGGAAAAACACAAGCTGGTGGGGGCAACGTTATGGTCTGGGGAATGTTTTCGTGGCATTACCTGGGTCCACTCATACCTGTGGAAGGCATAATGGACCGAATTCATTATGAATCCATCCTTGCAGACCACGTACAACCATACATGCTGATTGTCTTCCCTGGAGCGGATGGGATTCTCCAGCACGACAATGCAACGTGTCACACAGCTAGAAATGTCAGAGAGTGGTTGGAAGAGCATGATGAATACTTCAAAGTACTTCCCTGGCCCCCTAATTTTCTAGAATTAAATCCAACTGAGCATCTGTGGGACCACCTCGATCGTGTTGTTCGCTCTATGGATCCTCCACCACGCACCCTCCAGCATCTGTCAGATGCACTGCAGTCAGCATGGCTCCACATATTCGTGTACACCTTCCAGCACCTTATCAAGTCATTCCAAGCCCTTCTAGCTTTTGTCCGCGCTTCACACAGTGGTTACTCAGGATATTAGCTCGTGGTCTCAAAAATGTGACTCAACCGTGTATATATATTACAGAACTGTTTTTAGAAGTAACATTAAATGTGCTATGTTCTTTAACACTGTTTTATTTTTACAGGTGGTGTATGCAAAAACGTTGATCGGAATAAAGTTAGAGAAGAAGATCCGAGCTCACAAGATGGAGGATCCAAACCACCAGAAGAGGCCTTAGGTAATTTGAAGGAGAACCGTGACTGCAGTCGACACGTTTCACCTCTGGGGTACACGTGTGGCATCAATCCGGTGCACCAGTCTCACAAGCCATCATTTTTACCGCTCCATTGTTCAGCAAATCCTGGTGCTCATCATTTAGGTCAAGGGACGGTGATCTTCGACAGTCATTTCTCGAGGATTCCTCTGCCAAGTGCACTTACTCTTCCTCCTCCTTCTCACTCTGCTACCGTTCCCCAGCGATCTCACGCTGGTACGCCCGAGAGGGTGTTGACTTCCTCTTCTGGCTTGCCAATCACAACTATTTGTCCATTCCCAGTTGTGACATCCGGTTGCACCACAGTTCCCAGCGTCACCTGTAACATAACCACTTACAAAAGTTGCTCTTCGACTTCGGTGACAAACACTGTGATCTCCGGAAACGGTTCAATCAGGCAAATGCAACAGAAGACGCCTATGCAGCCTCGTGATAGTGACGTCAGCAATCTCAAAACACCACAGCAGCAAGTTGTGGAAAATCTGTACTCTCAAAGTTGTGGATATCTTCTAACACTGTCTACAGCCCAGCAGGCTCCACCTACAAGTTGTTCTTGTCTCTGCACAACCAACTGTGTTAGGCCTTCTCCAGCTCCTTCCCCCTCTCTGTCGTCGGGCCCTGGACCGCAGGCCCTTCCCGTTTCATTGCCTTACATTGGGTTGCCATATGTATTTCCTCACACGATACCATTCCTTCAGACACACTCCAATACACCAGCCAACGGGTTCATATCGCCTCCTTCTCTGCCTACTCCTAGTCCTGGTCATAGTTTTGGTTTCACGCTTCCCAACGGAATGTCTGGCATTCCACCAGAGCTTATATATGGAGGTCAGGCGTTCTCTCTCCCGTCGCCATCTCAAGCTAATCCAGCAGCTGTAGCTCCTCCAGTTTCTCAAGGGTATTTGAGCAATGGGAATTTTCCACAGCCAGTTTCTGTCAGTGCCATGGCTGTAGCACACACAGCCCTCAAGATAGCAACCTGTTATAACTGTGGCAAAGCAGGCCATCGTGGGCCAGAGTGCAAGGAGCAAAGTATTGATGACATGTCAAAACCAGGTGAGTACTGTTATTTGTGTTCTCTTATTAGTATCTCTCTATTCTAAAAAAAAAAAAATAGCTGCCACCGCCGCTGCTGCTGTTTTTGAAATTTCACGACCTTCGAGCTTTCCTAGCTCGCAGGCCAAAAAAGTAAGGAACACAAAAATATGAAATTTACATCGTTTGTAGAGAATTGTTTGGAGAACATGCTAAAATAAACTTTTTTTTTTTTTTTATTATTCTGGTGATATTTCAAGAGCTATTATATTTCAAAGTTAAGGTAAGCAAAAAAAGTGCCATCAGTTCGCGTTCCGGACACACTAACAGCAACAGAACCACGGAACTTTGTAGGCACGTAGGGCCATGGCTGAATTTTTGCATCTCATTGCTCTTTTTTTTTAAATTTTTATTTACTTTACAAGAAATTGAATTTTTTAATTTCACAAAATTCTCTATTTTGCAATAGGATCCATTTTAAAAAACAGATATATGGCAAACTATAAATCATAAAGTATTGCAATTTTTACAGCATAAACTCACAACCACCATCCCTCTTTTAAGAACAAAAATTTAAGAAAACCCATTTTCTGATTTTTGAGCACTTTTGAAGACACAAAGGAAAGGAACGAGCGGTTACTCTGTCTTCAGCGTTAACCACACAGGAAAGTTCTGGTTCCGTCACCTGCTGCCATGGTGGCACAGCTATTTTTAGCACTCTCTTCTCATTGGGTGAAAAGACAGGCTACAATCAAACTGATAATGACGCAGTGCTTAATGGTGTAGCGACGCTTTTAAAGTTAGGCATTTTCCTCCGTTTTACGTGAATACCTATGTAAACATAGGCTTTCGCCTCATATATAAAAAGCAAAGAGGGAAAATGTGAGTGTGTTCGTCCGCAAATTGTTCGACCACTTCTAAATGGCCTAGAGATCTGAAAATTGGCATGTGATAGGTCTTAAAGTCCAGATACCTAGAAATGACTGAAAACTAAAATGGTGGCTTTGGAATTTTTGTGAATTGTTAGACCACTTCTAAATAACCTAGAGATCTAAAAATTGGCATACTGGTAGGTCTTAAAGTTCAGATACCTGCAAATGCACAGAAACAAACAAGCAAACAACAACAACAAACGGCACTTTGGAACATTGTCTGGTTGAATTTTTCTACCACTTTTACACCTAGAAAAAGTCTGAAAACCAAAACATTCAAAAGAGTGGCTTAGCTTTAGTGTTTCAAAATGCAGATAGGTTTAAAGATAATTTTGTCAGAATCATTGAAATGCTCTGAAAATTTCAAATTTTGATTTAAATTAATTAAGGGGAGCCAAAGCCTGTTAGTTTTACGTCAAACCGTATGTATAGACGTCACGAAGCTGTTCTAAATCATAAAATAGTTATGAATTTTAAATTACTTTTCCCTTTCTTTAATTTTATGTTCAAAAAATGATTTTATAAATTCACTGTTCAGAGAACAGGCATGATTGCTAGTTACTTTTAAAAAAAGCACAAAAAAAAAACCCACATAAAAAACACAAAAAAATGTTATATTGATACCATTAACACTTTGTGTTTTAAAAAACAAAAACAACCTTGTGTTCTCGTATTAGTGGCATGATTTATTTATTTTTGTTGTTGGTGTCCTCTTATTAGTTTGTATGTGTGCTCACACCTTTGTAGGTAGATGGTACCAAAATGTATTTGTGGCCATGCTTTTCAAATAAAATTCTGTGAACATTATCTCTTAATTCCCATCCATCTTGAAAAATTTTACTTTTATGTCTTCACTTCCTCAGAGTTCTTTTATTTTCACAGACCAACGGGTTCTAAGAGAACATTTTTGAAGAGAACATCACAAAGGTTAGAAAAATGGGGGAAAAGGTCAAGTACATACCAATGGCAAATTTTGGAAAATGAAATAAAATTAATAAACATTTAGTAAAGAGTAATGTAAAAGTGGCAACTACAGCACAAAACAAGGTGGCAGATATAGCAAATAAAGAACATTACAGAGATACACAAGATAAGATGGAAAGAGAAAATATTATTTATCAAATTCCACTAGACTGTAACAGTAGTAATATAGGACAAACGTCTCAAAAACTGGAATACAGAATTAAGAAACATAAAAAATATGTTAATAACAATGAACAAAATAGGGTTTTGGCAAATCACATACACATATGCAAATTTAACCTTTATGGCAAAAAATTAAAATATTGGACTGTGAACCTCATAAAACCAAGAGACTGATCAAAGGAAGTTTTTGCATTAAAAAAAAAAACAGATCTGTCAATGAACCAACAATACAAGTAAACGGGGTTTTTAACAACCTAGTTCAAAAAGAATAGGAATAATAAACAAATAATGAAAGTTTTTAATTGGATAAATGGCAAAAGGAAACTGGCAACTATTTTTAAATTCTTCTAGTGTAAACAAATCTTTATATAAAGTCTACTCATTAAGAGCAGGCCTTGACAAAAAATGAAGAGGCCAGAAACACCTGTGAAAATAAAAGACTCAGAGGAGGTGAAGACATAAAGTGAAGTTATTAAAATGAAAGAAAAAGTACATTAATCTGAGTAAAGCCTTATGTAAGTTGTTTAATTCTCTATCTCTTTTTGTCCACTGCAAGATTTTATTAGGTTCTTGCAGAGAAAATGCCAAATTTTGTAGTTGGCAGGAAATTTAGGAATTTGCATGACGTAACTTGTGATATATAAATTTCAAGCTTGAAAACCGCAGGCTTCATGCAACAATACAGCAATAACCACCTTAGAATTAAGTTTAAACCCACAGCATTACTTATAGTAATCAAATTTTTATAAGCGGAACTTTCGACCATACCATAGTCTTGATCGCCCATGATTAACTGAATCAGAGTACTGATTGCCAGAACTACAATGTGAATTAAAGGTGCAGGAACTGTCTGTTGCCAGATTTTAGCAGAGAAATCCAAATAAATGGGATTTGGTGAGGGATACCTGAATCGCAGTTCTTGGTTAGCAATTTTTCAGTACTTTCCTTGAAAATGTAGAGATGCTTTGTTAAAAGGGACTAGTACATTCAGGGGACATTATCGTTTCATGGTCTTGCTCCCAATTCAACATTTCCAGCACGTGACTTGTGATCAAAATGGCGCATGTTTTTAGAAGTAGCATGGAGGCTCTTTACTTTTCTCAGCTGAAGTCATTCATTTTATTATATTCTATTCCTGGTCATGTAAGGTTTTTTTTTTTTTTTTTTTCCCTCTCTCCTTTCTCTCTCTCTCTTCCTTTGGAGGTGTCGTGTAGTAATTCCTAAAATACTTCTTAATTTTTCTTACCAAGATGTAGTCATGCCAAATATGCTCATTAGACACACTTGTGGTCCTATTTATATATCTAAATAGGACCGCAAGTGTGGTAAGAAAAATTATCCAAATGTAATTGGTAATAACTGGAAGAGTAATAAAAGTGGAGCAGAAAAATAGAAAGGTTAGAAAATTGAAATCTAAAACAAACGAGAGGGCGCCACAGTGGCAAAAAAAAAAACGAAGCTTCAAAAGTTGATGTTGCCCAGGGAGACTCACTCACTTGCTCTGAGGATACCGTTAGTATATGTCAGAGTTTCTGTTCCCCCTGATGATGGTAGCGGGTAGCTACATAAAGTACTAGGGTTTGAATGTTGCTGAGGGTAGAGGGCGGGATGGGAAAGCTCCTTTTGAAGATATGACCGCAAGTGTGTCTAATGCGCATATTTGGCATGACTACGTCTTGGTAAGAAAAATGAAGTATTTGAGGATTACTGCATGGTGCCTCCGGAGGAAGAGAAAAAAAAAACCCCTACGCAACCAGGAATAGAATAGAATAAAGTGAATGACTTCAGCTGAGAAAAGTGAAGAGTCTCCATGCTACCTCTAAAAACATGCGGCGTTTTGATCACAATTCACGTGCTGGAAATGTTGAATTTGGAGCAAGACCATGAAATGGCAAGTTGCCCTGAATGTATTAATTACATTGTTGCTAGTTTAATTTAAACCTTACGATATTGGACATGTTTCCAATATATGTGGTACTTACAATAAAAGGGACTAGTTTTGATAACAAGGAACAGTACACCAATTAAGTAGTAAATAGTAACACTGTACTAGTGATCCGATTTATTGGCATAGAAAGTAGACACATTAGCGTTTCCAAGATTTCGCACATCAACCAGATGGCTTTTTCAAGGAAGTTAGACAGAAGCTGCAACTGAAGAATAGAACGCATTAATAATATGAACGCAGAAACTTGACTTGACAACAATAGATACGAAGTTATATTCATTTAAAGATATGACGCATCACGTTGGTTGCACGTTCGGTATCCTGGTAGGCAGAAGGCTTTACTTGAAGAATTGGTTCCAAATTCGTGGCAACTCGAATGAGGCACAATCATTGCAAGTATCGCTGCTGGTAATGATTTCCAAGGTTTCCCCGAATGGCTGTACCTTTAGGGGTAGAGTAGGTAGCTAATTTCTTTATATCGTCCCACATAGGAGTAGTGGACTTGAATTTCACTTCTCTGGATAGTGTCGTGGCTACTTTACCATATTTTGTGTCTCTTTTATGTTCATTGAGTCTGATCCCAAACGAACGCTTGGTCATTCCAATGTAGTAACATTTACAGCCGTCCGGATTCTATAGGAGGATCGCATAAACACCTGCTTCGCAGGAGAGAGGTAGTTTTTCACTTCTTCCCTTTAGCTCACCGGTTGGTCCCGAAATTAACATCACACCTACGTAAACTCGACCCCATTAACATATGTAAATTTCATGATTGTCCGCCAATTCCTTCTTGTTGTTCTTTTTTCACTTTCCGGCAGTGTAGGATACTTTTGTGGAAGGTTTTGAATGAATATAGTGTTACTGGGAATCTACTTAATAGTGTAAAAGCAATGTATGCTGGCAGTAGAGCTTGTGAACGAGTGAATAGTGTTTTATCAAAATGGTTTTCTATTAGTGCTGGAGTCGGACAAGGTTGTGTAATGTCACCATGGCTGTTTAATATATTTTTGGATGCGTGCATGCGTGATGCCAAAATAAGTAATACTGGTTTATGTTTTGGTGATATCCATGTATGCATATTGCTGTATGCTGATGACACTGTCCTGTTGGCAGAGTGCAAAAGTGAGTTGCAGAGTATGTTGTCCCGAATGTACAAAGTGTGCATGAGATTCAAACTGAATATAAATAAGGAAGAAACCAAAGTTATGGTTTTTGAAGGAGGAACTGGTAGTACTGAATGTACTACAAATCTAAATGGCACAGTGATTGACCAGGTGAATGAGTTTGTGTATTTAGAGAAGCATGTTTGGCAGAGAGAACAAATTGGATAGTGAAATTAGTAGGCGAGTGAATTCTTTATTGAAAGTCATAGCGGCTTTGGGAGCTGCTCACAGGAATGATGGGTTCTCAAGAGAGTCCCGCATGGCTGTGTATGAGAGTGTAATTGTTCCTACTCTGATGTATGGCAGTGAAACCTGGGTACTGCAGAAGAAACATAGGAGTCGTTTCTGTTCTGGAGAAGTGCATTACTTACTGGGGGTTTGTGGCAAGACACGTTCTGATTGTGTGAGGAATGAAGATGCGATGCAGTTGGTGTAATGTGAAGCAAAATGTTGTTAGCAAGGTGGAGACTAATATGCTTCAGTGGTTTGGCCGTCTTGGAAGAATGAGTGATGAGATGCTTATGAAGAAAATCTTTTTAGCCCAAGTGGCAGGAAGGAAAGGCAGAGGAAGTCATGGAAGGATCACATTCAGGAGTGTCTGCATAAGAAAAAGATTATGAGTATGAAGTATAGAAGATCTTACGTATGGCGTGTAATGGATGTCAGTGAAGCCCGAGTTGTATGTCAAGATCACTGTAAATGGAGAAGTTTGATACAGCAACAGTAAGTAAAAACTATCTGGTAAATAATAACGAGGAACTGTACACCTATCACACTTAAAATAGTATAACTATATTATTAATCCGAATTTCTTGTTGTAAAATACTAATCAAGTTTTCCAAGCTTTTGCACATCAACCAGATGGCTTTCTCAAGGAAGGTAGACAGCAAACTGAATAATAGAACGCTTCAACAATTTGAACGCGATGACTTTACGTGACATAAACAAGCTGACGCTAAGTAATTATTCATCCAAAGACTCGAGGCGTCATGCTCGTTAACACGCGGAATCATAGAAGAAAACGAAATGCATTCATTATTTGAAGAACTGGTTCCAAACTCGTGGCAACTCCAGCGAGAGGTTGTCATTGCATGATTTACTGTTGGTGATTATCTCTAAAGTTTCGCGAAAGGCGGTAGATTTTGGGGTGGAGTAGGAGGCTAATTTCTTTACGTCATCCCGCATAGGAGTAACGGACTTGAGCTTGGACCTCTCTGGATAGGGCTGTTGTTACTTTACAGTTCTTTATGTCCCTTTTATGCTCCTTGAGAAAGCCATCTGGTTGATGTGCGAAAGCTTGGAAACCTTGATTTGTATTCTACACCAAGAAATTCGGATTAATAATATAGTTATACTGAAAATATGTACTGAAAAAAGTCAAATCTTTATAAATATCTGAAAAAATATGTATGTACTGAAAAAGTCAAATCTTTATAAATATCCACATTTACAGTAGGAAAAAAAAATGGTCCCACTATTCTGCGTCAAGATATGGCACACCACTCCCCAAGTCTTTTAGAATGCAAAGGCATTATATGAAAGATATGAGAATTCTCAGTCAACCAATATTGCATATTTTGCAAATTAACATACCCATTCAAATTAAACCAAGCTTCATCCAAAAAGAAAACATTGTTCAATAAGCCCTTGTTGTGTCAAGTAAATTTATGAAACCAACAGCTGATCATTCGTCCGTAAGGGGTCCGGGTTCGAATCCCGGTCAGGCATGGATGTTGTGTTTGTCTTACGGCACTGGCTCTCTCCCTTCCCTGGAACCAGTGATCCTAAATTAGGGACAGGCGACTGCTTATAGCCCATTGAGTTGCTCACGGTGGTCGTTAAACCTCCAATCAAAAAAAAAAAAAAAAAAAAAAAAAAGAAACCAACAGCAAAACAGCAGGCGTGTATGCGTATCAGGTGCCTTCTGTTGTTGGACATCTTTCACTTTGTATGCATGAAGCTGCAATCATTCAGTTGCTTTCTGTACTGAGCCTTAAGAAAGTTTCACTTGATGAGATAAGTGATGGAGCAATTTTGCATGTGGCTGTAGCAAACAATTTTTCAACATCGTTAATCACTTCCGGTGTTAACACACTTGGCTGGCCACTTCTAAGTATATCGTCAACACTTCCAGTTTTCCGAAATTGCACGAGCAAACGGTGTATCATTGGTTTACCTGCCGCAGTATGCTGCATAATCCTCTTCCCCCAACTCTGTAAGGCTGCATTTGCAAATAAGCTTCAAGTTAACAAATTCCCTGCTCCCTTGTCAAAGTCATGCCTTTGTGCAAATGGCAATGCTATAGTGAACAAACTTCGTAGCACACAGGGGAACCAGTTATTCATTTCTGGCACTCTGCCAATGTTTTTTTCTCAGCCATTCAACATGCACAATATTTGACCTTGACGAGTTGCTGGCTCATGTTGTCACATTAATTGGTTGAATTTCTGCTTACAGCATACATACATGCATTCATGCATACTTACATAGATAGACTTACAGACAGATAGATAGATTTGTATCTATCATTAAGCTGTTCTGAGATTCAGAAGTTAGCTCCTCAAAGAAAGACCATGTGCCAAGTACACATTTAACTGCTAGAAGTAGAATTTACTTACTGTTGGTGTATCAAATGTCTCCATTTACAACAATCTCGGCACACAGCTCTAGCTTCATTAACATCCATCACGTGTCATGCACAAGACCTTTTGCACTTCATACTCATAAGCTTTTCCTCAAGCAGGCATTCCTGAATCTGGTCCTACCATGATTTCCTTGGCCTTACTCTACCTTTCTTTCTTTCCACTTGGGCTGAAAAAATTCTCTTAGTCAGCACCTAATCACTCATTCTTTCAACATGGCCAAACCACCTAAGAATATTAGTCTCCACCTTACTAACAACATTTTGTCTCGCATTACACATCTGCAACACATCTTCTCATTCCTCACATGATCAGTGTTTATCTTACCACAAATCCCCCATAAGTAACGCATCTCACCAGCATACAAACGACTCCTATGTCTTTTCTGCAGTACCCAGGTTTCACTGCCATATATCAGAGTAGGAACAATTACACTTTCATACACAGCCATTCGGAACTTCCTTGAGAACCCATCATTCCTGCGAAATCCTCCTAAGACAGCTATGACCTTCAATGAAGAATTCACTCGCCTACTAATTTTGCTATCTAATTTGTTCTCTGTCATACATACTTCCTAACTATACAAACTCATTCACCTGGCCAATCTCTGTGCCATCAAGACTTATCTTGCATTCAGTACGAACAATGTACAAAAAAAAAAAATTTATTCAGAGTTTGGGAACTTTGTGGTCACTCTGTGGTACTGGGAGATTCAAAAGTTCAGTGCAAAAGTAAAATGCAATTTAAAAAAAAAGAACTGTGGATTGGAGAGACATGCGGTTTGTAGATTAATATTATCTGAGGTACGGGATTTTGTATGGCATCAAGAAAAAAAAAATTCAAAATCTTGACAGGAGAGGGTGCTTCTGCAGAAAATGCCACATAAGTGATGTTTGCACATTACTCACACAAAGCAACATTAGGGTGAGACATTTAGCACTGATCGTCTGTTGAACAGGCATAGTGCACACAAATGGCCTCCTAGATCTCCAGATCTCACACCTGCTGATTGCTGGTTGTGGGGCTACTTGAAATCCTGTGTCTATAGAGGTAATCCCTAGATCTTTAATTTCATGCAGGAATAGCTTCGAGCGTGTAGAAGTTTGGGCTGTGGCACCATTTTACTGAAACCACTCGTTCGTGATTTCATCCTTATGCAGTTTGTCAAAGAATTGGTAAAGAATAATAGATTAAATATATTAGTAAAAATTGGTTAAAAACAAATGAATCATAATAATAAGATAATAAGTACATTGATTTGAAATAGGTGCAGTTAATTTCAGATATGTATGGTAACCATGTAAGTAAAGATGGTAAATCAAAAACAAATTTTGATATCAAGAAAATGCATTTTTTTTTTTTTTTTTTGCTTTGAAAGAGTTGTTTTTTGAATAAAGCTCATATTGAGAAATGGCTTCCTAGTTTAATTGAATTAATAATCTAAAGCAACTTATGGGAATTTATTAGGAAATTTTTTCATTTATAGCAAATTTTCGGAGAAAACTCTTCTCCTTCTTCAGGCTCTCTTGTTGTTGTCACTTTTTGCTTGTCACTATCATGGTTACGGTTTACCTTGACGGTTACGGTTAACTTTGACGGTTTAGGTTATTTTTCAACAAATCCTGCCAGATGTTAGGCAGGAAAATCCTTTGCAGTCATTGATGATGGAATTTTGATTTTTCTCAATTTCTATTCCTTCTTTCAGTTTTCTTTTTTGGAAATTGCTTTGGAATCTGATTACTTTAAGGGAATTCCAATCCATGCTGTGCCCAGTTTCTCTAACATGCCTATCTAATCCAGTCTTGTTGGAGCAATTTTTTATAGCTGCTTTATGCTCAGCTATACGAGTTTCTAGTCTGCGACCTGTTTCACCTATGTAAGATAGTCCACAACTACAATTTACTTCATGAACTACTCCTTGCATTTTTAAAATATCTTCTTCTCTTTGAACTATTTTAGGGAAAAATTTTTTAACTTTGTTCTCTAAACTTGGAGCTAGCCTAATATTGTATTTTTTACTAATTCTCTTTAAAGCCTCAAATAAACCTTTGTGATAAGAAATTTTTCTAGTGAATTTTACTTCTTGCTTTTGTGGGTTCTTCGTACCATTAAAATTCAGAAGCTTCTCAATTTCTTCTTTAGGATAGTTATTTTCTGCAAGTATGACTTTAAGCTCTTCTTTATGGGCTTCTTTTTTATCTGCAGTAGAAACTATTTTATTAATTTTTCTAAAAACTGACTTGCTACATTTTTCTTAATAGAAACTGGATGATACGAATTGAAATCCAGTAGTCTTTTAGTATTCATTGGTTTTTTATACCAACTAGTGAGGAATTCCTCACTAGTTGATATAAAAAACCAATGAATACTAAAAGACTACTGGATTTCAATTCGTATCATCCAGTTTCTATTAAGAAAAATGTAGCAAGTCAGTTTTTAGAAAAAATTAATAAAATAGTTTCTACTGCAGATAAAAAAGAAGCCCATAAAGAAGAGCTTAAAGTCATACTTGCAGAAAATAACTATCCTAAAGAAGAAATTGAGAAGCTTCTGAATTTTAATGGTATGAAGAACCCACAAAAGCAAGAAGTAAAATTCACTAGAAAAATTTCTTATCACAAAGGTTTATTTGAGGCTTTAAAGAGAATTAGTAAAAAATACAATATTAGGCTAGCTCCAAGTTTAGAGAACAAAGTTAAAAAATTTTTCCCTAAAATAGTTCAAAGAGAAGAAGATATTTTAAAAATGCAAGGAGTAGTTCATGAAGTAAATTGTAGTTGTGGACTATCTTACATAGGTGAAACAGGTCGCAGACTAGAAACTCGTATAGCTGAGCATAAAGCAGCTATAAAAAATTGCTCCAACAAGACTGGATTAGATAGGCATGTTAGAGAAACTGGGCACAGCATGGATTGGAATTCCCTTAAAGTAATCAGATTCCAAAGCAATTTCCAAAAAGAAAACTGAAAGAAGGAATAGAAATTGAGAAAAATCAAAATTCCATCATCAATGACTGCAAAGGATTTTCCCTGCCTAACATCTGGCAGGATTTGTTGAAAAATAACCTAAACCGTCAAAGTTAACCGTAACCGTCAAGGTAAACCGTAACCATGATAGTGACAAGCAAAAAGTGACAACAACAAGAGAGCCTGAAGAAGGAGAAGAGTTTTCTCCGAAAATTTGCTATAAATGAAAAAATTTCCTAGTAAATTCCCATAAGTTGCTTTAGATTATTAAGAGTTGTTTAGTTATATTCTGATAGGTGTATATTAGGTAGAAATGGTCAAAAAGCAAACTAGTTGTGATAATATGGTAAATTCCGTCGCTTTGAAGTAGATGTTAGTTACTTTCCAATAGACAGATACTTACAGTAAGTATAAATGGTCAATAACCAGCGAATTGTAAAATTAGGATTTTTCCTTTTATTTTTATTTTTTTCATTTATTTATATTTTTGCTTTGAATAGGTGTACAGTTACATTCTGATAGGTGTATAAGTTATTGTAAGTAAAAATGGTGAAAAGCCAGACAAGTTGTGGTAATACAATAAATCTCTTCACTTTCAAGTAGGTGTTACTTTCTAATAGGTGGATTGTTACAGTAATAAAAATGGTCAATAACCATTGAATTGTAAAATTAAGATTTTTATTTTTTGTGTGCTCTGAATAGGTGTATAGTTATGTATGTTCTGATAGGTGTATAGTTGCAAGTCCCCATAGCAGAATCACGGCGACGGGCGACATACGTCACAGATTTTATTTCGGTCCTGCAGACAAAAACAATATCCCTAGAACCCTATCGACTCTTTTCTCTCGATCGTGGACGCCAGTTTTTTGTCCTTCGTCGGAATTCCATCTTTCAGAACTTTCCGAAAACGGAAGTTAGACGGAATGAAGATTTCTCTTGTAACGTAAATTTTTCTTCTCTCATGATGTTTTCTTTTCCCAGTTTTGTTGTCAGATATGATTTTATTGCCGAAATGTCTGTGTTGCAGTTTGAAAATGGAAGCAACAATTTCCGAAAATGGAAGCTAGACGCTGTCTCGTTGTTTTAAATTCTTTTTCTCGCGATGTTTTCTCTGTTTTGTATGGTTGTTAAGTATAATTTTATTGTGTAAAATGGAGAAAAATTTTACGAAAACGAAAGTTGGACGGAGTGAAAATTTCTTCCATAATCATAAAATGGAGGCAAAAAATTTCACCAATGGAACCTAAAGGCAGCAAAAATTTCTCCCAAGTTCGGTTGGGTTTTTATTTTTTTTCGTTTTTCTTCGAGATGTTTTCCCTGCACTGTTTACTAATCATTTATTCATCATTCAATTACGTAAATATTTGTATTTAAGTTCAAAAATGGAAAAAGATATTTCAAAAATGGAAGTAGGAGGGGAGGAAGATTTTTTCATTTTTTTCTTTTTTAGTGATGTTCCATTTGCCCTGTTTTGTTGTTAAATATAATTTTATTCCATAAGTCTTCCTGTTTCAACTTGAAAATGGAGGTAAATGGATGTAAAACTCTAGGTACAGATGGCAGAGTGTTCTTGATTCTAGTCATCATTGAACTTGGTGTAGTATCCAGGTTAGGCTTTTATTTTATTTTTGTAGTTAGGAGAAATGTAAGGGGTACCAGTTCTATCTCTCTCGCCCCCCCCCCTCTCACTCTCCCTCCCCCTGCTTTTTCAGTCTTTTTCTCTTTCTCCCTGCCCTTTCAATCTTTCACTCTCTCTCCCTCCACCTCTCGCCTCTCTCTCTCTCTCTCTCTCTCTCTCTCTCTCTCTCTCTCTCTCTCTCTCTCTCTCTCTCTCTCTCTCTCTCTCTCTCTCTCTCTCTTCTTTTTAATTTCGACCTGCGCAAATTTTTGTTTTTTGCATCTAGTAGTTATTTTGACCAGTGATCACCTGAGGATTATTTTGTAGCACCATGATATCTGTTGCAGACTGATCAGGAATGTTCTGCTATGGGGCTTTTTAAGTACAAATGGTCAATAACAAATGAATTACAATATTAAGTTAATAAATGTTGCAAGGGTGTATGCGATTCCATTAAAATTCCTTGATTCGTGTATAAAGTCTTACATCGGAATGATGAAAATCTCTTGATGTGTGCACCATAAAAAGCATATGAGTCACGCATGAGATTCTTCTGCAGATTCGCGGAATTTGGCTTTTTTTTTTTTTTTTTTTTTTTCCATCATCATTTAAGTAATTCTCGAGATTGATGCAAAACTGAAAAGAAATTTTGGAGGATTGGTTGGGAGGTGGGGGGCGGGTCTGGTTTTTTTTTTTTTTTTTTTTTGTCTCGGGATGGTATTTTGTTTTTCAAAACTTTTGAAAATGGAAGTTAAAGGAGTGAACATTTTCCCCATAATAATCGTGATTTCTTTTTCTCACGATTTTTCTTCTGCACAGTATTATTGTTAAATATAATTTTATTCCATAAATATTTGCTTTTCGGCTTGAGAATGAAAGAAAAATTCCAAAAACGGAAGTTGGCGCGAAAATTTCCCTGAGATCTTCAGGCACGAGATTCTTCAGTGGATTCGAAGAATTCCGCCTTTTTCATCGTCATTTCGATTGTTTCCGAGATTGATGCAGAACTGAACAGAAATTTGGGAGAGATTGGTGGTGGTGGTGTGATGGTGGTGGGGTCGTTTTCCATCGGTGGGCGGAATTCCAACTTTCAAAACTTTTGGAAACAGAAGTTAGACGGAGTGAAGGTTTCTCCCGTAATCGTTAATCCTTTTTTCTTGCGATGTTTCTTCTACCCAGTAGTGTTGTTAAATATAATTTTATTCAATAAACACTTGTTTTGAAGCTTCAAAATGGAGGAAAACTTTCCTAAAATGGAAGTTGGACAGAGCGCAGATTTCGCTAGTAATCATAATTTTTTTTTTCCTCCGTGATGTTAGTTATCTTGTGTTGCTGTCAAATGGGGGAAAACAGAAAATTATATATTTTGAATACAGTGATGTGCTCCAGCTTAATGTTTACATAATGAATTTCAGTGAACAATTTTATCTTGCTCGTATTTTTCATCTGTGCGGTTAAAAAGCTCAGCTTTTTTTAAATTCCTTCGCCAGTCTCATGTAGGATGAGTGAAGGAAGAGGAGCAACTGCTTTAGCAAAGGAGGTAATTCACAACGCAGTGATTCCCATATGGGATGAAAGGAAAATAGTGGCCCTATTCACCACATACTACAATCAGGGTGTTCATTGAGATAATTGGAAGAAGCGATGAATGCAATGATGGGGTATCCATTGAACTGCCATTACTATGGACCTCCAGTTTCAGAGGCCAGTATAAAATATGACTTGATGCTATGTGTTACTTTGCATAAGTATCGGACCATGTGATCAGTAATGTCAGTTCATGTGTTTGTGATGCATTATGTATATGTTTAATACTCATGCTATTATTTGATATTTAAACTCCAAACAGATCACTATTCTAGTGTAAGTTTGCCTCGATAAAGCCTTCTGTTGTAAGGTGAAAGTTTGGCACAATAAAGTATTTTTTTGCTGTACACTATTTCATGACTTAATAATCTCTTTAATAAATTTCTTTGCTTTGAAATAGGTGTAAAATTACTTTCCCAAAACACAGTATATCAATTAACTTTACACTGATGAGTCATTACATTATGACCACCTACCTAATAAGCTGTGTGACCATTGTTTAGCCTGCAAAACAGTGGCCACTTGGCGAGGCATCGATTCGATGAAGTGGTGATAGGTATTCTGGGGTATCTGGTACCATAATGTCAACAGCAGGTCCTCCAGTTCCCGTACATTTCGGGGTGGTGGTGATTTAGCGCCAACCCACTTTTCCAAGTTGAACCACAAATTTTCGATTTGGTTCATGTCAGAGGAATTTGGAGGCCAGGGCACTGACAGAAGTCACCAGCATGTTCCTCGAACCACACACCTTAATGATTCTGGCAGTGTGACATGGCACATTATCCTGTTGGTAATGGCCATCACCAGCAGGGAACACAGTTGCCATGAATGGGCGGACTTGGTCCGCAACCAATGTTCAGATACCTGATAGCTGTCAAAGATACTGCTATTGGGATAATGGGGCCTAAAGTGTCCCCCAAAAAACATCACCCACAGCATAACTCCGCCACCGCCGGCCTGTTTCCTCCCAACAATGCATCCAGGTGCCATAGCCTCCATTGGTAATCGGTGTATCCGCACTCGGACATCCACGTGATGCACCGGGAATCTTGATTCTTCAGACCAGGCCACTTTCGTCCAATCAGACATGGTCCAATCTCAATGACTTTGGACCCATTTTATGCATTGTTTGTGATGACTTGCAGTGAGGATGGGGTTATGCAGGCCCATGCGCACAAGGCTACAATGAATTGTGTGCTGTGACACATTGCCCTGATCACCACTGTTGTCGCACTGTGGCTTGCGGTCTCTGTGTGCAATGCGCTACAGTCTCCGCTCCCTTCTGTTATCAATGAGCTGCAGATGACACATGGCTGGACAATGGTTCATCGTCCAGCAGTCTGTGCACTACTTTTGATACCTACTCACTACAGCGACACGTGAACAACCCGCAAGCCGTTTCTGAGATCGTAGCTCCGGGGCGCCGTGCCATCACAATTTGACCTTTTCATACTCCGATAAATCGGCAGCTTTTCCCATTCTTGACTCCAAATGCTCTACTAACTGAAAGCCAGTCCTTGGGTTGTATTTACACTGAAGTGCCAGAAAAACTGGTACAACAGTCTAATACTTGGTAGCCCCCCCCCCCCCCACCACCACCACAGAAGCACAGGACTGCAGAAATACGGTGGGGCATGGACTCCACTAGCTTCTGGAAATATGCTGTAGGCAATGCACACCATACTTCCTGCGTAGCGTTCCACAATTTGGGTGTATTCTGAGGTGTCGGATTCCTGTGTTCGACAGCGGGTTGCATGGCATCCCAAATGTGTTCTATCACGTTCAGATCTGGGGACTTGGGTGGGAATGGCAACACCCCAAACTAACATGAATGCTCCTCTAACCATAATGTGGCATCCCGACACTTGTGTGGAGGTGCATTGTCCTGTTGGAACAGGCCCAACCCATCAGCATGAATCCAGGACATGAACTCGTCAGAAAGGATGTGCACATAGCGTTGGCTGGCCACAGACATTTGTAGACGTACCAAGGGTCCCAGTGAAGTCCAGCTAAACACACCCCATACCATTACGGGACCCCCCCCCCCCCCAACCAGCCGATACAGTTCCCTGTTGACAGGCGGGATCCATGGCTTCATGGGGTTTGTGCCACACACAAATCCTTCCATCTGCCCGATACAGTTGCAAAAGCGACTTGTCAGACCAGGCTACTTGTTTCCAGTCATCAAGTGTCCAGTGGCGGTGTTGCCGTGCCCAAGCGAGGCGCATAGCTCTGTGTCATGCACCCATCAAGGGGACTGAAGTTGGGTGACGGCTCCCAAAGCCCATATCGCGCAGTGTACGTTGCACAGTCCGGACGCTGATGCTTGTTGAGGCTCCAGCATGGAATTCTGATGATACCTGCGAGAGTGTCGCGTGAAACGATTCTTGACAGCCGACGATGGTCACGTTCACCTAATGTATATTTACGGCCACACTGGTATCGTAGGTTGGAGGTTTTGCCGGAATTCTTGTAGTCGCGGTACACCCTTGCAATGGTCGTCCGTGAAAATCCGAACTTCGTTTCTACCTCCGAAATACTATGGCCCATCTCACGAGCGCCAACTATGACACCGCGTTGAAAATCGCTTAAATCGTTATTACTTGTCATTCTCATGCGGAAAACAGCTCTGACAGCTGGCGAGGATGTCTATCACTTTATATATGCACTGGCGGACACAGCCAAGTATGCGCATAGGTGACGTTGCTATGTATTTTGCATAAGCTCGTCTGTACCAGTTTTTCTGGCACTTCAGTGTATACTGCTCTGTGAACTTCAGCTGTGCCACTGTTCAGTCTCTAGGCACACCCATTTCCCTAGGCTGGGGTTGGGGTGACCATAATTTAATGGCTCGTCGGTGTAGTTGGTGTTTGTTATATGTTGCACAGTATTCTGGACTTTTTTTCTTTTTTGTAATTGTGAAGCAATCTTGTTTGTTTTCAGGCAAATACCATCTGAATTACAGTCCATCAAATACCTTGGAAACACACGACTGACGACCGTTCTGCTCGACTTTGGTTCAAGTCCCTGGTTTTTCTTCATGATGTATGTGTGCAGAGCTGCACTTTGTGTCGTTATGCAGTCACAGAGCTGCACTTCATGTTGTTAATACATTCATACAGCTGACCTGTTGCTTTGGCTTTCTAGTTTTACGCATGAGAAGGGGTTTCCTGTTGGGCATTGTATGATCATATGTCTTATGAGAGCAGAAGGAGAAAGACAAACTGGTGGAAAACACATTTATGTTTTTTTTTTTTTTTTTGGTAAATGTTAATTTTCACTGCTGGTTCTTACTTTGTCCATTCTTGTGTTTTTCATCATGTTCTTCATTTCGATAGGGATGAAGAATGTGATGACGATCTCTTGTACGAAGCATTAAGGAACGCGGCTCAAGCTTAGCTCCAATGCAAGCAGGTGCAAGATCGTACAGGCACACATTGCTTTTACCGCCAGCATATCAAGGTTATTGTTATAATCACAGTTAACGTGTGCTCTTATAAAATGTGTTCAATTTGAGGTATTTTGCAGCTGTTTAAGGTAGAGAGTGCAATGCTGCAGCGTATGATGGTAAAATATATATATATATATGTGTGTGTGTCTATTGTTATTCATGTTGCAGAGAAGAAGGAAAACTTGTAGTTAAGTGTGTTTTTCCGAAGTCTAGTCGTAAGGAAAAAAGAAAAAAAAATGTTCAAAAAAATTGAACTTTGAACTCACAAATCATTGAAAAAAAAAAAAAAAAACTGTTGTATATTGTATTGCTAGGAATGTAATTCAGTCATTATGCTTTCCTTCTTTGGTGTCTCCTATGTAATTTATGCAAATGAGGAGGAATATTGATCTTACCAAAACACTTTGATCAGATGTTATTGATTCAAATCAAGCAGTGTTGCTCAGACTATAGCTTCAAGGTAAATGATGCCCTCTTTGTAAGGTGGGGTTACACTTGTAAGACTTTTCACTGCATTCTTTTGTACTATGCTTGTTCTGTTGGGAAGGCAGGTTTTATCAAAATAAGAAATATTTTAATACATATTTTTAGCTGATTGTGTGAGTAACTTGACATAAATGCTTTTTTGCTGTCTCATCGCTACAGGGTGGCGTGATTTTATGTGTCTACCGTTTGCACTCTCTCATCGTAGTGGAGATGTTTATTGTAGTTGGATGTTAGAGCTCATCGTTTACTTAATTTAGTTTTTTATAGTAATATTTATTTTTACTACTTATGAACACACCTTTAGTCAGCATTTATTTTTTAATAAATGCCAGCGAAAATGATGTGATACATGATACGGAGCTTGTGTTGAGATATCGCAGTTTTTTCTGAATTTAAATAGAACAGAGTATAGTATAAATTATATAAATATATGTGTGTTACATTTTTCACTCAGGCCAACATCATGAATCTTAACTGTCGATTATATGCTGATTATATGATCCTTCATAAATATGTGTTTACTGTGAAGACATGGCTAAGAAGTATGCAAAAAAGTATTTCTGTAGTATCCGAACAGTAATGAAGACATCTAAAGAGATCATTTTGCGGTAAATGCATTTTATTTTAGATTCATGAAATGCTAATTGCAGTGTTTTGTTTTTGATTCATTAAAGGCTGATTGCAGTACCCCCTTCCATTCCTGGCAGACTTGTAGTCATTAGTTAATTGCACAAAAATAGTGATAACCAATTATTTAGAATTCTCTAGTCAGAATTGGCTTATTCATAGTTTTGACTAAGGCACGCTCAGTGGAGCCAACTTACGAGGAATAAACAAAGACATCGCTCTTTCCACATTTTAGTAACACACAGCAACCAAAAAATTTTTATTTGGTCACCTCTGGAGAACCCCAGATCTCTCGATATCTAGCCGAGCACGTTAGCCTTACACCACGGTGGCCAAAAATCCACGGCGCTATGTGTGTTTTTCTGTCAGCTTCTGACATCATAAGTCCGTAAGATGGGCTCAGCTACTGAGATGTCTCTATCTGGTAGACATTAATGGCACTGGCTATATATTAATTATAGCAGTTAAATCCAAAGTGCGAGATCCAAAGTGAAAATCCTCCAAATACGTGGCATCAGTGAATGAACAAAGACATCGCTCTTTCCATGTTTTAGCAGCACACAGCAACCGAAAAATTGTTATTTGGTCCAGTGGTGACGAAATTTTTTGGTTGCTGTGTGTTGCTAAAATGTGGAAAGAGCTATGTCTTTGTTTATTCACTGACACCACGTATTTGGAGGATTTGACTTACAAGGAACATATGGGAGATCTGTAGAATCAGGTGTAACTGTGAGTATTCACTCTACCTTACCGCCCTAACTTGCTGTCTTGGGTGCTGTGAGAATTCACTCTACCTTACCTCCCTAACTTGCTGTCTTGGGTGCTGTGAGAATTCAAGACAGCAAATCAGGGTGGGTAACAGGCACATATTCAGAGGGAGGCATCTGGTGACCCCCACCCCAAAGTGTTTAACTCTTTCCACTGGAATAAAATTTTACCCTGCACTCATATTTGTTTTTTTCCTGCAGTAAAGGCCACAACTTAGCTACAAAAGTTTTGAAATAAGTGCACTAATTAAGAATAATAAAAACACTAAATTTTGACATATATATATATATAAACTAAAGTTTTGAGTTTGTTCTGTCCAGTTTACTTATATTTTTTCAGTGTGTGGCATTTCTCAAAGAACTCACCAGGATGTAGACCCGGTTTTCTGGAGGCAATGCTTCTCTATTGGACATGCCATATTCATCATCTGATGTATCTGCATCATATTCATCAAATTTTAATTCATTTTCATCACTGTCATTCAAAGTATCCAATACAAAACTACTTGTACTGCTGACACCCACCATTTTGTTATTTACTACAGATTGGGGAGGGAGCTCTAAATTGGTCCTTTTAGCATGCAGTAGGTCTACATATTCTCAATAAATGGTAGCATAAGCCAGATGCAAAAACTATGTCTCACCAGCCCCTACATGTGAGCTATAGAGTCGTCATCGGCGTGGCGGGTGACACCCGTCATGTGAGCTATTCAATACCCTCAAGTGGAAAGGGTTAAATATGCATCTTATAGATAGTTTTTTTGCAATAGCACAAGCATAATACTCTTGAATAATTGCAAAACCAATGCATTTTATGTAAACATGAGGTTTTGGCAAATTATTAAATGGATGTAGAGGTCAGCACTGATTGGTCTGGGTTCTGCTAGATCAGATCATATGTAGAGGATGTTAGGAAGTGAGTGCCTGACCCTAGGTCTTAAACAACCCTTAGAAGTAGGAAGATTGGAGATTTGGGATAGAGTGCCTGACAGGAAAGTTACACGAAAGTGAAGTAGAAAGGTGGGAGGAAGACACCCTTATTTATGACCGGGGGCCAGTACCCTGGGTCTGACGGTTTTACATGCCCATCCAAAACACAGCACATATTTAGTGGTTCAAGCGTTCGTACATGCCTAGGATCGAACCTGAGACTTCTCAGTAGCAATCACAAACATTGACCAGTAGGCCATCTGGGGCCCAGGTTCAGATAGAAAGAAAGTGAAGCATAATGAACCATGGTGGCAGATGTCAAGTTGTTTCACAGATGTAGTTTAAAATAGTTTTGTACAAGATTATTAACATTAATTGAATTACCTGCAAGTAGATAAGCAGTACACAAAATTTGTACCTAATGATTAATTACTATTAAAAGCAAGAAACAACTCTTAAAAGGTGTGAAGAAATAGCTCTTTTTCTCTATGTTCATGGAAATAGAAAAATACTATACTGCACATACATATATATACAATACGTAGTGCCATCAAAAAGTTTTGAGACTAGGTACGTAGCGTGCCAACAGATGACAGTACTCAGACGCACAAGCAGCGGTCGAGGGCAGGGACTTTCATGAGTCATTGTGACTAGTGGCGTCATTCTGTGAACATCAGGAGCTGTGCTGCACGATATTTGGTGACCACGCAGAGAACACAACTAGAGCAGCTAGCGAACATCAAATTCTGCAGCAAACTCGGCAAAACGGGAACGGAGATGCATGAAATGTTGCAGCAGGCTTATGGCAATGAAGCAATGAGTTGTGCAAAGTATTTTGAGTGGCACTCGCTATTCAAGAGCAGCAGAACGGTACTGGAAAATGACGAGAGGTCAGGGCGACCGTCCACAAGCAAAACCCCCGAAAACGTGGACAAATTAGGGAACTGGTGCACGAGGATCGTCGGAGAACCATTTAAGACATTGCTACCATCGTCAATGTGTTATACGAAACAGTGCAAGAAATTGTGACTTCGGTTTTGAACATGCACCGCATTGCTGCAAAGTTTGTGCCAAAGATTCTGAACCCCGAACAGAAGGTGCTCTGTGTCGAACTCTGTCAAGATCTTCGTCAGCAGGTGGTGAATGAACCAATGTTCCTGCCGCGGGTCATCACTGGGGATGAGACTTGGGTCTACGGTTATGACCCGGTGACCAAACAACAGTCGTCGCAGTGGAAGAGCCCGGCATCTCCACGACTAAAGAAGGCCCGACAGGTCTGGGGCTCAACCAAAAGCATGCTCATTGTGTTCTTTGACACTCGTGGGGTTGTGCACCTCAAATTCATCCCCCAGGGCCCGACTGTCACCGTCCTTTTTTACTGCGATGTTCTGCAGCGTCTTAGGGAGGACATTCGCCGCAAACAACCTGAAATGTGGTGCAGGGGCAATTTCCTGCTCAATCACAACAATGCAGCAGCTCACAGTGCGTTAGCAACACTCTAGTTTTGCAGCCGCAACATCATCACTACCCTTCCTCACCCGCCTTACTCACCAGATTTGGCCCCCTGCTACTTCTTTCTCTTGCTGAAGCTCAAGGGTCACTGTTTCGAAACCGTGGACGAGATCCAGCGCAAATCTCAGACGGTGTTTGACACAATTCGCGAACAGTACTTCCAGGGAGCATTCCAACAGTGGCAAAAACGCTGGCAGCCGTGTATCGCTGCCCAAGGAGACTACTTTGAGGGAGATCATAGCCAGACTTAAGTGACATAAGTACTTTGTTGTATATCGGCCTAGTCTCAGAACTTTTGATCGGACCTCATGTATATATATATATATATATATCAGTGGCGTCGCGTGCCCATTTAGGTTGGGTGCGACTGTTATGAGAGAAAAAAACATGCAAAAAATTTTTCTATGTGACCCGAGCTGAAAAATCATGCATTGCTTTTGAACATACAAAAACATTTTTTATTATTTAGCGGTCGTTGAAGAAAAAAAGGATGAATTTTTGTTATCCCATCCTATATGGTTAACAAAACTTCCAAATTCTGTGTTTAAATCTGTGTTCATAAACACATTGATTCACACTGAGACAAAAAGACAGAAAAACTGCAATTTGTGGTAGAACGTTGAATTGTATTTATGACTCCACGCAATTTCAAACGCAAACATATGACCAGTAGTGCTTTTTTAGGCCTGCACACCCCGGAAGTTTAGCCTCTGCGGAAAATGAAAATGTGACCTGCAGCGCCATCTGGAAAGCTTTGTATCACAGGTGCTTTACACGCCTCGGATGTTCACTGGCCAAATGGCACACCTACAGATGTGAATACTACAAAACTATGTCATGATAATTAACACAGCAATCGGACATCACCGAATTGACTGTAATTACTGTTTCACGCGTGAATTAAATCACATCAGAAAACTTGAAAATTTCATCTCCGTGGAACGGGAAACGAACCCTCATCTCCCAATTACCATTCGAGCGTGCCATCCGTTGCAAACATCGTCTTGTGGTGGGGAATAGTGAGAAACATGATTCATCGGAAAACAAGACATGTTTCCATTGATCCACAGTCCACGTTTTATGTTCCTGGCACCACTGTAGTCTCCGTTTCATATTCACCTGTGACACCAAGGGTTTTGCAATCACAGCTCTACCATAAATATTGTGCTTATGCAATTCCCTTCGCACGATATGGGTCGACACTGGGTTTTGGAGATGTGCATTAAGCTCAGCAGTAACTTTCGTCGCCGTGGTCTTCCTCCTTGCGGTCACAATCCTCTTTAATGTCCTCCTGTCTCTCGCAGTGAGTTTGGTTTTCCTTCCACAGTTGTGTCTCGCAGTTGATGTTATGCCTTGAACATTGATTGTAGCTGTCACGACCTTCGACACGGTACCTCTCGATACCCCCAATACCTGTGCCACTGCGGTTACCGACGCACCAAGTTTCTTTGTCCAAAGTTGTATCTTGCTTCAATGTGGTCAGTTGTTAGGGTTAGTTCAAGAGCCCATTTCGTCGTAAGTTGTACCCTACTTTGGTTATGTCCAGATGTTAGGGTTAACTTCGTTCTGGCTGTGTTGACATCATATTGAATGGGTAAAGGTTTCCAGATAATAATTAAAGATTCTTGAGTTAGGAGTTACTATTTACATACCACTTGAAGTTCCACGTCGTACTTGGCCATTAGGGCTATCTCGTCAATGCTGCACTCTCTTGGAATTGCTGAGGAAGTCTTCAAGTTAGGTCAGGTTCATAAAAATTATGATGAAATGGCTCTCGAACTAACCCCTAACAACTGACCATATTGAAGCAAGATACAACTTTGGACAAAGAAACTCTCAATAACTACTGACGTCGGACTGAACACGCACTTCCGTGAGTAACATTTTTAGGACTTTTAACCGATTTATATTTTAATTGAATAAGTTAATGCACCACCACAGACTGTATCCACTTTACAGAACGTGTAAAACAGAACTTACAGACGTCAAAGCGTCTTCCTGAAGAACCCCGTGGTCACGTAATGGTATGTGAACTTTATGATAGAATCACATGAGATATAGAGAAAAGATCCACTGCCATTCTCTGAATTTTCATCATAGTGTTTTGTTTTTATAAACCTTTAGTTGTTTTTTTTTAGGAAGGCATTTTTAGTATTGTATATTTATTTATACAGACATGAATATCCAAAAAATGTATCATATGTAAGCGACATTGTATTCAAGTTATACATGCTGATCCTTATAATAAATCAGTACAAGTCAGAGGATAAGTAATTTCTTTTGCAATTTCTGCTGGGTGTTATGTTCTCCATTAAAATAGCCATTGCCAATTCAGATCAGAGATTATGATATTATTCCAAAGTGCCCCATTTGGTGGGAGGAAAGGCAAGGTTTTTTTAATTTATTACTGAAGTAGATGCTTCTTTTACTTCAGAGTTTGAAAAAATATCAGTTTAGCTGTTTAAATCATCATAGGAATGTGTGGGGGAGGGGCATTAAAGCAGTATTTGTCTGTCATGGATAACATATTCCAAAGTTATTCCATACATGAGTGACCAGCTGCAGTATACTGTATGATTGGTTTTATGTTGTTGTTTTGTTATATGTGAATTTGAAATTCCTGTTGTGTGTTTCTAATTTCCCGTTGTGCTTGTTAATTTCATAAGTTTAGCCAAAGATGTCTTCATTTGTGTTTGTTTGTGTGTGTGTGTGTGTGTGTGTGTGTGTGTGAGAGAGAGAGAGAGAGAGAGAGAGAGAGAAAATTATGCTTGTAAAATGTGCCAGTTAGTGTTTTTTCAGTATTGCTCATTTTAATATTAGTATTTTTATGTGTGAGTGCCAGAGTGTGTTGCCAAACTGCTATTATTTGTTTGTAATATTATGGTACCAAAGGTATTCTGTTTATTTTAAAATTTGTTATACGAAAAACAAAATTGAATTTTATTTTTCCTCATACTAATATGATGTGTGAGATGCATACACTTTCGAAGATTGAAAAAAGAAAAAAAGTTATTAGTGCAGGTTGACCATCACCAACTCAGCGTCACAGACTTCGGGGGAACCAGATTAGGGATCTCCCAAGACTACTGACTGGTAGTTTGCTTAAAACCTCTAAATAAATGTCTTTAAACCTTTACAGGGTGTTTATGATCTATCTATAGAAGTGTTTCCCAATCATGGTTCACGAGAAACAAGTAAATTTATGTATTTTTCTTTTGAATCAAAATGGAGTCAAAGTAAGATAAAATCTAGATCTAAATTTCTTTGTTAAACTTTCTTCTGATGCCAGTCTGGTATCGATATTCAAATCCAAATTGATGCCTCAGTTTTGGGGTATTATGGAGAAAGAATGTCTTAAGTCTCGGCAACAAGACTCTAAAACTATTGGCAACCTTTTTGACCATGTACACTGGCGTGCAAAAATTAAGGACGAGACGGCTTTTCGAATGTAGCGTCATGCAGAAGTGCTCCACATCGACTCAAATCATACCATAAGATCCCCAAGATGTAAGAATATGGGACAACTGAGCAAAACCGTCCAAACAAAGAATCAAAAGATACAAAGGCACTTTCTTGAAAAGGTAGCTTCGAGCACAACTGGACAGAAGACAGAAACGTCCATGTGACAGGCGGCTGCCAAGAAAAATTCAGTCTTTTGTAGGGGATATGATCACCCCCTGACTGTGTTGCAGGATTTACAATGTCTGTCCATGCTGACGACGAGGTTGTCAAGGAGCTGTTGAGGCATCGCGGCCCTATCCTCTTGTAGCGCCAATCGCAGCTGCGGAATCGTTGCTGGCAGCTGGTGACATGCTGCCAAGGGTCTCCCAAGAAGGTCCCACATGTGTTCGATTGGATTTAGATCCGGGGACCTTGCGGGCCAATCCATGCGTTGAATACCTTCACTCTCCAACAGCTCTGCAACAGCCACTGTACGATGAGGTGTAGCGTTGTCGTCCATGAAGAGGAACTCAGGACCCACAGCACCTCTAAACAGATGCACGTAAGGCAGGAGAACCTCGGTATAATAGCGGACACCACTGACTGAACCTCCTTGGAAGATGTGGAGGTCAGTACAGCTACCAAGCATGATACCGCCCCAAACGAGAACTTTGCCACCTCCAAACCGGTCCCTTTTGATGATGTTGGAGGTGTGATTGCGTGTTCCCTGCTCTCTCCCGATGTGTATACGTTCAGAATCACTCGTCAGACTAAATGGGCTCTCATCCATAAAGAGAACTCGACCCCATTGCTGATGTGTCCAGTTCTTGTGTTCCTGGCACCACAGAAACCGCCGTCTTTGATGAGCAGGCGTTAATGGCACACACCGTACTGGTCGTCGTGCAAATAAACCACCTTTGTGCAGCCTCCTGGCCATGGTAAAACGCGATAACGGGCCTCCAGTTGCCTGTTGCATGTGCCTTGCGATTTCTCCCGCTGTCTGCCGTCTGTCTCTTCTCGCCTGTAGGACAATATACTGGTCGTCCGCCGCCGTGGTTGCTCGTGGACGACCACTGCTAAACTCTCGGACAGCTGTTCCTGTCATTTGAAATGCTCTCCAAGCTCGTGTGATACGATGCTGTAAGCGATCCCGAACTCCTCGGCCACACTGGTCACACTTCGAACTTCTTCCAACTTCCCAATGACGCGACCTCGGGTAAAGTCATCCAGATGTCGTCTACTGGATTGCCCGTTGGCCATATCACACGGTGGCAGCAACTCGACGTCGTTCAAACCAATGTACACCGTGCAATAGCTTTCACCGAATTGTTGAGCGTACACTGCCCATGTGATTTATACCCTTCTGACTCCACCCCCACCCCACCCCCCACATCATGCTGCATATATGCGCATGTCCTACCGTACCGTACCGCACCCTAGTCTATCTCCTGAGTGGCCTTTCGATCCGTTTTGCCTGCTCGTTCTGCTGTTGTGCTAATTTCTCCTCTCCATCCTTAATTTTTGCACACCAGTGTATTTATGGCGAGAAAGCCTTTTCAGATGTTTCGGCAATCAAAACAAAGCACAGGAATATAATGGATGTTTATGCTGCACTGCACCTTGCATAAATGATGCTGGAACCACAGCTTGAGAAGATTATCATGAAGCAGCAGCAATAGACATCGCACTAACCCCAGAAAAAATTATATGTATTAACAGTTACGAGAATATTGTGATATATTGGATATGGATTGCACTTACTAATCATTAAAGAATATTAACAGATTAAATAAAAAAATATTAACAGATTAAATGATATTAGCTGTAAGAAGGTGACATTGAATAATCTGGTATATAAATTGCAGATTGTGCGCAGTGTTCATCATCATATTGTTGTAACTGTGGTCCCACCACGGACCACCAATTGATACTTTCGGGCCAAGCAGTTAAAGATTTCACCGCTTGACTCCAATTGTTACGTCAATGAATTCCGAGCGGTTGTTCTTCAAAATGAAAAGATTGGGTAGGTTTTCTCGCGAAGACTGCTGTAATGGGGAGTGCATGTGCTTAAATTTACTTTTACTATTACAAGAGCATTCACAAATCAACTGCTAGGATTGCCGGCATATAAAAACACTTTAATTTAGACAGTCATGTGAATTAATGATGACATGGCAAATCCTAGTGAAGAATTATTGTAGTTAAATTGGGTATTACGGGGATTACTGGGATATAAGTTTTCACTTTGTCAAATTTCCGGGTTGTACACCAACCCTTCATCAGGACTGACTAAGATAGAAGGTGCTGCCACTCAAGTGGTAATGTCATACCGCTATGTTCGTTAATCGTGGAACCTCTTCTTCTCTCAATGTGTAGACTTTCTTCAAGTAAAGTTTCTATTTTTTCTAGGAACGGTGCGGCTACATTATGTTTACTCCATCCTATATTAAATATAATGTAGCTGCACAGTTCCTAGAAAAAATAGACACTTTGGATTCTGAAACAACTCCCAAAGGAAACCATAAAAAAGAATTAAAGAAGTCGCTGACAGATAACAATTACCCGGAAAATTGGATAGAAAAAAATTTTAAGGAAAAAAAGATAAGTCAAGCCATAAAAAGTCTGATAAAAAAAATTAAACTCACTAGAAAAAATAACTTACCATAAAGGGTTGTTTGAAAGGCTGCAAAGAATTAGCCTTAACTTCCATATTCATCTTGCTCCTCACTTACACAATAAAATAAAAAATTATTTTCCACAGTTTAAACAAAAAGAAAATAATATGCTACTACAAGGAGGAGTTATCTACAGTGTAAACTACAATTGTCGTAACATATATGTAGGAGAAACTGGAAGACAACTCCGCACCCGTGTAGCAGAACACAAAGCCGCAATTAGGAACATTACAAGCAAAACAGGCCTTGATAAACATGTACAAAGTACTGGACATTCAATGGTCAATGGACTGGTAATCTTTAAAAATTCTTGCACACCAACAACACTTCCTAAAACGGAAACTTGAAGAAAGTCTACACATTGAGAGAAGAAGAGGTTCCACAATTAACGAACATAGCGGTATGACATTACCACTTGAGTGGCAGCACCTTCTATCTTAGTCAGACCTTGGGGTACAACCCATAAATTTGACAAAGTGAAAACTTATATCCTAGTAATCCACGTAATACACAATTTAACTACAATTAGACAGTCATATTTATATAATTTATATATGCTGATGAATTACGCCGAATCATGGCTCTTGAAAGGTTACTACGACGAAACTTGACAAATGTTTAACAGATTGCACTGTTTATCGAGCGATTTCGAGACAGTCACTCAAACGTCTTGTTACGAGTCTATTGAATATCTGTTCTTATCATGGTAGAACAAAGTCCCGTGCAACTTTTAAGCGTTGCTTAAAAATCAAAGAACTGTTGCTTACTAGTCTTCTGATAATAATCCAAAGCACCTTCGTGCCGGCCAGTTTAATAGCCGACACCACATACTTGATTTCAAACGGAGTAGGAAACATCTTTATGCCGTCTTTAAACACGCATAGACGCACATGCACTTTCACTGCTCCGGCTGCTAGAGCATGGGGGTATCACTAAAGACCCCCATGCGATGTTCTCCCAAAAGGAACGAAATGTCAGTGCGCCCCGATATTTGCCGAATCGTGGAACTGAACAGATGAAGTGGGGAACGATTTTTTTTTACTCCTGGTCACTTGTCGCTCCGTTAAAACATGGACACTAGCAAATTGTTTGTACATGTTGACTCGCCACTTCTTGCGATGTTAGGCCAAGGTTTGCCATCTGCCACTTTTCCCGTTGTTGTATCAGGCAAACTTCTTCTGATCCGGCTCTTTTGTCGGAGCCAAACGTGCAGCTACTTTTTCTCTCGTGTATCGGGGAAAAAACTGCTTATTTCTTTATTCTGCTTATTTCTTTCTTCTTCTGTTTATTTCAGCTATTCGGTAGAGCCCCTCGCTTTTTGTCCCCCGACCTCCCCATGCACACTAGGACACGAGAATATTAGGAGCACTCAAATATGTGTTCGTCGGTCCCTCTGTATTACACTTATACGACACTTTCTTGACCCAAACTGCAGCCTCTCCCATAAATCTGTCCTGCTAATGGCATTCTTGATTCCCTTGTTTGGACTAGAACCCCAACACATCGGCTGAATTATGACTGTTTTTTCGTCGCCTTCGGGATTCCGCACACAATGACAAAACATTTCGGATGGTCCCTGCTTTGCTTCGGAACTTCTCTTTTCATTGTTCAAAACCCAATCAGAACTAGCGCATTAATTAATCAAATCGTTAATTGGTCTGATTAGCCACACCCAGTGCAGAAAAAAATATTGTTTAGTCTAGAACCCCAACACATCGGCTGAATTACGACTGTTTTCGTCGCCTTCGGGATTCCGTACGCAGTGGTAAAACATTTTGGGTGGTCCCTGCTTTGCTTTGGAACTTCTCTTTTCTTTGTTCAAAACTCAATCAGAACCAACACATTAATTAATCAAATCATTAATCGGTCTGATTAGCCACACCCAGTGCAGAAAAAAATAATGAGGCCAAATTCGTAACAATATAGAATATTACGAGATTAAATGCTCGAAAATGGCCTAAAGGTTTTCTTTCAGCGTCGCTGGTCCGCCAATGTAAAAAGGTTAGGATCACTGATCTGTGGTACTCTACAATAAAGGAAAATAAAGAATAAGTGAAAAGCAAGTGAAATTTTAATGAAATAAACAGTATTGGTTTTAAATATTATAGTTAGCTCAAGGGCGCCCATAAGAAGGGCAGGAGGCTCTGCCCCCCCCCCCCCCAGCCGGTTGGTATAGCCACATTTTTGATAAATTTAAAACACTAAAGTAGACGAAACCTTTTTTTAAAGCATTTCCAAAAATAATAAGATATTAATGATTGATTCTATCAATTATTTTTTTTGTATTTTAGTATCTTGTACATTTACTAAAATGTTTGACAGCCTTGAAGGAGGTAAGGATTTTTCTTAGCATCACCCCCCCCTCCTTCCCCCCAAAATTACTCATATGGGCGCCACTGAGCAGGCTGCACTGTACAGCTTCGAAGCACATCTCAAAAGTTTATGGACAACCAAATTTTTGGAATAGCAGTTAAATAAAAAATTTGTAACAACCATATCAATTTTTATATATAAATAAAATTGAAAGATAAATATACAATATGCAGCGTTCGAATTACCGAGTGGTCCGCTTGCCATTGGCCAGTAAAACTTCTGCCGGACCACTGAACTATTGATTTTACTGGCCTGGATGGCCAGTAAGTTTGTTTTTCTTTTTCTTTTTTTAAGTTGTCACAAGTTAATAGGCAGTTTTCCAGTTCTTGTCTTGTAATGACAATTGCTGCTTCTTGTTACCTCCCTTCTGACTTAAAAACATGTTCGGAATGCACTGTTACTCTGCTATATCACCAATCTATCGGAATCTTATTCTGGAAACATTGTTTGATTTGTGAGTTTCAAATTAGGTGTTTTAGAAACAAATACTGGAGCTAATTCCTTTGAAATGATACATTATTTTCTGCATATATTGTAAATGTCTACGTTTTTTGTTTTTTTTTCTTTTACAGACCACTGGGCATTTTGGCCGACCAGTAATTTGCAAATTCTAGTGGTCTGCTGGGCCAGTAAAAGATTTATTTCTAATTCCAACATTGATGTGGAAAAAAAACTATATAATACTCACCGAATTTATGCGAAAAAATAAACATGAAAATGAAGCTGTCTTCAAAAGTACATGGACAATTGATATTTTATGGTTTAAATTCAAATTTTTGATCCACTGTTTAGATGATTCAGTCATGCATGTTTTGAACCAAGCTTTGTTAACTTTCTGGCTTCAGGGAGAACCAGCAGAGTTGTATCTGCTCTTTAGCTCAATCATGGTTGAAAACTGACTGCCATTGGGATACACATCATATGATAGTGCCCCCTGAGGTTTTGGACTGGATTTAGGTCAGGACTCGTGGCTGGCCATTCCATAATAGTCGCTTGGTTTTACCTAAACCACACTCGAGTTGAGGAAGACATGTGGATCGAAGCATTGTTCTGTTCAAAATGTCCGATGTTCATATCTTATTGTCTCTGCAATTGGGAGTTAATGGCATTCCAGTACTTCTTGATAGTTCCCTGATGCTTGTCAACCTTGCAAGAAAGCATCAGTCATATTATTATAGCCAAAGGCCCCCCACACCAGGTCATGCCAGTAGTGAGCCCAGCCATCTGGATGTTCCAGATTGAACTTCTCATTGCTGAACAGCACTATTAATTGTTGATTTGGCCCACGAAAAACTAGCTGCTCTGTGGTGGCATTTTAGCAGCGGTTTATGGCACACACTGCAGTAGGTATAGAGCTGCCATTGCATTGTTATCAAGCTGAGTCCTAGGGACCCACATATTTTTAAAAAGTGGGTACTTTATGAGATATCCTTTTGAAAAATCAAAAGAATCAAGAGATAATGAATATTTATACTTAAGCAAATGAAAACTAAATAACATACATTGTTCAACACTTTAATTTATGCTCTTTGAAAGCAATCTTTTAAAAAACTCAACTACTGACAGAATTAAATTTTATCATATATCTTTGTTCAAATTTCGCCAATTTGCGATGAACATATTTTTACACGGTCAAGATAATGTAACTTAATCGACATTAAATGTCATACACTACTGTTTCACACATTATCTAAGTTGTCTACGCGACTATTGTCTACATGATGTGCAAATGTCTACACAACAGGGCTGAACATGCATTCGGGTGGAGCAGCATACCTGAGCGTGTGAGTACGGTAGTACAACAACCGTGCACCTACCACTGATGATAGCTATGAATATTAGCAGAAACTAGTTTGGTGCTTCGCAATCGGGAGATTTATTTCTTTGTGCTGCTTCGCAGTCAAGATGATTATTTCTTCTTCAAGATTTTATTTCGTTTTAAAGTTTTGGGTAGTGAATTAATGAAGACATAGCAAATCCTAGTGAAGAATTATTGTAGTTAAATTGTGTATTATGGGGATTACTAGGATATAAGTTTTCACTTGTCAAATTTTGGGGCTGTACCCCAACCCTTTGTCAGGACTGACTAAGATAGAAGGTGCTGCCACTCAAGTGGTAATGTCATACCGTTATGTTCGTTAATCGTGGAACCTCTTCTTCTCTCAATGTGTAGACTTTCTTCGAGTTTCTGTTTTAGGTAGTGTTGTTGGTGTGCAAGAATTTTTAAAGATTCCCAGTCCATTGAATGTCCAGTACTTTGTGCATGTTTATCAAGGCCTGTTTTGCTTGTAATGTTCCTAATTGCGGCTTTGTGTTCTGCTACTCAGGTGCAGAGTTGTCTTCCAGTTTCTCCTACCACAGTTGCAGTTTACACTGTAGATAACTCCTTCTTATAGTAGCATATTATTTTCTTTTTGTTTAAACTGTGGAAAATATTTGTTTATCTTATTGTGTAAGTGAGGAGCAAAACGAATATGAAAGTTAAGGCTAATTCTCTGCAGTCTTTCAAACAACCCTTTATGGTAAGTTATTTTTCTAGTGAGTTTAATGTTTTTATCAGACTTTTTATGGCTTGACTTACCTTTTTTTTTTCCTTAAAAAATTTTTCTATCCAATTTTCCGGGTAATTGTTATCTGTCAGCGACTTCTTTAATTCTTTTTTATGGATTTCTTTGGAAGTTATTTCAGAATCTAAAGTTTCTATTTTTTCTAGGAAGTGTGCGGCTACATTATATTTAATGTAGGATGGATGGTATGATTGGTAGTTTAGCATTTTTTTAGTATTAGTAGGTTTTTATAAAGTGATGTAGAGATATTTCCTTCTACGGCAGAGAGTTTAGGCTAGTTTTTAATTCGTTTTCATGTTTCATTTTTGTCAAGAATTTATTTGCCTTCATTGTAAAAATTCATTTTGTTCAATTATATGTGGTGCAGATTTTACAGTATCGTGATTTTTTTTTTTTTTTTTTTTTGGAACTTCACAATTGCAAAAAACTCACATTCGTTGAGTGAGTCGAATACTTACGGCAACGTCTTATGAGTGGATTCATTATAGGCATATATATGAAGACCCAACAGCCACTACCGATATTGTAAGTAGATATAATGTTCCTTATTTCTTGATTTCAATTACTGATACTATGCTCCATATGCATTTAACATCATTTAGTGATCTCCCGATTGGCGAACTTACATAACGTGTGAAACAGTAGTCACTAGTGTATGACATTTAATGTCGATTAAGTTACATGAATTTTATGATAATGGAACTACACAAAGACATGCATTTTAAGTCAGCTCAGAACACCAGAGTAGTTTTTATTTTTCAAAACACAAGAACTGTGTGATGATCACTCTTAAACAGTTTTTCTGACTTTTAACAAACAATCATTGAACTAGATGCATAACTTATAGTAGAGTATAATCGTTCACACTGCCCTCGTTATAAATGTAAGTTTGTTTGTTTTCCAAATTTTAAATTTCAACTGTTCCAATGTTAAGTTTAATAAGTAGGAACTGTACACCAAATTATACTCAAAATAGTATAACTATACTAAAAATCCAAAACTTCTTGGCATAGAATACAAATAAAACTTTCCAAGCTTTTGCACATCAACCAGATGGCTTTCTCAAGAAAGGTAGACAGCTAACTGCTACTGGATAATAGAACATTTCAACACTTTGAATGTGGCGACTTGACTAGACAATAAATTAATAGGAGCAAACGTGATATTTCGAAGAAACGAGGTCACGTGGTACTATGGTAGAAAACTCAGCATTATTTGAAGAATTGATTCCAAATACGTGGCAACTCCAAGAGACGCTGTCATTTTAAGCCTCGCAGCTGGTCAAGATTTCTAAGGTTTCGCGAATGGCAGTAGACTTAAGTGTGGAGTATGTAGCTAATTTCATTGCATCACTCCATATAGGATTGGAGGACTTGAACTTGACTTTTCTTGATAGGGCAGTAGTTATTTTTCTGTTGGTTATTTTTCTGTCTCTTGTATCCCTTTTATGTTCGCTGATTCTAATTCCAAATGAATGTTTGGTCATGCTATTCCACTAAAATATCCGGACGGTTCCAGGCAGTACTGCATCGGAATGACCAAACGCTTGTTTGGAATTAAAATCAGCGAACATAAAAGGGATACCAGAGATGGAAAAATAACTCTTGCCCTATCAATAGAAGTCAAGTTCAAGTCCTCTGGTCCTATATGGAGTGATGTAAAGAAATTAGCTTCATAATCCACACCCAAATCTACCGCCATTCGTGAAACCTTAGAAATCTTGACCAGCTGCAAGGCTTGCAATGACAGCGTCTCTCTGGAGTTGCCACGTATTTGGAATCAGTTCTTCAAATAATGCTGAGTTTTCTACCATAGTACCACGTGCCCAACCAACATGACCTCGTTTCTTCGAAATATCAAGTTTGCTCCTATTCATTTATTGTCTAGTCAAGTCACCGCGTTCAAAGTGTTGAAACGTTCTATATTATCCAGTTGCAGTTAGCTGTCTACCTTTCTTGAGAAAGCCATCTGGTTGATGTGCGAAAGCTTGAAAAGTTTTATTTGTATTCTACACCAACAAGTTTCGGATTTTTAGTATAGTTATACTATTTTGAGTGTTCCAATATTGATTAAAAGAGCTGTAGAAGGTTTGATAAATTAATCAAAACATTTGTATATTTACATAATCTTATATTGTATTCTTACATAAGCTTGAGGAAAGGTGCATTGCTGGGTGTTTTCGTTCCTTCCCTTATCCTCACGAATTTGACTTTTGCCAAATGGCATGTTAAAAAAATAAAATGTGGGTCCCAAAAGATGCATAGAATTTTTAATTATGGTCCTTTTGGGGGGGGGGGGGGTAATTTATGTGCTGCAGAACATCAGTGACAGTTCTGGGCGTAAAACTTACTTGACTGCAAATGACGACAAACTGTAGTTCTTGATACTCAGACAGCTAAATCACTGGCAATTCGACGTAGAGATTTTTTTGGCTAGAAGCTAATCGCAAAATCTCTGTCATCTTGATTAGTCTCCTTCTTTGGACGCTCAGAACGTTGTTTTAGAACAGCATTATCACCTTTCGATATCATTTGATAAATACTGGATCTACTGCAATTCATACGTCTTACAGTACTTACAACTTTTATACCTTGAGCCTTTAAACGCCATATTTTATTAGGTGTGCAACTTAATTCTCGGCCACAGGCACGACACGTTGACAGCAAATTATAGCAAATCGAATATGTACCTAATCAGGGAAATAATCCCTGTCGTGTTGGACAGAAGTGAAGTGCGTATCGCTCAGGTGATGTTGCAGGGAGCGAAAGAGGTCGTAATCTGATGGGGAGAAGTCTGGTGAATACGCCGGGAGGGACAAAATCTCCCATCCCAGTTTGGTGATCGTGTTTAAAGTCGTTTTTGCTGTGTGAAGACACGCGTTATCCTGAAGTGACAGGACCGACCTTCTACCCTTGCCGGTGTATGGCCTTTTTGCCTCCATTGCGTCACTCACACGAATTAGTTACTGACAAATAAGGCTCAGAATTGACCATTTCACCAGGTTTGAGCAACTCATAGTGTACAACACCTCGTTGATCCCACCATATGCACAGCAACAACTTCCTGGCATGGATATTCGGTTTGGCAGTACTGGTGGTAGGCTGACCTGGATAAACCCACGATTTGCACCGCTTAGGATTATCGTAGAGGATCCACTCCTCACCACAGGTCAAAATCTTGTGGAGGAAATCCTTCGTCTTGAATCTGGAGAGCAAGGACACAGCAACATCGTAGCCCCCAATGGCCCTCCTTGTGAGTTCATCCAAGCTAGTGGAGGCGCTTTGCAATGGCTTGCAGTGTTACTCCGAGTTCCTGGGGAAGCTCTGACTGTGCACGACAAGGATCTGCATCCAACAGTTGTTCCAGTTCCTCATCTTCAACTTTCTGTGGCTGTCCTGGACGTTCTGCATCACAGAGATCAAAATTTCCCTTCTTAAACTGCTGGAACCACTTCTTACACATACTGTAGGACACAGCAGCCTCACCCAAAGCAGCACAGATTATTTGCTGGGCTTCCGCGGCACTTTTTTTCAGCTGAAACGCGAACAGGAAGCAGTGCCTCAAATGTTGCTTCTCGAACGACATTGCTTTCACCATCAACTTTCGTCCCTTCTGTCACTACACCTGTGAGCGGTTACGGTTGTCTGGAAAGCTGTTGGATGGTGCTGCGCTGCAATCAGCCATTATCGCATGCAGCTATTTGCATTTGCCGACGTTCTATGATCGCTTGCGGTTAGGGGCCGAGAATTAAGCTGCACACCTAATAACAACCTCGGCTTAAGAAAACTGCGCTTTGCGTGGCATTTTGCTATCAATAAGAAACAAAACATTTCCCCAACGTTTTAAAGTCCCAAGATGATTACATAATTTGCCTGGAGATGGGATATGTTAATTTTTTTAATGTAATGCTTGAAAAGGCACTAGAATAATAGCTATATACTATACTCACTACTGTTTCACACGTTATGTACGTTTTGTGCATTGTGTGCATATTTGCAGCAAAATCATCTTGGCATTTATATATCATATGACTAGGAATATTATTATAAGTTTCAATTATTCTATTATCAAGGACTCACCTTGTATCGGTATTCCAAATTAGTAAGCTTCATCTTGTATCTTGAAGTAAAATATGTATGTAGCGTGTCATTAGCCACGTAGAATCATTGTATTGCAAATAGGCCCAATTGAAATTTGCCACCAGGGTTTAAATTCAAATAAAATACGACTATGGATATCATACAAAGAGAGTGTGAAAGAATTATATACAATGCAATTAAAAATCTTTACCATCAACAGGTATCGTCAATCTTTAAAAGAAGGAATGGATAAAATCAACGACATTACAAACAGACCTCAAATAAAATTTTCGTCAATTATTGAACAATGCCAGACAATCTCTACAACACACACACGACTCCACATAAACCACCGGACATGTTTCGGCACGACTGACTTTTGGCCATTATCAATGGTAATGTTCAAAGTTGTTATATATCTAGGTCACCTCGGCATCACCTCCGCTGTAGTTGTTCCACATCGACGTTTTCCGTCATCATTACATGTACGTGTATTCACGTGTGAGTCACATCCACGCCATCTATTGGGTTAATTCCGGAATTGCTGTCGCTGTTTTTATTTCGTAAGTATATGTTATTTCTTTTATTTTCCTTTTTGTTGTTATATTTCGTATTATTTTTTTGTTGTATTAGATATTTCCACGGATACGGGATATCTTTCGGAGTAGACGTATTACAATTGGATCTTTGGGTTTTCTCAATTGTTATAGCTTCAGACCACAAAATTTGATTATGTTTATTGTGGGAAGTTAAGATTTTACTATTTTCCCAATCGGGTATTAATTCATTTATCATACAATGTTGTATAAGTGATGTTTTTCTTCTTTTTTAATCCAATTATTATAGTGCTCATTCAGCCTCGTTTTAAACCTTCTTTTAGTACTACCGATGTAATATTTGTCCTGCTTATTTTCCTTTGGGTCTATTGTAGGAATCATGTATACACCTGCCTTATTTAGTGGATTTTTATTGTAACCACTATTTGTCAGTAATTTAGAATTATCAGTAACTATTTCAGCAATTTCAATATTGTAATTCTGGCATTCTTTTCTTATAATATTGCTATATTATAGTCACAGGTTCATAAAACACAGCAGTGATGTTAGATGTTAGTTATACTGTAAACAAAGTTTCTTAAGTTGTTATTATTTTTATTAATTAACTTAGAAAGTATTTTTTTAGTTTGTTTTTGAATGAATTTAGGTTATTTATTGTGCTCAACTCAGCTGGCAGTGTTCAGGGCAATAAAATTTAAGCTCCACTTCATCATGAGGATTTTTGGATGTATGGGTCTTAATAATGATCTATGTCTCGTATTATAGTGATAAGTATGAACATTCAATTCAATAATATCTGTGTGTAGATTCAGTTTAATTCTTTGAAACATTAGTTTACCTATTTTGAAGTCAAATAATTGTTTAATAGATAAAATTCTGTAATGGTTGGGGTTGACATGGATATGATAAAAAGAGAAAGGTTGGAAGTTGATATGAGAATAATAATTTTTTTTTAAGTCTAATAACCTTATGTATTTATTCTGTAATATTTGTAGTTTATTGATATTGGTTTCAGTGGTTTGTCCCCATGAGGAAAAGCAATAATTAATGGGTGATTGAAAGAGTGTATAGTACAAAAGTTTAAGTGTTTTAGTAGTTAAACTTGAAATAATTTTGCTTATAATCCCAATATTTTGGGAGATTCGATTTGCAATTGAATCTATATGGTTATTCCATCTTAGGTCGGAAGTTAGAATAATTCCCAGATACTATATCAATAGGAGTATTATTTAAAAGTAAATATGGAACTTGTGCATGTAATATTTTTTGTCTAGTAAAGATAAGAAGTTTTGTTTTATTAACATTAATTATAAGTTCATTGTATGTTAACCATTCCGAGTAAATCTGTAATTGATGATTTGCTTGAGCAACCATTTCTTTGAGATTTTTGCCATGGAATAATATTGTTGTGTCATCAGCATAAAAATTATAGCATTGTTAGATGTTATGTTAAAAATATCATTTATATATAAATAAATAGTAAGAGACCCAAAACCGAGCCCTGAGGAACCCCTGAAGTAATGGGTAGTAGTGGTGATTGAGATTGATCAATGATAATATATTGAAATCTGTCAGTTAGGTAATTACTAAATAAAGTATGTGCAATACCCCTCACATCCACATTATATAATTCCCTTGTTCTACTCTCATATTTTTCAGAATTATTGTTTGTAACACTTCATTCTGACTTGATCACATGGTTTCCCGAGAATAACACACACAAAGTATGAACTTGATTGAAACAGTCATTTGGAAGTGTTTCAAAACCATAAATGATTATTTAGAAGCATTTTCTTTGTTCATTGAAGCCATGACATTTTTGCAAAACATAGCTGCATAAAATAAATGCATAGAATGGGTGCTAACACTGATCCTATTTATGGTGTCACAAAAATGTAGCAGCATGTTAAGTAGGTATGATGATGGTCTGGGAAATTTGAAATTATGCCATATTGGTGTTGGTCAACCTGCACTTTCATTTGTAATCAGTCAAGATTTCACTTTTGTGCTACAGAAAGTGATTAGTCTCAAAACTGACATTTTTCATATCTCATTTGAAAATAAGTGAATTTGAAATACAGTAGATTTTGGTTAATTGGGGGAAGCTGTTTATTTGGGACAATTCTTGAAGAATATCTCAAATTAGCTCTTTGGGATAAAGCTTTGCATAACTGTGGCAGCCACCTAATTGGGCCAGAGTGTTGTAGTCACAGCAAAGTGTGTGACATATTGTACTGAAATGTAATTAGTAGTTATACATACATAAGTACAGATATTTTGGTTTTATGATATCTAAATTTTTTGTTATTCATTTTGATTATTTTTAATGTATTAATTTGGTGGCTTGAACACTAATCTAAGATTCTGAAGTTATTCTAGAAACTATGCAGCAGTCTGAGGTGTCCTAAGTTGCCTTAAAATAAGGATGCAGAGGCATTTGCATCACACTCCTAAATTTTATTCTGCAGCTATAAATTTTGTTGCTCCATGTCCAGCATGTGTAAGAAAAGGAAATATATTATTTGATTAAAATTGATGCCTTTCTTTTATTACTTCATGTCTCACCAATTAATTTTTCAGTTCTTTAAAATATAGGGTGAGCAATGCCCCATTCTTATATTTTTATTTTGGAGCGTATACCATATTTTTTGGAAATAAGACATACCCTAATTATTATTTTTCTTTAAATTAAGAAAAAAATAAAATGGCATTTTAAAGATCTTTATTAAGACACAAAAAATAATTATGCGTTATAATGTCCGCAAAGAAGGACTGGTTGCTCCTTGAACCATTTGGTCACTGCGGCCATGGCGTCTGCATCAGAGGGAATCGTCATCCCTTTAGAGATTTATTTAAGGGTCTGAACAAATGAAAGTCACAGGGTGACAGATCAGGGCTGTAGGATGGGTGGTGCCAAACCTCTTACCCATTCCATGTTAATGCATCCTGCACAATGTTCACACCATGTGAAAGCATGCCCGGTCACTTTTTCTGGATGTCTTTATGCAGCTTGTCCAGTGTATCCTTGTAGAGGTTGGCATTGATGTTCATGTGAGGCTCTTTTTAAAGTTAACCAACAAAAGCTGTTCATGGTCAAAAAATGTGGTCAGCATAACCTTACCGGCGAAAGCCTGTGACTTGAATTTTCTTTGTTTTGGTGATCCAAGATGTTTCCATTGCATGCTCGCTGGTTTGCTGGACGGCTCAAAGTTGTGGTACCACAATTCGTCACCTGCCACTATGCACGACATAAATGCTTCACCCTTAGCTTCGTAATGCAGCAAGTGGTTCAAACTCCAACCCATGCGCTCGTCCTTATTGTGGTCAGTTAGCACCCGTGGATCCATTGTGAACACACCTTCCGATACTGCAGTGTCTTCGTAACCACCATTTGAACTGTCCCAAATGACATAGCGAATTCCTCTGCTAGCAAACATAAGCTCTGATGACAGTCCACTCATATTGCTGCATCAATCTTGGCAATGGCTTCGTCTGTCGCAACAGCATGTGCCTGACCCAGCCGCGGAAAATCTTCCGCTTCCTCTTGTCCTTCCCGAAACATTCATGCTCAATCCGTCACTGTTGTCTTTGACATACAATTGTCATCATACACCGCCTGCACTTAGTGGTGAATCATAAAAGAGTGGTGGTCAATGCACGTAACTAACAAACAGATTAAGAAGAAGGTAGTGTAGAACACGCTAAGTTACGTGTAAAAGTTTTAAGGCAAATATATTTCAGCCATTACTATGGCCTTCATCAGTGCGACTACGATTTGTTTCATTGCCAGATTGGAAAGGTAAGTTTTGTAACGTTAACTCCGAGTGACGTGATGCAGTGAGGGATTTCCGGATGTGTGGAACGAAAATGGGGAGCTCAGAGTTGCGATTTTTGAAAAATAAAATTTCCAAACTTTCTCTAAACCGATTTTGGAAGGAAGCCAACTTTTTTGTATCAGACCAAAGTGGAATAGCAGAAGAGTCAGCCATGGTAAGTTGAGACAAGGAAGAGGATGGTTTCCCGAATTCCACATCAAATTTGTGTTCCTGAATTCTTGAGAGAATTTTCCGGAAAAAACTTCCTATGTACGCGGTTAATCCAACTTTAGTCTTGATCAGAATTTTTTACACTCCAGGCGAAGAAAGCGGAGGTATTGGGTCTCTGTCATTATGGAGGATAACAGAAATTGAAGGAGAAGAGCGAATGTCAAGTCTATATCCTTCTCTTTTGAAGATAGTACCGATGAGCTTGTAGGCAGAAAGTTTGTGGTAAGGGATTGAGCCAGCAAAGTTTAGAAATTTTATTTTCCAAAAATTGCAACTCTGAGCTCCCCATTTTCGTTCCATACATCTGGAAATCCCTCATTGCATCACGTCACCCGAAGTTAACGTTACAAAACTGTCCTTTCCGATCTGGCAACGAAACAAATTGTAGTCACACTGATGAAGGCCATAGTAATGGTTGAAATATATTTGCCTTAAAACTTCTATACGTAACTTAGCGTGTTCTATACTACCATCTTCTTGATTTGCGATGAGTGTCGACTGGTTGACATCCTTCTACTGTTAGGAACTGAATCACACTCGCTGATCCACTTTGGACGGACTCAGAATCACACCGGCTATGCTGTCAACGATCTGCAGCACAAACCACACATGCAAGGAGTATAAACATGTGCTCACTTGTTCATTGGTCTGTGCTTATCACGCGAGCTGTGATGTATCTTGCTTCCCGTGCGCTGGTCCATGTGACGTGGCATGACATGAACCGGTTTCATTTGGTCACACCTCATATAATGCACTAGGTCCAAAAATTGGAACCATATGCAGTTTTGCTCCGAATGTTGTTTATAGTCAGCGAAGGGGGTGCATGCCTCTGAAACAACTAGCCACCAGTGTTTAATGACAAAAGGTGAAAACTTCAATGAAAGGAACATGGCAGGATCACTAAATTTCTCAAATACCAATTTCATCATCATATCATTTTCATACCAATTTCAGCATCAGCATCTTAAAACCTGAGATACACACTTCTGTGCATTAAAATTAAAATGAAAATGCAAAACAAAGTTCATATTTTTTAACTTCAAGAAAATGAGCCTTCTGATTTGTTATTTTAAAATTTTGTTATCTTAATTAAAAAGTTATTATCTTAAATTTGTTATCTTAGTACTTCCACAGGTCTGGCTTGGTTGCCAGACCTGTGGAAATAGTAAGACTCATGAACTCCTGATGATGATCTAGTGCAGGGGTGCACAACCTTTTTATAAGTGGGGGCCAAGTTTATTTTTACATAATAAGTGGCGGGCCGCAAGTTACTTTTTCACATAGGCACTTGCCAAATCTTACCGCTAAAGCTAATTTTACTATTATCCGAATAACCTATTTTACCAGCAGACAAAAAATGTGTTTCAATACCATTTTTGTGTCCTCTAAATGGTTTAAATCCATTTTTGAAGTTTTTTGGCAAATTGCGTTATTAAGTTATCAAATTACTGATTTACAATCAACTTACTCCTAATTGGAAAAGGTTTAGGGGTATATAAAATAAAATAATACTATCACAAGGTTGTAAAATTTTTATTTTTACAAAAAACAGAATTCTTAACATCAAAGTATATAAAAAATTAAAATCAGTATATCGTCAAACTGACCATCAAATCAAGTAGTAGCCTAATGCTCCTAATGAGATGCTTGGCATTGTTTATTTTTCAATAGTCTGTCAATATCAGGTTCAATGTTAGAGATGGTAATGCGCAAGTTTCCCTCCAATAGTGTATCACTTAAGCGGGAACGACACTTTCACTTTATTTGTTTCATCAAAGAAAACGATTGCTCGCATAAGTAGGTACTTCCAAACAACGTTGCCGTTTTTAAAGCATGATCTTTGAGCAATTTCATTTCTTTCGGTAAGTAATTTTTGTAAAATTCTAGGAGAGAAACTTCAGAGTATTTTGTTTTTAACTCATTGTTACACCGAAGATCAATTAATTCCATCTGGAAATCTAGTGGCACTGACGCAACGTCAGTAGTGAATGGTAGAGAAAACATATCAAACAAAACCTCAAATTTTCTTATATCTTCAAATCGTCTTTTAAACTCATTGTGAAGGTCCACTACAAGAGATGCATATTTAGCCACATTTACATGGAATTCAGAACTTTCAACAAAACTTTTCATTGTTGGAAAATTTGCTAGTTAACGAAACATTTTTATAATTTTCTTATTTCAACTAGGGCCTACAATAATGGGAAAAAATCTCATCATTCACAATATATATATTCACGTTTTCAATAGTATAAAATATTTATCCGCGGGCCGCATAAACTGACTTTGAGGGCCGCGGGTTGTGCACCCCTGATCTAGTGTATAGATCAAAAGTTTCAGAGGTAATGTACCTTAATAAATTTATCCTCTATAATTCCTGCTAAGTAGTTATGGTACTGAAAATAATGAAATGAGGCCATGAGGTCATTAATTACTACAAAAGAAGATGAATTTTCCGGTTCATCCAGCTTTTACTATATAGGCAGCTAAATAATTTCTGCATATGCCCAGCTGGGCATGTAACTTTTGAGATATTATTCAAGCCCTGATAACAATAATAATGACCTTCTGTATATAAGATGCAGGGGTATTTCAACACATAATTTTTGGGAGAAAAGTGTCTTATATTCCAGAAAATATGGTAATTCCATCCCACTTCTCTCCATTTCCAGCACCTTCATTACCCATCATGCAGACCTGCCAACTGTTACGATTTTATCATATTTAGTACGATAAATCATGCTTCAGTATGCTAATACGATTTTGTAGCCAAAAATACGTTTTTATTAAATAGTCATGGTTTCTCCAATTTTTTCCCTTTTCAGACAAAAGCCTTGTAACAGAATCGCGGTGACGGGCGAAGTACGTCCCAGATTTATTTTGGTCCTGCAGACAAAAACGACATCCCCATAACCCTATTAAACCATCTTACAGATTCCCTATCATAGACGCAAGTTTTCCCACCTTTCAAAGTTTCCGAAAACGGAAGTTAGGCGTAGCGAGTATTTCTTCCGTAATTGTAATTTTCTTCCTCACGAACGACGATGTACGTCGCAGAATTATTTTGTACTCGTCCCCATAGCAGAATCGTGGCAAGGGCCAACATACATCTCGGGTTTATTTTGTACTCATCCCCGTAGCAGAATCGTGGCGACGGCCGACGTACATCGCAGATTTATTTTGGTCCTGCAGACAAAAATGACATCCCCAGAACCCAATTAAACCATCTTGCAGACTACCTGAGGTTCAAGTTTTCCCGCCACTCAAAATTTCCGAAAGCGGAAGTTAGGCGGAGTGAGGATTTCTCCCGTAATCGTAATTTTTTTTATAATATTTAACAACATAAAAGTGTTTGCTGATTAGATTTAATTAGTTTCTCAAAAAAAATTTGATGTAGGGTAAAAATTGCTACATTCTCATCATCAAGAATTTATATAGCTGAAATAAGCTTAAAAAATTATCAGCATGCCTCGTCTTACGATTTTTCTATCAGGGTGTTACGTTTTTTGGTTCTGAGGGGTTGGCATGTCTGCATCATGAATTGACAAGATAAGCAAAATGTCGTCTTGTGCTTTCCATTATACATTGATCTGAAATTCGATTGAAGCCATAATGTCAAAAATTAGTATCTATGGCATCAAAGGAGAATTATCTGTAAGCAGAATCTTGCATACTTCTGAGACTCCACTGATATGTATCATATTCTCATTGCAGTGTGTAGGTAATATGTAAAAAATTCAATGTGCATATAGCATTGAAATTTTAAAAATTTATTCTTGTACATGTTTGTTTGTAATCTATTTTCTGTGGTTGCTTCCAGGAGATGCAAACAGCTAAAGAATTATGATTATGCAAACACAGAGCAAGTTGTTTTTTTATGTGCACTTTGCATTTGCAATAATATTTGGATATATAATTTAGCTCACCGTAATTTAACGAAATTGTTAAATGAATTGTGCTATAAAATCTATGCATGGGAGAAACAAAATGTACACAAAGTTTCTAATGTATTGTGGTGATGTTATTTATTGTAACTATATTGTTTTGAGCAAGCATGCAAATTGTAACTGTTTATTAGTAAACTGTGGAGTATTTCCACTCTGTATTTTGTCATTTTACATAGCATTAAATTTAAAAAATCTTTTGTATTATTGTGTATTGACAAAACAGCCTAAACAGAGACAACTGTTGCAACATAAAATTGTCTTTAAATGTGTATCTAGTGTTATGTGAAGACCAATTCTGTATGGCTGTAAATAGGAATATTATGCAATTTTTTTAAGCGTACATGTCTGAGTTTTTAAGTGTGAGATTCCACACATAACAGTTGTTCACTTTTATCCCTTTCACTATTAATTTATAGGGTATTGTTAGTCATTTTAAAAATTTTACATGAAATCTTCTCTGCTGATGGTTTAATTTATTGTAAAGTTTTAATAAAAGTGAATGAAGTTAAATTCTGTTGGTAGATTTGCCATAGTTTTTCTTGAAACTGGATTGCAGATTTTAGACTGGTCTGGTGCATGATCATGTGATTTATTTCATCCTTTTACCTTGTGTTGCAGAATGAAATGAGATAAGTATGTGGAATTCAGATAGTTTATCTGTGGTAATAGAAATTGTAATCCTGAAGAAATAATGATCAATTGTAAGACCATTTTTGCCAAACTTTGTTTTCCATATAAATTTCCAGGTAAAGTATGACTCATATGCTGCCAATAGTGTTATTTTGATTTTTTAAAGAAGATATTGTTGGTGGCGGATTTTTTAAACTCTGTACTTGTTCCCCTGCATAAACAAATTTAGGCTGGTGTGCCATATCGTCATTTGATTTACTATATCCTTCATCTTGCGTTGCAGTATGAAATAAGATAATGTGAGGAGTTTAGATAGTTTATCTGTGGTTAAAAAAAATTGTAATTTTGAAGAAATGGGTATCAGTTGTAAGACCATTTTGTATTGCAAAATTTTGTTTTCCATGTAAAATTTCCAGGTGTAAGTGCAACTCATGTACAGCCAAGTTGTGTTACTCTGTATTCTGATTATTTTAAGGATGTATTATTGGTGGCTAAATTTTTAAACTCTGCACTTGTTCTTCTGCATAAACGAGTTAGACTAGTTTGCCTTATGATGACTTGATTTATTTTATCCTTTTATTTTTGAATTCTATATTTTGACTTGAAGAACTTTCCATTATACTTCACATCTGAGTTCTTTTGTATTTACAGATGTTTATTTATTTATTTTTTTCTGTGTAAAGAAAACTTTTGATACAGTTTTTAATCATTGAGAACAGGCCTTGATAAAAATCTAGAGGCCAGAAACATCTGTAAATACAAAAGAAGTCAGAAAGATGTGATAAATAATGGACTGTTCTTTAAGTTCAAATAGAAATTAAGTATATTAATCTGAGTAAAGTCTTGAGTAAGTGTTTTTATCTTGTGTTATTGATGATTCCATTTATATATGGTGATAAAAAATTGTAACCCGGAAGAAATGAATACCTGTCGGTGACCATTTTATATGCCAAAATTGTGTTGTACATATAAATTTCCTGGTGTGACTCATATACAGCTAATAGTGTTCAGAGCTTGAAAAATACCTTTCCTGAGATGCCCTGGGCATGTAAATTATTGGCCTGGACAGATAAATTAAAAATATTAATTGCTCGCCCAAGCAACTGAATGAGTTAAGTGCTCTTTTGAAACTTCTAATTTTTGTTGATGATTTTTGGAACCTAATTGACAAAAGACATTTACCATCCAAAGCTTTCCTTAAAAGTATTGTTGAAGCAAGAGAAATTATTGAAGTGATTTACTATAAGCTCAGTATCAGCAGAGAGGGTATTCAGTTTAAATGAACCTTATTCATAGTGATCAAAAGAAATGCTCTTGTTAGTAACATTTCCCACCTGATGACCATGAAGCTTATTTTAAAGCCATTTACCATCTAAAGCTCTACCTAAAAGTATTATTTAAGCAAGAATAATTGTTGAAGTGATTGCTATAGGCTCAGCAGAAGCAGAAAGGGTATTTAGTTTAAATGAACCTTGTTGCTACCAAACAAAAGAAATGCTTTTCTCGTTAGTAACATTTTCCACCTGACAATCGTGAAATTTCTTTTAAAGCCATTTACCATCTAAAGTTATACCTAAAAGTATTGTTGAAGTAAAAACAATTATTAAAGTGATTACTATAAGTTTAGCAGAAGCACAGAGGGGGCATTTAATTTAAATTAACCTTATTGCTGCAGATTAAAAGAAATGTTCATCTTGTTAGTGATATTTCCCCACCTGATGATCATACTGCTTATTTTAAAGCCTATGCCATTGTAGGACTAGGCACTGTAAGAAAAATTGTGACTACAGCAGGAAAATCACATGGGTACTAATCAAGAACACTCGACAAAAAACAAATTGCCATTTGGAGTGCCTGTTGTGCAAAATACAACCGTAAGATAGTAGCGCACAGACCTCTCCAGAAATTCTATTATGTAAGTATTTGACTTTTCTGCATCTTATAAGCAACAAAGGTATAACTTGTTTTAGTATTTACTTAATGGGATTATACCCTCCATCCAGTACACTATTTTAGGCTTATGCTTACCATATATTGTGGCAGTAGTACATCTAGCCAGGTTTACAGAACTGCTGAAATTTTGAATGACTGAACACAGTAGTAAATAACAACTGTGTATCTGATGTTGTGTCATTGGAACCAGTGTTCACTTTCTAATGCAGGCACTGCCCAGAATAATGGAAAAACCTGTGAGAAAGAGCTGCATGTATGACTGCACACGTTAGTAAATAACAACTGTGTATCTGATGTGTCATTGGAACCAGTGTTCACTTTCTAATGAAGGGGCTGCCCAGAGTAATGGAAAAACCTGTGAGAAAGAGCTGCATGTATGACTGCACACAGTAGTAAATAACAACTGTATATCTGATGTGTCATTGGAACCGATGTTCACTTTCTAATGAAGGGGCTGCCCAGAATAATTTTAAAGCCTGTGAGAAAGAGCTGCATGTATGACTGCACACAGTAGTAAATAACAACTGTGTATCTGATGTGTCATTAGAACCGGTGTTCACTTTCTAATGCAGGGGCTGCCCAGAATAATGGAAAAACCTGTGAGAAAGAGCTGTGTGTATGACTGCACACAGTAGTAAATAACAACTGTGTATCTGATGTGTCATTGGAACCGGTGTTCACTTTCTAATGCAGGGGCTGCCCAGATTAATGGAAAAACCTGTGAGAAACAGCTGCATGTATGACTGCACATGGTAGTAAATAACAACTGTGTATCTGATGTGTCATTGGAACTGGTGTTCACTTTCTAATGAAGGGGCTGCCCAGAATAATTGAAAAACCTGTGAGAAAGAGCTGCATGTATGACTGCACACAGTAGTAAATAACAACTGTGTATCTGATGTGTCATTGGAACCGGTGTTCACTTTCTAATGCAGGGGCTGAATAATGGAAAAACCTGTGAGAAAGAGCTGATGTGTCATTGGAACCGGTGTTCACTTTCTAATGAAGGGGCTGCCCAGAATAATGGAAAAACTTGTGAGAAACAGCTGCATGTATGACTGCACACGATAGTAAATAACAACTGTGTATCTGATGTGTCATTGGAACCGGTGTTCACTTTCTAATGCAGGGGCTGCCCAGAATAATGGAAAAACCTGTGAGAAAGAGCTGCATGTATGACTGCATACGATAGTAATTAACAACTGTGTATCTGATGTGTCATTGGAACCGGTGTTCACTTTCTAATGCAGGGGCTGCCCAGAATAATGGAAAAACCTGTGAGAAAGAGCTGCATGTATGACTGCACACAGTAGTAAATAACAACTGTGTATCTGATGTGTCATTGGAACCGGTGTTCACTTTCTAATGCAGGGGCTGAATAATGGAAAAACCTGTGAGAAAGAGCTGATGTGTCATTGGAACGGCTGCCCAGAATAATGGAAAAACCTGTGAGAAAGAACTGCATGTATGACTGCACACAGTAGTAAATAACAACTGTGTATCTGATGTGTCATTAGAACCGGTGTTCACTTTCTAATGCAGGGGCTGCCCAGAATAATGGAAAAACCTGTGAGAAAGAGCTGTGTGTATGACCTCACACAGTAGTAAATAACAACTGTGTATCTGATGTGTCATTGGAACCGGTGTTCACTTTCTAATGCAGGGGCTGCCCAGATTGGAAAAACCTGTGAGAAACAGCTGCATGTATGACTGCACATGGTAGTAAATAACAACTGTGTATCTGATGTGTCATTGGAACTGGTGTTCACTTTCTAATGAAGGGGCTGCCCAGAATAATTGAAAAACCTGTGAGAAAGAGCTGCATGTATGACTGAACACAGTAGTAAATAACAACTGTGTATCTGATGTGTCATTGGAACCGGTGTTCACTTTCTTATGCAGGGGCTGCCCAGAATAATGGAAAAACCTGTGAGAAAGAGCTGCATGTATGACTGCACACAGTAGTAAATAACAACTGTGTATCTGATGTGTCATTGGAACCGGTGTTCACTTTCTAATGCAGGGGCTGCCCAGAATAATGGAAAAACCTGTGAGAAAGAGCTGCATGTATGACTGCACACAGTAGTAAATAACAACTGTGTATCTGATGTGTCATTGGAACCGGTGTTCACTTTCTAATGCAGGGGCTGCCCAGATTAATGGAAAAACCTGTGAGAAAGAGCTGCATGTATGACTGCACACAGTAGTAAATAACAACTGTGTATCTGATGTGTCATTGGAACCGGTGTTCACTTTCTTATGCGGGGGCTGCCCAGAATAATTGAAAAACCTGTGAGAAAGAGCTGCATGTATGACTGCACACAGTAGTAAATAACAACTGTGTATCTGATGTGTCATTGGAACCGGTGTTCACTTTCTAATGCAGGGGCTGAATAATGGAAAAACCTGTGAGAAAGAGCTGATGTGTCATTGGAACCGGTGTTCACTTTCTAATGCAGGGGCTGCCCAGAATAATGGAAAAACCTGTGAGAAAGAGCTGCATGTATGACTGCACACAGTAGTAAATAACAACTGTGTATCTGATGTGTCATTAGAACCGGTGTTCACTTTCTAATGCAGGGGCTGCCCAGAATAATGGAAAAACCTGTGAGAAAGAGCTGCATGTATGACTGCATACGATAGTAATTAACAACTGTGTATCTGATGTGTCATTGGAACCGGTGTTCACTTTCTTATGCGGGGGCTGCCCAGAATAATGGAAAAACCTGTGAGAAAGAGCTGCATGTATGACTGCACACAGTAGTAAATAACAACTGTGTATCTGATGTGTCATTGGAACCGGTGTTCACTTTCTAATGCAGGGGCTGCCCAGAATAATGGAAAAACCTGTGAGAAAGAGCTGCATGTATGACTGCACACAGTAGTAAATAACAACTGTGTATCTGATGTGTCATTGGAACCGGTGTTCACTTTCTAATGCAGGGGCTGCCCAGATTAATGGAAAAACCTGTGAGAAACAGCTGCATGTATGACTGCACACAGTAGTAAATAACAACTGTGTATCTGATGTGTCATTGGAACCGGTGTTCACTTTCTAATGCGGGGGCTGCCCAGAATAATTGAAAAACCTGTGAGAAAGAGCTGCATGTATGACTGCACACAGTAGTAAATAACAACTGTGTATCTGATGTGTCATTGGAACCGGTGTTCACTTTCTAATGCAGGGGCTGAATAATGGAAAAACCTGTGAGAAAGAGCTGATGTGTCATTGGAACCGGTGTTCACTTTCTAATGCAGGGGCTGCCCAGAATAATGGAAAAACCTGTGAGAAAGAGCTGCATGTATGACTGCACACAGTAGTAAATAACAACTGTGTATCTGATGTGTCATTAGAACCGGTGTTCACTTTCTAATGCAGGGGTTGCCCAGAATAATGGAAAAACCTGTGAGAAAGAGCTGCATGTATGACTGCATACGATAGTAATTAACAACTGTGTATCTGATGTGTCATTGGAACCGGTGTTCACTTTCTTATGCGGGGGCTGCCCAGAATAATGGAAAAACCTGTGAGAAAGAGCTGCATGTATGACTGCACACAGTAGTAAATAACAACTGTGTATCTGATGTGTCATTGGACTTTCTAATGCAGGGGCTGCCCAGAATAATGGAAAAACCTGTGAGAAAGAGCTGCATGTATGACTGCACACAGTAGTAAATAACAACTGTGTATCTGATGTGTCATTGGAACCGGTGTTCACTTTCTAATGCAGGGGCTGCCCAGATTAATGGAAAAACCTGTGAGAAACAGCTGCATGTATGACTGCACATGGTAGTAAAAAACAACTGTGTATCTGATGTGTCATTGGAACTAGTGCCCAGAATAATTAAAAAACCTGTGAGAAAGAGCTGCATGTATGACTGCACACAGTAGTAAATAACAACTGTGTATCTGATGTGTCATTGGAACCAGTGTTCACTTTCTAATGCAGGGGCTGCCCAGAATAATGGAAAAACCTGTGAGAAAGAGCTGCATGTATGACTGCACACAGTAGTAAATAACAACTGTGTATCTGATGTGTCATTGGAACCAGTGTTCACTTTCTAATGCAGGGGCTGCCCAGATTAATGGAAAAACCTGTGAGAAAGAGCTGCATGTATGACTGCACACAGTAGTAAATAACAACTGTGTATCTGATGTGTCATTGGACTTTCTAATGCAGGGGCTGCCCAGAATAATGGAAAAACCTGTGAGAAAGAGCTGCATGTATGACTGCACACAGTAGTAAATAACAACTGTGTATCTGATGTGTCATTGGAACCGGTGTTCACTTTCTAATGCAGGGGCTGCCCAGATTAATGGAAAAACCTGTGAGAAACAGCTGCATGTATGACTGCACATGGTAGTAAATAACAACTGTGTATCTGATGTGTCATTGGAACTGGTGTTCACTTTCTAATGAAGGGGCTGCCCAGAATAATGGAAAAACTTGTGAGAAACAGCTGCATGTATGACTGCACACGATAGTAAATAACAACTGTGTATCTGATGTGTCATTGGAACCGGTGTTCACTTTCTTATGCAGGGGCTGCCCAGAATAATGGAAAAACCTGTGAGAAAGAGCTGCATGTATGACTGCATACGATAGTAATTAACAACTGTGTATCTGATGTGTCATTAGAACTGGTGTTCACTTTCTAATGCAGGGGCTGCCCAGAATAATGGAAAAACCTGTGAGAAAGAGCTGCATGTATGACTGCACACAGTAGTAAATAACAACTGTGTATCTGATGTGTCATTGGAACCGGTGTTCACTTTCTAATGCAGGGGCTGAATAATGGAAAAACCTGTGAGAAAGAGCTGATGTGTCATTGGAACCGGTGTTCACTTTCTAATGCAGGGGCTGCCCAGAATAATGGAAAAACCTGTGAGAAAGAACTGCATGTATGACTGCACACAGTAGTAAATAACAACTGTGTATCTGATGTGTCATTAGAACCGGTGTTCACTTTCTAATGCAGGGGCTGCCCAGAATAATGGAAAAACCTGTGAGAAAGAGCTGTGTGTATGACCTCACACAGTAGTAAATAACAACTGTGTATCTGATGTGTCATTGGAACTGGTGTTCACTTTCTAATGAAGGGGCTGCCCAGAATAATTGAAAAACCTGTGAGAAAGAGCTGCATGTATGACTGAACACAGTAGTAAATAACAACTGTGTATCTGATGTGTCATTGGAACCGGTGTTCACTTTCTTATGCAGGGGCTGCCCAGAATAATGGAAAAACCTGTGAGAAAGAGCTGCATGTATGACTGCACACAGTAGTAAATAACAACTGTGTATCTGATGTGTCATTGGAACCGGTGTTCACTTTCTAATGCAGGGGCTGCCCAGAATGATGGAAAAACCTGTGAGAAAGAGCTGCATGTATGACTGCACACAGTAGTAAATAACAACTGTGTATCTGATGTGTCATTAGAACTGGTGTTCACTTTCTAATGCAGGGGCTGCCCAGATTAATGGAAAAACCTGTGAGAAAGAGCTGCATGTATGACTGCACACAGTAGTAAATAACAACTGTGTATCTGACGTGTCATTGGAACCGGTGTTCACTTTCTTATGCGGGGGCTGCCCAGAACAATTGAAAAACCTGTGAGAAAGAGCTGCATGTATGACTGCACACAGTAGTAAATAACAACTGTGTATCTGATGTGTCATTGGAACCGGTGTTCACTTTCTAATGCAGGGGCTGAATAATGGAAAAACCTGTGAGAAAGAGCTGATGTGTCATTGGAACCGGTGTTCACTTTCTAATGCAGGGGCTGCCCAGAATAATGGAAAAACCTGTGAGAAAGAGCTGCATGTATGACTGCACACAGTAGTAAATAACAACTGTGTATCTGATGTGTCATTAGAACCGGTGTTCACTTTCTAATGCAGGGGCTGCCCAGAATAATGGAAAAACCTGTGAGAAAGAGCTGCATGTATGACTGCATACGATAGTAATTAACAACTGTGTATCTGATGTGTCATTGGAACCGGTGTTCACTTTCTTATGCGGGGGCTGCCCAGAATAATGGAAAAACCTGTGAGAAAGAGCTGCATGTATGACTGCATACGATAGTAATTAACAACTGTGTATCTGATGTGTCATTGGAACCGGTGTTCACTTTCTTATGTGGGGGCTGCCCAGAATAATGGAAAAACCTGTGAGAAAGAGCTGCATTTATGACTGCACACAGTAGTAAATAACAACTGTGTATCTGATGTGTCATTGGACTTTCTAATGCAGGGGCTGCCCAGAATAATGGAAAAACCTGTGAGAAAGAGCTGCATGTATGACTGCACACAGTAGTAAATAACAACTGTGTATCTGATGTGTCATTGGAACCGGTGTTCACTTTCTAATGCAGGGGCTGCCCAGATTAATGGAAAAACCTGTGAGAAACAGCTGCATGTATGACTGCACACAGTAGTAAATAACAACTGTGTATCTGATGTGTCATTGGAACCGGTGTTCACTTTCTTATGCGGGGGCTGCCCAGAATAATTGAAAAACCTGTGAGAAAGAGCTGCATGTATGACTGCACACAGTAGTAAATAACAACTGTGTATCTGATGTGTCATTGGAACCGGTGTTCACTTTCTAATGCAGGGGCTGAATAATGGAAAAACCTGTGAGAAAGAGCTGATGTGTCATTGGAACCGGTGTTCACTTTCTAATGCAGGGGCTGCCCAGAATAATGGAAAAACCTGTGAGAAAGAGCTGCATGTATGACTGCACACAGTAGTAAATAACAACTGTGTATCTGATGTGTCATTAGAACCGGTGTTCACTTTCTAATGCAGGGGTTGCCCAGAATAATGGAAAAACCTGTGAGAAAGAGCTGCATGTATGACTGCATACGATAGTAATTAACAACTGTGTATCTGATGTGTCATTGGAACCGGTGTTCACTTTCTTATGCGGGGGCTGCCCAGAATAATGGAAAAACCTGTGAGAAAGAGCTGCATGTATGACTGCACACAGTAGTAAATAACAACTGTGTATCTGATGTGTCATTGGACTTTCTAATGCAGGGGCTGCCCAGAATAATGGAAAAACCTGTGAGAAAGAGCTGCATGTATGACTGCACACAGTAGTAAATAACAACTGTGTATCTGATGTGTCATTGGAACCGGTGTTCACTTTCTAATGCAGGGGCTGCCCAGATTAATGGAAAAACCTGTGAGAAACAGCTGCATGTATGACTGCACATGGTAGTAAAAAACAACTGTGTATCTGATGTGTCATTGGAACTAGTGTTCACTTTCTAATGAAGGGGCTGCCCAGAATAATTAAAAAACCTGTGAGAAAGAGCTGCATGTATGACTGCACACAGTAGTAAATAACAACTGTGTATCTGATGTGTCATTGGAACCAGTGTTCACTTTCTAATGCAGGGGCTGCCCAGATTAATGGAAAAACCTGTGAGAAAGAGCTGCATGTATGACTGCACACAGTAGTAAATAACAACTGTGTATCTGATGTGTCATTGGACTTTCTAATGCAGGGGCTGCCCAGAATAATGGAAAAACCTGTGAGAAAGAGCTGCATGTATGACTGCACACAGTAGTAAATAACAACTGTGTATCTGATGTGTCATTGGAACCGGTGTTCACTTTCTAATGCAGGGGCTGCCCAGATTAATGGAAAAACCTGTGAGAAACAGCTGCATGTATGACTGCACATGGTAGTAAATAACAACTGTGTATCTGATGTGTCATTGGAACTGGTGTTCACTTTCTAATGAAGGGGCTGCCCAGAATAATTGAAAAACCTGTGGGAAAGAGCTGCATGTATGACTGCACACAGTAGTAAATAACAACTGTGTATCTGATGTGTCATTGGAACCGGTGTTCACTTTCTTATGCAGGGGCTGCCCAGAATAATGGAAAAACCTGTGAGAAAGAGCTGCATGTATGACTGCATACGATAGTAATTAACAACTGTGTATCTGATGTGTCATTGGACTTTCTAATGCAGGGGCTGCCCAGAATAATGGAAAAACCTGTGAGAAACAGCTGCATGTATGACTGCACATGGTAGTAAATAACAACTGTGTATCTAATGTGTCATTGGAACCAGTGTTCACTTTCTAATGCAGGGGCTGCCCAGAATAATTGAAAAACCTGTGAGAAAGAGCTGCATGTATGACTGCACACAGTAGTAAATAACAGCTGTGTATCTGATGTGTCATTGGAACCGGTGTTCACTTTCTAATGCAGGGGCTGCCCAGAATAATTGAAAAACCTGTGAGAAAGAGCTGCGTGTCATTGGAACCGGTGTTCACTTTCTAATGCAGGGACTGAATAATGGAAAAACCAGTGAGAAAGAGCTGATGTGTCATTGGAACCGGTGTTCACTTTCTAATGAAGTGTCTGCCCAGAATAATGGAAAAACCTGTGAGAAACAGCTGCATGTATGACTGCACATGGTAGTAAATAACAACTGTGTATCTAATGTGTCATTGGAACCAGTGTTCACTTTCTAATGCAGGGGCTGCCCAGAATAATTGAAAAACCTGTGAGAAAGAGCTGCATGTATGACGGCACACAGTAGTAAATAACAACTGTGTATCTAATGTGTCATTCGAACCAGTGTTCACTTTCTAATGCAGGGACTGCCCAGAATAATGGAAAAACCTGTGAGAAACAGCTGCATGTATGACTGCACACAGTAGTAAATAACAACTGTGTATCTGATGTGTCATTGGAACTGGTGTTCACTTTCTAATGCAGGGACTGCCCAGAATAATGGAAAAACCTGTGAGAAAGAGCTGCATGTATGACTGCACACAGTAGTAAATAACAACTGTGTATCTGATGTGTCATTGGAACTGGTGTTCACTTTCTAATGCAGGGACTGCCCAGAATAATGGAAATATCTGTGAGAAAGAGCTGCGTGTCATTGGAACCGGTGTTCACTTTCTAATGCAGGGGCTGAATAATGGAAAAACCAGTGAGAAAGAGTTGATGTGTCATTGGAACCGGTGTTCACTTTCTTATGTGGGGGCTGCCCAGAATAATGGAAAAACCTGTGAGAAAGAGCTGCATGTATGACTGCACACAGTAGTAAATAACAACTGTGTATCTGATGTGTGTCATTGGAACCGGTGTTCACTTTCTAATGCAGGGGCTGCCCAGAATAATGGAAAAACCTGTGAGAAAAAGCTGCATGTGTGACTGCACACAGTAGTAAATAACAACTGTGTATCTGATGTGTCATTGGAACCAGTGTTCACTGTTTCTAATGCTGGGGCTGCCCAGAATAATGGAAAAACCGGTGAGAAAGAGCGGCATGTATGCATTAATAGGGTGTTTTAACACCCTTTACTTTTACAGTAGCTTGCGTTCAACATGGAATGGATTCAGATAAATCATGAGTAGTCTTCAGAGGAATATTGGACCATTCCTCATGGAGGAAAGTCTTGAGCTCCTTTTGAGTGACAATGGTGAAGGAAGTCTTTGCTCTCCCCTTCTCAAATTCTGCCTACAATGACTCAATGCTGTTTCAGTATGGTGATTGTGTTGGCAGTGGGAAACTTCAGTTTCATGCTCCTGTAACCAAGATTGGATACCTCTAGCTGTGTGTTTTGGAGCATTGTTTTCATGAAAGATGTCATCATTTGACGGAAATAATATTTTCACCTTAAGGTGAACCTGATCATCCAGAATATCATGGTATACAATGGCTGTAACTTGCTCATTCAGGGAGATAATATCACCTAAAGCATGCCAAGAGGTCATGTGTGATTGTGTTTTTCCTTGGCATTTGCTAAATTTAAACTCCCTTTATACTTGGAAAAAGTGTGAATGGGTATGTGTAGGAACAAATTGCATTTCCAGCGTTCTGATTTTGTGTTTGTGACACATTGTTTTTGCATTTGTGGTGGTCGCCCTGCCATGAATATCAGGTTTATGAAGTTCCTAGTGAAAACTATTTATCTAGATTGGATTACTGAGACTTAGATTAATTTCTTCAGTTATTTTTTGCTGCAGCAGTTTCATAAATTTGGACTGCGGTCCATTCAGTCCATTTTGTTTTACGACTGTATCTTTCCATCAGCTTCAATTTCCTCCCATTATAATGTTCTCCATTTAAGAGAAAATTACAAGAATAGCAATCTCTCTAAGGAAGACAATACTAGTATAAGACAGAGCATACAAATTCTTATATGAAAGAGGAGAACTTGATCTCGAATTGTTAGATTGAAATACTATAGACTCGTTTTCACGAACCTCTTTTTTGCAAACTAATTCGTGAGTCCGAAAAAACATTCGATAGAACCTAATGTTGAAAATCCTCCAAATACGTGGCATCATTGAATAAACAAAGACATCTCTCTTTCCATGTTTTAGTAACACACAGCAACTGAGAAATTGTTATTCGGTCACTGCCGGGTTTGTTTATCAGTAGACTTTAAGAAAAACATTCTAAAGGAAATCTACGCACATGTCCTAACCAAGACATAAATTGCAAAAAAGTTCGGGATACTGAAGAATTCTGTGTCTACAATCATCTAAGCGTAATAAAAGATTATTTCTGTTAGATTATTTCTGTTCATGATGGTAGTGGTGACAGAGTTGTACCTTCCGAGTATTTTCTTGAAGCGAAGTTTCCAGAATTGGAGAGGGCTTTAGTTATTTGGCTCATGAAAAATGAGAGGCAAGAATATACCCACTGATAGCAACCTACTCAAAGAACAAGTGACACTTTTGCTTTGAGGCTGGATTTGAAAGATTTCAAGAAATCTGATGGTTGGCTGCAATAGTTCAAGTTGTGGCACGATTTGATGTTCAGGAAAGTGTGTTGTGAAACTGCAGTGGTCAACACAATCACTACGAACGAATGGAAAGAAAAAAGGCTGATAGCTCTACTTTCCAAATTTTCATCAGAAGATATTTTTAATGCCAATGACAATGAGATCATTTTATTTTTTGAAGTGCTTTTTTAAAAACATTGGTTTTTAAAGGTGATGTATGCAGTGGCATAAAGAATGCTAAACAAAGGATTATGGTCTTGATGGGAGCCAACATGTCTGGCTCAGAGAAGCTACCACTTCTATTCATAGGAAAAGCAAAGAATCCCAGATGTTTTAAGAACGTCAAAAAATTCCCCTCTGAGTATTATGTTAAAGAGAAATTGTTGAGAGAGCTGGACCAAAATTTTTCTAAAAAGAAACACAAAATTCTTCTAGTACTGGATAATTGTACAGCTCACATTCCGGTCTATAGTGCTGCAGGCAATCCATGTAAAATTCCTTCCACCGAACGTTGCTTCTGTTTTACAGCCCATCAATCAAGACATAATCCAGGGTTTTAAAAGAATATATTGGTGAATGCTTTTAAAATGGGTTATTCTTGATTTGGAACATGGAAAAAAACTACTAAAATTGATTTTGCTTGGCACAATGCATCTGTCAGTTTGTATGTAGAATGAGGTCTTCTAGGCAGTGATTGCCAACTGTTTTTGTCATTAAAGATAAAGCGGCTGCAGAGGGAAACATCTCAGATAGTGATTCCGGTAGTGATGAAGCCTTGCTACAGGAACTTTGCAGCAGGAGCCCACATGTGCCTGAAAATGTGACTTTTGAGAACTTCTTGGGTATATACGAGAACACTGTATGTATGGAAGAAATATCTGACAATGAGATAATCAAGTTCTATTGCCGAACACAAAAGAACTTTCCGATGACGAGGAGGAACGCGAAGCTATCCCTAGACCTACACTTCAAGAAGCCACCAAATGGCTGTCAGAGCTGTGTTGTTTTTGAAGCAGACTTTAATGCTGGCGTACTTGCTAGCATTGACTCTATGGAAGCATATATTTACCTAAGTGTTGTTATAAAGCAAACCAAAATTAGGGAGTTTTTTATCTTCTAACAAATAAAGATCAGTGCAGACTGCATCTTTTGATTTTAATTTTATTCTCACTTACGAACTTTCTATTTTACAAACCCTTTGGGTGGTCCATACAGATTTGTAAAAACACGAGTCTGCTGTGTATTCATGTAACTTTATACTCTTATTTTAAGGGAGACTAATGTTTGCTGCCCTGAAGGAAAGTTAAGTCGGTGTAAAGCACCAGGAGCCAGAACTTTGATATCTGAAATGTGCCTGAATATCCTGTGCTGAAATTTTACTTGCAACACCATAGCGGGATGGAGGAAGGAAGAAGCAGGTAAGCAACGATGCTTGTCATAACTTCCATCGACTTATCCAGACAGACTTCAAAGGTGGGGAAGGCACACACTAAAGTGGCAAAAGTCATGGGATACGTACCTAGTATAATGTAGGACCTCCTCTAGCCTGGCGAAGTGCAGCAACTCGATTTGGCATTAATTCCATAAGTGGCCAGAAGACTTCTGGACAGATGTTGAGCCATGCTGTCTAAACAGCCGCCCACAGTTCCCTGGTATTTGTAGGTGCAGGATCTTGGGTGCAAATGGACCTTTCCACCACGTCCCATAAGTGCTCTACTGGGTTTATGTATGGTGAAGACCGTGGCCACACCATCCGTTGGAACTGTCCAGAATGCTCCTCGAACCAATTTTGGACAACTTGGGCCCGATGACATGGTGCCCGGAAAATTATGTCACTGTTAGGGTACATGAAGTCCATGAAGGGCTGCAAATGGTCACTCAGCTGAGCAACAAAGTGATTATTGGTTAATGACATGTTTATGAGGACCAGAAGACCCCAACCATGCCATGTAAAGACACCCCACACATGTATGGAACCACCATCAGCTTATACAGTGCCTTGTTGACAGCTTGGGTCCATGGCCTTATGGGGTCTGCACCACACCCGAACTCTACCATCAACTTGTAACAACTGGTGGTGTGACTCATCGGACCACGCCACATGTTGCCAGTCTTCCAGGGTCCAATTACTGAGTTCACAAGTACAGGTGAGGCAATTGTGTCCAATGTCATGGTGTTAACATAGCCACTCTGGTGGGTCTTCTACTCCCATACCCCATGGACGCTAAATTACGCACCACTGGCCTGATGGATATGTCTCTGATACCTCCTGCATTGAATGTGGATGTCATTTGAGCCAGTGTCGCTTGTCTGTTAAGCATGGACAGTCCTGGTGAGACGCTGCTGGTCATGGCCATTCAGCACCCATTGTCGGCCCCCTGTGTTGTCCACGGTGGGTGGTAATGCCTTCCATGAGGTATCCTCGGTATACACGTGACATAGTGGATCAAGAAATGTTCAATGTTCCCACAATTTCGGAAATTGAATGTCCCATCTGTCTGGCTCCCACTACCATGCCTCGTTCAAACTCCGATAATTCGCGTCAGCTTGCCATAATCCTACTGGCGGCTGCTCTGCCTGACTCACGATATTATACCTTGCAACTGATAAAAATTGTGGCATGCTTTAAAGCCTTTATATGATGGTAGCTCCAGTTAAAAATTTGCATGCTGTTATCCCATGATTTTTGGTACTTGTGTAAAAAGGAGTAATCTTCATCTGTGAAAAAAATTCAGTATAGGTATAAACATTTGCGTCAAGAACTTCGAACAACTATGTCGTACGAGAAGTTAAAAGGAAGGCATGTATGGGCTCTTAGGAGTTGTGAACTTCAACAAAAATTACTCAGGAGAAACCTCAATGTAAATGCATGCAATGAATGAAAGCTGATATTTTTTCCTGCCACACTTTGCCTATCGGATGTTGGTTTTTTCAGACTTAATGTGTGCAGTTGCAACTTTTAGCACAGTCGCAGGCTGAACAGGCAGCAGCAGTTTCCCACTTTGGAATTCAGACAGGTTGGTTGTTTTACCCTGTATTATATTTTATTACTTGTAAAGGAGCTGCTACTTGTACTCTTGACACTGTATGAAACAAAACAAAAATTTCCTTGTGGCATGTTCGTAAATACGCTGATGTCCAAAATTAAGGTCACAAGCACATTTTTTACAATAATTCAAAATAGCAACCAGTTAAATGTTTAAAATTACTGTCGTATACACTTGGGGAAACAGTTAATCTAATGTAAGCATCCACTGTTTGTTAAATGGTTAACAGGGTGAGTCTGGTAAGAGAACGTGGAAGTGATCATTTTCTGCTTCTGCAAATTTCGTCTTCAGAGTTACGTTTCTTGCCAGAACTGATTTCAGTTGGAATGAGTGCTCGGAATCGTTTAGACGATAGACTGAGGTGGAGAGCCATTGTCAGACTTGAAGCTGGCCAATCTCAAGCGGAGGTCACTCGATGGTTAGAGGTTTCACGAAAGGTGGTATCCAGGTTATGGCACCAATTCCGAACAATAGGTACCATCACCAGGAGGCCCGGCCAAGGCCGTCCAAGAACCACGACACCTGCGAAGGATCATCACGTGGCATTAACTGCCAGATGCCAAAGACGGATAACGGCTAGAGACTTCTCTCAGAACTTCACTGCTGCAACTGGAATAAAGATTTCGCGGCAAACTGTATACAGACGCCTAGCAGCAAACACCCTTTACGCCTGGCGACCAGTGGTGTGTGTTCCCCCTCACCAGATTGCAGAAGAGAGCCCATTTTTCACGGTGCCAAACACATCTTTCTTGGACACAGCATGCTTTTCTGTGATGAGTTGAGATTCAGTACACAAAGTGATTCTCAATGAGTCTTCATCTGGAGACAGTGTGGATCCCGCTAGTATCACTCCAACATAAGGGAAGTTGACCACTTTGGTGGAAGTGGAATCCTTGTGTGGGCAGGCATCATGTTGGACGGCCGTACACCACTGCATGTCTTCGATGGGGTTACTGTGACCGCACAGCGCCACAGGGATGAGGTCCTTGAATCTTATGTGAGGCTTTTCCGGGGAGAACTTCATTTTTACGGACGATAACACGAAGCCACACAGAGCTCAGCTTGTCGACGATTTTCTGGAGGGAGAGGATCTTTGCCATATGGTGTGGCCTGCAAAGTTGCCGGACCTAAATCCTATAGAGCATGTTCAGGATGCTCTAAGAAGAGCCATTGCATGACGTCAGAACCCTCCAGACATTAAAATCCGCGCTTTTAGAAGAATGGGATTTGTTGCCACAAGCTGTTATCAACAACCTCATTTACAGTATGAGGGCTCGTTGTGCGACTTGTAAAGCTGTGTAGAGTGGCCACGCTCCCTATTAGCTGGACCGTTCTTAAGAAATGAGGAATCATGTTCGGACCCTTTTTGGTCTTATTTGCGTATCGCAAGCAATTTACCTCCTGTTCATTTTGTTATGTTGCTGTTGCATGTCTCATAGTATGAGGCATCTATGTACCAAATTTCATTGCAATAAACCATTTAGTTTTCAAGATATCACAGAATATGTGTTTGTGACCTTAATTTTGGACATCAGTGTATTACAAAAAGTAGTACTTTCATAGCAAGTTTTTCCATTACTTTGTCCAACCCCTTTTGTATAGTTATTATAACTCACTGACATTGAAAAGTATTTAAACTGGGGCTTTCCTCAGCCAGTTTTTCAAGGAAGGCACTAAAAATTCTGAAAATTTAGCTAAGCAGCAGAAAATTAGAACGGCACGCAATCCCACACCAATTGAGCCTATTACTGCATTGTACGACCTAGAAAGATCCATATAGACTTTAACCTTTTCCTCTCAACTGTCAGGTGACACCCGATATTACGAAATCGCCGAATAGGTATGGCGTCTCCCACCACTCCGATGACACCTCCATAGCTCATATGTCGAGTCTTGCGTAACATTCCTTTTTCGCCGAATATGTCAGATGTCACCCATCATGCCGATGACGCTGCTATAGCTCACATGTCAACTCTCGGGAGACATTTCTTTTTCACCAAACAGAGGAAAAGAAATGTCTTTGGCATGTGAGGTGTCACCCACTATGCCAATGACACCTCTATAGCTCACGTGTTGGCGCTCATGAGACATTTCATTTTTGATAAACAGCTCGGGTGTCATCTGCAACGCAGATGATGCCTCTGTAGCTCGTATGCCGGGGCTTGCAAGACATTTCCTTTTCGCAAAATACCTCGGGTGTTACCCCGCCGTGCCAATGATGCCTCTATTGTAATTGTAACTGGGGGGGGGGGGGGTGTCTCAAGTTATGAGTACCAAAGTGTTCAAGCCTAAGTGCTGCAAAAAAGTCAACCAAAAAAAAAAAAAAAAAATGCAAGGACGTCTCCTCTTCTAGATGGCATCCTCTACAAAGTGGATCCTCTTTCAGCCCAATCAAATTAAGGTGCCTATTAAGATGACAGTGTCCTGTAAGTAGACCAACAATCAGTCCAATATCCTTTTTTGGTAGTTTAAGGAGCTCCTTTGCTCTATGAGGCAAGGGTTCTTGATTAAGTTCCTTTGCCTGCCTCTGACCCCTGGTAGCATGCCAGAGGTCAAGCTGCTTAGTTCTCTGCAGCCTTTTAATTAGTCCTCTAACCCCACCAGAGGCGAGCCCTAATGCAGGCTCTGGACCATAAAAAGCCTGCTCTGGCCCCTCTTTAGCAAGAAGGTCAGCTTTATCATTGCCTACAAAACCCCTATGTCCTGACACCCAGAATAGTTGCACTTTGTTCCGGTATGCCAGTTCAGTTAGGGTCTGGAAGCAATCCTAACAATTTTGGATGAAATGCGGCACTGACGAAGCGCCGGTAAAGCTGCCTGACTGTCTGAACAAATCTGGATGTGCACATTACGATACGCTTTGACCAGACATTCTGACGCACATGCCAAAATAGCATACACCTCAGCTTGGAACACGGTAGCATGCCTTCCAAGGCTTTGCCATTAACGATAACCTCTGGATAGGCAGTACTTCCCTGCTCCAACTCATTTGTCCCTGAGCCGTCAGTAAACCAAACAGTTGCACCGCAGCACCCAGGGACAAAGGATGTTTCCCATTCACTGCGACTAGGAAATTATGATGCCTCTATAGTTTGCATGTCGGCACTCACGAGATATTTCTTTTTCGCCAAATAGCTCGCATGTCGGGTGTCACCTGCCACACTGATGATGCCTCTACAGCTAGTATGTCAGAGCTTCACTGCTAAGTTGTGGCCTCCACTGCAGAAAAAAAAAAAAATAGGAGTGGTGTATGAGTTTGTGTGAAAAGTTATTTGAGTGGAAAGAGTTAAAGGAGTCACTCTGGAGAAGAGAGACAAGACGGCAAGATGGTGTAAATCGCTCTCTTGACCCTACAGAGTTTTATGATAGCCTAAAACAATGCATGGGAAACTGTCTGTTGTCAAACAATGACAAACAAATACCCGAGTGGACAAAAGTATTGGATCCATAATGTTGGCCACACAATGTCAAAGAAAATATATCACACAGTGAAATAGAAGTATCAAATTTATGTAAGTGACTTGGGCTTTCAGAAAGACAAATCCTAAGAAGTTACTTTACGATAGCTGTCAACAATATAATTGTGACATTCGTAATACTGTTTCACATGATTCAATTGGGGTGTTATTATTACAATTGTACTCCTTAGTTTTTCCAATAACAACTGCACATGTTATTGAAAAAACTAAGGAGTACAAACTAGTCTAGGTAACAAGTGCACTTGTTATTGAAAAAACTAAGGAGTACAAACTAGTCTAGGTAACAAGTGCACTTGTTATTGAAAAATCTAAGGAGTACAATTGTAATAATAACTCCCCAACTGTATTACCTTACCCCTGATAGTACCTGATTGAACAGGAAAGAAAACAGAAGTTAAAATGGAAATACACACTGAAGTTCAAAAATAGATCTAATTAGTAACAATTAAGGATATCCTTGGTAACAGATGGTGACTGATTATATCCACAGATTATGTGGCAACCTACAGGACAGGGTGAATGAATACAAATACACCCAACCAGAGGCGCAGTGAAAGTTGCGCAGAAAAGAACAGTCGATCAAATGCAACACGGTGTCGACGTGGCGTGGCTGTAACATGGTCCAGAAGCGAATGCGATGTGAGTTGAGCTTCCCAACAACGGCCGTTCTACGCGCATATACCCACAGATAATGGCTGTGATGAGAAATAGCTGAAACTAGTATGGGCGCATTACCTGTGGCTGTACGAATGGTTTTCATTAAATATTTTATTTCTTCATTCTGGTTCTTTGTATTTCGATGTTAAGTCGTACTTTCTGTAAATCATCCACTTTTTTCATAAATACATCTAATCTTAACAAAGGGTTTTCTTTTAGTGTACATTTATGCCGCAGCCTCGCTGCTTGCACATAAATGCTCGCTCAGGCACCTCGCTGCTTGCATGTAGCTGCGATGCTCGCCGTGGAGCATTTACTCTACATCTGTTCACATCGCTTTTATTATTATAGGAATCACGACTGTATCTCTTATTGTCAAACAGACTTTACCAGTGTTATGGCGAGTTTTACAACCGCTGCATATGAAGCTACCAACTGCAGAAGAATTCAAAGAAATTGCTGATGTGTTTTACAAGAAATGGAGATACCTTAACTGTCTAGATGCTATCGATGGAAAGCACATCCGAATATTCTGCCCTTAATGGTCAGGCTCCATGTTCTTTAATTATAAAAGTTACTTTTCAGTAGTTCTTCAAGCCGTCAGTGCTGCACACTGTAAATTTATTTTTATTGAGGTCGGAGCCTATGGAAAACAAAGTGATGGGGGCACTTTTAGAAAGTCTGCCTTGTATGACAGAATGAAAAAGAGTGTGCTTAACATTCCTGAAGATAACTTCCTGCTAAGTACTGATATCCAAGCCCCCTTTGTGTTCATAGGTGATGAAGCCTATCCCTTACTGGGACACATGATGAAGCCTTATGCTAGGAAAACTCTTGATTAATCCAAGAAGTTCCAAAAAAATAAAAGTTCAAATCACAGGAAAACTTCACAAGTAAAACTTGCTTCTATAAAACACAACATGGTTTTTAAAGATATGAGAGATGACTGCGTAGCTTCACACTCAGTTGTGAAAGTGGGTCAATGGACGGGAAGGGTGGCCTTGAAGGAACAAATCACAGCGTAAGTTTGAGGATGCCTGGCTATGGCCAACGCTCGAAAAACAAACCAGTTTGGCATCATCGCTGTGGCAATGATCGCTGCTCCATGATAAATGAGCCTGTAAAGATTTATGGTTTTGTTTCATCATCGCCAGGCATCCGTGTGCACAGCTTGCCGATGTGCCAACAGCGAGGCTGCAGTATAAACGTACCCCTTACTGTCGGCTGTCAGTCGTGAGAATTCATCTTTCACTGATTGTCATGAGAAAAAGATTAATATCTTTCACTGATTTTTGTGAATACCTTCTCATTTCGTGGAAGTTTTTCATTCCGTGTAAATATACGTTTGTTCCGTGCTGCCCACAGCGGCAACCAGTTCAAGGTTTTACTTCATGCTACTCATCGTACGAATCTTCGTATTTTCAAAATGTGCAAACTTCAGCTAAGAAAAGAAGGTGAATATCAAGCACTGCAGTAATAACCCTATTGGAATATACAACCGAACTGAAGCCTGGTGAGTACTCCTTCGTAACATTGAATAATTCCATAATCGAATGCATATTGTTTCATGTATTACGTTGCATACGACATTTGCATATGACATGCTCCCGCGGGTAGTCAACATGTTCAAGAATAACGTGTGAAACAGTATTACGAACGTCACAATTATATTGTTGACAGCTATCATAAAGTGACATAAGCCATGTGTTAGGGTTCAATAAGCTCATTATACGAACTATCGGAATGTAAATTTTACTAAGAAGTTACTGTGACTATTTAGTCGACAAAAAACTACGATCTGCCCTGTTGCCTCATAAGCATAATAAGCAGCATACCAATTTCTACCATTGAATGTGAATGTGGTTTCTCTCAAATGAATTTGTTTGTAGCATCAACAAGGGCATTAATACACCTGAAGACTGTAATTTCACTTATGTCCATTAAGCTGGTCAGTCCTGCACTGGTAGGTTGTACCAGAAAGTGGTGCTACAAGGGTCATGACAAAATTTCCGCACATGTTAATCTAAAATGGAAGCGGATGATGCAATTCCAAAAATGATTGCTTCATGGTAAGTTCAGCCTCAGCAACATAGTGGTATCAGAACAATGCGCTATCATTTGCTGTGTGGACATTGGAAGGTTTGGAAATGGAAGCTTGGAGCTCCTCAGGTCCAGTCACAGCATTAGACCAGTGCTTGTACGTGAAAATAGAAACTCTGCAGAAAAAAACTCCAACACAGATCCACACTGCCTTGCAAAAAGTTTGTGGGGAAGGATATCTTGATCGAATAACAATTTCTCGCTGGGCATAGTGCTTTTGGAAGAGCCGAATAGTGGCGTATATTCGAGGCTAGCTAAGTTAGCTGCAAAGCCCAGATAATGCACAAATAAAACTGAATTAAATATACACAAAAAAAAAGTCAATTATCAATGGTGTTAAAATATGTCAATGCTTTCGCTGCGAAAAAAAAAGCATGCGGATTCGCTTCTTTGACTCAGTCTGGCGAGCGAAAACCAAATGCATAACGCAAGCAGCTATTCCAGTCTTCGCAGTCCTGATGCAAAAACCTTCCATACCATCGCCTGCTAGCATTTCCATGACAACATGAATCAGCTGGTATAGGGGATTGGCTCATTGCTTTGGGAAACAGTTCGGTGCAAAAAACGAAAACAGACTATCTCAGTCACTCGCATGCACCTGCCCATAAGAGTGTTTCGCGAAAGTTGTTTCAGTTTTTGCAAAGTGCCAATGAATTAAAATCAGAGATATTATATCTTAAATGTGTGGCTTCGTTGGATTCGAACTGTTTTGATAAGTTTTGTGAAAGCTTCCCTGAACATCTGCTGTCAGAACTTAAAGAACTCTATGCTTCAAATTTTGATACAACTCGACTAAAAAAAATGAACTGAAGGTGTTTTATTCCTTTGATGAATACAGAAACAAATCAGTAAGAGACATTATGTGTTACATAAAGTTGAATAAATTGGACATAGTGTTTAGTGAGGTGTACATATTAGCGGACCTCATATTAAGCTTTCCATCAACAACTGCAACTGCCGAAAGATGTTTTTCTGCATTAAAAAGAATCAAGATATATCTTAGAGCCACACAAGGACATGCACATTCGAACAACTTGGCTGGTTTGTCAGTAGAGAAAAACATTCTTTTTAAATATGGGAAAGTGCTCAGAAGAAGCATTTTATGAAAACGTAACACTCAAGTTCCCACAAAAGGAAAGAAGAATGGAGTTCATGTACAAATAAAGTATTCAAAAGAAGAATGGAGTTCATTTACAAATAAAGAATTCAAAAAGAAGAATGAAGTTCATGTACAAATAAAGTATTCAGAAGAAGAATGGAGTTCATGTACAAATAAAGTATTCAAAAGAAGAATGGAGTTCATTTACAAATAAGGAATTCAAAAGAAGAATGGAGTTCATTTACAAATAAAGTATTTAAAAACTGGAGTTCATTTACAAATAAAGTATTCAGAAGAAGAATGGAGTCCATGTACAAATAAAGTATTTAGAAGAAGAATGGAGTTCATGTACAGATAAGTGTTCAAATCCTAATCCTCATAATTATTTGATATCATGTTAGCAATGGCATGTACCTAAAATTTAGAAAAAAAGTTACTTCTATTACTTAACAATTAAAAATTAAACTTTGCAATTAAAAAAAACAGTACTGGGGGAGGGGGGGGAGATAGCCCAGGTCTCGGACTCAAGATACATCACTGGAGCCGAAGCAACATCGAAGAGGATCACCGCTCAGGCCAACCTGAAACGGCGACAGACAAAAAAATCTGTCGACATTGTCGCACTTCTCAAAAAGAATCACCGTTTGACAGTCGAGGAGATTGCTCATCGGGCATATTTGTTCACCATGTCTGTTCACCGGATTTTGACCGACTCAGGTGGTAAAAGAAAAATTGCCATGTGCTGGGTGCCATATCAACTCACCCCCAAGCAAAAGGCAGCAGAGTGAGCATCACCTCCACAGGTTTCGAAAGGAGGGAGACACCTTCCTGACCAGAATTGTTGCAACTGATGAGACTTGAACACGTGATTTTGAGCCAGAACTGAAGTCACAATCAGCAGAATAGAGGCATCCAAGTTCCCCACGCCCCTCAAAGTGTCGTCGGCAACAATCCAAAGCGAAGCAAATTATGATTTTTGTGGGGATTGTTATTTCTGATCAAGTGCCAGTAGGGCAAAATTTCAATGCACAATATTATTGTGACTTTCTGAGGACAAAGTTGAGACCGGAAATTCGTTAAAATCGCCTCAACTTGTTGAAAACGGGAGCCGTCTTGCTGCATGACAATTCATTGTGTCATAGTGCAGCGTCGGTACGGGGACTTCAGTCGTAATACGGCTGGGAAACTTTATCCCACGCACCATATAGCCCCGATCTCAGTCCACCTAACTTTGATCTTTTCCCGCTGTTAAAAAAACGGCTCCATGGCATCCACTACAAATTGCTGGACAAAATGTTATTGGACGCGACCCGAGTAATACCACAGCTGAACAAAGATGGTGTACTACTGGGCATCCAGAACCTACCTCACCACTAGCAAGCTGTCATTAGCAGCGGAGGGGAGTGCACTGAGCGGCAATAAGGTAAGTTTTCTCCGTTACTTCACACTTTTCTCAAAAATAGACAGTGTGCAGAACTTTTGTTGTGACTCCCGTACACACACACACACACCAGCTGCACCACTCTCTGAGAAAAATATTCCATTGTGTGATGCAAAGAAAACGCAAAAATGTGCTGCAACTTTGCATATGTTATGGTACAAGGTTGCACTACATTATGGCACACGGTTTTACCATGTTGTTGGGTTTACTTTGCACGGCACAATGGCATATCTTTTCTCAGAAAGTTGTGCAGCTGGCGTAACACCACTTTTTGGTGTAATCTACCACAAAATTTTTTAACAGTGTATGTGTGCTTCGACCTTTATCGTATGTAAATTCCTGGTTCTTGAAAAATAGACATCTAACAACTGACACTAAGCGTGTGGCACAGACACGTGAAAATGGTAGTCACAATGCTTTGATGGCTTTTTGGAATCTGCTTTGATATAAGGTACTGATTTTTGTAGTTGTTATTATTATTATTAAATAATTTAGATTTATTAATATTAATTATTATTGTTAAATAATTTAAATTTATTATTATTATTTTTATTATTTATATCATTATTATGAAAACAATAGAGCTGCGTAAGGAAACGGGATGAGAGTGTACCGGTAAACTTTATTTTAGAAAAAAAGCACTGATTTAAACTATTTTCTGTTTCATTTTCTTAACAGTTTATAATATGCATGCCACCATATATAGCAGTGAAAAGTATTTGCCAGCACTAATCTTTTTCACATTAACAAAAGCTGTATACTTCAATTTGGAGTATAATCTGTGCAAGAGATTTTTGTTGAAATTTACTGGAGGAAATCACAGAAATTTTGTCCCTTGAAATTTCTCTGTTTTGTGTTCTCTTCTAAGAAGAATGTTGTTCCATAATTTGGATGCTCTGCCACCTACCAAGTGGTTAGAGGCACGAGCTTCTGGCTAATGTGCATGGGTCCAAGTTCTGGATAAGGCATGATTGATGTGTGTGACCTGTGGTGCTAGTTGTGCTCTTTCGCTAGGGCTAGTAACCCAATCAGGGACAGGGGATTCTCTAAATGCTAAGGGGAGGAGGGAGTCATTAAACCCCCAGACAAGCTGGGATGCTGAGATTAATTGTTGTTGTTTTATCCTATGCTCACACTAATAGTCATCATATGCTGTTGGCATAGACCAGAGGATCCCAACCTTTTCTACATTATCACTCCTTCATCGAGGCTAGTTTGCAATGGCACCCCCCCCCCTTCCTCCGGCATACACACAGGTATCCATTGCTCTATAATCAGTATTCATTTTCTTTTATTACAAATTCAATGATACCGGTAAGGCTTGATTGGAAATATTAAGCAAAAATACAACTGCACTGCTAAAAGTACAAATATACCTACCTACAACACTTTGCACAAATAAAGTGGGTAATATTTGTACATGCTATACAACCAGGAGTTTATTCCTCCTGAATAAAGTTATAATAATGTAAATTAAGAAAATGTTTTTCCGTATTTTCACAAACTGTACACATCAATGTGAAATTTGGGCTTGTTTTGAATTGCACAAACAATCGACGTTTGGTTCTATTAACAACTGTGTTGGTTCCACACGCAGGATGATCTCCACATTAAGACGATTTCTGTACTTTGTTTTAACTGCAGCCATTGCAGGAAATACAGCTTCACAAAGGTAGCTTGTTATAGCCACTGTAGCTTATAGTCCATTGAGTTGCATCGAGGCACGCCTCACCGGTTGAGAACCTAGGGTATGGATTAAACTCGCAGCAATGCTAACCTAACTGTGGAGTGGAAAGTACTGGGTGTGTACTTCCACTGCACAATATATTTTCAGTCTTAAAGCTCATTCAATCTTGAATTGGGACCCAAAAGTACACAGTTGTTGTAAATGTTGTTTGCATGTATATTTAAATTTAAAAGATTATGGATTTTGAGCGAGGAACTGTTCATACTGAATGCAAGATAAGTCTTAATGGCACAGAGATTGGCCAAGTGAATGAGTTTGTATATTTAGGAAGTATGTTTGACAGAGAGAACAAATTAGATGCTGAGTGAATTCTTCATTGAAGGTCATAGCTGCCTTAGGAGGATTGCACAGGAATGATGGGTTCTCGAAATTCTGAATGACTCTATATGAAAGTGTAATTGTTCCTACTCTGACATACGGCAGTGAAATCTGGGTACTGCAGAAAAGACATAGGAGTAGTTTATGTGCTGGCGAGATGCATTATGGGGTTGGTGGTAAGATATGCACTGATCATGTGAGGAATGAAGATATGTTGCAGATGTGTAATCTGAGTCAAAATGTTGTTAGTAAGGTTGATACTAATATTCTTAGGTGGTTTGGCCATGTTGAAAGAATGAGTGATGAGGTGCTGACTAAGAGAATTTTTTCAGCCCAAGTGGAAAGAAAGAAATTTAGAGTAAGGCCAAAGAAATCATGGTAGGACCACATTCAGGAATGCCTGCTGGAGAAAAAGATTATGAGTATGAAGTGCAAAAGGTCTTGTGCATGACATGTGATGGATGTTAATGAAGCTAGAGCTGTGTGCCGAGATTGTTGTAAATGGAGACATTTGATACACCAACAGTAAGTAAATTCTACTTCTAGCAGTTAAATGTGTACTTGGCATGTGGTCTTTCTTTCAGGAGCTAACCTCTGAATCTCAGAAAAAAGCTTAATGATATGTATATATGTATCTAACTTACTGGAATTCCTGTGCAACCAGTTCTTTGCCAAACAAGAGTGATGAGACAGGACATAGTCTTTTTGGCATCTTACCACCTCCACCAGGCTGTGACACCCCGACTTGGCAGTTGGGGTCCATCGCCTAGCAACTCGGCACGTGCATGCACCCTCTTATTGGTATGTTGTAGTGGAAACCTTGATTTGTTGGACCAAGCAGTGCCACTGTTAATGTGGGTGGGGCCCAGGGCAAAGAAGAAAAGAAAATATATATATATACACCGCCCCGGTGGTGCAGTGGTCTAAGCACTGGCTTATGACCCTTCTTTCAAGAAGGGTTCGAATCCCGGTGAAGCATGGATGTTGTGTTTGTCTTATGGGGTTGGATCTCTCCCTTCCCTAGAACCAGTGGCCCTAAATAAGGGATGGGCGACTGCTTACAGCCAATTGACTTGCTTGTGGTGGTCGTTAAACATTCAGTCACACAAATATATATATATGTATATAATCCCCCCCCCCTGCCTATTTCAGGCCTCACAGTCTGGCTTCAGCTGTAGTTGATGAATTCATCTAGTGGCAGATGGGTTCTTTTGCTTGCCATCTGGTTAATTAACAAATCAGTTTTCATTTTGTAAGATAAAAATTTCTCTGGTTCTTTTTTTCTTTTGTCTTTTGTTTTTTAATCCAGAAACAAAATCAGTATTTGAAAAATGCCTCAAATGGCCAGGGCATGTAAATTATTATCCTGGGCAGGTAAATGAAAAAATTAGTTCTCCAGGCCAGGCAACTAAATTTGAAAATAAAAAAGTGTAGAATAGAATTTCCTACTTCAAAAAAAAAAAAAAAAAAAAGACAGTTGTCACATGTCATGTTTCATTTCACAGCTAATCACCGGAGGTTATATTATTGTTACAGAGTGCCAAGAACAGCAGAAGAATATCACTTCTTTAATTATATCATGCTTTAGGTCCAGAAACTGGAACCATATGTAGTTTTTTTGTTTTGTTTTTTTTTGCTCCAAATGTTGTTTATAGTCAGCAGCGGGATGCATGCCTCTAATGGAACTAGGCTCCCGTGTTTGTTGACAAAGGGCGAAAACTTCGACAAAAGGAACATGACAGAATCACTAATTTTCTCAAATACCAATTTCCTCATAATACTATTTCAAACCAATTTCAGCTTCATCATCTTAAAACTTGAGATACACATTTTTGTGCATTGAACATTTTGAATGCAGACCCTTAAAACGGAAATGCAAAACATGTAAAAAAAGTTCATCATATTTTTTAACTTTAAAAAATTGCAGCTCTGATTTGTTATCTTAAAAGATATGCTTTCCTGGGCATGTAACTTTTCTGAAAATTTTCAAGTCCTGAAATGCTCAACTTTCCAGTACACACCCGGCTCAGAACAAGCCCGAAATTCTTCACTTAACTAATGAACAGAAGAAGCCCAAACCAGGCTTATACGACCCCTATCATTTTCAGTACATGCCCAGCTCAGCCCAAGCCCAGAATTTTTTGCTTAACTCGTGAATAAAAGAAGCCCGGGTCAGGCTCTTGCAGACCCCTATTATCTCCACTACATGCCCGGCTCATCCAAGCCTGGAATTTTTTGCTTAACTGATGAATGAAGAAGCCCCGGCCAGGCCCATACAAACCGTTATCATTTCCAGTACATGTTTCGCTCAGCCCAAGCCAGGAATTTTTTTACTTAACTGATGAATGAGAAGCCCAAGCCAGGCTCATGCAGACCTCTATCATTTCCAGTACATGCCCAGCTCAGCTTAAACCCAGAATTTTTCATTTAACTGATGAATAAAATAAGCTAGGGACAGGCCCATGCAAACCCCTACGTCCAGTGTCACTCTTCCATCACCACTGCGTAAACAGACTACTGGGCGAAGTCCTAAGTAAGAGGTATGTCCACACCGCAATGTACATTTGTCACCTAGGGCACCGACTTCAAATTATTGGGGGGCAGGTGTGAAGAGATCAGATGTGGCAGGTGCACGTGTCTTCCCTTGTCAGGAGGAAAATAAAAAAAGAGCAAAAAGATAAATCACAAGATTCAATGAATATTTTAAAATGGAATTAAAACACTCAAGGCTTTACTCAGATTAATATACTTAATTCTATTTTAACTTAAAGAACTTAAGTTAAAAAATTCTTCATGTTGAAAAAGGCCTTGATAAAAATTTAGAAGCCAGAAACATTTGTGAAAACAAAAGAACTCAGAAGATGTGAAAAATAATTTAAAGTTCTTCAAGTCAAAATAGGATTATGTATTTTAAAATGCAACTGTGTGATTGCTTATCAGCAAATAAACAAGGAAGCAGAACTATTTTGATGAATATTAATATTTTTAAAAATAAAATTCAACCTGTGATTTTATAAAAAATATCCAGAGATTTTATTTCCAAATGTTTGTAAAAACTATGAGACATTAATGCTATTACTCAAACAAAGAACAGAAAGTAAATAGATAAATAAATGTGCTACAGATTATATGCTTCTGCATTTTTACTTATTTTCTTTTTCATAATTATTTTTAAATATCTACCACACATCACAAAAACATGTTAAAAACAATACGAGGCTGACAATCAAGTTTCTTATCAAATAAGCAATGCTGAAAATGGGGGAAAAGTTTTTACTTATTTTTTTATTTATTAGTTTTTCGGAAATAAATCGCTTTGGCCTCATAAGGTGGAGCTTGGTCTATTTTATAAAGAATAATACATTTCTGTAGAGGAAAGAAATGCATTTTTGGCAGTTAGCACAGCACTTGATAGCCTGAATAGAGAAAACATTTTTGTCTATAGAAATATTTAAACTCGTGCATTTTGAAAATGACATACACACACAAAAACTTATGTAATTGAACAGGAAAAAAATATTGGGTGGGCACGGCCCCCTAGTAAAATTATTGTGGGGCAAGATTTACCTTGGACCCCCCCCCTGCTCATAGTCAGCACCTGTGTTTGACAAGTCAAATCTTTCAGCAAATGATTTTTTTTTTATTCATGCATTACCATGGTTCATTTAGTTACACAGATTATTTTTCATGTCAGTTTCAGTAAAAAACAGCTTTAATTGATGTTAACATGATTTTAGTAACTTCGAAACTTGCTCTATTGTGTATGCTTTGAAAAGCTTCATATCCACCTGTCATTTCTTGTATGGTTACATTGAATGTGTATAAGTACAAAACTGACCTCTTGTGGGTGTGTTAAATTTGTTGAACTGATGTTGGATTGCTGATAAAAGTAAAGTAGCGTGAATTTAATAAAAATAAAAGCAATAAAATTGCTTGGTGTCTCTACTTTATGCTGTACCATGTTGTAAAGTGTAATGTAAAATATGTACAGACTGATATGTTGCACTTATGTGTGATATCTTGCAACTGATAACTGTATTGTAGGTAATGTGATGTTATCTGGTGCTGTGAATACTAAAAGAAAGAAAGTATTTTTTTTAATGTTATGTTTATAATTTATATGAAACTCTAGAAGAAAAGCAGTGAGCTGTGAATTGAGGATTTATTAATAGCAAACTCCATGTGAACAGTTTAAGAATTTTTAGTAGATCTCAAACTATATTGCTTGCATTTTTTTTCTTCAGTGTATGTGTGTGGGGTATGTGTGTTCAGGATTTACTAGAGCTAACATCAGGAGTCACTAGAAGTTTCCCTCCTATCAATTTTGCAGTCCATGAAGAGATCAACAATACCATTTATTTCCTTGATTTAGAACATGAGCATGCAGATTTCCATTTAATTGGCATAAGAGTACAAACTAAAAAACTAGATTGCTAGCTTTCACTGCCGAAGATGAGTGGCTTCGTCAGGCTAATGTTTGAGAGGCTGAGTACAGAATCATACTGTAAATTCTATAAAGTATGTAAATCTATTGAAATATGATTCTGTACTCAGTCTTGTAGACATTATCCTGATGAAGCTGCTTGTCTTCGGTGGTGAAAGCTAGCAATCTAGTTTTTTTTTTTTTTTTTTTTGTATTCTTACGCCAATTAAACGGAAATCTGCACGCTCGTGTTGTAAATATTCTTGGTGTATTCACAGCCAATTTTTTTCCAAACCTTGATATTTCCTTCATGTTTGCCTTACTAGAGTTGAAAACTGATAATGTTGATGTACTTTGTATTCCAATAATGAATGCTATACTTACGATATTAGAACTATTGTACATTCAAAAAGAAAGAAAGGTGCTCTGCCATGGTGCATAAATCTTTATAATCAACTGTCTTCAGAAATGATACTGTTCCATTTTATTTATTTTTCTTTAGTTATTGAATATTCATATGTTGACAAAAAAGATAGTAAATTATATTTTCAATAGTAACGAAACATAGTTACGAGTTTTGATTCTGTCTTTGAGAGTCCTAAGGTGATTATATTTATGAACTTAGAACAGCAAGCTTTAGGCTTAGGACAAAAGTTCTTAACAATCACTTTCTGTCTCCACGTTATGGCATACTAACCTTTTACAGTTCTTCAAACTGCCTTAATGCTTACTTCAATTCAAATTTCTGTATGGTCACAGGCTACATCTTGAGTTACACAAAATCCGGAACACTTTACAACAGAGTTGGACAGTAATGGCAGTACAAATTACAATTAATGTGTAATGCTTTACAAGGTTATCCCAAGTATTATTTGCACAAGGTAATGGAATTAATCTGTAATGCATTACAATGAAGAGGATGTAATTCAATTATTTAATAATGTGATTCAAACACAATGGAATTATTTGGTAATGAAATTACACGATTTGCAAATAATAATTACATGCTAATAGTTTATAGAAATGTACGTGTGCCAAAAGCTATGTTTAGAAAAGTCGGCCATGTAACATAGCAGACAAAGACCAAAGTGTTGTGTAGAATGTTCCAGAACAATCACGCAGTGGGAAGTTGGAGAGCGTTATGTAAATCAGGAATATTCCAGAAGGTTCAGGCCTGTTCGTGAAGAATATATAAAGGAGTCAGTTGCTCGCTAGTCCAATGTTCAGATCAGACAAGTAATGTAAACACTTGAGAAGTACGGTAAAAATGTCAAGAGTTTGCAAATTTCTTTAATATTCGGCAGTGCACCCTGAGTTGCTGAACTGTGAGTGTAGTGTTAATATGTGCCTATAGTAGGGTAATAATTTTGGACAGGAAAACGTGTAATGGACGAGAATACTGTACTGGAGATGGACGAAATGAGTATCTCTAACCAAAATAAACATCCTGTTCGTACTTACTTCGTGTGTATTGTTTCGTTCAAATCACTTTACTTGCAGCGAAGACGGGGCAACTACTCTGAGAAATGCATTCGTTCCTGAACAGTGGAGCACCTAGGTTTTCTTTTTGGGGTTGGCCCAAAATATTGAAAATGTAAATAAAAGTACACAGGAGAAAACAACTCCCTGAATATTGGGAAGCGATAAAAATATCTCCACCACATTAAAGTGCATTTCCAATGATTCCTAAAATATGCATTTAAAAACATATACAAATATACACTATATTGATAAAAGTCATTGGGTACCTGGAAGAGAAACACAACATAGCATTTATTGACATACATTAGTATTGTGTCTGTCCATCTTTGGCCTTAATGCATGCACTGACCCTTCGAGATATGCTTTCGACAAGGTTTTGGAACACAGCAATAGGTATGCAGTTCCATTCAGTACATAATGCTGCCTCTAACTGTTGCTTAGTAGTAGGCCTTGGTTCCAAACTTCTTATGCGGCGCTCTAATCCATCCCATAGGTGCTCTATGGGCTTAAGATCAGGGCTCTGTGCTGGCCAGTCCACACACGATACAGAATTATTGTCAAACCACGCCGTAACAGTCCTTGCTTTATGGCTCAGTGCATTATCGTGCTGGTACCAACAAGGCTCTGTTCCATAGTATAGCCACAGAGTGGTAGGGCATAATTCTCCAGAATATCCAGGTAGATGTGCTGATTAACAGGTTTGTCCACGATAACCAATGGGCCGGGACCATACCACGAAACACATCCCCACACGAGTACACTGCCAGCTCCAAACTTGACCGTAGGAACAGTACACTGTGGTAAATAGCGTTCTCCCGGCTGCCGCCATACCCACACATGGCCATCAGACTGATGGATCGTTATCTAGATTCATCAGTCCGTAGGACCCATTTCCATTGATCTACGGTCCACGATAAATGTTCTTTACACCATGCTAAATGACGAGTATTATTCCGAATGGAGATGAAAGGCTTATGAGCAGCCGCACGACCACAGTAACTCATGGAATGAAGTTTTCTACGAATGGTACCTGTATATACCGAGGTTCCAGCATTGTTACTCACCTGTATCCTAAGGTCTTGTGCAGTACTCCGTCTATTAGCTGTAATGACTCTCCTGAGGCTTCGATGTCCTCTATCACTAATTTTCTTTAGTCTGCCGGTACGTTTTGCTGCTTCAGGCACTCCATGTATCTTCCACTTATTCAGTACATCCAAAAGAGTTGACTTGGGTATGTTTAAACACCTCTCGGTTTCTCTTATGGACAACCCACTAATATAACACCCAACGACAATCTTTCCTTTCTCAGAGTCCATTCTCTCTCTCCGTGACATTTTCACTCAACCTCACAGTGCGACATGATCACGGTCAGGTTCAGGTTTGTTTTTATACCATTTGCAGCCATACTGTGCATCTTAAGAACGCAGAGAATCCGTTCATTTGCTTTTGAAGGAGTGTCCAGTGACTTTTGTCAATATAGTGTATATTTATTAGATTTAGATGTCTGTTAGCATAAACATGCTCATGCATTAAGTTAGAAACTGTACACTTTCTCAAATGTTAGCAATTTGTAACGGTTAAACAAGACCGCATTTTCCAATGGATGCAACAAATGAACACATTTTTTTTTTTTTTTTGTAATAAATTTTTATTATTACTTTTGGTTGTCCTTCCCCAAGCAAGAAGACAATAAGACAAATAGGGATAGATAAAAGAGTAATAGTATTACTCTTAAATGTAAGTTAGTAAGGAGGCTTGACTTCAGTATATGTACATACTGAATATGATGCAAATTTGGAAGATGTGTATTCATTTATTAGTGTTTATATTCAAATGATGGTTATATTTAAATTAATCAGAAACTTGAAGCTTCGTCGTTCTGGGTGGTGGTATGGTTAGCATACTTGGGCACTGTCTAGGAGACACGGGTTCAATTCCCACTCCAGGACAACGAAATTTTCAAGTTTTCGGATATTATCTCATTCAACATCCTGGTCATATTTACACTAATAAACAGATTCACGTCTTCCAAATTTGTATTATACAATGGTGTACATATTCAGCATCATTCATTGACACTGAATATTTTTCCTTCTTTTTCTCAGACTTCACACATGCACCTACACACACATGCACAGAATTAAAAAAAAAATGAAGTGATTAATATTTCATTTTAGTGTGTAAAAAGTTGTTGCTAGTTATAGAGAAAAAATTTCCATTTTAACATCATATGCCTTGAAACATAGTTCTTGAAAATTATGAAGTTAGATGAACTAGTGTAACAGCCTGGAGTGTGCTGAAGTTAACGTACTTGAGTGAAATCTCAAACTATGAAGTTCAAGTAACAAAAAAAAAAAAAAAAAAAAACTATTTGTCACTGTAAGTTTAGGATACATGTGATTTTTAAATAATAAAGCATGCCCCACATTCTGATGAAATTATTTCTGTTAAAGATTCCATTTTATGAATGCTTGTTGAAATTCGTTCATTGAAACAGCAAAATGTGATGTGCCTATGTTCTATAAAAATCTCCAAGAATAGAACTTGAAAGAAATAGTCACAGAATTTCTTTCGGAAAAAGAAAACACACATCTCGTAAGTGCAAACGATCATGTTATGCAGTTAGTTACCTTTTCATGTCATTTACTGTGTTAAATGTTTGTATATACATTAATATGTATGTGTGTATGCATGTGTTTATATGTGTATGTTAGCCAGGATTAGTGTCAGACTGTCATGTTGGTTAGTAAAATTAAAATCGCCTGCAATTCATTACTGGTACATATGGCAGATTTTTTCATATAAATAACAAAAGTATAATTCCCTTTGATTTTTTCAATAGGTGTTTTCTTCTACCAGAGTTGATAAATGCACATTTTCTGAAGCTATTTTTGTTCCAGAGTTATCTGTGTAACAAAACTTTCCATAGATATTTTATATTTTTATTCTAGTTTTTTCTCATGCTCGTTTTTTTTTTTTAGGTTTTAGTCATATTTTTTAATTAACATATTTGCCCCGATGGCACAGTGGTCTTAAGCACTGGCTTCTGAACATCCATCCCAGTTGCATAGTTACCAGACTGTACGAATTATCGGTACAATGTGCGAATAAATATATATTTTACTCGGTAGACACCAGCATGTGCAGGGAATTCTGTGGGGTCCTTTTACAAAAGGTCTTCCCAATCTGTTTTTCTACAATCGCTAGGGGTTCCTTCACATCAAGTCCCTATGTGTGAGGCAATGGGTGTGTTTTGTTTTGCAGCGCTGAGTGTCGTGCATTGAAATGAACATTTCAATGTTAGCAAAAAGCATAGACGAAAGAGTTCCACCAAAAATCTGAAATCCGTCTTTTTGTAAGTCATCTTGAGTATCCCTGAAATTATGACAGAAATTCATTTTTGTTTATTGGGGGTTGGGAGGGGAGGTGAAATCTCTACATGAGACTTTTCATCATATGTTCCTAATGAATAGTAGGAATATTCTGTGATGCAAAGTCAAAACCTGAAAAATACCACGCCCATGATACCCGGGGCATGTAAATTTTTGGCCTGGGTAGGTAAAAAAATCTTAGTTGCCCGACACGGGCAATTAAATGTAAAAATAAAATTTGGAATAGAATTTCCTGTATTACATTTGGTGTTTTGTTTCACTGTTAACCGCAGGAAGTTGTACTATTGTTACAGAGTGCTAAGAACAGAAGAATATCACTTCTTGAATTATATTATGCTTTTAGTCCAGAAATTGGAACCATATGTAGTTTTGCTCTAAATGTTTTTTTTATAGTTATTAATGAGGTGCATGCTTCTGATGGAACTAGCCTCAGGTGTTAGTGGCAAAGGGCGAAAACTTCAACAAATGAAACATGGCAGAATCACTAAATTTCCCAAATGCCAGCTTCATCATATTATTATTATTTCGTACTAATTTCAGCAGCACCAAAGGACTAGGACTAGGAGAATTTTTCCTTAAATAGAGGTGTCCCTTATTCAGAGGAAAATACACCAGAATCCTTATAACAAAGGACTGGGGCTAGGAGAATTTTCCCTTAAATAGAGGTATCCCTTATTCGGAGGTAAATTCATCAGGATCCCTATACCAGAGGACTGGGACTAGGAGAATTTTCCCTTAAATAGAGGTATCCCTTATTCAGAGGTAAATACATCAGGATCCCTATACCTAAGGACTGGGACTAGGGGAATTTTCCCTTAAATAGAGGTGTCCCTTATTCGGAGGTAAATACACCAGGATCTCTATACCAAAAAATTGGGACTACGAGAATTTTCCCTTAAATAGAGGTATCCCTTATTCGGAGGTAAATACATCAGGATCCCTATACCAAAAAATTGGGACTACGAGAATGTTCCCTTAAATAGAGGTATCCCTTATTCAGAGGTAAATACATCAGGATCCCTATGTACCTAAGGACTGGGACTACGAGAATTTTCCCTTAAATAGAGGTGTCCCTTATTCGGAGGTAAATACACCAGTGTCCCTATACCAAAAAATTGGAACTACGAGAATTTTCCCTTAAATAAAGGTATCCCTTATTCGGAGGTAAATACATCAGGATCCCTATACCAAAGGACTGGGACTAGGGGAATTTTCCCTTAGATAGAGGTGTCCCTTATTCAGAGGTAAATACATCAGGATCCCTATACCAAAGGACTGGGACTAGGAGAATTACCCCTTAAATAGAGGTGTCCCTTATTCAGAAGTGTCCTTTAAAGGAGGTAGTACCATATATTACAAAGTTATGTAGCACTCTTGCTTATGAGTTCAGCATGCATGCATGCATGCAGCAGGAGTGTTTTTAATTAAAAAAAAGTCATAGAAAAACAAAAGGTCATTAAGGCATGCCCATGAATGTATAAAATTTTAAAATTGAGTGTTTGAAAGATATTCCTTCAGTTTCTTGTTTATTATAAATGCAGCACCACTCGTTCTGCCAGTAGTTGTTCCGCAGTAGTAGAAAAGATGTCTGCTTTCAGTTCAATAATATCGTATCCTTTTCTTCTTACCTCAGTTAGCCTGACGATGTCCCACTTAATCCAGAGTTCCTCCTCCAATTCAAGGAGCCTTGAATGAGAAGATAGAGATCTGCTGTTGAATGTAGCCAAGGTCAGCATCAGATGGCAGCCTATTCAGGTCTCCCGGTGATTCTTAACACCCTCAGCCTTCGAGTTGCACTGGCCACTGCCTTGGCAAGGTACATTCCAGCTGCCTGGGACTGAGGGCCAAGTTCTAAGTTGTGGAATCATTTTGGAGGGGAGGGGGGGCATGACTTATCACGCTGACCAAGCATGTTGGTGACTATGGGATACTATTTCCTCTAATCTGAGTCATATAGTTATACCGCTATGTGGCAGTCGTCAGACTCCCATTAGTGAGAACAGGCTGCTTCTTGAGAAGGTGGGGATGGCATTTGGCAAGGAGGGGCTATGATATGTTTGCACATCACCTGACTTTGCATCCCCGAATAAATGCATATATGTATACATATATATGCATTTATTTGGGGGGGTAAAAATACTGATTTGTGGGGGCTTAGCAGTACCAAACTTTCCATGCCACCTCTTATTCATTCTAAAATAGCCTTTATTTTCTGAACATCAGTTACAGATCAAATAATTTTAAACTGCCAATGAATTAATATTTATTAACCAATCGACATAGTTGAATACACCTGTCATTCTTAGCAAATATCTTGTTTAATGTCTCTTAAAATGCCTTTAATTGTTGCCGTTCTCTACACAAAAATATTGATTGATTGGTTAAGAACTGTTTTTGAATACAGAAAATGTTATCTAATTAACTTCATTTTTTACCTGAATTAAGTTTTTTCTTTTCTTTCTTTGGGTCATAAAAATCATAAAAGTACATCAGTGTGGGTGATCAGCACACAGCTAATGGTTCCAGTTGGTCACTCCACTTAAGGATAGCGAGTTGGGGTCTTTTCCCAAATCAATGCCACACAGAACTAGCCTGCACCTCAGCAATATTTAAACTAAAGCTTACTTTTGTGTCAATATTTAAACTAAAGCTTACTTTTGTGTTAGCTTCCAAGATTCATAGAGGCCCATATTGCTATTGTGTGTGCCATTGTTGCCCAGTGGAGTGCCCCCAGGAGGCAAACCCATCTCTGGCTGAGATCGCCCACTGTGTATGTGGATTACTGTATGCTGATGATGCAGTCCTGTTGTCAGAGAGCAAAAGTGAGTTGCAGAGTATGTTGTCCCGGATATATATAGTTTGTATGAAATTCAAACAGTATAAATAAGGAAAAAACCAATGAGCAGGGAACTATTAGTACTGAATGCAAGATAAGTCTTAATGACACAGAGATTGACCAGGTGAATGAGTTTGTATATTTGGGAAGTAATGTTTGACATAGAGAAAAAATTAGATGGTGAAATTAGTAGCTGAGTGAATTCTTCTTTGAAAGTCATAGCTGCATTAGGAGGATTTCACGGGAATGATGGGTTCTCAAGGAAGTCCTGAATGGCTGTGTATGAAAGTGTAATTGTCTTTACTCTGATGTATGGCAGTGAAACCTGGGTACTACAGAAGAGACATACAGGGGAGGATCCAGAAGTTTACTCTAGGGAATGTGGTTTTTCGGGTACAAGACGGGGGGCAGAAGCCATTATGAAATGTTGTTTTTTTTATACATATAATGTTAGTATATATATATATATATATATATATATATATATATATAGCATAAATTTCTTGTAAATGAAGATTTATCGATTGATGGAGAAAAGCTGGAGATAACAGACACGTACGTTTATCTTGGACAGCAGATATCAAGTGAGGGACACATTGATGAAGAAATTAATCGGCGTACAAAACTTGCCTGGAGAGCTTTTGGAAGAAACAGCATAATTTTCAAGAGCAATATGCCATTATGTCTTAAAAGAAAAGTGTTTGATCAATGCATCCTTCCAGTGCTTACGTATGGTGCAGAGACGTTAACCTTAACTAAAAGAGACATACAAAGGCTGCAGACAACTCAAAGAAGCATCGAGAGGTGCATACTTGGTGTAACCAGGAGAGATAAGAAGAGGAACTCGTGGATCCGAAAAATGACAAGAGTGGAAGACATCATGATCAGAGTTAAATCCCTGAAATGGCAATGGGCTGGACATACTGCCAGAAGGACAGATCATCGATGGACAGCCGAAATTTTAGATTGGATTCCAAGGGATAGGAAAAGACCCAGAAGAAGACCACATGGGAGATGGATGGATGAAATTCGAAAGTATGCAGGGGTGACATGGAGGAGACTGGCACAAGACAGACCGTTGTGGAGGAAACTTGGGGAGACCTTCGTCCAGCAGTGGATTGATAATAGTTGACAATGATGATGATGATGATATAGCATAAGAACGAGTCAAAACTATAAAGGCCAAAAACTGAACAGACAGAATCGAGACATAATAAACGATAAAGTAGCTTACATCCAAAGGTAGCGCATGCAGCAGCTGGTCAAACGGTGAAGCAACATATGAAGTATACAATACCACGATGCTAAAAACCTAGACACATAAGCAAAGAACAAATAATGAAACATAAAAACGATATACCATGAACTGCCGTAATCAGGAGAGTACCAGTACATCGTGAGAGCAGCTTTTCTGATGTCTGTGAAAGGTAGGTAGAAAACCAAATACCCACGGACAGTACTCTCTAAGCTGCAAACTCTGATGCGAGACTGAACGAAGAGAAGGAGAGACGTTGAACAGCATATACATAAGCATAGGTGTGACACGTGTGGTGACGTAGTATGGTGACGATATATATGTGTGTGTATATATATATATATATATAATCATTGTCAACCATTATCAATCCACTGCTGGATGAAGGTCTCCCCAAGTTTTTTCCACAACGATCTGTCTTGTGCCTGTCTCCATGTTACTCCCGCATATATATATATATATATATATATATATATATATATATATATATATATATATATATAATGTTAGTGGCAGGAGATAACAAAAAAAATTACCCTGTATTAGCCACGCTGCCCCCCCCCGCCCCCAAGCAGGGATTTACTTCAGAGTGGGTGGAACAACGGGAAGCACCTGTGAGGTGTGAGGGAGTAGGTAAAATCAGAAAAAAGAAAAGTCTTAAAAAGACCATCTGGGAGGAAGCAGTGGGGACATTTTTACGAATTTTCTTTATGACCCAATTAAGATACGTACGTAGATCAGATTGTTATTCAGTTTCTCCCACCTACTCTGATTTCAGTACCAAGCTCTTCCTTTCCCTGTTTCAAGACATTACATATGCTAGACAATAGCAAAGAACTAACAAAGAATATCCTCATATTTTTTACCCCTGCTGTCCGTGTTTTCCCTTTATCTTTTGTGCTCTCTCTCTCTCTCTCTCTCTCTCTCTCTCTCTCTCTCTCTCTCTCTCTCTCTCTCTCTCTCTCTCTCTCTCTCTCTCTCTCTCTCAGTATTTTAAATAGTTTAATTGTTATTTTTTTTTAGAAAAACTGAAAACAAGATATGCAAAGTTAATCATTTACGATCTTCGCTATTTTAAACGTAAAAATTTTATTGGGGGGGGGCAATCAGCCCCGCTGGATCCACCACTGGAGACATAAGAGATGTTTCTGTGCTGGGGAGATGCGTTACTTACAGAGGGTGTGTGGGAAGACATGTTCTGATCATGTGAGGAATGAAGATGTGTTGCATATGTATAATGTGAGGCAAAATGTTGTTAGTAAGGTAATATTCTTTCTTAGGTGGTTTGGCCATGTTAAAAGAATGAGGGATGACTTGCTAAGAGATTTTTTCAGCCTAAGTGGCAGGAAAGAAAGGTAGAGGAAAGCCAAAGAAATCATGGGAGGACCAGATTCAGGAATGTCTGCAGGAGAAAAAGATTATGAGTATAAAGTACAAAAAGTTTTATGTGTGACACGTGATGGATGTTAATGAAACTCGAACTGTGTGCTGAGATCGTTGTAAATGGAAACATTTGATACACCAACAGTAAGTAATTTCTATTTCCATGTTTACTTTGACAATGTTTTTTTGGTTTTTTTGAGGAGCTAACCTCTGAATCTCAGAGAACAACTTAATGGTATGTATGTATGTATGATTTTTATAATGACGATACCCTTTGTTCTTTCAACTATAATTGACTTTCAACATACTTAATTTTTTGCAACAATGTTTTTGGTCATAGATCTTTTGAAATTTTAATGATTACAAAGGATTGCAGAGGAACAAAGTAAATGGACAATCTTTTTTAACAACTATTGGAAATGTGAAAACAATCTGACAACAAACAAGGTGAAATCAGGTAAACCAAATTTTTTAATGTTTTTTGGAAGTTTATTTGCAAAATAAATTCATCCTGTACATTTTTGTGATTGGCCCAAATAAGGATTCACTGAATAATTATTATATATGTGAAAAGCGAGTATACATAGGCATATAATATACTAAATTTTGTTCATTAATTTTGATGGTTTAGGAGTGGCAAACTTCTATTGTTGTTCACTAAGTGACATGGTTGCAGTTATGCGCCCTAGGGGGTGTTACTCCAACCCCTAAAAAATTTGGAACCTTTCGATATTTCAAAAATGTGATTTTAAAAGGCAAAGTTTTGATAGTATTTGAAATTGTATTTATGTCTCATGGCAACAATTGAACCGTTTTCTCCATGAAGACGAGGGAGCGGCAAGGAGCCAAGGACCAGGATTTCCCATTGGAATGAAAAGTCAACACATGGGTTTATGGAAAGTTTCTGTGGCGACGAGGCAATGCCAAATTTGAGTTCCATGTCTTATTTCAGATTACTCTAAAGCATGCTGAAAAGCAAGGAGTTTTGGTTAAAATACCAAGAATCACATCAAAACAAAAACAATGTTGTAGAAGACAATTACAGAATTTCAATTTATGTACCATTTTTAGAAATGTTGATTAGCGCATTGGAAAATAGATTTCTCACACACAAATCAGTCTTTTCAGAATTCCAGTCACTTTTCCAAACTTGTTTTCTGCACATATTAGGTGGTTGAATTAATTCCCGCTGTTGCCCAAATAGAGCGCAGCACTGGTGCGCTGTGACCCGGCCTACAAGTGACCTCCCTCCCTCCCTCCCTCCCTAGTGTGCGTACATGCCGTCCGTAGTTTGGGCGAAGTAGTGTGTGACACGCGATAGGAGGGCACAGAACATGAGTTTGTAACGCATTCATGATGTCGAGTTTTGTACCAAAAAAGGAGCATTTGCGGGAAGCATTACTCTTCTGCTTTCATCTCAAGAAATCTGCAGCGGAAAGTCATCGTTTGCTAGTGCAGGCAGCCTATGGGGAACATGCCCTATTAGAAACAACATGCAGAGAGTGGTTCCGACGCTTCAAAGCCAACGAATATGACGTGAAGGACAAAGAGCACCCTGGGCAGCCGAAAAAGTTTGAAGATAGCGCATTGGAGGCCTTATTGGACGAAGATTCATGTCAAATGCTCCACGACTTGTCTGAAACACTACTGGTCGATGAGTCAACGGTTAGCAAACTTTTAAAGGCAATGGGAATGATCCAGAAGCTCAGAAATTGAATCCCACATGACAAGGTTATTCTTCTCCACAACAATGTCATGTCACCAAATCCGTGAACGATTTCTTGGAGGCACTTGGCCGGGACTTCTTACCCCACCCACCTTATTCCCCGGACATTGCTCCCTCGAACTTCCATTTGTTCCGGTCGGTACAACATGGCCTATCAGAGCAGCATTCCCTTTCTGTCGCGGATATCCAAAAATGGCTCGATGAATTGTTCGCCTCGAAAGAACCTGCATTTTTCTGCCGCGTAATCAATTTGTTACCCCAAGGGTTTGAAAGGGCCGTAGCTGCCAACGGACACTACTTTGAATAGACTCTCCTGTACCATTCTGTGGCAACACACAGGTGTTTATGTGGCAAAAAACAGCGGGAATTAATTCAAGCACCTAATATAAGTAGCAAAATATAAGTGGTCAGCCATTATGTAATGATAAGAATATAGGTAATAAAAATATTAATAATAATTTCTAGCATTATTTATTGGATTATTTTTTGGGTAATGCACTCATAACACATTTAGTTGTATAAAAAAAAATTTACCCCCTCCCCCCCCCCTTCCAAAGCATTCTGGGGTCACGCCTCCGCACAATTGAGGGTACTTTGCATTATTAGTAAATATCCCGTATATCCTAATCTAATATCTGTTTAAAATGCTTTTAATTGTTGTCATTCACAACACACACGTATATGTACTATACAGAAGCACACACACATATTTAGTGCATAGAATCACCAAGAAGTTCTTCAGGAAAGCTGCAGCCCCCTAATGGACTTATTAGCGATGCGGTTGACTATGATTCTAGTGAATTCCTTGGACATCTCAAAACTAAGGCGACGATTGTTGTTGTCTCCCCCCCCCCCTACCACTTTTACATGTGAAAGTACAGAACGCTGATCACTGTTCGCTGGGCCTGAGGCCTCGGATCATATGTAGTGTAGGTGTATGAACTGGATCGGATGGAGTGTAAAAGTATGTGAACATTAAATGGGAGTTCGAGAAACCATCCCCCTTCTTTTTCAGGTTGCACGCGATAGTGAGTACTGATTGCTGCACCAGCTCCCAGATGTGGTTTCTGTGAGTTTCACCTCCTCCCCCTGGTGTTGGCAGCTTCCTGGACTGTGGTGTGCTGGGGGTGGCCCACTTGTGGTGGTTGCTCCCCCTTCCCCCGAGTGGTGTAGCAGTTTACTTCGGAGATCTGCTCTCTCTCTCTCCTGTCTCTAAATCTTTCTGTTTCTCTTTCCTACTGAGTTCACTTGCTCAAATCTCCTAGCTTCCAATATGTGCAGTTTTAGACATGGAGTTAGACACTCCCTTCCTAAAACTTCTTCTAACAAGTTCAAGCATTTAGTATTTAAAAAACTCATGGAGGGAGGGGGGCAAAAAGTACCAAACTTTTCCTTTTACTTCTTATTCATTCTAAAAGAACCTTTATTTTCTGAACAGTTTCAGATCAAATACATTTGAAACTGTCGATGAATTAATATTTATTATCCAAATGACACGGTTGAATGTACTTAGCATTATTGTTAAATATCCATTATATCCTGTTCTGATATCTCTTAAAATGTTTTTAATCATTGCCATTACTACATAAATAAATATATATACACACATTATTTAGTGTTCAAAAAACTATATAATTTGGGGGGGGGGGGCTAAATAGTACCAAACTTTTCATTCTAAAATAATCTTGGTTTCCTAAACAACTGTACAAATGAATTTTTGTTTTCTAAAATTGCAGGTGAATGAATGTTTATTATCCAATTGAGACAGCTGAATGAATCAGTAAAATGCAATAATGTTTTTGTGTGAAAATCATTGTCTTGATTTATTTTTTGTATATTGAGTCATTTCATTTATTGCTTTTCATAACTTGTCACGTGTCTTGTCCAGTTCTTAATGGCATTGCTGTGGAGACTTGAATGAATCATTGTAGTATTTGTGTGTGCATGCGTGCCTGTCTGATAGAGTTGTGTAAAACTGTGGTCGTCCTTTGAACACTTCACTTTGCTTTTCCACACGTCATCTGCAAGGCTGCTACAGAGAGAGATAAGTACTGTTATTCACATGTGTATATATGTATACGCTCGAATATCATATTAAATTATCAGTTGTACATACAATGTAGTCACTACGTGGATAACGACGGTCTCCAGATGAGAAACGACTAGAGAACCATATTCCTTGGTTGCCAAATTTTAAATGGAATATATTTCTAGGAATGTGATGTGAATGAAACTTTGTAATTATTTTATGCATCGCAAGAAAAAAATGTTCATGTACTGTTAAATGAATCATTGAAGTAAATAAACACTCGAAGAATTTAAAGTTGCAAGTTTCCTATTTTTGTGTGTTGATTTCTTGTATTTTGCGAAAGGCAACGTTTCTCGGCAGCATTTCTCCATTGACTGAGCGGTCAGATGCGCGAGCTTCAGGGTATTCGTCATAGTTGGGTCTGCAGTTCGGGTCATGTGGGAGTAGTACCTTTTTTTTTTTTTTTTTTCGTTGTTGGAGGGAGGGTAACGGTCACTACATGAGAGCCATTAGACAAACATATACCCCATCTCAGATGGAAGGAGTCTGACGCTGGCTTACTTTTAGAGATTTATGTAGAGGATTTTAGGAAGGGAGTGTCTGACTTTTGACCCCAGGTCTTAAACAACCCGTAGAAGTACAGGGTGGTCCGAATGTCATGTTACACCTGCAGAACTATGGAAACACAAGTTTGTCCTTGACGGCGATCAAAACCGCGCCTCCGACGCCGGAGTAAGTTGCTCTCCCGACTAAGCTACACGGACGAAATGTACCGTTGCAGATTTGTCGTCTTGACACGTGATTCACCGCTGTAGTACGTCACATCATCCCCCTCACCTTTTTTTTTTTTTTAGTGAAGTAGGAATTTTTCATTAATTCCAGATGATATATGGAACAAACATCACACAATTTTCGAAGAACCCAACAGCCACTTGATTCGTTTTTGCATTCGGGCACCAATGTGAAAATTTGTTGGTGACGGGGATCGAAACTGCGACCTCTCACTCCGGAGTAAGTTGCTCTCCCAACTAAGCTACACGGGTGGAATGTTCTGCTGCAAATTTCTCGTCTTGAGACGTGTTTCACAGAACAACTTACGAAGTTTCCGATCCAGAAGGACAGTATAACTTCCACCATTTTCGTGACAAAAAATATTTCGTCTCCATGTCCTGTACGAGATTTTACGGATACAAGCCTTATCAATTTGTGTAAATGCAAAACGAACAGCGTCTTGCAACTGGTCGGTTGTCTGGTACCTTGTCTTGGACATACAGTCCTTAATATCGTAAGAAATTGTCACAAGAGGAGATATCTGGAGACTATTTGAGAGGCGCTGGCAGGTGAACGGATCCTCTCTTAATCCACTTACCAGGGAACACTTCAAGTATTCCCGAACGCGGATAGCAAATGAGCTGGAGCGCTGTCTTGTTGGAAACAGCTTTCTGCTAGACCACGTCTTTGCAGCTGGGTAACAAACTAGTCCCTCAGCATGGCGATTGGCGAGATAGGAATGCTGATCGACCTAGCCGTCGAAAAAATAGGGGTCTATCAAGTTCTTACTGGACAGTGTAGCCCAAATCACGTGATGGATTGTGTTCCCATCTCGTAATAATGTGAGTTTGCTCCAAAAATAAACATTCCTAGCACGGCGATTTGGTAGATGACACATTCCTCACTGAAGAACACCGCCCCACGTTGAGGGAGGGTCACAAACGTCAACAATCTTGCACGTGCGGCACTCAGAATCAGCATCTCGTTGATCAACAGGATGATAGGACTTCAATTGCAGATCTGTTTTTATGTGAGTCAGCGTGGTGGTCTTTGGAATTCTAAGTTCCGCCGATGGTTTCCTCAGATAAATTTTGGGAGATCTCAGCACTGATGCCACCAAGGCTGCACATTTTTCTTGCCTCGATTGTGGTCTCCCAGTCCTTTTCTCATCCAGTTGTGAACAGCTTATGTTCCCATCTCAATAATGTCTGTTTTGGTAGGGCAATTTTTTTTTAAGGTTTAACGACCACCGTGAGAAACACAGTGGGCTATAAGCAGCAGTTCGGGCTGTAGAACATTTAGTGCGGTTCAGTCTCTTAGAAAGAGAGAGAGAGAGAATTTTTTTTATATATATAAATGTGATTTTATATGATTTAGCAAATGAGACACTTTGTAGTTGGTAAAGGGAATTCTTCGGCAACTGGTTCTGGTTGGGGAGTGGACTTTCGAGATGGGTATTTATTCCGGTTTTGGGTAGAAAATGCTATAGGCCCCGCTTAGTATGTTTCTGCAGAGAAGAAAAATCTTTCTCAAGAACTAGAAAAAAAAAAAATATTTGGACGACAGTAATTTACCCTCTATCTCCACGCAGTAGCTCCCTGCTAATTCTATTTAGCAACGTACATGTTGCAGCGCAATAATGTTAGCATTATTTGAGCAATTGCAGCACCGCCCGATCATTTTGGATGCTAGCCGTCGGAAGCACTTCAGTTGGAAATGAACGTTCAAAGACAATCGTACAGTAACAATAAAAATAGAGTAAATACTCCCCATTTCAGAAATACATTGGTTAAAATTGCAGGAGAGAGTGGACGGGTGGAAAAGGAGATTTTTTGATTAATGGTTAAACAGGTTAGCCAGTTTTCCGGCCCCAAAAATTGAGCCCGAACTCAGCTCTGATAAGCAGTCGCCTGTCCCTAATTAAGGGCCACTGGTTCCAGAAAAGGGAGAGAGCCAGTCCATTGGACAAACACAACATCCATGTCTCACCGGATTTCGGATTCTGACAGTCATAAGCCAGCGCTTCGTTAAATCTCGCAGTAAAGTCACGTTGCACTTTCTTTGTTTTACCAGTCTGTGGACCAATGGCGGTTTTACGGGGGGGGGTAATTACCACTCCACCAGACTTCAAGTGAAAGGAGTTTTTCAGCATTAAAAAGGTTGAAAACGTGGCTAAGAATAACAATGACGCAAGAAAGATTGGTTGGCCTTGCTCTTCTTCATGTTCATCGAGATATCTTCATATCAGTGGACAATGTTATTGACAGATTTGCAAATATGAAGAACCGAAGACTGGAGTTCGTCATTTGATTTTATTTGTGTGAATAAACAGTAATGTTTTTAATAATTCATTGAATTAATGAATATTAATTTAAATAGCTAAATTTCATGAAATATTAGTTATTATTACATGCTATAGTTAATAGTTTACATAAGCTTTTCAAATATTATTACCCCCCCCCCCCCCCCCCCAGACTGCAACTCTAGAACCGCTCTTGCTGTGGACGTTCATGTGTCTATACACTTGCAACTAATCGTTTTTCCACACTGTAGTTGCTTGTGTCATCCATCTGAAAGCAGAGAACAAATTTAATTATTTCCGCTGTAATAACCATAGGAGAGTAACAAGACATTCGGACCACCCTTTAGGAGATTTGGGTCGGAGTGCCCTATAGGAAAGTTACACAGGAGCAAGGTAGAAGGAGGCGAAAGACGCTTATTTATAACCAGGGAGCTAGTACCCAGAGTGCGACGGTTTAACGTGCTCATCCGACGCACGGCGGATATTTAGTGGTTCAAGAATTCTTACCTGCCTAGGATCAAACCTGAGACCCGTGGTTGTTACGAATGTTTACCAGTATCACAACCTATATTGATGCGTGGAAAAAGAAGCCAGGGGTGCCATCCGCGGCCCTTATGATGGAACATGCAGTGTTAGGTTAAAAGAAATTGAAGATACGCAGATGCTTTCAGTCCAACTTGAGTCTTGATCACTGGTAAACAGTGGAGCTAAATTCGTTTCCAGATTTGGTTTTCAAGTTCTTATTTGGATGTTTCCAAACGATAAGAGGGATTCCTGAATGATGGGGACAAAATATATCATTTAAATGCTCTCCCTAAAACGTAAACCCTTTTTATTGACGAAAGGAGCAATTTTCTCTGTATTCTTCCAGAGAGAGACTGCATAAGTACTTATCAAAAGCGTTCTAAAAATGTGCCAACAACCTCTGTAATTTAATTTTTTTTTTAATGCTAGTAAGGAGTTATCTCTCCTCCCGCAACTCGGCCACCTTAAAAAAATTCGGATAGTGCGATTGATATTTCAAGACAGTTCAGTTTTCTCAAACCCCCCGCTCTTCGTATTTTGATTTTCTTTTGGCAAGGAGAAATTGTTCGCTGCCGAAGTAAATTAACAAAACGAACGAAAGTGGAAAGGGAAACTTGCATCTGTTGTGGCGTCCATATGAGTCATTTTAGGGAAGGGGGGGCTAAGAAAAACCCTTACCTCCTTCAAGGCTGTCAAACATTTTAATAAATGTGCAAGATACTAAAATACAACAAAAATAATTGATACAATCAATCATTAATATCTTATTATTTTTAAAAATGCTTTAAAAAAACGTTTTGTCTATAGTGTTTTAAATTTATCAAAAATTTGGCTATACCAACGGCTGGGGGAAGGCTTGAGGCCCCCCCCATATGGATTGTGTGCTTATCCAATGGCACTGGCTTTCTCTCTACGAACCACTAGCCCTAAATTAGGGTTGACCACTAAAGTATAGTCAACTTGACTCCATAAATAGCAATTGGTAACTTTAAGGTTTAAAACAGCTGCAGGAGGATGAACTTTCCGTATATTTGAATATGTTTATAGATGTTTGTATTTAAACGGCGAAACGAACTGTTATTTCTCTGTGAGTTCACCGTAAGTTTTTTCCGCAACAAGGTCGTAGAGAAAATGTTGAATTATTCTCTTGACAAAGGAACCAAGGTGACGTAGCCCAGGGTTATGATCACGACTCGAGCTTGTGTTTTGTATTATCATGGCCATACTTGATAGCGCACCCAGCTTGCGGCCATTTTTTTAACACGTGAGTCGGTCAAAATCCGGTGAACAGACGACAAATTTTCCTGATGAGCAATCTCTTCGACTGTCAAACAACGATTCTCTTTGAGAAGCGTTGCAACAATGGTGAAAGATGTTTTGTCTGTCGCCGTTTGAGGTCGGCCTAAGCGGTGATCATCTTCGATGCTGCTTCGGCCCTCCCGAAAGCGCGATGCCCAGCGAAAAATTGTGCTTTGATCAAGAGTTCCCCAGAAGCGCCGGTCCAACACTGTGACGCCGCCCCGGTGGCGCAGTGGTCTAAGCGATGGCCTCTGATCATTCGTTCGAAAGGGGTCCGGGTTCGAATCCCGGTGAGGCATGGATGTTGTGTTTGTCTTAAGGCAGTGGCTCTCTCCCTTTCCTGGAACCAGTGACCCTAAATTAGGGACGGGCGACTGCTTATAGCCCATTGAGTTGCTCACGGTGGTCGTTAAACCCTCAATAAAAAAACAAATAAAAAAAACAAAAAAAAACACTGTGACTCGACCTGAGGAGCTGCACGCTTCCATTCCCAAACGCTCTCACGTCTACATAGCATATGATAGCACGTCGTTCTGACACCACTGCGTTGCTGAGAGTCTGACCTTTATATGACGCAATCATTTTCGCGATTGCATCATCCGCTTCCGTTTCAGATTAACGTGTGCAGAACTTTTGTTATGACCCTCGTAGTTTAGTTAAACGTGTGCAGAATTTTTGTTATGACCCTCGTACATAGTTAAACGTGTGCAGAACTTTTGCTATGACCCTCGTACATAGCTAAACGTGTGCAGAACTTTTGTTATAACCCTCGTAGCATAGTTAAACGTGTGCAGAACTTTTGTTATGGCCCTCGTAGCATAGTTAAACGTGTGCAGAACTTTTGTTATGGCCCTCTTACACATAGTTAAACGTGAGCAGATCTTTTGTTATGACCCTCGTAAGAAGTCGTCTGTTCCAAATTTCGTGCTACTGGTTCCAGGGAAGGGAGAGAGCTGGCCCCGTAAAACAAACACAACATCCATGCCTTACGGGATTTGAACCCGGACCCATCTCAGGCGGATGATCAGAAGCATTCGCTTAGAACAATTAGCCACCGGGACGGCCAGTTGTATTTCCCACTTTTTGATTTAAAAAAATTAGCGTAATTTTTTGATGGAAATGATTGAAACTGCAGTGCAGTTCTCTTCATGTGGGGCAGCTCTGCTAGTTTGTGGGTAAACCTTCCACAAAATCCCCCTATCAATATTTTTTAGACCAGAAAACCCACCAAGGTAATCTGGATCCGGCCCTGCTGACAGTTCCCTTGAAGAGCCCGAGGAGAGGCGTAACTAGGCATTTCAACGCTCGGGGCAAACCACAAATTATTGCACCTCCCATCTGTCTTTTTGTTGTTGTTGTTGTTGTTTGTTTGTTTGTTTCCGGGTTTAACAACCACCGTGAGCAACTCTGAGAGCCATAAGCAGTCTCGTGTCCCTAATTTGGGGCTCCTAGTTCCAGGGGCCCTAAATTAGGAACGTTTGCCTCTAAACATGCGTTCGGTGTGATTTCGGCTCGAATCCCGGATGAAGTATGGATTGTGTGTTTGACCTACTGGGACAGAGCCGTCGCTTTGGCCGTAAGCGCCCGGGGCGAAATCCTAAATTTTAAGTTCATGATAGAATGCAACAAAGGAACATGAAATAAACATTTGAAGGTGTTATGTAATATTTAGTTACTCTCATTCTGTAATGTAGAGACATTCAAAAAAAGAATTCGAGCACTAGCGTTTTTCTGGAATATTTTTGCATAAAATTCCATAGAAAAACCAGGAAATCTAAAAATAAGAATATTTTTCCGTTCTCAGCTCGACTCGCATAACGCTATGTGTAAGAGGGGCGTCCCCTTGCCCGCCCCACCCTCGTGACGGCTCTGCTCTTCCCCACCACTGGAGCAAGTGGCTTTAAATTAGAGACAGGCGATTACTTATAGACCATTGGGTAAGCTGCTCACGGTGGTCTTAAACTCTTAAGGAAAAAAAACTTGCCAAACTTCGACCGTTTGTTCAACTTTTTCAACTAGTTCCGACCTTCGGTTCGGTACCACACCGAACGGATCGAATGCAGCTTGCCGTGATACGCAGCCGCAGTAATGATAGAATAGCCCCCAGAAAATCTTCACGAGTGTAAACGATATCATCATCTTGCGATGTATGTACAAGAGCGCGCCTTCATTTCTAAATACGAACAACTAACAACCCTGCACATTTTTAGGAATAAATGTGATTTTTTGCTGCCAAGACTACCGAAACTGACAAAACATACATGTATTATACGCAATTTCTGTAAATGTGCAAATGACAAAATACGGGGCGAAAAAAATTTTTTTACCAAAAACTGGTGCAAAATTTTCAATTTCAATTTTAATCGGATTGTAAGCAGTGAGTTTTGCGTCCTCTCTTGAGCTGCAGCTGTCTCGTCCCATGTTATGCCTCTGAGCCGGAGCAACTGCTTCCTTGTTTAATGATAAGTACTGCACTGTGGGGGAAGGTGGGCTTTCAGGGAAGTAAAAGGGAAAGAAGATACTGTGACAGATGCGATAAAGCAAGATAGCCTGTAGCCAAAGGAAGAGGCAAGATAAATTGGTCAGTACTGCTTTTGAATAAAAACCGCTCCCTGTTCTGGGCAATATAACGAAATACGGCTAGAACCTCAGAAACAGAGTCCATTTAAGTTGGGGATTAGGGAGGCTGCAGCCCCGAGCCCCGCATTTTCAATGGGGCCCAGAATTATGCAGAATTCTTGAAGAATTAACAGAGTTCTACACTTCTTTTTTTCTGCCGATAGCACAGCAAAAACTATAAGAAACTGCCTTATGAAATAAAAATTAAATTTCTTTCCGCTTGTTTAGGAGGAGTCGGCAAAATGTACAGTCGCCCTCAGTCTATCTTCAAATCTTCCGAAAGCATTACAGAAGTTTTTTGTACACGTGTGTAATTGGAAGAAATTTTCATACGTTAAGAATTCGTTTGAATCATGATATTTGGATCACATTATTTTGCTCACTACTTCGATATTATTTCTACAAGCTGAACCCAACCCTGGGAAGAGGCGGTGGGAGTTAGAGCAGAACTGAACTAGTATCCATTTTTACATTTCCTTGCTACCACTGATTCGTCCATGACTCATGGGATACACATTTCAATACAGCGAGTATATTTTTATGGCTTCCTCATCATATTTTGGGAATGTTTTATCCCGAGTATTTTTATTCATCCACCCATAGTGAAATCTTGATGCGCCACTAATACTGGCCCCCCAAAGTACTGTCTAGCTCCCGGGGACCCTGTCTCCTTAAGTGCTCTGCCCAGAAATATTTTTTCTCGACACAAGATATTTAACAATAAAATTTTTAAAGGAGTTGAGCAGTAATGTATTCGGATATCTTCATCCTTCAACACAAAATTAAACAGTACTCGCTAAAGGGGCAATTTTTCAAGCACTGACAACTCGGACTACTTCCGCAGAGTAGAGATGTTTGCACTGAAATACATCATAATATTTTGGAAGCTGGCATTCAGCTTCGTTTCATTCTTCTGGATGCCGACTTTCCATGTATACGGTTAAGCCTCAGTGTAGCTAATGTGATGTTAGAGTTTCCAGTACAACAAAATATTTGTTACCTAATTTTTAACAAGAGTAAATTGTTAAATGTTGTTCCCCTAAAAAATTTCTTTTTTCCTTGCAGTGGGAAGTTTGCAACCTGTGAAAAAAAAAAAAAATTGGGGCACTTCAAACTGGCATCCAAACAGTTAGTATTTTTTTTACTACTATGTGGTAATCTAAATAATCTACTTGGATCCTCAATATTTTACATTACCCCTTGGTGAAATCCGTGGTGCATTACTGAATTGAAGCAAAGGTATAACATTTTTACATTTTTAATCACTTGTATGAGTAGATTGCTTAGAATTTGTATTTACGATACACGGGCATAAGAAAGTGTTTATACTCTTTAAAATTTTTTGTTGTATTAATGTATATACACTATCTACCAACAAGTGATTGGACACCTGTGATAGCAAAGGAAAACGAAGTTTATTCACCTTCAATAGTTGGTGGAGCTTCCGCGAGCTGCGATTACAGCTGCGACCATCCGGGGCATACTCTCAACCAGGCGTTGTACGACGGCTAGCGGTATTTTCTTCCACTCGGCTTGGAGAAGACAGGTCAGTTCTTTCACCGATTTTGGACGGTGGGGGCACCCCTTAAGTCGACGCTCCAACTCGTCCCAAAGGCGCTCGATAGGGTTAAGGTCCGGGATCTGCGCAGGCCAGTCCATTCGATTAACCCCATTGTCACCATACCAAGCCATGGTGGACCTCGCAACATGACAGGTGGCATTGTCATCCTGAAAGTAACATGGGTCCACCCCGTAAAACTGCCACAACGTAGGAAGCGCATGGTCATCCAAAATGGGTCAGTAGGTCTCGGCGTTGAGTCTACCAGGAATTGCGACCAAGGGTCCCGTGCCATACCAGGAGAAACACCCCATAGCATAATTCCACCGCCGCCGAACTTCACAGTTGGCACAATACATTCCGGCAGGAGGCGTTCTCCAGGCAGACGCCAAACCCAGACCCTGCCATCCGAACGGTAGAGGGTGAACCTTGATTCGTCGCTCCAGAGAACCTGTTTCCACTGTTCAACGGTCCACTGTCGACGTTCTTTGCACCACGTTAGCCGAGCAGCGCTATTGGACTTCGTGATCAAAGGCTTGTAGGCGGCAGCACGTCCATTATAACCGAGCAGATGGGCTTCCTTACGAATGGTATTCATTGGAAGAACACTCCCGGATGCCTGTTGAAACTCCTCGCGGATGTGACCCATCGATTTGGTGCGGTTCTTCCGAATTTCTCTGGCCAGCACCCGTCGGTCTCTAACTCCCAGTTTTGTGGGTCTGCCGGGTCGGAGAACATTCCGACAGTCACCTCTCATCTTCCACTTGCCAATCACGTAGGCCACTGTCGATTTTGGATACTTCAACTTGCTGGATATGTCACGTATGGATCGGCCATTTCTGTGATACCCGACGATTATACCTTTCTCGAAATCAGAGAGCCCCGAACTGCGTGGCATCTTGCATGCGACTGGTTGCGTTGTTGTTTCCCACACGATATTTAACGGCGGCGGACGTGACGTGTATCAGGACCGCAGACATCGTCGATTGCAGGGGTGTCCAATCACTTGTTGGTAGATAGTGTATATAACAAATTGTGTATATATTCATATAACAAGTTTCAGCCCCCTCAAAATTTGTAATTGTGTATATATTCACGAAATAAGTTTCACCCCTCCCCCTCCCCCGCCTCCCGTAAAAAAACTCTGCATGCAACACTGGAGTTGAGTTGTCAAAGGCGTCCCCCTATAGGCGACGCCCAGTACCTTGCTTACCGCTTGAGCCGGCCCCGGATAACTGCAATTTATAATATATCACACGTAACCATTGACCTAAGGAAGAAATCATTTAAACGTGCATTTAAAAAAAAAACTAATTTGAGACACTCGAATTTCGGTATGTTCATATTTTATTTTACAGCGTTTTCATTAATAATATTCTTATAAGCCTTTCCAGTTAAAAAATTCCCCTACGTAGCGGGAACTTTTGAACTCGAAGGGGCGTAATTTCAAGAGAATTTCTCCACCCCATCCCACCGGCAAAAAAAAACTTACATCCATCCCTGGTCAATCACATGCACAAAAATTAGAGTGCTTAATCTAACATTTGTTAAGAACTCTGCATTCGGTTTCTATTTTCCTTATGTTGTCAAAGATATCTGAAAATTATCAGTTTTCTGAAGATGTTTTGCAAACAATCTTGAACTTTGCTTCTAGCACTTCAGTTTCAGTTTCGGCTCTATCTCTCCAAACAATGCGATAGATAGTAGTTACGCATTTGTTCTGTGCGTACACAAGTTCAGTGACATTGTTAACTTCAAAAGTACCATGTGAATGGCAAAATGGGATGTCTGTCTGTGCGGTGCTTGTCGGTAGCTCTTTAGAAAAAGAACTACAGGGTATAGCCATGTAAAGTTTTAGCATAAACTTTTGCAGAAGCACTTGCGTGTGTAAACCAGTAAGTTTGCAGAAGCACTTGCGTGTGTAAACCAGTAAGCACCTCCATTTTTTTTTTTTTTTGAAATTCAAATTTGTAAATTTTATTTTTATCTCCGGAGTATTATTGTAACAAACACCACCGACAGATGGCAGTACATTCGTTCTCTGTTAACGGTACCATATTTTTGAGAACGGACTTGAGGATAAAATGACATATTGTCCTCAATTTCAATGCAAAATGACGGACAGTTTCGTTCAAAATGAGGACATGATTGAGGGCAACATCTGACGCATTGTAGTAAAACCGAAGATTATTAAATAATGTTATGAACTCTGCCATAATTGTCCAGTTTCATGAAAAAACATCTAATAACTTCCAAGTCTAATAACTTCACTTGAAAAAACAGTTTAATGAAAAAAATGTACTGAACAAAAGCTGTAAAATGTTTTATGGAATTTACCAAATTTAGCATTCGTTACTTATTTAATTGCAAAAAAGTGGATGTTGAGAAAGATAAGGTTTTTTCCTCATTCTACAAATAATTGAGTTAAATTCAGTTCAAACAGAAAAGAAATAACACCACGGTTACCCACATGTCTTTGTTCGATGCTTCGGAATGTCTCTCATTGATATTGCCTGATTTATAACTTTATTTTAGAAAAAAATTGATCCGCTTCAGAAATATTTCCGTATCTTTATAAAGCCATTTTCTTGCTATTAAATGATGCTAAAGCTGACGGCATTTGGTAGATTCAATTAAATTCTACGACTTTTTTAGCAATTTTTTTTTCTTTTTCAATTTTTTGGGGGTAACTTTCAAAAAATGAAAAAAAAATATAAGAAATTGAGGTCACTTGACGTCCTCAATCACTTTTTATGGAATTGAAGACGAAGCATTGAGGACGTCTGGTCACCTTAGTTAACGGATATTTGAAACAAGATTTTTTGGGAATTTCAACATGACAGCGCACATTTTTAAAAAAATATATTAATTTCATAATTTTTAGACATTGATTAAATGTGTTTGTTCATTTAAAAAATGGAATTACTTCATTGTCGTGTGTTTCTATATGAACAACTTTTTTCTTCGCTGTTTTGTAATTTTTCTCGATTCAGCTGGAGTCAGGGAAGAGCAGTCTGACATATGCGTTAAAAAACCCACTCAGGAATGAAAACTGGCGTAACTCTCATTAAGCGATACTTTAGTGCCTGAGAAGTTTGGTTTAATTTGGGGGTTTAAGGACCACCGCGAGCAACTCAATGGGCTATAAGCAGTCGCTCATTCCTAATTAAGGGCCACTGGCTCCATGGAAGGGAGACAGCTAGCGCCGAAAAACAAATAGCATCTATGCCTCACCGGGATACGAAATCGGACCCATCTGCGACGAATGATCAGATGCCATCGTTTAGACGATTGCGCCACTGAGGTGTCTCCAGGCTGTTAGAAAGCGCGAAGAGAATTAAGGAAACAAATTTTTGCAACTCAAATCCACGTGGAACCGTAAGCTCGAGGCAAAAAAGAGCTCATTGCAGTTTGTTTGTCTGCTATTGTGTCAGCAGAGCGGGGGACACAGTTGGCAAGATACCAGACATTGAACTAGAGATCTTAAAGGACAGAAGACACAGAAAAATCATGGAGTGACGGCATCTTAAAGTGCAAGTCTTCTGATATTAACCGTGTATTATCTGTTGAATCGTTGTACTACTTATATTCATCGGAACAAAGGATACCACTGCATTTATAATTTTTCACTGGAAAATGGATATATTAAAAATCTGAAGACACAGGAAGGTCACTGCAGGTCGACTTCTTGAAGTGCTAATCCTATGATGTCTGCCGTATATTATCCTGTTGAAACGTTGTTCATATTTTTCCCGCCCTTCTTCCTGCTAATGAAATTTAGGGGTTGGTCTGCAGGGCAGAAAATATTTGCATTTTGAACTCGGGATCTAAGGGTTGTTGTCTGTATGCGGTTCTATAATTGGAAGAGAAAGAAAAGAGAAGATGGTAATGTCCCCTACCTTTCGTCCATATGCTTTCCGACGGGTGAAGTGTTCTACTACTTTCTATTGTATGCGTTGAGAAAGGACCAGGAAATGCCATTCCACAAAAATGCATTTATGCCCAAAGACCTGAAGAAAATGAAAAATCGAAAGAAAAAGTAATGAAAGAGAAGATTTTTTTGAGACGGAAGAAAGTGGGGTATTATACAAAACGGGACCGAATTAGAATAAAACTGAAAAGAAAAACCAGTGAAGCACAAAGATTTTTCTTCGTATACAGTAGATTCTAGATTCCGGCTGATTGGGCCATTCGTAAGTCAGAGCAGCGTTTACTAGCATTGTTTTTTAGAACATCCCACATCAGCTCTTTGGAGTAAAGCATCGCTTAATTGGTGAAGCCGCTTACAACCTACGTCCGAAAAATTCCAGGACTGACTCCATAAAAAATATAAAAAAAGTACTATACTAACATTTAATGCTGGTCACTTTCAAATTACCGCCTTTCTGAATCAAAACACATTTTTTTGGCGTTTCTGGAGATCCTGAAAACACTTCTGGAAGGTACTTTCCGAGATATCCGCAAGTTGTTTTGTTACGGTTGCTTGAATACATGTGATGTCCCTTTAGTGCCCGTTTTACCCTGGGGAACAGGAAGAAGTCACAGAACGATAAATCAGGGGAATACGAAGCATGTGGCAAACACGGGGATTTGATGGTCAGCTTGGAACTGCTGGACTGACAAAAGGGTATGTGGTCTTACGTTATCATGCAGCAATAACCAGTGGCGTATCTTGGGTCCAAGACCTAGGCAATCTCACTCCTCCCAGTACTGTTTTTTTTAAATTGCGAAGTTTAATTTTTAATTGTTAAGTAATAGAAGTAACTTTTTTTTTTAATTTTAGGTACATACCATTGCCTAACCTGATATCAAATAATTATGAGGATTAGGATTTCAACACTTATTTGTACATGAACTTCATTCTTTTTCTCCTTTCGTGTGAACTTGAGTGCTACGTTTTCATAAAATATTTCTTCCGAGTACTTTTTCATATTTAAAAATAATATTTTTCTCTATTGACAAAACAGCCAAGTTTTTCGAATGTGCATGTCCTTGTGTGGCTCTAAGATATATCTTGATTCTTTTTAATGCAGAAAAACTTCTTTCGGCAGTTGCAGTTGTTGATGGAAAGTTTATTATGTGGTCTGCTAATTTGTACACCTCACTGTGTCCGCTGTGTCCAATTTATTCAACTTTATGTAACACGTAAAGTCTCTTACTGATTTGTTTTTGTATTCATCAAAGGAATAAAACACCTTCAGTTCATTTTTTAGTCGAGCTGTATCGAAATTTGAAGCATAGAGTTCTTTAAGTTTTGACAGTAGATGTTCAGGGAAGCTTTCACAAAATTTATCAAAACAGTTCGAATCCAACAAAGCCACGAATTTAAGATATAATATCTCTGATTTTAGTTCATTGACACTTCACAAAAACTGAAACAACTCTCGCGAAACACTGTTATGGAAGGGCGGGAGTATGAGAGTGCCCGGATAGTCTAAGTCTCCTCTATTTTGAGCAAACCGTTTCCCAAAGCAATGGCCCATTCCCCTCTACCAGCTAATTCATGTTGTCATGAAAACGCTAGAAAGCGATTGTACGGGAGGTTTTCGCATCAGAACCGCGAAGACTCTGGAAGTGCTGCTTGCGTTATGCCGTTGGGTTTTGGCTCGCCAGACTGAGTCAAAGAAGCGAATCCGCACGCGGTTTTTTTCGCAGCGAAAGCATCGACATATTTTAATAGCGTTGATAATTGACTTTTATTTGCTTATATTTAATTCAGTTTTATTTGTGCATTCTCTGGGCTTCGCAGCTAGCCTCGAATTTACGCCACTGGCAAGAACCAACATTCAGAATGAGGGGTACCAATATGGCATTAAGTTCTCGTTTTCCCAGATCCTCGCGTAGAATCTCATGACAGTTAAATTTACTGATGTCCATCAACTCAGCCAAAAGTCTGACTGTAATTCGACAATCTTTCTTTAATTGATTCCGCGCCTTTTTGATTTTTTCCTCTGTCCGGACACTGGAAGGACGCCCAGGTCTCGGATCATCATCAAAGGAATCCCGCTCGTCACGAAACCGTGCATACCATTCGAAAACTCTGCTACGGTATAATGCTATGTCTCCATAAGTTTCCTTTAACATTCTGTAAGTTTCGGTAGCTGATTTACCAAGTTTCCAACAAAAACGGTTGTTTACTCTTTGCTCTTCCATGTCTGAAATGAAATGGGACGAGGATTGATGTGACTCCATTAATGCCCATCTGCCACCTGTCGGTACCGGTATCAGCCGGTTTTGTGTTGTTCACTGAGTGGCCAAGGATTGTTGTCATCTGGCATACAGGTTATATTTTTTATCCCACTACTGTTACGTGAGTTATACGGTCAGTCCTGGAACTTATCGGGCGTAAGTTGTAATTAGGCCAAAGTGTTCTAGCTCCGATATGACTCAATCAACAGGAATATACTGTATGAGGATGTAGCAGACACGTGATTTTCAGCAAGGCAATGAACCATAGTAACGTAAGTGAAGGACAATCAGCCCCGTTGAAATGATGGCGTCTTACTTTGAAACTTGTAACTTCCGAGAACAAAATGTGTTAATTGGAAAAAATTAAAGAGATTGAAGGAAAAGATCCTTATGTGCTGAATGCAAGTATCTTCGAAGGTGATGCGAAAAGTTTTCCGAAAGAGCAAATAGTAAATATTTTCGATTACTTCGTCTTTTGTCTAAGTTCCTTTACCGCAGAACAGTTCGAGGCATATAAAAGTTTCGAAGCATACAACAAATTCTCGTCGTCGGTATTCTTTTACATGGTAATTTAGTACGATAATAAATTCGCGAGTAATCAGTAATTTATGGAGAAAATAGGTACGCTGCCTTAACAAGTAAGGTTCTCTTCCATCCCAGGTGCGGAGACCTGAGTAAAAAAAGATAGGTTTTCTTTCTTTCCAGGAATCGACGATTTTGGATAAAACACCCTTGAAAGGTTCTATACCTTTCTGAGAATTTAACTCTTCAACAAAGTGTCTTTCTAAGCTCTGGGAAGCGATTTCCAAGGCTTAGAAAAATGAGAAAAGTATTTGTTTTTTCCATAAAATTGTGGTGAAAAAACAAAATAAATTTGCTGGGATTTGTGCCCTATAATCTATTTATCCGTAAATAAATTTAGCAGCATAACACCGGCCTGTAAACAGACCTACACACCAAACACAATTTTATTTGGACAATAATTTTAGCCATTATTTGCATTTTTCCGCAAAAGTGTGCTTCAGCTCCAGGTAAAAATCCAGGTGTACTAAAAATAAAAATGGTAGTTTGGGGAGGAAATATCATATAGAACAAAGTAGTAAACAAAAAACCCCCAACACAGACAGCCAAATAACCTTAAAAGGGAAAAGCCGAAAACTCGCAAAAAACAAAAAGTTAGTCTAGAGCTCCCAAAAATACAGATTTGATTCTGGCTAAAAGTCAGGTTTGCTAACAAATTCACTTTTAACCATATAAAAAGTTTCAACATCTAGATCAACCAGGAACCTTCTAAAAAGAAGTCCCTTGAGATAAAAAAAAAAAAAACACACACACACACACACACACACGTGCGCCGGTTGGGGACCGAATCGTTTATTTAAGAAATATTTTGACTAAGAGACAAAGCCAACACCTTTTAAATTCAACTTGAAAACTGAATCAACGAATGAAACACCTGGCCCAATAAGTGCACTCCAACAGCGTTTGAACGAGTAAAAGATAGATTCTCTGCTTTACCAGGAATCACAGATTTTTTGATAAAACTAACATTTAAAATATTCTCTACCTTTGAAAAGTCTAACTGTTCAATAAAAAGTGTTTTCTAAGCTCTGGGAAGCGATCTTCGTTTGGCACATAAGCTAATTTTTTCGGTACCGCCTTTAGAGACAACACCTGGTAGCCTGAAAAAGACTTACGGTCTCGATTTCCTCTATTACCGCAATTCATAATGCCACAAAATCTAGGCATTTTGGCTTCACATTTTTATAAACACCGACCGCTAATGACTGCACTTTACATGCTAAGTGCAGGAAAGCCAGCTATGCTTGTCCTTCAGGAACTTGCAGGGACTGTTGCCACTTCATTGACACTTCTCGATGACGTCCGTGCTACATCCTCATTGCACAATTATTATAACCAATACGAGTTCAAGGTTCATACTGTTTGTTGGACTTAAAGGGATTTTAGGAATTCGAAAACTGCACTGCGCGACATAGCAATTGCTCCACCCAGAAGGAGTGAGGATAGAGGGGTGAAATTGAGCATGAAAATAAAAATACACAATGGTTTACCTTGATATGTCAGCTGCACCGTCTCGAACGGCAAGACAGGCAGCAATACGGCTTGGCAATGAGATATACAGTTGACGGATGCCGTCCTGAGGAATAGAACACAAATCACGGTTGATTTGCTCCCATGTAATTCATCGGGATTTTGCGCAGGCAGAGTCGATTGCAGACGACGTCCAATGTGGTCCCACAGGTTTCTGATTGGAGATAAAGCGGGAGATCTTGCCAGCCATGGCAGTGTTTGAACATGTTATAGACATTGTCTGGAGACACGAGCGGTGTGTACACGGGCGTTAGCTTACTGGAAAATGGAGTGCTATAGGCCATTCAGGAAAGGTATCAAACTAGGCTGTAGAATCTCGTTCATGTATCGTGCAACTGTCACTGTATCCGTGATGCGAACAAGAGGTGACCTGCTGTCATAAGCAATAGCACCTGATACCATCATGCCTATACCTGACGGGCGGTGGGGCAATGGCGAACGAAACCGGAATGCGTCCGCTCATCAGGATGTCGCCAAGCACGGATCTGTCGATCGTAGTACCCAGACAAAAAGAGGATTCATCACTGAAGACCACAGTGGTCCATTTGTGGCCCCAGTTCGCATGACCTCGGCACCAAGCCAGGAGAGAGCTGCGATGGCTGGACATCAATGGCAGTCGACATAGCGGTTACCTACCGCTCAGGTTTGCCACATGTAACCTTCGGTTAACAGTTATGGCGACGTACATGGCCGATGACACACACACAGCACATTGAATATCAGCTGCAGTACTTTCTGGTGACAAACAAGCGTGTCGAGCATTCCGCCGGTCCAGGCGTACAGACGTTTGTTGAACTGCCCCACTGCCACTCCGACGCATGTACGAATCTTTCTGTAGTCACTGGTTCCAACAGCTTCCGACAGTTCGTGCATCCCGTTGTTGATGTGCAGCGATACGACGTGTAGATCAACCTCCTTCACAGGCCTACAATTCTTCCTCTCTGAAACGCATCCAAATGGCGGTGCACCAGCTGACAGCGTGTACCTGGCATTTTCGGCCTTCGCCGAACAGTTTCCCAGCACAAACAACAAATCTGAAACGTCCGCGACACTTCCACCAACCACTACTATCGCTGTTGCTGCAGGTACGTTTCTCTAACCTAACTTTATCTCACGAATGTGGGACGTCATCGGCTCCGCTTTTCGCATATCTAGAGTAGTACATCCGCCCTGGGATTTGTATGCTTGTAGCACACTTCCTTTGGGTGGGGCACTTTCTATGTTGAGCAGTGTATTTTAGTAACTTCTTTCTTTTTTTAATTTTTCTCTTCTGTGTTTGTGGCCAACCCCGATATGATTTGGTATTTTTCTGTTTACGATAAGGTGACCAGACGTCCTCATTTTGTGGGGACAGTCCTCAATTTTAATGCTTTGTCTTCAGTTCCATAAAAACTGACTGAGGACGTCAAATGTCCTCAATTTCTTATTTTTTTTTGTCCTCAATTTTTGAAATTCCCCCTTCAAAATGGAATAGTGGGAATTAAAAGAAATTTGGGGATGTTCAGAGAAGACAAAACGTCATTATCACCAGTGTCATAACACCGCACTAACGAGGTAGAAGTTGCATAACACACAATGGGAGATATGTCAAAGCATCGAACAAAGTCATATAAATAATCATGGTTTTATTTCATTTCTGTTTAAACTGGATTTAACGAAAATATTTATTGGATGGAGAATAAATGTCATCTTTTTCAGCATTCACTTTCTTGCATTAAGTAAGTGATTGATGCTAAATTTGGTTGCATTTGGTCGATTCCATTAAAAGTTCTACAACTTTTGTTCAGTATACTTTTTCATTGAACTGTTTCTTCAAGTGAACTTATTGGATTTGAAATATTCGTTCTCATAGAGTCCGCTTAGTGAATAGTAATATTCTGATTGTAGTTTACTTGATTTCTGATATTCTGGCTTCAGATATATTTTCTTGTACACAATCATAATGAAATTTCAGTACAAAATCAAATATAGCTTTTCTTGCATGTGCTGCTCCTTATGAGTAACATTAAAAAATTTCAGCAGTAATACTTTGCATGGTAGTATTTTATTGCTGTCTCATACTTACTCCCATAAATGTTTTTTTTTAATTGGAGGTTTAACGACCACCGTGAGCAACTCAATGGGCATTAAGCAGTCGCCCGTCCCTAATTTAGGGCCACTGGTTCCAGGAAACGGAGAGAGCCAGTAAGACAAACACAACATCCATGCCTCACCGGGATTCGAACCCGGACCCCGTGCGGGCGAATGATCAGAGACCATCACTTAGACCACTGCGCCACCGGGGCGGCCCATAAAAAAGAAAAAAAGATTCATCGAATATTTTCCAATGGAACTGGACAATTATGGAGCATTTGCATTTTTGAACTTCACTATTAGTTGGTAAAGTTCGATTAACACTTACCGCGCGTGGGGCTTGGCTTTCAATTCTTATTCCCGTTATGTGGATGCGGCATGGGGGTTTTTCATTTGGTCACGGGTCCACTTCTTTTTTTTTTCCGTTGGTATTTATTTGGCCTCGTCACTAAATGAGTTTTTTTCCTTTGCTGCATCCTCATTTACTTTAATAATTTTTCATAACCCTAGTACTTTCGGTAATACTCCACTACCGTCATCGAGGGGACGTTTTGCTCCGACTAGCACGGACCGTGTCAGCTGGGCATTTCGGTGGTTCTCGCGGGCTGCTTCTGTCATCGGCTATCGCTTCTTCTTGGGCGTTGTGGCGCCATCTCTTGTTGGTCACTGATCTCATTTTTCGAACTTTTTCATTTTTTTGCTCAATTTTAATTAAATTTCTCCAGCTGTTTCTCAAAATATTAGGGTCATTATGGTTGCAAACTTTTGCCCTGTTTTTTTCAATCATTACCGATTCTGCTATTCTGAGGTGTTTTTCGGATTTACAGCTTTTAATGATTTTTATATTTTCGAATTTAGGATATTTTTGGTTATCCAGACAGTATTGAATAAGTGATGTGTTTTCTTCTTTTTTCTGCCAATTTTTTACGTGTTGTTTTAATCTGTGTTTAAGCTTATTTTTGGTACTTCCTATATAAGCCATTGGAGGATTTTCAGTAATAGGAATTGAGTAAATACCTGCTTTTTCTAACCTTTTTTATTTTTTCATTATTTTTTATTACCATATTTTTTATGGTATTTACTTTTCCTCCAATTTGAATGTTATGCTTTTTACAAATATTATTAATTTCATTGGTAGTACCATTAATGTAAGGAAAACCATTCAAATATTTGACTTCTTTTTTCTTTACTACAGCATTATTTTTTATTTTCTTTATTACTTCTCTGTTCCATTTTTTTATTAAATGGTTAGGATAACCAAAGCTACCTGCAATTTTTTTTATGAATTTGATTTCTTCATTGATGAACTGACTATTTTCAGAATGCGTATATGCTCTTTTAATTAAGGTTTTTATACTATTGCATTTTTGAGGATAAGGATGTGCCGAATTGTACGGGATTAGGACCGGAACAAATGAACTTTTCCGATAAACCCTGTATAGTAACTTATTGTAAGTGTTCATCGAACTTTACCAACTAAAAGTGAAGTTCAAAAATGCAAATGTATTAATGCACGTCAAAAATATAACCTCCAATATCGGAAGTAACTTGAAATTATGGAGCAGTTCACAACCTTCTTTGCTTATAATCGACTCTACCATAGTGTGTCAGATATTGTCCTCAATCATGTCCTGATTTTGAAACGAAATTGTCAAATTGAAGACAACGTGACATTTTGTCCTCAATTTTGTTCTCAAAAATCTGGTCACCGTAGTTTCGAGTTTTTTTCCCTTGGATGTAAGAACTTGCTGATTAAAATTTTATCTAGAGAGTCTCGATTCGTACGCATTGATAATATTCTTTCTACGTAATTTCTGCAGCACTATATGAATTGAATCAAATACACTTGCTTTCCAATAGGCATCTGTTCACCGCCAACTCTCCACATTCAGAGATAGCGCTGCATGCAATTGATTCCCATCGTCGCTACCATTAGGTTTGCCAGTCTATGCTCCTCTAAGGTCTTTGTGCTTCCCGTCTAAGGTCCGTCCATAATTTAGGGCTACTTGTTCCAGGGAAGGAAGAAAGAGAGTGCCGTAAGACAAACACAAAACCCATACCTCACCGGGATTCGAACTCCGACCAACTCAAGACGAATGGTCATAAGACAGCTTTTAGACCACCGCGCCACGAAACGTGCAACACTCCTAGCCATTACTTCCCCACCAGAATTTACTTTGCCCAGCTACTATCTCGGTAATCTGTCTCTCTCTCTGGGTTCGAACCCACGACTAGGACGTAATGTGTAATAGACAGATATTCAAATAAATTTACAATGACAAATAAACAAATCATACACAAATTACTCTTCTAAAACTTTTAATATAATTCCGCAGTTTTAGTGTAACCACAAGTCAATTACTTCTTTTTTTTTTTTTTTTTGATTGGAGGTTTAACGACCACCGTGAGCGACTCAATGGGCTATAAGCAGTCGCCCGTCCCTAATTTAGGGTCACTGGCTCCAGGGAAGGGAGAGAGCCAGTGCCGTAAGACAAACACAAACATCCATGCCTCACCGGGATTCGAACCCGGGCCCCTTACGGACGAATGATCAGAGACCATTGCTTAGACCACTGCACCACCGGGGCGGCAGTCAATTACTTCAGAACGCATGTTACTAAACTGAATTCAAATTCTAACATACTGCAGATTTTCACCCCCTTTGCTTCTTCAATTTTTATCACGCAAGACAGGCATACAATACTAATACCATTAGGTATTTAAACCCCATTAATCATTAGCCTGTCATTTCTTTAGACAACATTCAAAGTTAATTAAAGCATATGAGCACACTAAAGCACAAGAGTGACAATCAACTCTGGGTATGTAAACACTATTAATTTTAAACTCCTAATAGTACAACATGCATCAATGAACACCACATGAAAATAAACCAATTTCAAATAACTTTCAATTATCCTACAACACTACTTTTAACTATGCCAGCAACTATTAATTATACAAAGAAAAAGACTTTTGCACTCACGTACTAGGATTTAATGGTATTCCCCTGACGACCCCCGGCACACACACAACAGGCTCAATGAGAAGAAAAGTTTACACACAAAGAAAAAACTTCAAGTGAATCACTGAATGATGACTATTCCACGTAAAAAAAAAGTTCCGGTATTTTTCACAACAACGCCACGCGTGAAGAAAACCCTCCAGCACTCATAACTCTAAGATATAATTTGACGGAAACTCCGCCGCCCCGGTGGCGCAGTGGTCTAAGCGATGGCCTTTGATCATTCGTCCATAAGGGGTCCGGGTTCGAATCCCGGTGAGGCATGGATGTTGTGTTTGTCTTACGGCACTGGCTCTCTCCCTTCCCTGGAACCAGTGACCCTAAATTAGGGACGGGCGACTGCTTATAGCCCATTGAGTTGCTCACGGTGGTCGTTAAAAACCTCCAATAAAAAGAAAAAGAAAAAAAAGACGGAAACTTCATACTCTTTCGGCATAAAAAAGACGTGACGAAAACTTTCACTGATTCCGACACCCAGGAACACTTAAGCAGAAACTCCGAGCTCTCACGGCATGGAATGGCGTAAAGTAAACTTTACTGCTCCTGACACCCAGGAACACTTAAGCAGAAACTCCGAGCTCACACGGCATAGCAGGGCGTAAAGCAACCTTTCCTGCTCCTGACACCCAGGAACACTTAAGCAAAAACTCAGAGTTTTCACGGCATGGAAGGGCGTAAAGCAAACCTTACTGCTCCTGACACCCAGGAACACTTAAGCAGACTCCGAGCTCTCATGCCATGGAAAGGCGTAAAGCTGTTGCACTGTTGCATTCTCAAGAGAAAACTTGAAAGAGGTAGCAATTCATCTCCAAAGAAGTTCAGCCATAGAGATTCCCTTCCGGCAGATATTCGACCGTCCCGTTTCACCACTTGAAGCCAACGAGCCTTCCCGCATGGTTTTCCAAGGAGAAATCAAACTGCACCTGCGTGCAACACGCAGAGCAAATGTGCAAACAATACCACAAAAAAAAAAAAAAAAAAAAAAAAAAGAACCAGCGAGTGATAAAGATCACCAATTTATTACCGGGTGGCTAGTACCCAGAGTGACCCTAAATGATCATGATCATATGTAGAGGATTTTAGGAAAGGAGTGTCTGACCCAAGGTCTTAAACAACCCTTAGAGCCGCCCCGGTGGCGCAGTGGTCTAAGGCGCCGGCCTCTGATCGTTCGTCCGTAAGGGGTCCGGGTTCGAATCCCGGTGAGGCATGGATGTTGTGTTTGTCTTACGGCACTGGCTCTCTCCCTTCCCTGGAACCAGTGACCCTAAATTAGGGACGGGCGACTGCTTATAGCCCATTGAGTTGCTCACGGTGGTCGTTAAACCTCTAAACCCCCCCCCCCCCCCCCAAAAAAAAACCCTTAGAAATAGGAAGCTAGGAGATTTGGGCTAGAGTGCCCGATAGGAAAATGACACGGAAGCGAAGTAGAAAGGAGGAGGAAGACGCCATTTTTTATTACCGGGGGGCCAGTACTCTGGGGAGTGACCCTAAATTAGGAATTAGGGACGGGTGACTACTTATAGCCCACTGAGTTGCTCACGGTGGTCGTTAAACCTACAATAAATAAAACAAAACAAAACATGGACTTGTGTCATATGCCACTTTCAAGCACAGTTTAGGTTGAAGGGCGTTTAAGAAATATGACATAGTGACTTGTTTTTTTGTAAAGTCTAAATTAGTGATCTTCTGTTATTCGCTATTGGTTAATAATGAGAATTAGACCACACCCCACGAGAATGATTTTTTTTTTATTGGTGTTGTTGAGAGACAATCCTGTTTTGGAGGAAGTTTCTGTAGCATGAGGTGGCAACTAAAAGTAGAACACCAGCAGCGCACATTTTCCTTGTATTGGTTGCTGATGTTATTAGAGGGAAAGTGGGTAGCGGTTTTTTGTCGAGTTACCCTCGTAATGTTGTGAAACGAAACTACGGCGAAACTGTCTTCATCAGAACTCAAAGCTCGCTTTGTTTCAAGGTTTGTAAGCTTTTATTGTTAGGTCTAAGTGATGATACAGTATGTATTATGAATTTTATAAACATGTTTTTTCGTTGCTGTTTTTGAAATGTAATTATAATAGCTTTTAGTACCAAATATGTGCGCACTTAGTGAGCCGTGAGGATTTACCCACTTATTTTTTTTTACTTGAAGTCATTCAGGTATAGTTGCGGTCGGAAATGTGATTTTGTTTCACAATTGTTAGAATTGCGCTTTATCTTCCTGATGCAGTGGTGCATGCTAGATATATCTCAAGTTGCAGCGCGTTTTTATTTTTCTCCAATTGTTCCTTTCCTCCTCCTTTTTGTGTAGCATCATTGACGTAACCTGAATATAATACATAATTTGCGTGACACACTGACTTCATTCAAAATGTAAACGGAAAGTAGGTGTTTTCGCTGTGGTCCAAAGAACACGTGGGTGGGATTGACAGTTTGTTTCCCACACGTTTAATAAATTGCCGCCAAACGTGGCCGAAAAAATGATTGTTTGTTGTCCATAGATATTGATTGGTTAATAAACAAATCTACAACTGGTTAACGAAATAGCTTAAAAATCTTGGACCAAACCAAAGGACGGCGTAACCTTGCTGTGTTATTAATTGCATTTTGTTCAGGTATTGCTAATGTAGAGCCATTGGAGATGGGCAGAGATTGTCTTTAATGGCATGGTGGAGGGACGTTAATTAGTTGATTATTCGTTAAGTAAAATATAATTCGATTGATATTTTACATATGGTATATAATGAGGAAACTAACCTGACATTGACAACCTAAAAGTATGGGATACATTAGTAAATACTCAATTAGTGTCAATTGATATTTACAAAGTTTACATGGATTCCATATTAATTATCTCGGTAACTGGTGGCGCAGTGGTCTAAGCGATGGCTCTTGACCATTCATCCGGGTTCGAATCCTGGTGAGGCATGGATATTGTGTTTGTCTTAAGGCACTGGCTCTCTCCCTTCCCTGGAACCAGTGACCCTGAATTAGGGACGGGTGACTGCTTATAGCCCATTGAGTTGCTCATGATGGTCGTTAAACCTCCAATAATTAAAAAAAATCTCTGTAACTATTCAGTTCTGAACAAACTTCTGTTCAACACATTATTGATAGGGACTTCTCACTTTGGCCACAGGCCTCCCATAGACATTCATGAATTTAAAGCTGTTATTTATTAGCTTAAAGTATTTTGAGCTAATCAAGTTTTTGCTCGAAGTATTTTAAGCTACTTAATAACATCTTTAAATTCATGAATGTCTATACCGTATATGGCAGGCCCATGGCCAAAGTGAGAAGTCCCTATCAATAACGTGTTGAACAAAAGTTTGTTCAGAAGTATTTACTAAAAGTATGGGATCAGCATAAATGTGCCACCCCGGTGATGCAGTGGTCTAAGCAATGGCTTCTGGTCATTCGTCTGAAAGGGGTCCGGGTTAAATCCCTGGTGAGGCATTGATGTTGTGTTTGTCTTATGGCACTGGTTCTCTCCCTTACCTGGAACTAGTGGCCCTAAATTAGGGATGGGCAACTGCTTATAGCCAATTGAGTTGCTGTATAAAGAGCTTTAATTACAAATTTTAATTATGTGGAGCAGTGGCAAAGCGTGGTGCTCTGTGTTGGGAAGACTAAAAAATTTTTGTTTATATTTTTTGCATTTAAACTAATGCATATATAGATAGCATGCTATCAAAGATGCATATTATATTCATATGAATATTTTAGTACCAACATATTGTTTGCATTGCTTGCTGTACTGTATCTTTAAAAAACTGCTACATAAATGCAATTTTTTTTCACAACTTGTGGGAAAAAAATCACAGATCAGACTGTTAGCAAATTAAACTGTTGCCGAACCGATCCTAAAAACGAAAAAAAAAAAAAGGTAATGATTTCCATTTCATACAAGTTAAACGTAAACCCACAAAGATTGGTATTTTTTATAACTGCAGATTGGGATATATTTCGATATATTTTTATATTATTTAAACAAACTAACACTATGCAGATTTAACAAGGGTAAGCAGTACTTTGAAGCCCCGCCCCAGTGGCGCAGTGGTAAGCGATGGCTTCTGATCAAGGGTTCGGTTTCGAATCCCCGTGAGGAATGGATGTTTTTTGTCTTATGGCACTGGCTCTCTCCCTTTCCTGGAACCAGTGGCCATAAATTAGAGACGGGCAATTGCTCATAGCCCATTGAGTTGCTCACGGTGGTCGTCAAACCTGCATTCCAAAAAAAAAAAAAAAAAAAACAGTACTTTTGCGGGTTATTTTTATTTTCAGTTCAAATGATTTGTTCCAATATCCGTGTCTGTAAGGAAAGAAAGCCTTGCTGAATGCTAATATTTTTGTGAGGAAGAGGAGGGCCAAAACAGCTTTCAGATTTCTCGACGTGTCAGCTGTAATGATTTATGGGCCTCACCTTTGCAAAATAGAACTTTTAAGAACGTATGAACTACTGCTCTGAATCCGAAAAATGCAGGATTTGATTGCATGCATACACAATGAAAATTTTGTTAAGCGTTTACCCAAACTTCTAAATATTTAGAGCACTAAACATCGTTTAAACACACACACACACACACCTGGTCCCTAATAGAAATAATAAGGTAGACAGCAGATTTTCCAGCAGATACCTAACTAAATCAGAAGAATCATGAACTTCTTGTTCGCACATTGCTCGCTTAAAAAGTAAAAATTAAACGCACAACACTGACAACACGCTCATTAGTCAGTCATAAGTTCCACTTTATAACGGAAACAAACCCGTGAGCAGTGATTACTGGCTTTCTTTGCTCTGTGGCGAAGAGCAGAGATTCCCGACCACAGTGCACTGAATAAGGAGCAGCATCCGCTTTTATTTGAAACTAGTCTTTTCGCCTCCACAGAGGGCTAAAAATAACTTTCCCGCAGAAGCAGCTGTACTTGTATGTTGATCTGTGAGACTCATGATTTCGAGTCTCACTTTTCACTCCGAGATAATACGATTGAAAGGAAATATTGGACATAACGTAATTTGCAAATTAATTGTCCAGCATTACATTAATTATAGATTTCTTTCCATTGTATTTGTGAAAAACTAATTAAATAGAAGAAGTAATAACAAAATCAGTTTTGGCATTTTACTCTTGGGTAGATTTCGTCTTAAAGTCTACCCCGATGCTTCGCCCCTGATGTGGAAAAAGTTTGAGAAGAAAATTTTTACCAGAATAACTTAAATAACAAAAACTGGTCAAAAGCACAAGGTCATTCCATGTCGAATCAACCAATGGAATGGCCATTTTCTACCTTGCCCCCCTTTTGATATCCTTGAAATCTGCTGTGACTTTTAGGTATGTAGACTTAGGTGTAAATCCCAGATTTTAGCCTTGTTTAACCACAGGGTTTCAAATTATGTGACCTTGAAAATTAAAAAATTGTGACCGGACAATCGTTGAGTAGTTGTATATCCTTACCGAATTGGTCTAGAATGTTGAAATTAGTGTCTTTTTATAGCATTTAACGTGAACTTTTAAATCATGTGCTGAAAAATTAAAAAAATTAAGACAAAAACTTTTTAGATACCCTAAGTTTCCAATAACACGCTGAAATGCCATTTTTGATGAAAAACACTAGTCCTTTATAAAGAGGTTTTCTGTTTGTGATAAAACTTTCTGCATGTTATCTCCAGGTCTCTGTGTACGGCATAAGGAGGAAACTCTGTTGATAACTTTAAAATCTCAAATTACAAAAGTAGTAAAAAAAGAATAATAAGCAAAAACAAGATATTGGAATAACAATAACTGATTACAAAAGCATGATAATAAAGAACCGAGATAAAACTAAACTATTGGATAAAGCTGAGGTATACAGCATTCTTATAGACACTTCAGGAAAAATTAACATGCATAGGAAGTACAAAAAATAAATTGCAAAAGCGACTCGATCAACATATCAGTAATTGGAACAAAAAAGAAGAAAAGACAGCACTAACACAGTATTGCTTAAAAACTGCAGCTAAACCTTTATTTGATGAAATATATATATAGTATGTCAACAACCAACAGAAAATATGATCCGTTACGCAGAAGTAATAGAAAAACCAAAAAGAACAACTGCAATATACATTCTGGTATCAACCTACCACTTCCCTGGAAAATATTGATGAGAGAGGAGTAGGAGGGTATGATAAATAGAAGGGGAAGGTTGCGGACGGAAGTGCCGGGAGCTGAGAGTCGGCAGGAGCGATCGACGTACAGAACTTTGATTTTTCGAAACAGTAAAGTGTCAACAGCCCAAAATAATGTCGCAGATCTTGATGAGGCTGTGGTTTAGTCGAAAGTGGTAGAGTGAGTGTGATCACAAAGGACACAGCAGACATTGTGTCTGAAGATGGTAATGCATACATTACCGAAATGCACAGGAAAAGAATATCAGGACATCATTCCTTATGCCACCGTGATATGGCATTTCGGGAGGTTTTTGTGTTCTTTAGTATCTTTTTCTACTTCGTTCTAAGGCAGTATAGTAAATGTTTCAGCTGTGTTTTTACTTCGTACACGACAAGAGTTCGACCGTTTTCGTACTCGAGAATTTGTCTTTTTTAAGTTGGTGCTTGAGTGGGTTATTTCATGTTCTTTTTTGTGAAGTTTGGTGACATATTAGGTTGAGAATAGAATTCCTTGAGGGAATCCCGTCATGTCAAAGAAGTGGTTGGAACAATGTAATCACTCAGCGAATGACACTACAGTGAAAGGTATGTTCTCCCAATCCCCCCCCCCAAATTCGTATCGATTTGGTTGTATGTTCACCCAATTCGTTTTTGCTGTATCATATTTCATTTTTGTAGAAACTACAATATTTTTAAGGATTTTAGGGTGAGATTTTATAATTATCAATGAGTTTCCTCCTTATGCCATACACAGAGACCTGGAGATAACATGCAGAAAGTTTTATCACAAACAGAAAACCTTTTTAAAAAGACTCGTGTTTTTTGTCAAAAAAAAAAAAAAAAATGACATTTTCAAGATCACAGAAATAACCTTTGACCTTGAATACTTTAAGCTAAAATTGAGAGGATTCAGAAGGTAGTTTCATGATATGCTAAGTAATAAACCTTTAATAACTATAATTTTTTGAACTAAAATGATATAAAGAAATAATATAGCAATTCCTTTTCAGTCTTCCAAAAAAAAAAAAAAAAAAAAAAATCGCCAAACTCTTCTGCTGGTTTTGTCACAGTTTCAAGAGATGTTTGGTTAATAGATACACACTGCTTAAATGTCCAGAATCAATGTTATTCTTTTCCACAAAGTTAAAATGAAACTTTTCAGTAAATTTGATCCTCTGGAAAAATTGGCATTTACTGAAGTAGTATGCAAGAAGTAAAGAATTGCACATCACCCTGTTAATAGGGAGTTTATCTTCAGTAGTTCATTTTGTCATATGATACCTTAAAAACATGACTTGAACCCTTTCCACTTGTATAACTTTTCACACATATTCACCCTGCACTTGTATTTTTTTCTGCAGTACAGCCAGTAGAGGCCACAACTTGGCAGTGAAAGTTCAGCTTTGGCTCGCTAGCCCTGACATACGAGCTGTAGAGGCATCATTGGTGTGGTGGGTGACATCCAACAAGCGAGCAATTCAGTGAAAAAGAAATGTCTTAAAAGCTATAGAGGCATCATCGGTATGGCGGGGTGACACCTGACGTGCGAAATAATCGGCGAAAAAGAAATGTCTCACAAGCCCCGATGTACAAGCTATAGAGGTGTTGTGGATGAACACACAAGTTATTCAGTGAAAAAGAAATGTTTTGCGAGCTATAGAGGCGTCGTCGGCATGGAGGATGATGCCTGACAACATTTCTTTTTCTCTATTCGGCGAAAAAGAAGTCTTGCGAGCCCCGACGTACGAGCTATAGGGGTGCATGGTGGGTGACACCCACACATGCGAGTTATTCAGCGATTTTGTAATGTCGGGGTGTCACCTGACAGTTGAGCGGAAAGGGTTAAAGTTTTGATGAATTGTGACACACGTGTGTATACTACATGTACCACTTGCTCCAACAATGGTAGAATTTTTTTATGCAGTTCTGCAAACTTTGAGAAACCAATTTTTATCTCTGGGCATTCAGAATTTTTTAATGCAGTTTTTCAAACTTTGTGAAACCAATTTTTATCTCTTGGCATTCAGAATTTTTTAATGCAGTTTTTCAAACTTTGTGAAACCAATTTTTATCTCTGGGTATTCAGTCTTGAACAGTTTGAGTATGTTTCAGATTGTTTAACAAGAAATTTGTCCCCTTTTTTGTAAATCTGGTTTTTCAGCTAGTATTGTTGTTACTACAACAATATTTTTTTTTCTGGGCACTGACCTGCCAATGCAATCGTGGCAATAAAAATCTTGTACCAGATCAGCTGTCTCCTGTTTAAATACTTTTTCTGGCTTTAAGTTTCTGGTTGATAAAATTTCCATTTCCTCTCAATTCTCACTCTTTGGAAATGGTTTTACTTTTCTTGCCATGTAATTTGAAATACTGAATTCATTGTGCAAGTTTTGAAAACTCCAACTTTTTGGTAGTTCACTAAGAATTTGTAATTTTTAAGCTCTTTACTTTGTATCCTTCAACATTTCTTTAAGCTGAGCAATAATTTCTGTTTTCAGGTCAGATGTTGGGAGTTCAGCATCAAGAAAAGATTAGCATAAACAATCATTTGATGTATCTGAATATTTCTGTTTCACACGTTATGTTCTGTGAAAGTTCGACCGGCTGATATGTAACGTCCGACAGTGAAAATTATTTATGTCAATTGACCATTATAGTTAAAAATACATATTAAGTGTATTAATTTTTGCCACTTGAGAACTGCCCCGCTTTCCTTCGTTGTCAGTACTAGCCACAGTTCTTCCGGTTCATCGTCCTTATCAAAACAAGGTTAGGCTTATCGGGGCTAGGTCTGTTGCACAAGAATACCGGTACATGCTTAGTTCCGTCATCTTTCATAAAAACGCTGAGATGAGCATTAGGGTGATACATATTTGAAGGTGGTGAAAGATATGTGGAATTTGTACTGTTGAACGGGCACAAATGAAATGGAATGACTTGAAAACGAAGGATAGCAACAGGCTTTGAATTTAACATTAAAAGAACGCTTACAGAAGTTAAAAACCTGTATTGAAAGATGATGAAATAAAATAGAACAAAGTCGTCACAATAAAATTCATGCGAAAGAATAAAAGGCTGGTACCACACCGTCGTCGTCCTGTCGACATTCCGACTCGTTTCGGCGCACATATATCGTGGCCATTCTCAAGGTTGTTGACCCTGTAATAATGAACTCCAAGGTCTGTCCCATCGTTCCACTATAGCCAACTTTACTTAGTCAGTTATCATTTGTGTCACATATTTTGGAGGTCCCGCCATCTGGTGTTCGTCTAGTTCTTAATCTATGTTGGTAAATTTTTGATTGCTTCGCACGGATGGATTGATGTTTTTCGTGCTTGATTACATTCTTCCATGCACTGGATAATTCGACGGGAGTATTTGAATTGCAATTATTCTCCTTGGTCTTTTCAATTAATACAGCCTCGGCTGTGAGGATCTTTCTATGGGTGTTGTGGGATGTTAACAGTTTTATGTTGTCCCAATCGGGGACAGCATTATTATCTTGGCAATATTGAATGAGCGATGTTCGTGTTTCGTTCTTTGACCAGTTACCAAGATGTTCCCTCAGTCGAGACAACGAAGGAAAGTGGGGCAGTTCTCAAGTGGTAAGCATTAATACGCTTAATATGTATTTTTAACTATAATGGTCAATTGATACAAATAATTTTCACTGTTGGAGGTTATGTATCAGCCGGTCGAATTTTCACAGAACATAACCTGTGAAACAGAAATATTTAGATACATCAAATGATTGTTTCAGATACTGTATATGTTCCATGTATAATGGCACGATTCGGTTAATACCATAATGTGCAACTAGAATTAGCATAACTTTCTTCTGCAAAAAGCATGTAATTTTTTTCAAATTTGCAAAGGATGTTTTTTGTTCATGCAGTCTTCTTTTTTTGCCAATTAACTGTAAAAATACGTTCAAAATTTGTATTGCACTTCCAAATGTTTCTTTACTTATTTCACCTTTACTACTACTACTACTCTGGCTTATGATATGTTAACTTAAGTATCAGCTTCATCACCTGATTGGGAACTTTGAACTCATGAGGCTGTCATCAGTCAGTTTAAAGTTCAAGATTTTTTTCATTACTTGTCACAGATTTTTTTTATGAATAAGAAATTTAACCATCTACTCTGAGGAACAGAACATACACTCGCGGACAACGGAATTTGCACGCCAAGAAGGAAGCATCGGATTATACTGAAATTTTATGGACGTAATGATACAGATGAATGATACACCTGATGGCAAAAACTGAGCTGCATGACAATTGCAGAGGTATCTGTGGCAGACTGTTCGGTCATCTTCAATACCGCGTCGCACCTCCTCGTGCAGCGATACATGGCAATACGGTCTGGCGTGGAGGCAATCGGACACCTAATGTTGTCCTGTGGTAGACTGGCCCACAGGTGTTGGACAGTGTGCTACAAATCCCGGGTAGCACGGCGGCAGCTTTTCAACTGGTCCCACACATGCTCCATAGGGGACGTGTCCACGGAGCAGTGTCTGACATGGGCAACCCAAGCCGTGTGTGGGCGGGCATTATCCTGCTGGTATAGTGCACCTGGAATCCCGGCGAGGAATGGGAGCACATGGGGCTGTAGGATCTCATCCACAAACCGCTGACCCGTCAATGATCCACATAGCATTACTAGAGCTGATCGGCTATCGTAGGCAATGGCTCTCCAGACCATAATGCCTGCAGTAGGGGAGGTGTGGCACACGATAGCAACGTTGGGATTGTGCCATTGACTCGGGGACATCCACACTCCGACATGATGATTATCTGTCCCCAAAACGAAGCAGCGCTTATCGCGAAACACCACACGTCAGTTGCGTTCCATGACGCTCTGGCCTGGAACCACTGTACATGGTGCCGGCGATGTTCCGGAGTTCATGGCAGCACATGTAAGGACTGCTGGGATCGCAGATTCGCTTCCACGAAGCATCGGGAAAATGGTTTGTGGGCACACAGGATCCACTACATTTGCCCGTGTACTGGACCGGATCTCCGTGGGATCCGTTTGTGCCTGGCGCACGATCCATCGATCCACTCTACCGGTGGTCATCGATCCACTCTACCGGTGGTCATCGATCCACTCTACCGGTGGTCATCGATCCTCTCTCTGGTGGTCCATCTGGAGACGTGTAGCAGTGCCGTCATGTGTCCATTGCTCCACACACAGTCTGACGGTAAAGTCAGAACGATCCACTTGGCGGGCCATATGGTGCACCGACCACCCTGCGGTTTTCAGCCAGATGATCCGGCCTCTCTCAAAGTTTGTATGTTGTGTAAATCAACGTCTCTGGCGTCTACCCAGCATTCTAGTCGCTCTGTACTCTTCATGCGTGAGTCGCGGAATTCCGTTTTTTTGTCATCAATTGGATCATCTCGAGATCGATGCAGAACTAAAGAGAAATGGAGAGGGGGGGGTGTAAAGGAAGGAGGGGTTGTTTTCCGTCTTTGGACGATGTCTCATTTTTCAGAACTTGCGAAAACGGAAGTTAACCGCAGTAAAGAATTTTCCTGTAATCGTAATTTTTTTTACTTACGATGTTGCCTGTGTCCAGTATTGTGAAATATCATTTTAGTGCATAAATGTTTGTATTCCATCACGAAATTGTGGGCAACGATTTCTGAAAACGAAAGTACTGGACGGCGCAAGGATTTCTCTGCTGTAGTCTTTTCAGGCATGAGTTTCTTCTGTGAATTCGAAGAATTCCGCCATATCGTTATCATTTTGGGTATTCGTGAGATCATTATGCACAACTGAATGGCAATTTGGGGGTGGGATTGAGATTCGTTTCCCGTTTGAGGACAAAATTCCGCCCTTCAAAACTTTGAAAATGGAAGCTAGACGAAGCAAAGATTTCTCCCAAAACTTTTTTTTTTTTCCGATGTTCCTTTTGCCCAGTATTGTTCTTATATATGGTTTTATTCCAAAAATACTGCATTTCAGCTTAAAAATGGAGTGAAAAGTTTCCGAAATCGGAAGCCGGTCGAAGTGTATATTTTTCCCTGTAATGGTATGTTTTCTTTCTTCCCGCTATATCTTACTATCCAGTGTTGTTTTTAAATGTTACTTTTCCCCCATAAATGTTTGCACTTAAGCTTGATAAGGAAGTTGAAATTTTCCAAAAACGGAAGTGACGAAGTTTGAAAATTTGTTAGAATCGATGCATGGTGTCCGAAAGTATTCATATTCTGTAAATTACACCATTTATTTAAAGTAATGAAAGCTTTGATATCATGCATTAATGTTCCTCAGGCTGAAAGTTCTTTCAGCATGATGGCTAAATTATTGTCATCTGAGGGAATAAAACGAAAAAAAAAAATAAGAAGAAAAGTGAGGAAGAAATAGGAAGAGAATATCAGCAGAAAGGAAAATTAAACAAAGATTGCTGTGCAGCTGCAGAGTCAACAAAAGACAAATACGGCCATGTAACTTACTGAGAAGAAAGCAACACAAGAGGAAAATCGAGCTGATGTTCTAGCAAGTACAAAAAAGAGGAGACAAACAACAGTTGTGTGCTCTAAATATCTACATAAATAAATTAGAGTGAACAAAACCATCTTGCTCATGCCGTGTTATATATACACTTTCTCGTCGCATGTTCTGATTTTTACCCTGTTAAAAAGTTCAGCTTTTTTGTTCCGTGAATGGTCTCGTGTATGACTCTTGCTTGCACCGGCCGGTGCTTTTCGCTTTCATGGGGCATCAACTACATGCCGGTTTATTAGGCTGCTAGTTCATGCTTGCAGCACCACCACAGGGTGTGCAGTCATGCACAGTCGCACCAAACATGAATCATTTGCATACCAGCACGCACTCTAGCTATTTGTAAAATTTCGTGGTTGTAGCATGTTTTCTTCTAGGTGCACAAATTTCATTTCATTGTCCATGAGTGTATATCCTTCACATTATAGTGTCCATTTTCATAAAAAGAGTTATAACAAAGGTCTTAAACAATAAAGAAGGGGAAAAAATTGAACAGTTTCCCCAGAAAAATACCTGCTCTATTTTTTTAAAGAAACTTCTTTACATGCAGTATACCTGTGGTGTAATATACCCTTTGAGACCAGAAAAGTAAACAAAAATAAAAAAACATAACAGCATAACATATTAAAGACTTTCTGTAACACGAACAGAATGACACCAGAAGTTTGAGATCAATGTAGCTGACTTGTATTTGACTAATGAAAGTAAACAAATCTGTGATATTAGATACTGAAAATCAAAAACCATGTAAAAACTAAACTTGCTATTGGTCATGCCCCAAGGTGTTTCTGGTTTAGAAGGCACAGCAGGGTTTGTATGCCACCCTGTGAAAGCAGCAGATACACGAGGGAAAACTTGGTGCCGAAAAATCAGCGAAACCTTACCTTAGGAAAGAAATGAATGTTTTCACGATAATTAACTCAGCAATCAGACATAGCTAAATTGACTGTAATTAAAATTTTTGTTTTCTGATGTGCTTGATATTACGTGTGAAACAGTAATTACAGTCAATTCAGCGATGTCTGATTGCTTGTTAAAATGTTAATTATTATAAAGTATTGGCCACGTATTATGATATTTCTTCCACACTATACACTATATTGACAAAAGTCACTGGACACCTAGAAGAGAAACACAACATAGCATTTATTGACATACATTAGTACGGTGTCGGTCCACCTTTGGCCTTATTGCATGTGTTGGCCCACCTTTTGGCTTAAATGAATATTCTGTATTCCCGTATAATGACTGATATATTCGAGACATGCTTTCAACAAGGTTTTGGAACACAGTGATAGGTATGCGCTTCCATTCAGTACATAATGCTGCCTCTAACTGTTGCTTAGTGGTAGGCCTTAGTTCCAAACTTCTTATGCGGCGCTTTAACCTCTAATTCATAACAGTCCTTGCTTTATGGCTCGGTACATTTTCCTGCTGGTACCAACAAGGCTCGGTTCTATAGTATTGCCACAGAGTTAGTAGGGCATAATTGTCGAGAATATCGAAGTAGACGTGCTGGTTAACAGGTTTGTCCATGATAAGCAATGAGCCGGGAATCATACCACGAAAAACACCCCCACAAGAGTACACTGCCAGCTCCAAACTTGACCGTGGGAACAGTACACTCACACACGGCCCTCAGACTGATGAATCGTGTATCTGGATTCATCAGTCCATAGGACCCATTTCCATTGATTTACGGTCCACAATAATTGTTCTTTACACCATGCTAAATGACAAGTAGCATTCCGAGTAGAAATGAAAGGCTTATGAGTAGCCGCATGACCACGGTAACCCGTGGAATGAAGTCTCTGTGAATGGTACATGTACATACCGAGATTCCAGCATTTTTACTCACCTGTACACTGAGGTCTTGTGCAGTAAGTACTCCCTCGATTAGCTGTAGCGACTCTCCTGAGACTTCGACGTCCTCTGTCACTGATTTTCTTTTGTCTGTCTGTACATTTTGCTGTTTCAGGCACTCCACGCGTCTTCCACTTATTCAGTACATCCAAAACAGTTGACTTGGGTATGTTTAAATGCCTCTCAGTTTCTGTTATGGACAACACACTAATATAACATCCAACAGTCTTTCCTTTCTGAAAGTCGGTTCTCTCCCGCCACGACATTTTCACACAACTTCACAGTGCGATATGATCACGGTCAGCCGCAGGCTTGTTTTTATTACGTTTGCAGCCGTACCACGCATCTTAAAAATGCGGCGGATTAGTTCATTTGCTTTTGAAGGAGTGTCCAGTGACTTTTGTCAATATAGTGTATATATATTGTTTTTGTTAAAAACCTGGAAAAATTGAAGAACTTGTAATCCCATGCTATTAGGAAACAAAACAACAACTAAAAAGAATGCCACAAAAATATGTTGTAATGATCTAGTCTTAGCATAGCTCTTTCATTTTCACACCCTGCAGTCTTCCCGCCCTATCACACGTACAATACCTGTGATGGAAAGATGTGTTTAAAGATGCATTTGTTGCATCAGATGGTGGCCAAACTTTGCATTTTATAAATATGTCAGGTTAAACTTTTAAATTAATTGTCAGATACTTGCAAAATGTCATTTTGTCACTTTTGGAGAATTTTTTGGTTGAGATTCACTTTAATTAAATATTTTGTAAACAATGATCTCATCAACCTTAAAGTTGGCATACTTGTAAACAAAAGTCTTAACAATGCCATATAATTGTTTTCAACATTTTCAAGGTCAAAGGTTATTTCTCTGACCTTGAAAAGGTCAACCTAATGTTTTTTATTTTTCAGCACATGATTTTTTCAGCTCATATTAAATGCTATAAAAAGACACCAATTTGAACCTTCTAGCCCAATTCGGGAATGAGATACAACTACTCAACAATTATCCGGAGGTCACAATTTTCTAATTTTCAAGGGCATGTAATTTGAAACCCTGTAGGTGGACAGGGCTAAAATTTGGTATTTACACATAAGTGCACATGCCTAGGGATGTAAGGTCAGGTGATGCGTAACATCACAGCCTCTCCTTGACAAATGTCAACCCGCCTTCTCGTGGTACATCCTGTTCCCACTAAAGGGGCTCTGATGACCGCCAATAGCGGTATAACTATACCATCGGGATTAGAGGAAATGCTATCCCACACTCACCAACCCGCTTGGCCAGCGTGGTGAGTTATGGCCAAACCCCTCCAAAATGACTCCACAACTTAAATCTTGGCCCTCAGTCTCCGGCAGCTGGAATGTACCTGGCCAAGGCAGCGGCCAGTGCGACATGAAGGCAGAGGGTGCTAAGAATCCCCGGAGGACCGGACTAGGCTGCCATCTGATGCTGACCTTGGCTACGTACAACGGACGCTCCCTATCTTCTGATTCAAGGCTTCTTGAATTGGAAGAGGAACTACAAAGGATCAAGTGGGACATCGTCGGGCTAAGTGAGGTAAGGAGAAAAGAAGATCTCATTGAACTGAAAAGTGGACATCTCTTCTACTATCGTGGGACAGATACTGGCAGAACTAGTGGTGTTGGATTTATAATAAACAAGAAACTGAAGGATAAAGTTGTAGAAGTTGAAAGTTCCTCTGACAGAGCTGCACGACTCGTTATCCAACTCTCGAGAAGATACCAGGCTCAGATTATTCAAACTTATGCACCCACCACAAGTCATGCTGAAGAAGAAATTGAAGAATTTTATGAGGAAATTCGTGATCTAAATACAGGGTGCGCACGCATGCTTGAAAACCTGGAAAGTCCTGGAAAATCATGATTATGTTTTCAAGGCCTGGAATATCCTGGAAAAACGGTGTTTTTTAATGCTGTCTTGAAAAGCCTTGAAATTTGAAATTAGTGCTTAAAAAAATGTCCTTTTAAGAAATCGTGTTACTGTTACCCCTTCATTTTTAAAGTTCTTCTCCACTGTTCTCAAAGAAACTGCCAACAACGGTCCAGTGCAATAAAATTGGATGATTACTAGTAGGTCTGTTAGGAAGGGGGCTTGATTTATATTCTTTGGCTTGATGTCCGTGGGACAACTCTGAGAACGGAAGGGGAAAGAAGAGGCATTTATCATTTGCAAGGGGGTCGGGTATGTACCAAGTCAGCTGGCATCCACTAGTGAGGAGTATGCCTGAACAACACATTCATCTTCTTGTTTATGTGCATGCCACCCTCCCTCCCATCAAGAGACTTCCGCTACTTATGATAAAAAATAAGAAAACTATCTTTGCGAATTTTTCACGAAAGTGGCTGAAATTTTTACATTCACTGTAATTGGATTACAGAAGCTCACTTCAAAATTCCAATTGAATCGGTTTAAAACTTAAAAAGTTAGCATTGGTAATTTTTATTATGGATAACAAGTATGTGTGCCTCTTTGGATAGAGTGAGCCTCCAGCAGAAAGGGTGTTACCATAACAATGGTTGATTGACAGCTGGGAGCGCTTATCTGAAGCCCTTGGTTGGGAAGAAAGCAAACACCTGTTTATCACTTCCACAGCTCAAAAGGACTTGGAGAAAATTTTCAGAAATCCATTTTTCCGAATTTTGAAAATAACACAGTACAATTTTTACAGTGGTTAAGATACATCACAATAAAGTTCTAGTGCAAATTTCGCCAAATTCCGTTAGGAACTTTAGCAGATGCAAAATAAAAATAAAAAAAATCTTCTGTTGCATAATCGGATTGAAAAAAAGAAACAGTAATTATAAATAACGGGAAAAGCAAGTGAATTATTTTTTTTTTAGATGCCATGGTTTTATTTGAACAGAGTGATCCTTAAATTTTTTTTCTGTGATGATATGGACTCTATTTGAATTACAAACATACATTTTTATTCAGACGTCTGAGTTACTGTTTTAGTAAAAAAATGATCTATAATTAAAAAGTTTTCAATGGATTTAAGCGATATTCAGCGGATAAACGGTATTTTAATAAATTGCAACATCATGACGTGAATTTGGTAATTTTGTCGAAGAAAATTGGGGAGCTTTTTTTTTTTTTTTTTTACGTTTTCTATTATAGTTAAGGTGAAGGAGGAAGGGTGCAACTTGACACAGTTCAGTGGGCTGCAGGTGGTGATTTATGGCGATGTGCCAAATGAAAAGAAGCCGTTCCATCAGGACATTCCAAAGGTTGTGTGTGCGCGCGTGGACGCGCCCTCCTGCCGTTTGATGGATCTTTAATCGGAATGTTTTTGTGCAGGGGGGGGGGGGGGGGTTGAGAGAAATATCCGTTTCACGGTTCACGGCTCTTTTTTTTGTTTTTTCTTGGTAATAAATAAAAATCATAGTTGCTGCATTCACCATTGATCCATATTTGCATTTCTTGAATATAAACAGCAGACAATCAGAAACATGGTGTTGGGCGGGTCTTGATGTTCTTCATTTTGCATATGCTGAATTCAGTTCTGTGGGAATAAGGAATGAATTATACTGTGAATATATACAAAACTACATATTTTTGAGCTGAAAAAATAGGTCTACTTGTACACAGTAGCTAACGTGTGAACTCAGATGAAGACAATCGTCTACATACGGACGTCTGATTCCATAAAAAAAAAAAAATCAACAGTTTTTTTTATTATGCACTACAGGTAAAAAAGCAAAAACATGTTTTTAAACATTATAAAGGAAAACGGATTTTTGAAACGCATGACTTGATCTTAATTTCTGAAAGTTTCTTTTTTTCCATATCCTTTTTTTTTTTTTCAATTACAATAGATTGTAACAGGATACTGTGTGTTGTATCACTTAGTGATATGGCAGATTTTCTGTTGCCGATATCCGCGATCGTAAGCATTGCGATTGTTGATGATGACAAGATAAATACTGAAGTGATGTAATAAAATGTCGCATAAAAAAAAAATTGCCCCCCTTTCCCCCCGAACTTTTATGCGGTCATCATAGCTGATCAAACATTTTATTCCATGAACATCAGCACATTTGAACATTGGGGGCATCTGAAGGAATTCAGCTGTGCTTTAGCGCCTAGTGCAACGAAAACATGCTAATTTTGGACAATTCTATTCCCTTCCCCTCTACCATCCCTAATAATTGAGAGTGCGTACTGTAGTTTCAAATATTCTATTTATGAGCTAGTTTACATGCTGTTCGTTATGTTTTTATTTTCGAAATTACTAACCCTTTCAAACTATGGTTGCAGAAACGTTTATGCTTTGGGTTTGTCTGTACGATAATTCGCATGAAAGCGGTTGGATTTCGGCGAAATTTTAGTATGCTGTTGGGTATAACCTGGAAACCTACCCTGTTGAAAAAGGTCTAAATTAAATTTAAAGGCCAAGACATAAGAGCAGTATTCGTTCTCCAAGCTTAGGAATGTTAACTCGCATAAAATCTGTTTGATTGCAACAAAAGTTTTGGTATGTTATCAGGGAGGAGAAACCTTACCCTTGTAGAAAATGGTCCAACTTGAATTCAAAGGTCAGGGCATAAGAACAGAATTCGTTCTTTACGATCTTGTGCTTGATAAACTTGATCTATTTGCATAAAGCACATTCATCCATTTGCATCTTTCATCATTTTTATTACTTAAAAACTGAAATTACTTTTAAAAAATAATTTGAACATGATACTGTAAAGCGTAATAATCATCCTGGAATTTTTTGTATATGTCCTGGAAAGTCCTTGAATTTTTTTCCCCCAAAAGTGTACGAACCCTGTAAATAATAAAGGTAAGCAGCACTTGAAGATAATTATGGGAGATTTCAATGCAAAAATAGGGCAACGGCAACAGAATAAAACTTCAGTAGGTAAATTCGGTCACAGCAACATAAACCAGCGTGGAAATACTCTCGTAGAGTTTGCAGAGGCAGAAGGGTTTTTCATCTTGAACTCCTTTTTCAAGAAAAAGCCACACAGGAAATGGACATGGAGACATCCAAATGGGACGGCAAGTGAAATTGATTTTATTATGTGTAACAAAAAATTCGTCATAGAAGACTGCAGTGTGCTAAACAAGTTCAACACAGGCAGTGACCATAGATTGGTGAGATGTAAGATGTACCTCAACACTAAACTCGAATGTAGCAAGCTCATAAGACAAACAAAATCTATTGACATAACCAACCTTAAAAAACACCATAATACCTTCAAATTGGAACTGAAGAACAGATTCTCTGCTTTAGAAGGCCTAACATCGGAAGAAGTGGATATTTCTGAAGTTAACAGAAAAGTAACCAAAGCTCTTATGGAAACAGCAACAAAATTAGCTGGGTCTATAAGAACAAATTGCATGTGAACAAATTATCAGGAAAAACCAAAATGTTGATGCAAAAAGAAGAGTGATGAGGACAACTAAAGAAGATGTGACTTCCAAAGTGGAATATATAGAGCTATGCCAGACAGTACGAAAAAGTATCACTGAAGACGTAAGGAAATTCAACTGTGAACTAGTAAGGAAAGCAATTGAAAACAACCAAAGCCTAAAGATAGCAAAGGGACATCTCAGTAAGGGGAAAAAACAGATTATGGCACTGAGAAAAGAAGATGGTTCTGTAACAAGAAATAGAGGCAAAATTTTGACAAGAGTGAAAGATTTCTACTCCAAATTATATGAAAGGGATGATACATGTACTCCAGACATCATGAAAGGTACCAGTACCAGAGTTCTTCCAGTCCTTCCAGCAGAAGTTGCACATGCAATCAAGAACATGAAGCAGGGAAAAGCTCCAGAAGAAGATGGAATTACTGTAGACATCGTACAAAGAAGCAAGTGGAGAAATTGAAACAGTACTCGCCCAAATTTTCACTCGATGCCTTAATGAAGGGAAAATTAATGAGGATTGGAACAACGCTACAATGATCTTGCTACATAAAAAAGGTGACATTGAGGATCTCAGGAACTACAGACCTATCAGCCTCCTATCAGTGGTTTATAAAATCTTCACTAAAGTTCTTTCACACCGCTTGAAGGTGACACTGGACATGGCCTCAACCGAGAGAACAAGCTGGATTCAGGAGTGGCTACAGCACAATAGATCATATCCACGTACTGAGAGAACTAATTGAAAGAGCGAGAGGAATATGAACTTCCATTGTGCATGGCTTTTATCGATTATGAAAAAGCCTTTGATTCGGTGAAACCATCAGCAGTTGCAATGGCTCTGAAATCGTGCGGTATTGAAGATGCATACATTAATATTATTAATAACATCTATGAAAATGCAAGTGCAAAGATTCGGCTGTTTGAAAATACAACACACATAAAAATTGGAAAAGGAGTGAGACAAGGTGACACCATATCTCCGAAGCTCTTTAATGCCACATTGGAAAATGTCTTTCAATCACTGAACTGGGAAAACAAAGGGATAAAAATTAATGGAGATTATCTAACCCACCTTTGTTTTGCTGATGACATAGTCATTTTTGCAACTACCCCATCAGAGCTACAGAGTATGATCCAGGAACTTGCTGACAAGAGTAAAGAAGTGGGATTAAAAATGAACTTTCAGAAGACAAAAGTGATGTACAATGCTTTTACAAGAAATGAAGATTTATCGATTGATGGAGAAAAGCTGGAGATAACAGACACGTACGTTTATCTTGGACAGCAGATATCAAGTGAGGGTCACATTGGTGAAGAAACTAATTGGCGTACAAAACTTGCCTGGAGAGCTTTTGGAAGAAACAGCATAATTTTCAAGAGCAATATGCCATTATGTCTTAAAAGAAAAGTGTTTGATCAATGCATCCTTCCAGTGCTTACGTATGGTGCAGAGACGTGGACCTTAGCTAAAAGAGACATACAAAGGCTGCAGACAACTCAAAGAAGCATGGAGAGGTGCATGCTTGGTGTAACCAGGAGAGATAAGAAGAGGAACACGTGGATCCGAAAAATGACAAGAGTGGAAGACATCATGATCAGAGTTAAATCCCTGAAATGGCAATGGGCTGGACATACTGCCAGAAGAACAGACCATCGATGGACAGCCAAAATTTTAGATTGGATTCCAAGGGACAGGAAAAGACCCAGAAGAAGACCACATGGAAGATGGGTGGATGAAATTCGAAAGTATGCGGGAGTGACATGGAGGAGACTGGCACAAGACAGACCGTTGTGGAGGAAACTTGGGGAGACCTTCGTCCAGCAGTGGATTGATAATGGTTGACAATGATGATGATGATGACACATGCCTAAAAATCACAGCACATTTCAAGGAAATCAAAAAGGGGCAAGGTTGAAAATGGCTATTTCATTGGTTGATTCCACACTGAATGACCTTGTGCTTTTGACCAGTTTTTGTTATTTGTCATTCTGATAAAATTTTTCTTGCCATAAATTTTCTCCACATTACTAAAGTTTGTAATTAAAGCTCTGCATACACTGATAAAAAAAAAAATCCTATGAATATATTTATCTATTATAATGCATAGTGTCTGCATAGAATGTGTTTTCAATTATCCATATTTAGGCAGAATAATTTATAAGTTAGAATAACTATATTAGCAATCAAAATCCCACCATTTTTCTTTCACAGCCATTTGGATCATACTTTTAGGTTCAATAAATAAAAAAAAAAAGAGCCCTGATAACTTTTGTGCCTCACGCCATAATACTTGCTTAATGAAGCTACACATGTCTTTGCACTTCAAAACTTGTTAATAACAAAAATGAATAAATTTCAGTGTCTCTCAGAAGTAGGCAAGATTTATAAAAAAATTTTCTGAAATGTACATACTTTGCTTGATATGCGGTAAAAATTTGATAGTGATTAGAAAAAGAGCTAGGGATTTTTTTTTCAAACACCCTCTGAAAGCGGGTCCTCAGAAACATTATTAGTGTGTAGTTCTTCAAAACTTTGACATTTTATATCTCAGAAACTTTGTGGCCTAGAGAGGAAAAATTTTACATGGATTAGACACTTGGCGGTAGTAAACAAGTAAAAAAGTTTCATGAAAATCTGAGTTGGTGGGTGTCGTGGCCTGAGTGCAAATTGACATGGAATGACCCTAAGGTATCTTCTCTTGGATGATATGCAACGGTGTCATCATTCAGTCCAGTTTTCAAAGCATGTGGCGAAGGCATTTTGTGGAAGCTGCTTTAGCGACCCCTGTGCAGCTTGAATAATGTGAGCATCTGTGTTGAATGTTGTGCCACGAAACTTCTCCTTCATTGTTGGAAACAACCAGAAATCGCATGGGGCAAGGTCAGGATTGTAAGCAGGCTGTGGCACGATATCAATACTGCATTTCGTGAGAAACTGTTGAGCACAAGCAGCCACATGTGGGCAGGCGTTATCATGGTGTAGGGTCTACTTGCCCACCAGTTCTGGTCGCTTAATCGATATTTTTCATTGCAGACGCTTCAAAACTGAAATGTAATACTCAGCATTAACAGTAATTTGTGGTGGAATGGCATGCTGGTAGAATACACCTTTATGACCAAAGAAAATTATCATTTGCTTCCCAGCTGATTTGGTTTGGCGGACTTTTTTCGGAGGAGACGAGCCTGTGCGTTTCCAGACACTCGTTGCATGCTTCGTGAGGGGGTTGAAATAGTGGATCCATGTTTCATTGGCAGTTATTACTGTGTTTAGAAAATTTGGATTCTTTGCAATCATTTGTTTCCACTCGTGACACACCTGAACTCTGGCTGACAGTTGTGCTCTCGCCAGGGGATGAGGTACCCATCTGGAACACACACGATACAGCAATAATTTGTCTCGTAGAATTCGGACATTTTTGAAATATTAGTTGACACAGTTATATCTTCACGTCATTCGTCGATCTTCTTGCAGGATTTTCCAAACAGTGTTAACAATACCTGTACGCTTTGTAACAACACTTTCAGGTCGACCGGTCTAAGGAACGAGTTCTGCCGACAAACGCCCTTTTTTGAAATCATGGTGCCATCCAGAAATCGTTGAGTGACTCACCCAAACATCTTTGTAAGCTTGTTTTCATTAAATAATCTGTTTCTGAAGCTGTTTTACCCAAGTAATAGCCAGAGTAGCAGAATTGAGACATACACACGTACACCATATACGGATAGTTTCTAAATTATTAGCAGATTTTGCAGATAGTTTTTGCTTGTAGATTAAAAAAATATATATATTTACAGCAATTAAGACACTTTCTCAATATATTAATCTTTACTCAGATTAATATATTTAATTCTATTTTAACTTGAACTTTCAATTTTTTTTACATCTTCTGAGTTCTTTTTTTTTTTTCACAGATGTTTCTGGCCTCTAGATTTTATCAAAGCCTGTTCTCAATGTATAGGAACTGTATCAAAAGTTTCATTTACACATAAAGAACTTAAACTTTGCCAGTTTCCTCTTGCATTTTCCCGTAATTAAAGTCTTTTGCTTATGTATTTTGTAAGTCTATTCCTTTTGAATTAAGTTGTTGAAAATGCTATTTATAAATTTTGAAGGCTCATTAATGGAACTGTTTTTCTGAATATAAAAACTTTCCTTAGTCTCTTGTTTTTATGAGGTTCTACAGAGTTTGGCAGGAATGCATTACAAAGTAATGGAAGTACAGATTACAATTAACATGTAATGCATTACAAGGTAATGGAAGTACGGATTGCAATTAACATGTAACGCATTACAAGGTAATGGAAGTAGTACAGATTACAATTAACGTGTAATGCGTATTACAAGGTAATGCAGGAACAGGTAATGGAAGTACGGATTACAATTAACGTGTAATGCATTACAAGGTAATGGAAGTACAGATTACAATTAACGTGCAATGATTACAAGGTAATGCAGTAACAGGTAATGCATTACAAGGTAATGGAAGTACAGATTACAATTAATGTGTAGTGCATTGCAAAGTAATGGAAGTACAGGTTACAATTAACCTGTAATGCATGACAAGGTAATGGAAGTACAGATTACAATTAACATGTAATGACAACAGTGGCTAACAGTGCCTCCGGAGGCAGAAAAACAGAACTACCCAAAACGTGGTAATTCCGGCATAAGTGAGGTTTTCTTATCATCGCACAGGCTGTAGAGAACGTCACCACACGCTCTATCAAGTCAAGCTGTGGTGGCACTAACAGTGAGATGTAACTGATCAATGTCAGTGAGAGCACTTGCTTTTTAGAGCTGTCTGTGTCTAGCAGACGCTGTTTCAAGGCAAAAAGAATACAGATGGCTCAATGAACAAGGCCTATACCTGAGAAGACATGTAGTTTGCATCCTGCTCACTCAGGAAGAAATGGCCGGATACTGTGGAGCAGACAACATTAAAATTGTAATGAAAATCAATAAACCAATGTCTTCTCCGATTAATCCAGGTTCAATCTCGAACACGACAGCCGTCATGTTCTCATATGGAGAGAGCCTGAAACCCGCTATTTCCCCTCAAACTAATAAGAAATGCTCCATTTCAGAGTTGGTGGTGTATTGGGGGGACTGGAAAGTAATGTCATGGGGGGCTAAGTTTGGGTAGCAGTTGTGAGGTGTTTATGTACAGTAAAAGTAAAGTAAGTGGTGCAAGTGAACAAACTATTCGCCTTTAAAGAATAATCGAGGTATTTTGCCTTTAATGCACGATCTTGACAAGAAGAATCGTGCACAATACAAATTCAAATTCATTGGCTGAATTTAAAGGTTTTCTTGTATATAGTTTGAGGTATAAGCAGAGTTGCAGAATGAATGTAGACGTACGTCGTACGCAGATAGTTTCCAAATTATTAGCAAATTTTGTAGTTAGTTTTTTGCTTGTAGATTAAAAAAAGTGTTATTTACTGGAGTTAAAACACTTACTGAAGGCTTTACTCAGATTAATATATTTAATTCTATTTTTAATTTGAAGTACTTTCAATTATTTTTTAATCTTCTGAATTCTTTTGTTTTCACAGACATTTCTGTCCTCTAGATTTTATCAAGGCTTGTTCTCAATGTATAGGAATTGTATCAAAAGTTTCGTTTATGCAGAAAGAATTTAAATTTTATTGCCAGGTTCATTTTGCAATTGGCAGTTATTAAATTTAAATCTTTTCCTTATGTATTTTGTAAGTCTGCTGTTTTTGAATTAAGATGTTGAAAATGCTTTTGATAATTTTTGAAGGCTTATTGATGGGACTTTTTTTCTGGATATAAAAACTTTTTTTAATTAGTTTATTATTACTTTTATGAGGTTCATATATTTTAATATTTTGCCCTAAAGGTCCATTTCACACACATTGTTGCACATTCAGTTGTAATGTTCTTATTTTGTCCTCACTGGAATCTGTAATGTTCTAATAATTATTTATTGTTTTCATTTTTCTATAAATTATCTTATTCTATTGTTATTGTGACTCGATGGTTTGCAGCAAATTTTCTGTTTCAGTGGTTGTGTACGCAGATGCATTTTATTTTTATACAACTCTGGGTATAAGAACATTCAGGTTTCCCTAGAACCTATCGTCAGATACATAAATAGAAGAAGAAAGGGAATATCTTGTGAATAGAATATGTTACATGACATGATATAGTACGCACCAAGTATAATATATGATACAGTGTCATGTGGTTTCAAATTATCTAAACAATGTGGTAAGTATCGTGAAATAAAGAAAATAGAATGCAGGAATACATACAATACTGCATTGTAATAAATAATAGAAAAAATAATTTGTAACATAAGTTGTGTTGTTGTCATCTGGAGATGCAACAAGAAATGCCATAGCAGTATCTCCAGATGAGAACACAACTTATGTTACAAATTATCTTTTCTATTGTTTATTACAATGCAGTATTGTATGTATTCCTGCATTCTATTTTCTTTATTTCATGATACTTACCACGTTGAAATACTATTAAAAAGCACCAATCACTTACCCTAAAGATCATGGTAATTTCTATCGACTACACACTTCCAGCACGTCAATTATCGTAATGTTGTTGGCCTTCAAAGGTTTACAGACATCTTGCTTACGATTCCTTCTTCCGGGGATGAAACATCGTTTTTTTTTTGTTTTTTAAGCCATATGAGATGTAACTATAAGCTTGTCAATTCCATAAAAACCACACAAGCATACTCATTCATACAATTCAATTAAAAAACTATGTACATATTTACACAACCTTACATTCCTAGGTGGTTAAGCCTTTGTCAGCTGGTTAAGCCTTTGTGTAAATATGTACATAGTTTTTTAATTGAATTGTATGAATGAGTAGTATGCTTGTGTGGTTTTTATGGAATTGACAAGCTTATAGTTACATCTCATATGGCTTAAAAAAAAAAAAAAATACGATGTTTCATCCCCGGAAGAAGGAATTGTATGCAAGATGTCTGTAAACCTTTGAAGGCCAACAACATTACGATAATTGATGTGCTTGGAAGTGTGTAGTCGATAGAAATTACCATGATCTTTAGGGTAAGTGATTGGTGCTTTTTAATAGTATTTCAGTTATGAATTGTTGGTAAACTATGCGCACTTTGCAGGGTTTTAATACCTTAAAAGTGCAAATATAATACTTACCACATTGTTTAGATAATTTGAAACCACATGACACTGTATCATATATTATACCTGATGTCTATATCATGTCACGTAACATATTCTATGTAAACATATCCCCTTTCTTCTTCTGGTTACGTATCTGACGATGGGTTCTAGGGAAACCTGAAAGTTTTTATATCTCAAACTATATACAATAAAACCTTTAAATTCAGCCAATGAATTTGTATTGTGTGTGATTCTTCTTATCAAGATCGTGCATCGAAGGCAACTACCTCCATTATTTTTTGACTGTTTCTGCATGAATTTGAATCTCCTAATATTCGCCTTTAACTTATGCAGGTGTTTTTGTCTTACAGATTTGCAGAACAAAATGAGTGACATAAAATCTGAGGAGAGCCATGCTCGTCATTGTATGCTGTATGAATTTCACAAGGGGTACAATGCAACCGTGGCCACCAATAACATTTGCGCTGCTTATAGGGCCCGTGAAGCTAGACATGCTGCATCCAGCTTCATCAAACCATTGATGAATTAGCCCAACATTTTAATGCATCATGGTCTACTGTTCAAGAGCACCTGCAATACATAGGGAAGGAAGGTCTATAGACTAGGAGTTTGGGTCCCACACCAACTTTCACCTGACAACAAAGCCCAGCGTTCCACCATCTGCAATTCTTTGCTCAGCCGACAGGAAAAGGATCCATTTCTTCATCGAATTGTCGCTGGAGATGAAAAGTGGGTTCTTTACGTAAACAACAAACACAAAAACCAGTGGCTTTCTCCAGGTCAGACACCAGTTCCTACGCCAAAACCAGGCCTACACCCCAAAAAGGTTTTGCTCTGTGTTTGGTGGACTACCGCTGGCATAGATCACTTTGAGCCACTTCGAGCTCTTGGAACTCGAACACACTGTAACGGCAGACCTCTATTGTCAACAACTGGACCGTTTGAAGCAAGCTGTTACTGTAAAACATCCAGCACTGGTCAACAGAGAAGGTGTCATCTTACAACATGATCAGCCCTTATGAATGTCAGTAGCCAAATGGCTACCAGATATTTTGTAGTGGCTAGTAAATTTTTTAATATAGTAGCCAATGATGGCCAGTAGATTTTCCCCCCAAGTGAACAACTATTTTGTCCAACTTTTCCCCCCACTTGTGAATGAATATTGAGTTCAGTTTTCTCCAGGACTGTAGTGGATGGTATACGGTGGTATACCCCGTATATCCTCTGCTTTTTTTTTTTGACAGAATAGCGTATACCTTCAATATCCATATTATCAACAGAACTTCAATCTCGAACCACATCGCTGCCAAGAGCTGAACATCTAATAAAAAGAAACATAAGAATTATAGAGAGCTTCGAAGAAAATCCTGGGGGAAAAACTCATTTAGCATTAGCAGCGAACGAGGAATTATTATTTAAAAATATCCCATTGATTCCTAACAACGAAATTGTACCTATTAACCAAACCAGTTTATTCAAAGCACGGTTGACAGGATGAAATCAACACTGTGTTCAGATTCAAACAGTGAAAATGTACAGCTTAAAGATATTTCTTCATTAGAGTGAATAAATATTAAAGCAGACGACATGCGCTATGGAGAACTAGAAACAAGGCAAATCTGTAGACGTTTTAATGTTGATGAAATGCTAGCTATTCAGATACTGAGAGAATAAACTGAAAACGTCCAAGTTGTACCAGAAAACTTAAAACCCCTCTTAAGAACGATTTCAACTCTGCCTTGTTCGACAGCTGAATGCAAACGAGGATTCAGCTTAATGAACAACATTATAACCGATCTCAGAGCGTCTTTGTTAATCTCCAATGTATCTAACCTGATGTTCATAAATTCAAATGAACCGCCCATTGAACGATTTAATCCAAAAAAAAAAAAAATGTAAGATTGTGGTTGATGAATCATCGTTCAGCAACTGATAGATCAAGAGTTACTTCTAGAGAAGAACAATGCTGTAAGGACTTATCTCGTCAGGCTTTTTTTTTTTTTATTATTATTATTGGAGGTTTAATAACCACCGTGAGCAACTCAATGGGCTATAAGCAGTCGCCCGTCCCTAATTTAGGGCCGCTGGTTCCAGGGAAGGGAAAGAGCCAGTGCCATGAGACAAACACAACATCAATGCTTCACCGGGACCCGAACCCCTTTCAGATGAATGATCAGAGGCCATCGCTTAGACCACTGCGCCACCAGGGTGGCTCAGGCTTTATGGAATCAAAACAATCTTGTACATGATCTTTAACATGTCATAATTGACAGGAGAGAGGAGAAGATACTTTATTCATATCAGTAAGTGAGCTCATATTCATAATTGTTAAAAAGGCACGGTACTCCCACGAGGGTACCATGCCTTTTTTTTTTATCCATGTAATATAACCTCTGATTTTTTAGGATTTGCACATAGTACACTGAAGAGCAATTGAATTAGAGATACCTGTCTAGTAACGTGTAGCATTACCTTTCGCCCTGATGACGGCAGCGATTCGTCACTGCTTGGACTCCACAAGACACCGGAAGCATTGGGAAGCCATATGAATCCACGACCCCTGAACAAGCTCCCACAGTTCACGAAGATTTGATGGAGAAGGGCCAGAGCTTCGAACATCTTTCTCTATGGGATTCAGGTCAGGTGCAAGGAAGCGAGGTCACGTGGGCGGAGTGTTCATCCAACCATTCGGATACAATTCGGGAGCGATGGCACGGTGCATTGTAGTGTTGCAGGATGACGTCCCCAGTGGGATGTTGAAGACGCACAAACAGGAGCAAATGGTCGTCCAGGATATCCCGGTAACGTTGACCTGTGAGGGACGATGTCACACATACCAGGGGTCCCATTTCAGTCCACATAAACAGTCCCCAGATGAGGATGCCACCCCCACCAACTTGAAGAGTACCCTGCTGGGAAGAAGGATCCATCACTTCATGTGGTTTGCACCATACTCGTATCCTGCCATCCGCATGTACCAACGTGAATCTCAACTCATCAGTCCAGGCAACATTTTCCCACATGTTTAAGGTCCAGTGGCGATGTTCCCATGCCCGTGCTAATCTTTGCACCCTGTGATGTGCCGTCAGCAGCGGTCCTGTCGTGGGACGATGGCTTCTGTACCCCATAGCGAGGAGATGGTTCTGGATGGTGTGGCGGCCTACACGTTTTTGTGCACCAGCGTTAAATTGCCGAGTGATTTCTTGCACTGTTGCCCGTCTATCCGCTGTTACAATGTGAGCTAGCCGACAATAACCCCGCTCATCCACAAGCTGGTGTCCACGGCAGTTGGCCCTTGTATTAAATGTTTTAAATGTGTAGTGTAATGAAACTGTCATATAGTTATATGTAATTTCACACAAACACACGAACACTAACACACATTGCTATGCAAATTAGCCTGGTGTCAGAGCAGGACAAATAGTCGGTAAACATGATGAGTCTGACTCTGTTTTAACAATGCCATGTGGAATAGAGCTGGAATTTTAGCTAAGTGGCCAGTGGCCAAAAAAAAAAAAAAAAAAATGGCAGGTAAGTTAACAAATCTTAGTAGCCAAAAAGAAGCTTCCAGAATAAAAAAAAAAAAAAGAAAGAGGGGGAGGGGTCTTAATTCGCTGAGTTTAGCCATTGCGTCAGTTTGTTTGGGAAAAAAGAATGGAATAATGTGAAGAGTTTCTAGTAATAAAACATATTTCGTTCTCCTGCTCCACAAAGTCCACAAGAAAAATAAAACATGCCGTTGTCACTGGACGACAAGTTGTGTGTTATTGCACTTTGAACGGGGCTCGAAAAACTGATTTCCGACCGTGTAACGTTCTATAATTCACCCACATTCCCATGTGAACAGCACTGCCTCAACTGTAGTAGGAAAAGTTTTGGCTAAAATTTGCCTTCCTCCCGTCACGTGGCGAAGGTGAGTGGCAAGACTATAGTGAACACGAACTTATGATATGATTCTTACAGACTGTATTCTCATGATTTTTTCAATAATAATGCTCTTTGAGAGTATGATTCGTGGAAATTTCGTTTCAAAACAATATGATTAGTAAATGATATGATCATTCACACCGATATCTGCTGTCTGATTCGGGAACTACTTTGGTAAAAATCGAGGGCTGATCATTCAACTCACCGCGCTTTTAGCACAACATGCGCAGGCCGATGAATCCATCTACGTTGCACTAAACGGGTTCGGCAACATCAAGATTTAAACATCGATTATCGGTGACAAAACTTTGATGTTAAAAAACATCAAGGTTTTTGCCATCCCTAGTTAAGACTAGTTTCACTTTCTTTTACCTTTACTTCTGAATTATTATATATAAATTGGCACTGAAAATAAAAAATGGCCAAACTGGCAACCACTAAAATAAATTTAAACGCCAAAGTTGCCAGTTAATTGCCATCTGGCGAGTGCTAATTTGCTCCTATATAAAGTGCAATTTCAAACAAATTAAAACGATCCAGATTTCTTGTTTATAACGTTTTAAGTGGTAGCAAAAAATATCCAGCTCAGAAATGAACTGGACGCCATATTAATGTTTCGCCTCGAATGAAACGACATATCCGGAAGCTCGCTGTGCATGATCATCTGTCTGTACCAGGGTGTGAACTGGCTTTTGAAAATCTTTAGAATTTTAGCTAAAATATCAGGAAACATTTTAGCATTTTTTACTTTCTTTTAGCATCCTAATATATAATCTGCTAGAGCACTCCTCCTCTGGGCCACTTTTAAAGTCGTCATAGCAACAACCGAGAAACAAATGTTTGCGACGTCACGCTTAGCTTTTCGCGTAGGCGCATCATTTGACTTCGCATGATCAAAGAAAGAGAAATTGCACCACGACATTTCGCATGCATATGATGGAATCGCGGGTTTTAATGGCGCTCAATAAGAAACAGTGCCTTTTAAACGTTTTCGCATTTATGCGAAAGGAAATATAAATATTTTAGCAAAATTGCATTTATTTTAGCAAAATGCGAAAAATGCGGTTGCAGTTCAAACCCTGGTCTGTACGGAATATAAGTCAACATGGAAATGTGAAAATGTCGAAAAGTACGGTTCACAGAGTATTGCAGCAGACGCCCATCGTGAAATATGCAAAACTTAAAGAAACCGCCTTTAACTGCACAGCACACACTAGCTTGATGAAACTGGGCCAAAGACCATATGTCACGAAAGGATTAATGGCTCCACATATTACACTGCTGGCCACCCAAAATGCAACACCAAGAAGAAAGCATCCGATTGGCCTGAAATTCGCAGCATGCGTTGCCCACGAGAGGACATGCAAATGATTAGCATTGCAGGGCATATGCAAATCATATGCGCCCGGCACGCCACCGAGAAGCACTATAAGAAAGGTGCACAGAAAGCGGTGTGTAAATAGTGGAAGTGTGTTGTGCTACTGGACCTTTGCGTGGGAAGCTTCCTGATGCCTTGTCGCAGAATACGGCAGTCATCCCAGCACGTTTGGAGTTCGACAGAGGACGAATAGTGGCTTATTGCGACAGCGGTTTATCGTACCCAGACATCGGCGCCCTTGTGGGACGACATCCAGCCACAGTGAGGCGAGTATGGATTCGGTGGGTGCAGGAGGGACAGTCGGACGGACCGAACGACGTGAGTGATTGTCGTAACCACAGCACACCACCGAATGAGAGGACCGGCATGTTGTGTGGCGGGCATTGACAGCTCGCACCGCCACGTCACGAACGTTAGCGCAAGAATTAGGATGTGTTACGCAACAACATGTGTCAGCACGTACCGTTCGATGTCGTCCGTAGGAGCGGGGACTTGTTGCAAGGCGCCCATTGCTCCAATCACCATTGACGTTGCATCACTGGGGAGTCCAGCGGCAGTGGGACGTTGAACGCCGCACCTGGACTATGGATTGGCACGACATCGTCTTCTCCGACAAATCCCGCTCCTGCCTACAACACCACGACGGTCGGATCCGCGTGTGGCGGCACCGCGGCGAGAGACTGTATGACGCCTACACTACTCATCGCCATACCGGGTGTTACGGTATGGGGCGCAATTGAATACGACACCCGCACCCCTCAGGTACGCATCGGCGGTACACTCAACAACCACCGCACCATCTCCGACGTTTTGGAGCCTGTAGTCCTCCCTTACCAGCAAGACTTGCCAGCGGCCACGTTTCAACAGGACAATGCATGCCCGCACGTGGCACGCACCGTGCAACAATTCTTCACGGCCCACCAGGTGTCACTGCTGCCGTGGCCCACCCGTTCTCCCGATATGTCGCCCATCGAACACGTCTGGTCGCCGAGCGGCCCGGCAAGCACCACCCGTGATGAACTGTGGCAACGTGTAGAAGCAGCCTGGACCGACACACCCCAGGCCCACATCCAAAGCCTCTTTCGTTCGACGCTGTGTCTGTGTGTTCCGCAAGTCGCACGGGCCTGTAAGCTCAATCGTTTCATCTTTGCATCTGTTGTTATGTGTCCAGTAAATCTGGCTTTGCTATCTGGTGTCCTTCTTGGTGTTGCATTTTGAGTGGCCAGCAGTGTATTTAGTGATAAGAAATTTAATTTAGATGGCCCAGAGGGTGTGAAATATTATTGGCACGATATGAGAATGGAAAAATGCCAAATATTCAGCCGACAATACGGAGGAGGTTTTGTAATGGCACGGGCCTTTTTTGGATTTAATGGGCAAGGTAATATCTGCATTTTGTCAGGACGTCAAAATTCCGTAACCTACCAGGAACTTTTAAAAGACAGTTTGCTCCTAGCTGCTGCTAAAATAGGTGGTCATGACTGGGTTTTCCAGCAGGACAACGTGAGCATTCACAGAGTAACTTCTACGATGGTCTGGGTGAGATCGAACAATGTCAAATTACTGCCATGGCCAGCTCGCAGTTCGAAGTGTTTGTGAATCACTGGCAATTTTTAAGTGTTAAAGATCTGGAAACCGAAATCCTGAATGGTTGGTATAATATTGACGACCTACAGTTGTGCGTAATTTAATATACAGTATGCCAGAATGCATATTTCAGGTTATTAGCACTTGGGGGAAAGTCAATTAATTATTAATTGTGTTAGACATTTAAATATTCTGTTTTTTTTTTTTTTTTTGTTTCCATATAATTCTTGGACAATGCTACATAGTTTGATTTCATAAAGCTACAATATAATGTTAAGTATACGTTATCAACAGTGAATATTATGTTGCTGGTCATAATACATAATGTTCCACTAGAAGTCGTTATTTTCTGCATGCAACCGTTTTCGTTTACAAACTTATGTTTCCGTATATATGTGGAACGGACTGTACAAAAATGAAATCTTTGGTCCCTACTTGAGGCTTTTTTTGGGGTGCTGTTGCCCTAGAATTCCTGTTCATGGATGATAAAGTGAGACCTTATAGAGCTGCTATTGTCATTGATTATCTGGAAAGTGAAGATATTCAATCACCGCATGCCATGAGGTCACCATACAACACTGTTGTTCAAAATCAGTAAAGTTGCTGGAAAATTCCTGCTGTTTTCACCATTTTGGACTATTGATACATTTTCCTGGTTCATGTGCTATGTAATTTGTATTGCACATTTAGTTCCTAACTAAGATATCTATGTGTAGTAAACAGCCTATTTCTTTGTGCCTTCACATTTTTGTAATTTAAAACTTTTATGTGCATAACTTTTGTACTCCATTGTAGATTAGTTCACTTGTGATTGTTGAGTATGCAATTAGTAATTTCTTCTGAAAAAGTTTGAGGGGTGCTTAAAAATTATGTATTTTTTGTGGGGAAAAAAGAGAGGGAGAACCCTGTCTGTAATTCCTTATTAATGCATTCCCGCAGTAAAATGTTGATATATTCTAAAAATTTCTTTTTCTAGATGACATCAAGAAATAATTTCAACACTGCCTCCAGGAGCACACCACCTAAGAACTTTCGAGGCTGTCCTGGCGATCGTAGAAAAATCAAGGATTTTGGTTCCCCCACTTTTGCCAAAGGAAGGCAGACTTCCCATGCAAATACTGACGGGAAACAAGACAGCGCATTCTCAGAAAAAGGAAGGCTGAATTGTGAAGATAAACAAGACAGTGCAGCTTTGAAACAAGGACAACAGGTTAACTCTGTAAATAGTGAAATAAAACGAGATTGTTCAGTTTCAAGCAGTGCCCCAAGTGGGAATTCTTTGCATTCTAATTCACGCAGGAATGACTATGGCAACAAATCACCAGGCAGGCCCAGAAGTACACACCAACAAAATTCAGCATTTCATCAGAAAAGCAGCAGTCCAGGATCATCAGTGTATAATAATAGAAGTGTTCATCAACAACACAATTCATTTTACTATCATCCACGCTATCAACAGGTGCAGGAAGGGCATAAAACGTCGCTTCCGAAACATTCCAGATATAACTCCCAAGAAAGGTATCCTAAGCCATTTAGGAGTGACTATAATCAGAGGGCAAAAGATGTGCCAAGAAACCAGGTTGCTGGTGGTCTCAGTGCAGATACCTCATCAAATTCTTTTATTGAGCCACCGAAAGCTAAAGTATCTACTTCTTTAGGTCATCATCAACAGAAGTTGCATAGAAAAGATGAATTTCATTCACTAAATAACCCCACATATGATCCTTTTATGACTTATGAATATGGCTTGAAAGAACCTGATTCAGGAGTAAAGGACTGTGCACCGGTACTAGATTATTTAAGTCAACAAGTAAAAGGTGTTCCATCCTGCTTAGATAACCCTGTTTATGGTATTGACGACACAGCATGTATTCTTGTTGGACCTCCGATACCTAAAGTGCCTAATTCTGCAGAAAGTCCTGAAGAAGTGTCGCACGAGCAAAATGAGTGTCATATGCAAGATATTCTCCCGCTTATGTATAATGCTTCCGAGACTCATGAGCAATACTTGGCACGGCGTGACCACAAAATTGGCACAGGCCTTTTCCTTAGCAACAGGTTTCAGGATCTTCCTCCTCGCTACAAAAAGATGGTTCGTGGGGAATTGGAAGAGGTTAAGCGCTTCATGATAGAACAAGAAAACCTGCTGAGAACCATTGCCAACAAAGCACCGGATGCTGTACCTGATATTAATCAGGTGATTGAAAAATCCAAAGAGTTTAAGAAAGATTTCAAAGAAAAGTTTTCTGAAGCTGTGCCAGAGAAATATGAAGGAAGCATCATGAATCAAGGCACACAGCAGTATCGCCCAAGCACAGGATATTCATCCTGTACAAACGAGCCAGATTGTAACAGGAGAGAGAATGAAGTAAAGCATACTGATTGTCATAAACAGGACCATTCACAAAACAGTGCTTTGAAAGTTACTGGTCATAAACAGGACCATTCACAAAACAGTGCTTTGAAAGTTACTGGTCATAAACAGGACCATTCACAAAACAGTGCTTCAAAAGTTTCTGGTCATAAACAGCACCATTCACAAAAAAACAGTGCTTCGAATGTTACTGGTCATAAACAGGACCATTCAAAAAACAGTGCTTTGAAAGTTACTGGTCATAAACAGGACCATTCACAAAACAGTGCTTCAAAAGTTTCTGGTCATAAACAGGACCATTCACAAAAAAACAGTGCTTCGAATGTTACTGGTCATAAACAGGACCATTCAAAAAACAGTGCTTCGAAAGTTAGTGGTTGTGCTCAGAACCAAACATCTGATAGTGTCTTTCCATTAAAAAAAACAATTTCTCCATTATCGAGGCATCACAAGCAAGAATTCTCCCAAACTTCAAGTTCCCTTCCTGTTGCATCATGTGGTCCAGACCTTGAAAAAAGTCCAGCAAAAGATTTTCTGTAGATGGGAACGTTTCTTCTTATAACTCAGACATAAGCAAGAAAGATAGTTTAGAATCTCACCACAACACCCATGCTTCATATTCTGCAAAGAAAGATGAGAGAATGGATGTTACTCAAAAAGGTAATACAAGATCTTATAACCAAACCCAGGCTACAAATTCTACAAAGAGCATGGAAATAACCCAGAAAGATAATAGAGGATCGTATCACCCAACCCAGGCTTCATATTCTACAAAGCAAGATGAAAGAATGGAAAGTATTCAGAAAGGTTATACAGGATCTTATAACAAAACCCAGCTCCCCAATTTTACAAAGAGAATGGAAGTAACCCAGAAAGATAATAGAGGATCGTATCACCAAACCCAGGCTTCGTATTGTACTAATAAAGATGAGAGAATGGAAAGTACTCAAAAAGGCAATACAGGATCTTATAACAAAACCCAGCCAACTAATTCTTCAAAGAGAATGGAAGTAACCCAGAAAGATAATAGAGGATCGTATTACCAAACCCAGGCTTCATATTCTACACAGAAAGATGCACTTCTAACTTCTGTAGGCTGTGATTCAGAAAAGGAGCAGAGAAATGCACAACATAGTTCAAGCTTCAGAAGTGAAACTTGGCGTGATGGCCATGTGAGTCATATTAGCAAACCAGAAACTCTCAGTAATAGTATTTATGAATCAAATTCACAGCAATCTTTAGTACAAATGTTTGATAGGCAATCGTCATGTAGCAGCGATGGACTATTCTCAGTGTTTAGTGACCAATCTTCGAGCAGCGGCACTGTTACAAATCATTACACAAAAATCCAAGTATCTGAGAAAGTTGAGAATCTGGATTATTGGAAAGCATACTTAAAAAAACCCTACCCCATCTAGAATTTGAAGTAAAAGTTGATTGTGAATTTACTCAAACACTTCGCATCACATTTGCCAATAGATATGATGCAAAACAGGCAAGAGTTGCTCTATGTAAAGCGAAGAAAAATCGTGTGGGGCCTTATATTAAAACAGTGAAGTCCCCTAGAACTAGTTCACGTAGATTTTCTGATGATGTGAATTCAAGAATTTTAAGTGGTTGCCTTAGGGACATCAACCAGCTGAGTGACAGAGTTACCTTGATGCACACAAAGAAGATTGATTTGGCCAAGAGAGAAGTGGATGCAGTGCAACACAGTGAAAATAAAGACTCCATTTTGATAGTCAAAGAGAAGCTGAAGGAACTGGAAGAAATGCTAGATGTATTTCTTAAGTACACTGACGCCAAGAAAAAGGAAATGAAAGCAGAGATCGGGAAGCAGGGAGTGGACAAAACTACTGTGTCCCGTAATCTTTTGCAGATGAAGAAGGATTGTATTCTAGAGTACAACTGTCTAAAGTGGGGGCTTCCAATTTATGCCAAAAAGAATAAAATATTGGGGATAGTCCAGCAACATCAGGTATCAGTGATTATAGCAGAAACTGGCTCAGGTAAGAGTACGCAGCTTGTGCAGTATTTATTACAGAGTGGTCTCGGCAAGGACGGCGTTATTGTGTGCACCCAGCCTCGAAAAATTGCCGCAATAAGTCTTGCAAGATATGTTAGTGGTCAGATTGGATCACCTATTGGAAGAGTTGTTGGTTACGAAGTAGGACTTGATAAGAAAAAGCATAGGGATACTAAAATTATATATATGACTGACTATGTTTTGCTTAAGAAATGTATAGCAAACAGGAATTTGAAAGGAATTTCCTGTGTAGTTGTTGATGAAGCTCATGAGCGTTCCCTATTCACTGATTTAGTCCTTGCTGTGATAAAGAACTGTTTACACAGCAGGCCAGATATTCACATTATCATCACATCTGCTACTATAGATCCAGGTGTATTCCGAGAGTATTTCAAACTGTCAGGAGACTCTGTTCTTTCTGTGCCTGGTAGAATATATCCAGTTCAAGTGAAATGGCATGGAACTGATGCTCATGTTGGTTGGAATTACCTGGAGGAGTGTGTTAACTGTGCATATGACGTTCATTGCAAGAATGCAAAGGGTGATATTTTAGTTTTCTTAACATCGCCCCAAGAAACAGATGATGCTGTCAGTTTGTTCAAGAAGATTTCTCCAAAACCGGGCACTTCACCGATGTTGTTTTCACTGCACGGAAAGCAAGAAATAGAAGAGCAGATGAAGATCTTTAGTCCAACTCCAAAGGGCTGTCGTAACATCATATTCGCCACAAATGCCGCAGAAACGTCTATCACCATACCTGGCGTAAAATACGTTATTGACTGTGGTATGGCAAAAGAAAAACAATACATTGCTGAAAAAAACAGAAATGCACTAGTTGTTGGATTCATTAGCAAAAGTTCTGCAGAACAGCGCAAGGGTAGGGCTGGCAGGACCCAGCCGGGTGTTTGTTATCGCATTTACAGCAAACGAAATTACGATGAGGACATGCGTGACAAAGTTACCCCCGAAATCCTGAGAATAAACCTTCAGCTTGCTATGCTTAAGGTACTGGAATTTAGAATGTCACCTGAAGATTTTGATTTTGTTGAAACACCACCTAAAGAAAGCATAGCTTCAGCATTGCATTCCTTGGAATTTTTAGGGGCTATCAAGAATAAGTGCTTTACTGATCTTGGCCGACAGATATCCAGGCTTCCTTTGGAACCTCAGTTGAGCAAGTTGGTGATTTTAGGTGCAGAAGAAAAAGTGGGATACGAAGCTACTGTTATAGCGTCTCTTGCTACCGTGTCAGGCATGGTATTTTACCGAAACGAAGACAACCGAGCTACTGCAGACAAGAAGAAAATGAAATTCTGTAAGGAAGAAGGCGATTTTTCAACATTTTTGGATGTGTTCAAGCAGTGGCATCGTGTTCCGAGAGAGGCGAAACCTCAGTGGTGTGCCCAGAATTGTGTCAATCAAAAGGCAATGAAAATCGCTTATCAGACTGCTGAAGAGTTGATTAAAACCATGAGGTTTGAATTGGGAATTAATATAGGCAAAACATTCAAACCTCCTGCTGTATTTGATTCAAAGAGTGAACAAATTTTCTTTGAATGCTTTTCAGAGAACGTGTGCGTGTTTTCTGGGCATAAAAAGACTGGTTATTTATCTCCTTTCGAGCCGGGGTCTTTTTTCATTCACCCTTCATCATCTTTAAGCTACCTGGACAGCAAGTATCATAATTTCATCATCTTCAGTTCAGTGCTTAAAACTTCGAGACCTTTCTTACTGAACGTCACCCCAATCCAAGAGAGCACCATTGTTTCTGCATTTCAGAAAAGGGTCTTTCCATTTCAGATCGACATGCTGAAAAAGTTGCAGGTGCTGCCAGCCAGAGTTTATCCTGTTGGCGATTCCATATTAATTAGAGAAGTTATAGGACGACAGGGTTGGAAATTGCGTGAAATCGAGCAGGAGATTGAAATAGCTGTGAAGACAGACGCCTTTTATATAGACGTCGTCGTAGAAAAGGGAGAGGTTCTGATTCATATTGACCAACAGCATCACATCATTGCTTCAAAGGTAATTGAAAGGGTTGTTCAAGAAGCACAATGCCAGATGGCTCGAGAGGAACATAATTTTAGAATAGCTGACTGTGCTTCTTCCTGCTTTGCTATGACCTGTGGTGGCATTGTAAATGATATTGTACTTCCTGGGGAGTTCAGAGAGGTTATAGTTGAAGGACACTCTGATTTTTGTAGTGTCATTTCAGAGCTCAAGGGTTTTGGAAGTTTACAGTTATACAAAGAGACTGTAGAACATGGGATCCCCCAAGTGTTAGCCACCTACATTAAAGCTAGTGATGCTCAGCAGGCTGTTGAATGTCTTCAAAAGCAGGAGCTCTTCAATATTTCCAGTAAAGTTTCATATGCAAAGTTATCTGACAAGTCATTGCCACTTTTTCGTTTGCAGGTAACTTGGCCACGTTTTCCTTGCTTAGGTTCTGGCTGGATTTCATTTCAAACGATAACTGACTGCATTGAAGCTTCGGGTATTTTGACTAACAATTCATTTTACATTGGTGACCACTACATTGTTTTCACCCCTAAAGCCACTGAAAAAGAGCTTAACATGAAAAACTTGCCATCCTATGTAGAGCCTGAAGATGTCATGAAAGCGTTAAAAGACCACCTTCCGGACTATTTGAAAGTTAGAAACGTCAACTTGGTGCGTGCCAAATACTACAGGGCTTCTGAACAGGAACTGAAATCTTTTGAAAGGCAGCTATTGCAGATGTTCAAAGAGTACACTCCTCCCAGTAAGTTGGTTGTGAATCTCAGAAGTCCAAATGCTTCAGAAGTCTCGTGGACTGCTGTTGTGTATTTTGAAAACTTTGACGATGGTCAACGGGCTTTAGAAGAGCTTAAGGATAATGCTAAAATAGGAGAACACAAGTTGCACATAAAACCTATTTTAAAATCATCGCTTCACTGTAGTTTGCAGATCTTTAAGATGGTGGAAAAGCACCTACATGTTCTTGTTGCAGTTTCTAAGTCTGAGGGAATCTGCACAGAATTCGATATTAAACCTAACCCCTCCAAAAACCAAGTCTTGATTACATTCTCATGCAGTGATATAGGTAGCTTGAACAGAGTTCGTCAAGAAATTCAGAAGCTGATTCGAGGCACTATCCTCCCGTTTCACGATCAAGAGAAGTATTGCCGGCTGTTCACAAAAAGCGGGCAAGAATTTATCAAGAGCGTCGAGCAGGATACCCAGACTGTGATAAGTGTAAATTCTTCTCGTAACACTGTCACGATTTTTGGGCTGGAGAAAGCGATAGTTTCGGCCACTTCTCATATTACTAGCTTCGTTTCTGCCTCGAGCGATGAGCACGTCAGGATTTTCAATCTTGCAGGTCGAAAGATTCCATCCGGGTTTCTCAGAGCTTTACACCAAAAGTTTGGCTTCAAATTACATCAACTAACTGAGAGATTTAATCTGAGAGCAGCCTACGTTGACTTTGTTAACCGCAAGCTTACTGTAAGAGGAAGTAAAAAAAATGTGCAAATGGTAAGTTATTTACTCTGTTAAAGTGATTATCTTATAGTGAAAATAATTTAAATTACAGGTTTTATAGAGATAATTTGTATATACACCGAAGAGCCATTTCATTATGACCACCCCCAGCCTAGAGAAATCAGCTCGCCTACACACCGAACGGTGATGCAGCTGAAGTTCACAGAGCGGTTTATACAGGGTGCATAGGAAAGTCCCTTTAGCCTGGAATAACTTATGAACAGAGAGAGGTGCAGTTATGCAAGTGAGATAACGGTATAGTAAAGCGACTACGCCCGATCGAATGCAACTGATAGCAGCGCCCCTGGTGGCGAAATGTGGAAGTTAGCCATTGCAAATCAAAAACGAAAAGAGATAGAGCAAAATTTCCAATTACAAAGTTGTAGAGCATCAATTAATTAGTACAAAACGACATTTGTTTCACACTGATAAGATAAATTGTCGCTTGAATACCCTAAAATGTCCAAAATCGATGCACAACCTTTTGTGTGAACGTTTGAAGGGAACCTGCATAGTTATGAGCAATTACACAGAATTTTTGTATAAATGCATACTTATGTCAATACAGTTTGATGACGTCAGACAAAACAAAAAAGGCAAACTGGCGCAGAGCGATAAAAAGTTAATGTCGAGTATGTTCGAAGAGTTCGCCATTGCCCACGATACACATTTGTATTCGTGAAAGTAACTCTGAATGCACATTCCACAGCATGAAAGGCGTCACACTATTGCAAGCATCTGTAACACGATGACGTAGATCCAGCAGACTTGTAGGTGCTGTTGCATACACCTGATTTTTTACGTAACCCCAGAAATCCAAGCTCGCCATTCTCACACAGCGTACGCAGACATAAACTTCTGATCAGGGTACATCCTGCTACTGGTTTTTATATCGTAGGTACGGTACAACGTCACAATCTGCATTTGTATATGGCTACATTTGGGATATGTGAATATACAGATTCGAATCGTTGTGCGTCGATTTCGGACATTGTAGGGTATTCAGGCGACAATTTATCTTCTCCGTGTGAAACAAATGTTTTGTGCTAATTGATGCTCTACAACTTTGTAATTAGAAATTTTGCTCTATCTCTTTTTGTTTGCGATTTGCAATGGCTAACCTCTGCATTTCGCTACTAGGGGCGCTGCTATTGGTTGCATTCGATCGGGCGTAGTTGCTTTACTGTACTGTTATCTCATTTGCATAACTGTACCTCTCTCTGTTCACAAATTATTCCGGGCTAAAAGGAATGGGAAAAGCTGGCGATTTATTGTAATTTGATAAAGGAGAAATTGTGGTGGAACCTGCGACTTGGAACTGCAGTCTCAGAAACAGTGAGGCTTGTGGGTTGTTTGTGTGCTGCTGTAGTGAGTACGTATCAAAAGTGGTGCACAGATGGCCAAATGACGAACCGCTGATGGCCAAATGACGAACCGCTGTCCAGCTGTGTGTCACCCGCAGCTCATTGATGCCAGAGGGGAGCGGAGACTGTTGTGCATTGTTCACAGGACCAGAGTTTAACAAATCGCCCTCATTATATATAATTTATGACTACAAAACTTGTGGTTTTGAGATAAAATAAAAATACCAACGTTTACCACAATCAAAGGTTCATTATATATCGACTATAGTTTCGCAGAGCTATTGGCTCGGCATCATCAGGATAAATGGAACGTAAACATTCAAATCATTGTTACATCATCAGAGTTCTGACGGTCATGGTTTTTGGTGAGTTGTTTCCCTGCGCCTGAAAGAAATGGAGTCGACGTCATGTCGTTGACAAGCTGTGAAGAGTTCCGGTATATGTGGAAAGCTTCTAATACATTAAGCTTGATAGTTGAATCAGGTTTATCAATGAGCGTAGCGTTTTCAAACAAAAATTTGTGCTTATTTTCGTGACGATGTTGGGCTATTGACGACTTTTTTAGTTCACAGTTCTGTACGTAGGTCTTGTGTTCCTTCACATGGAAATTTAAAGCCGTGTGGGTCTGTCCTATATATGAAAGTCCACATTCACAAGGTATCTGATAAATTCCCCATGAATTTATGTCCTCGACGTAGTCTTTTGATCCGTAAAAATTTATCTTGTTTATGGGTTTGAAAATAACTTTGAAATTAAAACTCTTGAGGATATTTGAAATTCTGAAGCAAATCTGTGGAGCAAATGGAATATCCACCCAATTCTGTCGTATTGGGTTGTCTATTGGCGTGAGTGAGCAGACAGGCTTCGTTTTTTTAATTTTTGGACGGCTTTGTCTATAATGGAATGGGTATATCCTCTGTGTATAGCAATTCGTTTAAGAATCTCAAGCTCTTTCTGCAAGGAATCTTCAGTTGAGCATATATGTATTGCACGATATACGTATGTGTAGAAGGCAGAGACTTTCTGTTTCCATGGGTGATTTGATTTTGCATGCGAGGGTAAGGAAACAACGAATAGTTTTCGATAAACTGTTGTTATAAAGGATCCTTCAGAGCGCGACACAAGGACGTCAAGGAATGGTAAGCGGCCATTATTTTCAGTCTCATATGTAAACTGTATATGAGGATCAATTGAATTGATAAGTTCAACTGATTTAGGTATTTCCGAATTTATGCCGTTCCAGAGAACAAAGTTATCATCTACATATCGAATCCATAGGTAAAATGTAACCAGCTGAAGGAGTTTGTCCTCAAAGTGACGCATATAGACTTCGCATAAAATAAGGCGGCAGTGGGCTACCCATTGCAAAACCTTTCGTCTGTTGGAAAAATCTTCCACGAAAAAGGAAACTGTTTTGTCCGGTACAAATTTCCACTAGTCTCAAAATATCTTCTACTTCCGGTTGGCTGAAATGATGTTCAGTGAGACTAGCTTTCAATGATTCGAGGGACTGACAAACTCAATGGAATTTTTTACAGATGTTTTATTCGAAGAAGCCGTTAAGGTGGATAGTTTTGAAGATAGAAACTTGGCAAACTTATGTGTAGCTGAGCCGATATTGCTGATTATGGGACAGAAAGGGTTACCAATCTTATGTATCTTCGGAAGTGCTTAAAAACGCGGACAATGGGCATATGAGGGCTGTAGATGATGTTTTGAGCTTTGGTCAAGAGTTACACAACTTGATATCAATTTCCGAATTTCTTTTAATTGTTTCACCGAGGGATCATTTTTTATTTCTTTATCGGGTCCTTCCGAAATAAGGTTTTCAACCTCCGCCTCATAATGAGGATATACACATTCCATTATAGACAAAGCTGCCCAAAAATTTTTTAAAAACTGAAGCCTGTCTGCTCACTCACGCCAATAGACAACCCAATACGACAGAATTGGGTGGTTATCCCATTTGCTCCACAGATTTGCTTCAGAATTTCAAATATCCTCAAGAGTTTTAATTTCAAAGTTATTTTCAAACCCATAAACAAGATAAATTTTTACGGATCAAAAGACTACGTCGAGGACATAAATTCATGGGGAATTTATCAGATACCTTGTGAATGTGGACTTTCATATATAGGACAGACCCGCAGGGCTTTAAATTTCCCTGTGAAGGAACACAAGACCGACGTACGGAACTGGGAACTAAAAAAGTCGTCAATAGCCCAACATCGTCAGGAAAATAAGCACAAATTTTTGTTTGAAAATGCTACGCTCATTGATAAACCTGATTCGACTATCAAGTATTAGAAGCTTTCCACATATACCGGAACTCTTCACAGCTTGTCAACGACATGGCGTCGACTCCATTTCTTTGAAGCGCCGGAAAACAACTCACCACAAACCATGACCGTCAGAACTCTGATGATGTAACAATGATTTGAATGTTTACGCTCCATTTGTCCTGATGATGCCGAGCCAATAGCTCTGCGAAACTATAGTCGATATATAATAAACCTTTGATTGTGATAAACGTTGGTATTTTTATTTTAAATCGCCCTCAACGACAACAGTGGTAATCGGGGCAATGTGTTACAGCACACAGTTCGTAGCAGCCTTGTGCGCACGGGCCTGCTTAGCCGAATACTCAGGTGGGTCCCCATGCTCACTGCACATCATCGCCAACAACGCATGAAATGGGCCCAAGGTCATCGAGATTGGACCGTAGATGATTGAAAGAAAGTGGCCTGGTCTGACGAATCAAGATTCCTGGTGCATCACGTAGACGGCCGAGCGCGAATACGCTAATTACCAACTGAGGCTATGGCACCTGGATGCACTGTTGGGCGGAAACAGGCCAGCGGCGGCGGTGTCATGCTGTGGGCGATGTTTTCTTGGGACACTTTAGGCACCATTATCCCAATAGCACAATCCCTGACAGCTGTCGGGTATCTGAACATCGTTGCAGACCAAGTTCGCCCATTCATGGCAACTGTGTTCCCGTGCTAGTGATAGCCATTACCAACAGAATAATGCGACCTGCCACACTGCCAGAATCGTCAAGGAGTGGTTTGAGGAACATGCTGGTGACATTCTATTAATGCCCTGGCCTCCAACGTGAATCCAATCGAACATTTGTGGTTCGACTTGAGAAAGCAGGTGCACGCTAAATCACCACCACCCTGAAATGTATGGTAACTGGAGGACCTTCTTTTGACATTATGGTACCAGATACCCTAGGATACGTATCACCACCTCATCGAATCGATGCCTCCTTGAGTGGCTGCTGTTTTGCGGGCTAAAGGGGTCCTACAGCTTATTAGGTTGGCAGTCATAATGTTAATGGCTTGTCGGTGTATTTGGTATTCCAGTTTTTGAAGCTAGGACCTGGTTAATCATCAGGACTTATGTCACTGGAGTAGTTGTTGCAGTTCGGTCGGGAGTGTCAAACTGCAGTTATTGTTTTCACTATTTCTATCCCTTCCTCAAGTTTCCTCTTTACTAAGTGTAATTAGTTGGTGATTATTTTTATTGAGGGGGTCGAAAATACTGAAATTTTTTTGATGAAATTGCTATAGTGCGGAAAAGATGGCAAGAGTAGCGGAATGTAGACGGACGCAGATGGTTTCTAAGTTATTAGCAGATTTTGCAGATAGTTTTTGCTTTTAGATTAAAAAAAAGCAATTAAAACACTTATTCAGGGATTTTAACTCAGATTAATGTACTTAATTCTATTTTAACTTAAACATTCAATTATTTTTCACGTCTTCTGAGTTTTGTTATTACAGACATTTCTGGCCAAGATTTTTATCAAGGCCTGTTCTCAATGTATAGGAACTGTATCAAAATTTCGTTTGCATAGAAAGAAATTAAATTTTACTGCCAGGTTTCTTTTACAGCTTCCAGTTATTAAATTAAAATCTTTTCCTTATGTATTTTGTAAGTCTACTATTTTTGAATTAAGTTGTTCAAAATGTGTTATCATTTTGAAGGCTCATTAATGGAACTTATTCTGGATATAAAATTTTTCTTTAGTCTCTTGTTTTTATGAGGTTCATAGTTCAGTATTTAAATATTTTGCCATAAAGCTCCATTTCACACGCATTGCTGCACATTCAATAGTAATGTGCTCATTTTGTCCTCATTAGAATCTGTAATGTTGTAATATTTATTGTTTTATTAATTTTTCTTTAAATTATCGTATTCTATTATCGTGCCTCTTGCAGGTTTGCAGCAAGTTTTCTGTTTCATTGTTTTTGTACACAGCTACATTTTATTTTAATACAACTCTGAAGATGCCCTTAGTATAACTAATGTAAAAAAAATAAATAAATAAAATCGGACAGTATTTTTGGTTTGCGCACAATGAAATTTCCAAAATTTACTCAATTTTATTGTTTTTTTCTGACTACCAAATAAATTGGAATTGTATTGCTATAATACGGAAAAGGTGCCTCTAGTATATCTAACTATATAAGGTAAAAAAAAAATTTAAATAACTTTTTTAGTGGCCAAAATGAAAACATTGGGCCAGTGTGTGTGTGTGTGGGGGGATTTAATATCAAAGTCACATACACTTCTGTTTAAAAATAATGTGCCCTCAGCTTTTAGATTTATCTCTCTCTGAAAAAAAAAAAGATACTTTGCCATTATTATTATTACTAGTCCGTAGCCTGTGCCATGCATTGTTAAAAAAGCTGTGGCTGAAATTTTTTCTTGTCATATAACACGAATCATAATAAAATGCATAACTATAATAAACAGTTGAATTATTAATGAGCAGTGTATAAGATGGGTCACCAACAACAAAATTTTTGTACTACCATTAATTTTTAATTTTTCCAACTACTCATGTACGAATTTAACAATGACGTTCCTCGTTATTGTATAAATATTAAGTGTGCAACTTAATTCTCGGCCCCTAACCGCAAGCGATCATAGAACGTTGGCAAATGCAAATAGATGTGCAGAGTTCGCCAAAATGCGTAATTACGCGTCTAGGACACATTGAAAAGTGTGTTTGCGCATTGAAATTTTGCCAACGCGTAAAAATACGAATCGAGAATTTTAAGCTGAAATTTTTTTATTTTCAACCTAATTTATTCAAATTTTGTATTTCAAACATGTGATCAGCGACATCCTTTGTTTCCTCAGGCCAGATCTCACGTTGTAGACGATCCATACCTGGCCTGTGTTGCCAACTCACTCATTCCGAAAGTCTCCAAATTAGCCATAAAAAGTCTCCAAAAGTGGAAAAAAGTCCCTAAAAATCAGATTTTTTTTATTATGTTAAATTTTCATACTTATCTGTGTGCCATTTAAAATTAAATGACACATGACACATTTCTATTATTATCCATTTGATACTTTTTTATTTTTTTATTTTAGGTTTAACGACCATCGTGAACAACCCAATGGGCTATAAGCAGTCGCCCGTCCCTAATTTAGGGTCACTGCTTCCAGGGAAGGGAGAGAGCCAGTGCCGCAAGACAAACACAACTTCCATGCCTCACCGGGATTCGAACCCGGGCCCCTTTCGGACGAATGATCAGAGGCCATCGCTTAGACCACTGCGCCACCTTTGATACTCAAATTAATGGGCGGCTTTGATACTTTAAATTAATAATAATGTAAAAGGAAGTAAATGTGACGCCTTTGTTACTTAATATGGCTGGGTTAGGGATAACGAACACCATGAGCAACACGATGCCGCCCCTGTGGCACAGTGGTCTAAGCGATGGCCTCTGATCATTCGTCCGAAAGCGTCCGGATCGAATCCCGGTGAGGCATGGATGTTGTGTTTGTCTTACGGCACTGGCTCTCTTTTCTTTCCTGGAACCAGCGACCCCAAGTTCGGGACGGGCGACTGCTTATAACCCATTGAGTTGCTCACGGTGGTCGTTAAACCTCCAATGAAAAAAAAGCAACACGATAAGCTGTAAGAAGTCACGTTTGTTTTAATGAAGAATAAAACAAAAGTTTTGTTTAATGATAGAATATTTCTGCAAGTGGATACACTGTAGTAAGTCTCACCACCATCACACTCGCTGTCTAAGGGATCCCAGGCAAACTCACCGAGCATCAGCAAGCTTTCTGTGACTGATGGAAACAAAGGCGAGAAGGAAAGGGAATTGCATTCTACAAGCATTAAAATTCACAGTTATGGCTATTAGATCTGTGGAAAGGGAAAAGACATTCTCCTGACTCAAAAACGGTATTTAAAATGCTTAAAACTGTAAATAAAAGAAATGGCTGAAATTGTTAAAACTAAACAAAATCCCCTAAAAAAGTCGCTAATCCCAAACTACTGTTTTTGTCGCTAATGCCAATCCAGAATCCCCTAAATTTAGCGACTTTCCCCCAAATTCGCAACACTGTACCTGGCCGTGGTTTGCTTGGCACGACTGGAGGCGCTATGGCGGCGTGATCTGCCAGCCAGTCAGGGCGTGACGTCAGGGAGACATCGTTCCTTACCTTGACGTCATCGGCTCATCGGGAGCGCCATCGCATCGCAAAATTCCTGTCACTGCTGCTACAGCTCGTGCTTGCTCGTACTCGATCAGATGAGTGAAGTACGCTTTCGCAATCACAATTCCGGAGCGGCTTGAGGTCGTGATTTGTACTTCGTCGTGACCGTGGTACGTGGTCGTGATTTGTAGAGATTGAAACAGCTTTATCAGACACTGTAGTATCGAATGATGTGTCGAAACAGCGTACTTTAACGTCTTTTTTTTTTTCGGCTAGACTCAGTCCAATGGTGTAGAAAAGAAACAAAACGCAGAGGAAGGAAACAATGAAATCTGCAAAAAAACTAGCGGTGGAAATACGAAAGCATCCAACAAACATGGACACTTCATTAAAAAATGAAGAATGCGTTGTGTTACATCAACGTCAAAGTTGGAAATTCATATTTTTTTTTAACTAAAAAAAGAAGCAAAACATCCAAATGCATTTAGTAGTAGTGAAATATTTTTTAATATGAAAAAAACCCCAGCTTTTTTTTTATTTCCCGGTGTTTTCGCAACTTTTTTTTTATTTTTTTATTTCACTCGTTAATTTTTCTAAAGTACTCCTCACTTTTAAAAATTACTCCCTAAATTTTTCCAAAGGAGTAAAAATACTCTTTCAAATTATTTTTTCGGCGAACTCTGTGTGCGATAATGGCTGATAGCAGCGCTACCAACAGCTTTCAAGGCAACTGTAACCTCTCACAGCTGTAGTGACAGAAGGGACGAAAGTTGACGGTGAAAGCAATGTCGTTCGAGAAGCAACATTTGAGGCACTGCCTCCTGTTCGCATTTCAGCTGAAAAAAAGTGCCGCGGAAGCCCCAGCAAATGATCTGTGCTGCTTTGGGTGAGGCTGCTATGTCCTACAGTACGTGTAAGAAGTGATTCCAGCGGTGCAGGGAAATTTCAATCTCAGTGATGCAGGACGTCCGGAACAGCCAGAGAAAGTTGACAATGCGGAGCTGGAAAAACTGTTGGACGCGGATCCCTGTCGCACACAGTCAGAGCTCGCCCAGGAACTCGGAGCAACACCGCAAGCCATTGCAAAGTGCCTGCACAAGCTTGGACGGATTCATAAGGAGGGCCATTGGGTGCCCCACCAACTCACAGCTGCAAACAAGTCTAGGCGCTACGATGTTGCTGTGTCCTTGCTCTCCAGATTCAAGAAGAAGGATTTCCTCCTAAAGATTTTGACCTGAGATGAGAAGTGGATTCTCTACGATAATCCTAAGCGGCGCAAATCGTGGTTTTATCCAGGTCAGCCTACCACCAGTACCGCCAAACCGAATATCCATGCCAGAAAGTTGTTGCTGTGCATATAGTGGGATCAACGCGCTGCCGTACACTATGAGTTGCTCAAACCTGGTGAAACGGTCAATGCTGAGCCTTATTGTCAGCAACTAATTTGTGTGAGTGACGCAATGGAGGTGAAAAGGCCATACACCGGCAAGGGCAGAAGGTCGGTCCTGTTGCTTCAGGATCACGCGCGTCCTCACACCACGAAAATGACTTTAAACACGATCACTGACCCTGGGATGGGAGATTTTGTCCCATCCGGCGTATTCTTCAGACTTCGCCCCGTCGCCTTATCACCTCTTTCGCTCCCTGAAAGATCACCTGAGTTATACGCACTTCACTTCTGTCGAGAAGGTCCGCACAAGTATTGATGACTTTATGAACGCGAAACAGCCCTCCTTTTCCCGCAGTGGCATTTGGCAGCTCCCTGACCGATGGCTCAAATGTATCCAACACGTCGGGGATGATTTCCCTGATTAGGTACATACTCAGTTCGCTATAATTTGCGGTCAACGTATCGTACCCGTGGCCAAGAATTAAGTTTCACACCTAATATGTGCTTACCCGTTGTTGACGGGCTTACATTGTAGTATTGAGGTATTTCTTTCAATGACCGGAAATGATATCGTGTGTAGATAACTGCACAATGGGGTTAAAAAGGTTAAAAATGTGTTTTATTTTGCCAGTTTGGTTTTAACATTTTTTTTTTTTTTTTGGTATAATTATATACTTAAAGCGTGTCAAAAAACGGTTCCCTACTTCAATATCTCGAAAATATACTCCCATGTCAAAGCACCTCCTTAAGTACTACATTTATAGTCCTATGACTTTTTGCCACTATTTTAACTTTCAAATCGTCGAATGATCGCAGTCGGGGCATCACTACATTTAGTTCCAAGTCCGACCACTGCAGAAAGGCAGATAGCGCTGCAAGTACTGAAACAAGAACAAATGCTAGAATACTGAACGGCGGATTATACAAAGAAAATGCCATGGTAACATAAAAAAAAAAATGTCAATAGCTTTCATTTAAAACAAATCATGAAAATAGTTCCAGTGGGGTGGTGCTGGCGGATTGTAGATAGAAATGGTCTTGTGTTTTAAATATACAGGGTGTCCGAGAATTATTGGACACATTACAAAATTATATAAAACAAAACATTAAACAGATAAAAAGAAAATGACTGTACTAACTTACAGTGTAACTACACAAGTTAATAAATTTCAATGTGAGATCCCTGGATTGCTCATAGTACGTCCAAGCGATACTTGATTTCATGCCATGCTTTGGCAAGCATCTGAGGAGTTATGGAATTAACAGCAGCTGTGACACGCTGCTTCAGTTTCTGCAAATCAGTACAAGGTGTCTGATAGACACGATCCTTCACATAACCCCACATGAAATAATCCAGTGGAGTTAGATCTGGAGAGCGAGGAGGCCACGGAATGGGACTACCACGCCCAATCCATCTGTTGGGGAAATGCTCATTTAGGCACTTACGTACCCACGTTGACCAATGCGGTGGCGCACCGTCTTGTTGGAAAACGACAATGTCATATCTTTTGATCTGGGGTATAGCAAAATTTTCTAGCAGACCCAAGTAAATGTCTCCATTTAATTCCGCAAGCCATAACACACACATCACCTTCTACTGTACGGATGACATGACTACTGATTGCGCATTTCTCATACATTCCTCATCAGGCCACACCTAGCGCCATCTATCGGATTCTGGGATTAACAATTCTGCAAAACAAAAATATAGAAACCGTGTTAGTAATAAGTGACATAGAAAAACAGACAATGCTCATAGTTTTTTTTTTTGTAATGCGTCCAATAATTCTAGTACACCCTGTATAGATTATTATTATTATTTTTTTTTTTTTTTTCTGGGGCTTGCAAAATCTTGAATTGCATGTTCTTCAGTGGTGTTTTCTGGTGTTTTCTGTGGTGGCCTGAAGAATAGGGCGACCATGTGACCACGTTTTTTTTTTACCCCTGCCGCCGTTCTTCAACCAGTGCAGATCAGAGTTTGAGTTTAGCCCAGTGGCTCTACTTAAGTAAGTACTTCACTTTGTGATATTACAGTGTGTGTTTTACAAAGCAGCACATAAACTTAAGAGACAATTTATTTGTACTTCATTTGGTCATCCAAGTAAACTGCCTACACAAGGATGCAGACCTGCCAACTGTTACGATTTTATCGTATTTAGTACGATTAATCATGCTGCAATATGCTAATACGATTTTGCAGCCAAAAATACTAATTTTTTTTTAAAGTCATGTTTTCCCCTTTTCAGACAGAAGCCTTGTAGCAGAATCGCCTTGACGGGCAATGTACGTTGCAGATTTATTTTGGTCCTGCAAACAAAAACAACATCCCCAAGACCCTATTAAACCATCTTGCACACTCCCTATCATAGATGCAAGTTTTCCGCCTTTCAAAATTTCCGAAAACAGAAGTTAGGCGTAGTGAGGATTTCTTCCGTAATCTTAATTTTTTTCTCACAAAGGACGATGTATGTCACAGAATTATTTTGTACTCATCCCCATAGAAGAATTGCGGCTACAAACATCATAGGTTTATTTTGTACTCATCCCAATAGCAGAATCGTGACGATGGCTGACGTACATCACAGATTCATTTTCTACTAATCCTCGTAGCAGACTCGCGACGACGGCCGATGCACATCACAGATTTATTTTTGTCCTGCAGACGAAAACGATGTCCCCAGAACCCGATTAAACCATCTCGCAGACTCCCTAAGATGCAAGTTTTCCACCTCTCAAAATTTCTGAAAACGGAAGTTAGGCGGAGTGAGGATTCCTCCCGTAATCATAATTTTTTTTTCTAATAATTAATAACACTTCTTTGCCAGTCCACAATGCTACCAGTATCCAAGAATTTCGTCTGCCATGCTCTGATACTAAAATCACTCCGTGGGTCTTCCCCATGTGTCCGACAGTAATTGTTTTGTACCGTTATCACAGACTTTGTCTCAAAAAAGCATCGCACGCACATTGCTTTCTCCTGCAGCGATGATACTTTCAGTTGTTTTGCAGTCGGTGTCAGTATTTGCGAGCATGTAACGCCATCTGTTTGAAAGAGATAGCTTAAAAACTCGAATATTTGCCCTTTCAAATGTCGCAAACTGCATTGCTGTAGATCTGTTAGTTTTAGTACAGTTGTCAAACTTTTCCGGTAATGGAAGTTTGATGAAATGAACATCTCTCTCATTATCATTCTTTTTTCTTGGGATGTTCGCTCTGTCCATAATTTTACTGTATATTTGTTTTAGCTTGAAAACAGGGGAACAGTTTCCGAAAGTGGAAGTTAGACAGAACTCTGTATTCTTGAATTCTTTCCTCGTGATGCCTTCTCTGTTCTGTATTGTTGTTAAATGATTTATTCCATAAATATTTGTAATTCAGCTCGAAAATGAAGATAAATAAAAATCTCCAAAAACGGAAGTTTGACGGAATAAAGATTTCTCCCTGACTAGTAATTTGTTTTCCTGCAATGTCCGTTCTGTCCAAATATTGTTGCTAAATACAGTAAAACTTCTGAATAGTGGACATTGAAGAAGAAAGAAAAACTGTCCGTTATTTATAAGTGTCCGCTATTGGGAAAATCATGCTTTATTACAGTATGCTGTGTTTATAACATAAAAGTAGTTTAAAAGATAAGTAAATGTAATACATAGAGCAAACTTGTGCTAACATTTATTATAAAATATCCATGAAAACCTAAGAAGCAAAACAAACAAGTATTGTTTGTCTATTACATTCTTGTGAAATTTTGTTTTCTAAATGAATTTCTAGCCAGCCGCCTGAAGCTTTGAATTCTGTGAATCCCAATTCATTTGCAATTTCTAAAGCCTTTTGACGAATTGAAGTCCCTGATAAAGGAATGTTGTTGGGCCTACTGTGGCAAAACCATTCATAGGTAAGAGTGTCCACAGCTAAACCATCAGTTTTAGGGAAAGCTCTCTTAATATTCTGGTTGCCAGTGCAATCTTGCCAAGACTTCAAGATTACACTCACTTGCGTTTTCCCAATGCCCAGTTTACCTTCTGAAACGTGCACACTTAATCTTTTGTTTTCACTCAGCTCCACTATTTCAACTTTTCCTTTTAGAGTCAAGCGCTTACGTTTGTGCGCCATTTTAAAATCTATGTTTGAGAAATCTTTGCTTCACAGCTCGCTTGATGAGAAAAACCTACATGATCATTGCAAACAAATGTGATTTCTAGTAATCTAGACTTGAAATTGGTCCCCGTGCACTGACCTTTACCTCAGCAAACAACAAAAGGTGAATCCCTCCCACCCACACCTAAATTGTGTTTGCATGTGTTTCAATCTGATTACTGTTCCCGAATTTGCCGGCCTTGTGCACTGGTCCCCGTTTCTGTGGTCTCATTCTATTGGGAAGAGCTAGAAGGCAGTTCCTCCTGGTCAGATGTACGTATGCGAAGAGAGGGTCGGATAGCCTGGTGAGCACGAATGCTAATCCTTTATCCAGAGATTTCGGCCACTTACCCATGGTACATAGCACTTAGCACCTTAAAATATACTAGGCCTAGGGAGCTAAATGGTTAAAATAATGAGGAAGAGTAAAATAACAAAAAGGAAAAATTTTGCAAGTTTGGGCTAATCACACCCCTAGGAATTTCTGTCTGCGTCCGTTATTTAGAATGTCCGCTGCTAAGAAGTGAATGCCCCATAAGAAGCCATGCATTTCTTCCGGGAAATAAAAAATTGTCCGTTATAGAGAGATGTCTGCTATTAAGAAGTGAATGCCCCATAAGAAGCCATGCATTTCTGCAGGAGAATAAAAAAATTGTCCGTTATTGAAATGTCCGCTATTGAGAAGTGAATGCCCCATAAGATACCATTCATTTCTGCAGGAGAATAAAAAAATTGTCTGTTATAGAGAGATAGATGTCCACTATTAAGAAGTGAATATCCCACAAGAAGCCATGCATTTCTGCTGGGGAATTAAAAATTGTCCGTTATAGAGAGATGTCCGCTGTTAAGAAGTGTCCATTAATGGAAGTTTCACTGTATTTTGCTGCAGAAGTGTCTGTGTTTCAGCTTAAAGATGGGGCAAAAATTTCCAATAGCAGAAGTTTAAAGGGAGTGAAGATTTCTGTGTGATCATAATTTTTTTCATGGTGTTTCCCCGATCTCTTACCTTGTTGTTAAATTCCATTTAATTGCATAAATGTTTGTATTTAATATAGAAAATGGAGGTGAAATTTTTCTGAAAACGGAAGTTAACAGAGAGAAGATTTCTCTCATAATTGTTTTATCCTACTCCCTCTCCCTTGATGTATCCTCTGACCTTTGTTTTTAAATATAATTTTATTCCATAAATTTTGTGTTTCATAAAGATCCAGACTTACAAATTTTACTAGAAGACATTAGCCACCAAGACCAAAATTGTTAGTGGCCATAAAAAAAAAACCTCAGTGGCCAAACTTGGAAAAAAAAAATCAACTTGTATATTTCATACTAAATTATTTTTATAAAATTGCTTAGTATAATATCAGTATGTTTTATTTTGCATATTTCAGAAAAGTTGAAACTGAAGTAATAAAACAATGCAGGAGAGTGGGAACATCGCGCGGGGAGGAGAGTGACCTTACCGGAGAACTCTCGTGCACCGCCCGACTTCCGGTTTTGGAAATTTTCCCGCTATTTTCAAGCTGAAATACAAATATTTATGCAGTTAAATATTACTTAACAATAATACTGGACAACAGAGGCAACATCGCGAGAAAAAAGGAATTACGATTGCGGAAAAAATCTTAACTCTGTCGACCTTTCGTTTTCCAAATTTTTGTAAAGATGGAATTTCGTCCTCCGACGAACACCCACCCCCCATTGTGTTCACTGGTTCATTGATCTCGCGAATGACCAAAATAATAACGAAAATTGCGGAATTTCTCGATTTCGTGGAAGAATCTGATGCCTGAAGTTTGCGGGGAAATTTTTGCGGCGTCTAACCTCCGTTTTCGCACATTGTTGCCTACAGTTTCAAGCTGAAATACTTTTATGCAATAAAATCATATTTAACAATAAAACTTTACACTAAGGCAATATCGGGAGAAAAAATTACGATTACTGTAAATTTTTCACTCCATTCAACTACCGTTTCCGAAAGTTTTTGAGACACGAAATACCATCTCCAGACGAAACTCCCGCAAACTGTCTTCAGTTTTACACTGATCCTGAGAACGATCTAAATGATGACAAAAAGACGCGAAATTCCGCGAGTCCGCTTAAGAATCTCGTGCATATCGTAAAACAATAAAATTAAAAAAAAATGAAAATCCGTAGTTTCGACAGCGAGGTCCCTAGTCAGCCAACTAAATCCGTAGAAACTACGGATATTACGTAGTAGTTCGAAGATATGGAAATATTACAGTACAACCTGGAAAATCTGGAATCGTCCAGAGATCCGGACTATGCCAATTCCGGATTTTAAAATTTTACTGTGGAGCAGGCTTTCAGCGAACATTCATTAAAAAAAAAAAAAAAAAAAAAAAAGCCTAACTTCTAAAGTTTTCATCGGATTTTGACGAAATTTCACATGGGAGTTTATTTTGACGTGTCTTGGTTACTGTAAAATTTGCATTCAGTTATTTAAAAAATTGGAGAATTTTTTTTTTGATAACGATTTCTCCCAGTTGGACTTTTCTAACGCAGACAGTTGAGCTGTCCACCACCGGCTTTCATCCCCACTGCAACCTTGCGAACTACGATGACCCAGCCATGGCGCATTCTTTGTGATCAAAAACCGACGTCTTCGCCTTTTTTATAAACTTATTTTTTTCTTTTCTGCTGTTCAAGCAGAATTAAAAAGGCGATGGCCAACTTCCGTACAACTCAAATTTCGTGCGATTTCCGTACATTTGGAGTAAAAATTTTCAAAAATGTGCAAATTCCGTACCAGTTAAAAAAAAAATTCCGTACAATACACAAGTTAAATAAAATAAATGTTTTTCCCATACAGGTCGCCAGAATTGGCGTTTTAATCAAACATTTTTAGTCGCAACGACAATGAAGTTTATCGCCAGTGGTGACCTGGCAACCGTGAGTCTGGATCTTTAGTGTTTCAGCTTGAAAATGGGAGCAAAAATTTCTGACAACTGAGGTTGGATGGAGTAATAATTTTTCCCGAAATTGTAATTATTTTTTCTTGCGATATTTCCTGTTTATTGTTGTAAAATATTATTTCATTCCGTAAATGTTGGTATTTCGGCATGATGGTAGGTCAAAAAAGACCTTACTTTGCACTTAAGAGCTTTGACAAGTGTACTGAGGAATGCATGGCCTATGCGATTAATGTTAAATGTGACTTGTACTTAATATTAAATGATTTGTAAGTAATGTTAGCTAACCAAACATACCTATGTTAAAGACAGAACGTTTTTTTTTTTTAATTTTCTAATGTTTTTATCAGATTTTAGACATCATGCTCCAAATTACAGAAAACCCTAAGTTCTGAGGGTTCTGGATAAAATATTTCATAGGGTAATGTGTATTGTTTTTATTATGCTGTTTTTCAAAAGACTTGATAATAATATTGTTGTGTTGTACTTTAGGTAGAGCAATGCCTGGCTGAACTGTGTCTTGAAGTAAAAAAGTCTGGTGCCAAGAATCAGTCTTCAGATCTGGAATCCTGCCCTGTCTGTTTGGATGTCATCAGTTCTGACCTCTTTAGGTTAAATCATTGTGGCCATGCATTTTGTAGGCCCTGTCTTTTGTTACAGATGGAGTCGAAGATCATTCCACTTGTTTGTGCGAAAAAGGTAAGAAAGAAACCAAAAATATGTCGGGTTCATATGAAGGTGTTCAAAAACTAAGTGTCGTTTCAGCATTATGGCTGCATTAAGTTAGTTGGGAGCCATCACAGAATTTTATGTATTCTGAATGAATGTGTTAATTTTATTTGTGCTTAACATTTCCATGTTCATGTAAAGCAGCTCAGCTGGTTCACTAGAGTAAGGCAAAAGATACGAAGGAGAAGGTGGAAAGGCATGATTTGGCGTTTTGGAGGGCACAGAACACGAGTTTGTATCGCATTCACGATGTCAAGTTTTGTACCAAAAAAGGAGCATTTGCGGGAAGAATTACTCTTCTGCTTTCATTTCAAGAAATCTGCAGCGGAAAGTCATCGTTTGCTAGTGCAGGGAACATGCCCATCAAACAACATGCAAAGAGTTGTTCCGAAGCTTCAAAGCCAACGAATATGATGTGAAGGACAAAGAGCACCCTGGTCAGCTGAAAAATTCGAAGGTGGCGCATTGGATGCCTTATTGGACGAGGATTTATGTCAGACGCTCTACGAGTTGTCTGAGACACTACAGGTCGATGAATCAACGGTTAGCAAACGTTTAAAGGCGATGGGAATGATCCAGGAGCTTGGAAACTGGATTCCACATAACAAGGTTATTTTTCTCTATGACAACGCTAGACCTCATGTCAAATCCGTGAAGGAACTCTTGAAGGCAATTGGCTGGGACTTCTTACCCCACCCTCCTTATTCCCCGAACATCGCTCCCTCAGACTTCCATTTGTTCCGGTCGCTACAACATGGCCTGTCGGAGCAGCACTTCCTTTCTGTCGCGGATATCCAAAAATGGCTCCATGAATGGTTCGCCTCGAAAGAACCTGCATTTTTCTACCGCGGAATCCATTTGTTACCCCAACGGTGGGAAAGGGTCTTAGCTGCCAACAGACACTACTTTAAATAGACTATCCTGTACCATTCTGTGGCAATACACAGGTGTTTGTGTGGCAAGAAACAGCAGGAATTAATTCAAGCATCTGATAGGTTCTCAAGAGAGTCCCGCATGGCTGTGTATGAAAGACGCGTTCTGATTGTGTGAGAAATGAAGATGTATTGCAGTTGTGTAATGTAAAGCAAAATGCTGTTAGCAAGATGGAGACTAATATGCTTCAGTGGTTTAGCCAAGTTGAAAGAATGAGTAATGAGATGCTTACTAAGAAATCTTTTTAGCCCAAGTGGCAGGAAGGAAAGGCAGAGGAAGGCCAAGGAAGTCTTGGGAGGATCAGATTCAGTAATGTCTGCATGAGAAAAAGATTATGATTATGAAGTTATAGAAGATCTTGTGTACGGCAAGTAATGGATGTCAGTTAAGCCCGAGTTGTATGCCAAGATCGCTGCAAATGGAGAAGTTTGATACTGCAACAGCAAGTAAAAAATATCTGGTAGTTTGTATTTGTTTTTTAAGCTAACCTCTGAATCTCAGAGAACAGCTTAGTGATATGCATGCATGTAACAATAGAATGAACAAGTCTATATTTGGTGGTGGGACTGATGTCCCTTCTTGAAGCTAACCTCTGAATCTCAGAGAACAGCTTAGTGATATGTATGCATGTAACAATAGAATGAACCAGTCTACATTTGGTGGTGGGATTATTGTCCCTGCTTGAAGCTAACCTCTGAATCTCAGAGAACAGCTTAGTGATATGCATGCATGTAACAATAGAATGAACCAGTCTATATTTGGCAGTGGGACTGGATGTCCCTGCTTGAAGCTAACCTCTGAATCTCAGAGAACAGCCTAGTGATATGTATGCATGTAACAATAGAATGAACCAGTCTACATTTGGTGGTGGGACTGATGTCCCTGCTGTTTCAAATTTAATGTAAGCTCAGAATCATGCAACATCCTAATGCAATCTGCTGTTTGATCTGATGGGCACAATCTCCTGTATGGCCAATCATGGATTTCAGGAAACAGAAGTCCCCAACACATTCAATCTCCTCATCATTGATGACAATTTTGATCACTCCATTAAAGGCTGTTGTCACGATCTTAGTCTTAGCGGGAAGAGTTGGAGAGCTATCTTTTCACTTTCCCCGCTTGAGTCCTACTATGAGGTGTTTCAAGCTGGCCTCCCTTTCTGCAAGCAATGTCGTATCATGAGCATAATAGAGATTATTGACAATTCTTTCACCAATCAATTAAAATAGATCAATTAAATATATTTCAATTAAAATAGATTCCAATTAAAATAGATTCAACAATTATTAATAACTAGCTCATAGCCCGTGCCATGCGGGGGTGAAAAAGCTGTAACTGAAATTTTTATAACACGAAACGTAAAATACATATGCAATGGCCGTTCCGTAAAAACTGAGAGTAAAATCACACAGAATGAAGAAATATAGGTATAGCAAAATATATCTTTCTCAAAGTATCTTCCCTTGGATGATATGCATACCTGCCAACTTTTACGCATTACGCGTAAATTTTGCGCATTTTAACTGTTTTTTACGATTTTATGCATAGATCGCTGTTTTTTACGCATTTCCATATTTAAATATATTTTTTTTTAATCTTCCTTGAGAAATATTTGTTAATTAATGATTCGGTTAAATCATACCTGCCAACTCTTCCAAATTTTGCGGAAGTTTTCCGTTTTTTTATACAGTCTTCCGAGTTTTCCGGCCGGAAGAACTTTTCTTCCGGATTTTTTTAATTTTCTGTATTTTTTGTTAAAAATATAACTATAAATAAAATATATAACAGAGATGGGGATTCTGCACCGTTGTGTGCCAGAACACCCATGCCCGTCGTCATCGTCAGGACTTCGGCACAGTAAATTCTCCATGCACACTGTTATGCTTGACGCTGAATAAAGATCATGTGATGGGAAGAAAGATTCAGGGACTCCAACTACTGTGGATTTTATTTAGTTACTATGGAAATCTTTGGTCTGCTACGGACTACGGAAAACATCGAGCATGCTCCGATAATCGTATGTCCGCCACGGACGACGGAAGACCTCGGCTATGCTATGGAAATCGTCGGTCCGCTTCAAACGTCGGAAAACGGCGAGTATGCTATGAAAACCGTCGGTCCACTGCGGACGACTGTTAACGTCAAGTATGCAATGGAAATCGTTGGGCCGCTACGGACGACGGAAAACGTTGAGTATGGTATCAAAATGTGATATAATTTGTTTATATTATAAACATCTAAAAATTTTCAAATGCACAAATATTTGCATTTTTTTTTTTTACTTGTACATAGGTAAATTCATTATAAATGTTGTTTACGCATAGTTAAAAAAATCATTATAAATGTTGTTCACGCATAGTTTTAAAGAAAATCATTAGAAATGTCTTTCGCACGCAATTTTACACATTTGAATTTTCTCAGGTTGGCAGGTATGTATATGCAACAGTCCCATCGTCCAGTCCACTTTTCAAAGCATGTGGCGAAGGCATTTTGTGGAAGCTGCTTTAGCGACCACTGTACAGCTGGAATAGTGTTATCATCTGTGCTGATGTGATTGATATCACGTGAAGAACTGAACAGTAAATACAGTCAGTTCAGAGATGTCTGGTTGCTGTGTTAAATATCATGACATATTTTCCACATGTTACGAAAGGAATATTCCTTCCACATTATATATGTGTTGAATGTTGCATTACGAAACTTCTCCTTCACTGTAAAAAAAAAAAAAAAAACAGAAATCACACAGGGAGAGGTCAGGACTGTATGCAGGCTGTGGCATGATTTTAATACAGCATTTTGTTAGAAACTGTTGACAAAAGCAGCCACATGCAGGTGGGTGTTATCATGGTGTAGGGTACACTTGCCCTCCAGTTCTGATCAATATGTGTGTCGCAGACGCTTCAAGACTGAAATGCAATACATACTCAGCATTGACAGTAATTTGTGGAGGAACAGCATGCTGGTAGACTATACCTTTATGATCAAAGAAAATTATCATCACCTTCCCAGAAAATTTGGATCCTTTGCAATAATTTGTTTCCACTCATGACAGCCTGAATTCTGGCTAACAATTGTTCTTTCGTCAGGTGATGAGGTACCCATCTGGAACATGCAGGATGCAGCACTAATTTGTCATGTAGAATGCGGAATGCCAACATTTTGGAAATATTAGTGGATGCCACTATGTCTTCACACTTCATTCGTCGATTTTTTGCAGGATTGCCCAAACAGAATAAATATTAAGTTATATAAAAGTATTAAATGTATAACGTGGTATAATGAATATTCTATGTCAGCATTGACTAGACATAATGCCAGAAATATAAACTCTTTGCAGGTTTGTTTCATGAGACAATTCGCTCTCTTGTACTAGAGTGCACCCGCACCGCACTGTCTCCAGGTGTTACGAAAAATATGCATAGTTGTATTAATATGGCCTGTACGTATATATTACTTATGTATGCAAGCAAATCATTGACATTGACCAAATTGCAGAATTGAAATAATATTTACAAGAAGGAATATGAACATTACTTACATTGATAGTCCTAAGATGTGCCAGTCACGGGGAGAAGGGGTGAAACGTTGAATGACCATTCACCAGTTGAATAGAGCAATGGATCCAAATTCTTGAGTTAATCCAGATGTTTACACAACTTGACCAACAATACTGCACAAGGTTGAGACAGAAGTATGTACAAAGAAAGATTTTTTTTTTAATGATAATTAAAAATATGAAATGTCACGACCTCTAAAATAGTTGAGAATGACAATAAAAACAGTTTGGTAACTGTGACGTGCGAAGACGAAAGACGCAGAACGGGAACACGAATAAACGGAATACGAATAACTCAAACGAAAATGCTAAAAACGACATGGAATACTAGCTGTCATTTTTATCTCAGCAATGCATTTCAGTGCCTCTGCACCATCTTCAGGCTGGTGGAACTCAGCTGTTGCTCACATGACAGGCGGCCATGGAGTCTCCTGGTAGAGGGTGATTAGGTATACTGGTTGTCTATTCCACACATCACGTTGGACGAATCAGCAAATGAAGGGCGGGGGAGTTTGTTACCTATCTCCCACGTTGCTGTAACTTAGTTGTTGGTGTTTTCGTTAATTATGGTTGTAGTTATGTGTTTCCTATTTTTTTTTATTGTTTTTTTTTTTTTGAGATCTATCAGCAGTTTCCAAGGTAGTAGAGGAAGATCAATGCCATTGTTCTTCTTGCACTTCAGTTCAGTTCACTAGTTTTTTCAATTAATATGGCCTCAGCGTATCGCAAACATTTTTTGATACTGTCTGTTTATTATTTAATATTTTCAAAATCTGATTCTACATGGTTGCTTTTGCAATAATCTATTAATGCAGGTTTATTTTTGTTCTTGCACCAGTTCCTAATGTGCTGACATAATCTATTTTTTATTCTTTTTTTTTTATTCTTTTTTTTTTTTTGTGTGCTGCCAGTATAAAAACTTTTTGATTATCTTGTGATATAAAGGATTCTTCAAAGTTTTAAATCTCTGTCACTACGACCATGTGTTACAGTGTAAATATACTTTTTTCGAATAATGTGGTACAATATGGCACGTGATGTATAAAAAGAAATAACTAGTGGAAGAACAAAAGAAAAATGTATGTAAAAACAGTAAAATTTGCGTTGTCAAAGAATATCAAAGAATATGTGGATTAAAACTTACCAGGCTCAGATCCATGAACTCTGCCAAGTGCAGAGGTGATTTATGAGTTTGACAAAAAAAAAAAAAAAAAAAAAGAATTTACACAAGATTTTTCTATCAACACCTTTGGATTCACTGAACACATAACAAGTAATAAAGGTGACTCAAAATGTTATAAAAACTGACTAGCAGTTACATTTAATGTTGATCAGGCCTCTCACCTGATCAGAATTATGTTGAGAAATTTACAGATTTTTGTTTGTTTTATTTTATTTTTTCGCAAAGCACCCATGAATGCCAAAAATGAGTTTTAGAGGCCAATTTCAATTTTGTTGGGTGTATATTTCAGATTGATTATACAATTTTCTGATTTGCCTGTTATTCAAAATTTTAACATTTCAATTTGTAGTTCATATGTTATAGAAATTTCAGTGTGATTCAATTATCATTTGTTTAGTAAGAAAAACAAGTGTTCTACACTTGATATTTCCCTTTTTCGGTACTTTCACAAGACATCATACACAATACAAAAGAATAATACACTTTGGCCAAAAATAAAATGAGCACTGAGGTTTCTCAGCGTGTAATGCATTACGACTGATTCTGAATTTCTTTGCTTTTATATTATTTGTGTTACTTAAAAAAAACTTAACTCTCCCTCATTTTATAATACCCGATAAATTTAATTTTTCACAACTCTCACTCATGTTCTCCGCGTCATTATTCGATACATTAAGATTTTCTGGTACTTCATAATAATTTCAAATAATCAAAGACTTCAACAATAATTATATCCTTTTGACAACCCTGTTATCCTCTAATAAAATATTTTTTTCTGAGAAAAAAGTCTGTTGAAAACAGGAGGCCGAAATTTTTTTTTTTTTTTTTTTGATCAAAAGGGTTTACCTTTTCTTTTCAGCAATATTACTTCACGGGAGAGTAGTGGGCTTCATTTCTTGACCCAGATAATTTTAGGCTGTCTTGGCTCCCTTCCTTTTTCTTGGGCGGAGTGTGAAGCAGACAAATAAAAAATGGCCGTCGAGGCTTCTTCCAGCCGTGGTTTAGTGTCTGTGAGAATGTTTGCAACGTGACTCTTAATAGGACTCCCTTGGTAGAAGCCGAGAGCTTTAGGCATCACGTTCCTCAATTAAGCTCAGCTTGTAGAAAACAGATAATTTTTTTTTTCCAATTCGGACGTAGCAAAGAGTGGAGCAGCTGTCGTCATACAAGCGAGTTTGGAATGACCAATTTTTCCTCAGAAAACAAGAGGCAAGTGGGCGCGGGAGGTGAAATCTCACATCACGGTCAACTGCAGAGTGAGTTATAATAAGTTCGCCCCATGAACTTCTTTTTCGCCGGTCAGCGGTTGCTGACCTCAGTCCCACACAAAGCAAGTGAGGTGTTACCCTCTGAAAAACTTTAAGAGCAAGTGTCTGAGTGTCAAGGGTCAAGAGAAAAATCTCTCCTTAGCTCAAACTTTTTCAATGCTCTAGTGCGCATGCGCCAAAAGGACGCTATGGCTTTCAGCTACGCTATTGGCTGAAAGTCCTCTGTCATGCTTTCTGTAACTTGAGGGAGAAGGGTTAATGAGGGGGGGTGAAGAACCTATTAGCCCTCCATGTCCCTTGACCGAGACTTTGCAAAAATTCTTGAAATTCCACCTGCTATGCCCTGGGGATTCTATTGTATTCAAGTTTTTTGCAAGGTGACCTCTTCCAAATTAATTTCTGGGCTTACTACAGGAAGGGAAATTCTTATCTCTGATTTTGGCGACTCCCTGCCTAGTGGAAAAAAACAAAAACAAAATGGTGCAAATCCTGGGGATCCCTAATATTTGCAAGAAATTTTACATCATGAACACTTAATATTTCTCGAAACACAATACAAAAGTTTTCACATCATTTCATTTACAAATTGCTGAATAAGAAATTTCAGAATTCGGGGGAAAAAAAGTTATTTCCTATAAAAAAAATAATTCTACTGACAGTGCACGATTCTACACCAAATTTTGTTGTGTCTTGCTAACACACCCTGAACTTTTGTACCAATAAATGCTTCTCACCACACACTATTTAGTCTCAGTCATAATGTAAGCTTAATTTAATTAAATTAATTATGCACGAGTTCACTTTACGATTCCAATGTTCATAATTTACTACATATATATATATATATATACATACATACAGGGTCTTTATAATTAAAGTTCCATTTTGAAGTGGCCATAAAAGGAAAACTACTGGACAAAATGTTACCAAACTTGGTAATAGTTAACAGGAGGTCATGGGATTTTATTTTCCACAAAACAAAAAAAAATGTTTCAAAACTCGCCACCAGCGTGGAATGGCGCTGTATGCAATATTGGGAAACGAAAGAAGACATGACGACATCAGTTGCGAATGTGTGTAATCGTGTCGAACACGAAATAGTGTGCGGTGTTATGCAAATACGCAAAGCCTCTTCCGGTATCACGAAACGTCGATGTTACGACGTTTCGTGATACCGGAACTTCAGGAACGTGGCATTTTAGACGCCACGATTTTTATGCAGGACGGGGCTCCACCGCACGTTGGTGCATGTGTGAAACAGTTACTTCAGCAACATTTCACGGATGACCGGATTATCGGCCGCCACTTCCCCATGGCTTGGCCACCCCGGTCACCAGAACTCAACCCCTGTGACTTCTGGCTATGGGGTTACCTCAAAGCCACTGTTTATGGTGATAACATCCAGAATTTGGCGGAATTGAAAACTGCCATACACCGACATGTCCGTAACATTCCTCCTGATATGCTACGAGCTAGTACTGTGATTTCACTTGCTTTCTGAAAATGGTGGCTGCCACATTGAACATGAGCTGTAACACGTGTTCGACACGATTACACACATTTGCAACTGATGTCTTCATGTCTTCTTTCGTTTCCCAATATTGCATACAGCGCCATTCTATGCTGGTGGTGAGTTTTGGAACTAATTTTTTTGTTTTGCAGAAAATAAAATCCCATGACCTCCTGTTAACTATTATCAAGTTTGGTAACATTTCGTCCAGTAGTTTTCATTTTATGGCCATTTCAAAGTGGAACTTTAATTATAAAGACCCTGTACACATAAATTTAAGTTTTAGAATGAAGTGAATAATTTAGTTCACACATGTTTTAGTTTCACTCATAAACTAAAAGTAATTTTGAGCCATTTATATATGTTCAAATTCTTTCTAGCTCTCGTTCCAAAGACATACAGTACACGTACAAAACTATAACTACACAATTTCCACCAAAATCTGTGAACGAATGTTTAAGGAAGTGGAGAAAAAAAAATGTTTTGTCATGTCGCTCAGTTCGCCTCAAAGAATGAATTCAGAAAAAGATTAATGAGAGGAAATATTTAAAGAATCATTCTTTGAGACAAGAATGCGTGGATGTGTGATTTTTTTCGCATAATGGAACCGAAAACTGGGACCTAGTCCCCGGCACCACTAATAGAAAAACATCAACACATCACTTGGTTAGATTTTTTGGGGATCCTGTATACTCCAGCTCTTTCGAGCATTTTACTGTTTTCTTTATTTTTTAAAACAATATCCTTGTGTGTAACAACGGATGTATCAAAGTCTTTATTTTTGTTCTGACATTTTTTTTTTTTAGGATTTTGTTGATACGTGGAATGTATGGAATGTATTCAATATGTTTGTTGGCCTTAGGTTTCTGGTGCTTGTAGTCGTATATTAATTTCTTGATTATTGCAGTCTTATATCCGAATTCTTTAGTTGTTTGTATGATCTATGTTAACTCCTTGTTTTTGTATTTATTACTGCTGCATATAACATATGAGCTCTTTTGATGTATGTTCAGAATGCGGCTATTTTTTGAGGCCATGGATGAAATGATTCTTTGGGGATAAGTACAGGCCTGTATGTTGGTTTACGGTATACGCAAAATTTGGGTTGATGTTGTTCCCTCATCACCATTACATCCAGAAAAGGCAACTTCTGCTTGTTTTCCAGCTCTAAATTTAGTAAGTTCTATTGTAGGATGATATATAGCTGAGAATTTTTTGTATTTCATCGATGCATTCTCGCTCGGACTCTTTAATTAAAAAGAATGTATCATCAACGTAACAAAGATAAAGCATTACTGTATTGTGAAATAGTGTCAACACTTTCTTCGATATCCTGCATATTATGACTTCTGCAAATAGGGTGGATAAGGGGGATCCCATTGTGGCCCCACATTTCTGTCGGTAGATTTGTCCTTCATATTGAAAGGAATTGTTGTTGGATGTATTTAAGAATATTCACAATCTCTTCTATTTGAGCAGGGAGTATATCTGTGTTATCTGTAAGTCTGTCTCTAATACTGTCGATAGCTGTCAGAACCAGGTGTGTTGGGAAACAGTGCAACAACATCCATGCTTGCGGGGAAGAAGTCTTGGTTGTGTATTTCTAGATTTTTTAGTTTTTCTATGAACTCGTAGCTGTTGTTAACATTATACTTTAACTTCATGATTATTGGTCCAAGAAATTTAAACAGTGAAAGGAGACTCCGTGGCTTCCTGTCATGCGAGCAACAGCCGGGTTCCACCGGCCTGAGGATGGTGCAGAGGCACTAAAATGCATTGCTGAGATAAGAACAACGGCTAGTATTCAATGTCGTTTTTAGCATTTTTGTTTTGAGTTATTCGTATTCCGTTTCTTCTCGTGTTCCTGTTCTGCGTCTCTTGTTTTCGTGTGTCATAGTTGTCAAACTGTTTTTATTGTCATTCTCAACTATTTTAGAGGTCGTGACATATTTCATATTTTTAATTATCATTCGAAAAAATCCTTGTTTGTCCATACTTCTGTCTCAACCTTGTGCAATATTGTTTGTCAAGTTGTGTAAACATCTGGATTAACTCAAGAATTTGGATCCATTGCTCTATTCAACTGGTGAATGGTCATTCAACGTTTCACCCCTCCTCCCCATGACTGGCATATCTTAGGACTATCAATGTAAGTAATGTTCATATTCCTTCTTGTAAATATTATTTCAATTCTGTAATTTGGTCAATGTCAATGATTTGCTTGCATACATAAGTAATATATACGTACAGGCCATATTAATATGACTATGCACATTTTTTGTAACACTTTGAGACAGTGCGGGTGCACTCGAGTACAAGAGAGCGAATTGGCTCATGAAACAAACGTGCAGAGAGTTTCTATTTCCTGCATTATGTCTAGTCAATGCAGACACAGAACAGAATAAATATATAGCTACTAATTATACAGTAGTAACAGAAAATTTTGTAGCCACATATTGTCCATGGTATGCTTTTATGCACTTAGGACTTCCTAGTTAGCTGAACAGTGTTACCAATATGCTCCATAACAACACTTTCAGGTCGACCAGGCTTAGGAGCGAATTCTGTCGAAAAATGCCCTATTTTGAAATCATGGTGTCATCTAAAAGTCATTGACTCGCCCAAACATTTATCTTTGCAAGCTTTTTCATTAAATCAACTGTTTCTGGAGCCATTTTACCCACATGATAGCAAATTTTTATCGCACAACGCATTTCACTTCTTAATTCTGCATCACTTGCCTCCATAGATGTATGGTGAAATGCAGACATACCTTAAACAACTGCGCAATAAGAAAACCAGAATTGTCTGCCACAGCTAATAACTGTTGCCATAGATACTTCCTTAATTCAGTTAGTCGTCTGCATGGTTATTTTTCCCCTTTGCACTGTTGCCAACTCCAAAAAAATTATAATAACCACCTTCACAATGCTGTTGTTACACGATTTAAAAAGCAGGTCTCAGTTGCAATTAAATGGAAAAAAGCCTTACTTCGTTTTTGAAACCTTTGATTTCTCATTCTCAGTTTTCCATTCATAGTTCGAACCAAGCACTCGCCAAAATTAAGTTCTTTGACTTTTGGGATCACCCTTTCATCCTAGCGTCATTGGATGTTGTTTCCTTTTCCCTAGTAGCCCTCTTGATTCTGCCCATTCTATTATTGAAGACATGCTCCCTACTTTTAGGTGTAACCCCTACTGAGAGTATGGCAATCATTGAATCTTTAAGACTAATTGCTCGGTGAACATTTTTTCGATTCAATAACACCATGTTTCGTCAGACTGCCGGCACTCCCATGGGTTCACCTCTTTCACCACTTTTAGCTGAGATAGTTTTACAGCACCTTGAGAATAATTTCCTTCAACAGTGCCTTATAAAACCTTTATTTTATATGAGATATGTTGATGACATTTTGGTAGCATGGCCACATTCTGTTGATGATTTACATGAGTTTGCCGACCTTTTATCTGCCACCTTTCCAACCATCAATTTTACTGTTGAATTGGAGGATCAGAACTCTTTACCTTTCTTGGATCTGTTCTTGACTCGGTTTCCCTCCACTCGGTCGTTTTCTTTCCGGGTTTTTCGTAAACCTTCAGCCCCCCCTTTTCTGATACCCTTTTCTTCATTCAGTCCTCCACAACACAAGAATGCAGCTTTTGCATTCCTGTTTAACCGAGCTTATACTCACTCATCTTCTGCCACCTTAAGGACCAGTGAAATTCAAAATATTTTTGATTTGGCTATCCTCGCCATTACGTGCTAAAACAACTGCATAAATGCCAACGTTCTAAACTCTCTACATTACAAAGAAATAGTCAAGCTAACACCTATGTAGGTTCCATTGATTACATCCCCGATGTCTTACAGATCCTGAAAATAGCGTGTGCCAAGCAAAATATGGATATTGGAATTCAGACTCAAAAATTACTTTCTTTGGTCAGGAGAGATCGTGATAAAGTCAACCCTTTACATAGACACGGAGTGTACCTATACCTCTAAAGGCCACTCTCCCTAATGTGCATGATTCCAGATATATAGGATCCACCCTTCGAAATATTTCGACTAGGATTTCTGAACATGCCTACAATGTAAGGAAAGGATCGTGTGCTACAGCATTATCTCGACTGGTTAATCAGGGCTGCCATATACCGAATTGGAACAATGTTAAATACTTAGCAACAGCATCCAACAAAACTAATTTACTATTTATGGAGAGCATTTTTATCAACTTATTCTCCAACCAATGCTGTAACGATGACTCGCCATGTATATTACCATCGTCATGGAGACATTTCATTTTTAATCATTGTACATTTTATCACAATTCATAATTCATACCATCATATTAACCTGTAGTGATTTTTATTTGTGTATGTGTATATCATGCTGAAGTGCGCTTGTGTCAAATGGAACAACGTCATCCAACCAGTGACTTTAGGTGACTAACCACCTCCTTATAAACGGGAGTTTGGCCCAATATGTTGCTCGATGATGGACCCAGTGTGGGTCCGAAAGTACTAGCATGTTTCCTGTGATGGTTTTTAGATGTAAATAAAGTTCATTTTTTTATTGCAACTGAAACCTGCTTTTTAAATCGTGTAACGACAGCATTGTGAAGGTGGTTATTATAATTTATTGACACAAATCTCCACGAATTTTGGATTCCAAAAAATTTACTGTCAGGTTTTTATGGAATGGTGTATTAACGTAACTATAATAAATAGTTGAATTAATTATTAATGGGCAGTCTATAAAAGATCACCAACAGCAAAATTTTTTTAATTCTTTCAGCTTTTATCTTCCATCTTGTACTACAAAGAAAAGATTACACGTTACCAATTTTATTTAAATTTCCATCACAGTGAATCAAAACTACGCCTTTCTTACAATTTTACTTGGCTCCTTTTTATGAAATAAAATAACGCTGATTCCTTTTTATGAAATTACTCTGCAATGCGAAGAAAATGAAATAAAACACTGCATAACACCTACGCAACAGAACAAACATCACAGACAATTGTTCGAGCATGTGCGTGTTGCCACAGATGAAGTTGTTTGTCTTATTAACTTTATTTTATTTTCTGGGATTTTTTCTTGATTTTACGTATCGTGTGATAGCAGTGAGCTTAGTTCCGATTTCGACCACCGAATAAAAGCAGATGGTGCTGCAAGTACTGAATGATGTCAGATTTTTAGGGACAGATGTAGCCTATTATATAGGTTTTATGCCCTTATATCATTCAGCATTCTTGTACTTGTTTGATTTGGTGATGAATTTGTGGAAGTGAATAATTTCTGATGGTGGAAAGTTTAAATGCACCAGAAGTGTTTTGCTGTGATTCATTGTGTTTTATTCTTGTACACTCAGCCTTTGGTAAGAAACAAACTTTTTTTTTCTTTGCAGGGTTGTGAGAAGCCATGGTTTGTGGATGATATTAATAAACTTCTTTGTGGTAATGAAGAACTGAAGAAAGAATTTAGCCAAACAGCATTGGACAACTTTATTTCGAAAGATAAATCCGTTCATTACTGCCCCACTCCCGACTGCTCAATGGTGTATCGTGTAACATCTCGCAGTGCAGAGTTCCATTGTCCTTCCTGTGAGAATGACATATGTACCAGGTAACTAATTTTTGCACTATAAATTTCTTCATTTATTGTTTCAGCGCTACAATCATCATTCTTCGGATATTATCATCAATTTACAAAATTTAGTGATGAGTGAATCATCTTGTGTATATGCCAGACCATACAAAGTGTACCAGGTTTGAAAGAATTTGTATATTTAGTGCTCCAGGAGGATTTCTCAGGAATGATGGGTTCTCAAGAAAGTCCCAAATGGTTGTATATGAAAGTGTGATTGTTCCCACTCTGATGTATAGCAGTGAAACCTGGGTACTGCAGAATAGACGGTTTGTCTGTGTGCTGCAGAGCGATGTGTTACTGGGGGTATTGACACGCTCTGATCACATGAAGAATGAAGATGTGTAATGTCAGGCATAGTGTTGTTAGTAAAATGGAGACAAATATTCTTAGGTGGTTTGGCCACGTTGAAAGAATGAGTGGTGAGATGCTTACTACAGGAATTTATTCGGTCCAAGTGGCAGGAAAGAAAGGTAAAGGAAGGCCAAGGAAATCATGGGAGAACTGGATTCAGGAATGTCTTCAGGAGAAAAGGATAATGAGTATGAAGTACAAAAGGTTTCTTGTGTGAGATGTGCGATAGATTGCCAGTTCAATTAAATAAATTCAGGAATGTCTTTAGGGGATAGAGATAATGAGTATGAAGTACAAAAGGCTTCTTGTGTGAGATGTGTTATAGATTGTCAGTTCAATTAAATAAATTCAGGAATGTTGTGTGAGATGTGTGATAGACTGTCAGGACTTAAAATACCTGGGTATTTATTTTTGTAGGTAAATACACCGGGGAAAAAACCAGGGTATTTACCCAAAATGTGTATTTTAGTTGGTATTTATAGTTTTTCTTCAGATTTAATTGCTTATTTACCCATAAACAGTTTATTCACTGAACTATGACGACTAAACTTAATATTATGAAAGAGATTAACATGAAAAAGTAAGAACTTAGTGCATTATCTTGAAAAGTAAGTATTTCAAGATGACTAGTAGAATAGTTTCTCAATCTTAACCCATTGAATATAATTAAAAATAAATAAATACCGGTATTGCAACACATGTAAAAACACAATTGTTACTTTTTGTCTAGCATAGACATTTCCTATCAGTGTACAATTTTCTTATGAGGAACAATAACAATTACCTTTATGAAAAATCACCTTTATTTTAAAAAATATATATATGTAAAAATATCTGGAAGTTTGTATTTCTTTTTGGAGCTAACCTCTGAATCTCAGAGAACAGCTTACTGATATGACATGTATGTACCTTTATTTTAAATCCAAATAGCCTTCTTACATACATACTGTATATCACTAAGCTGTTCTCTGAGATTCAGAGGTTTGCTCCACAAAGAAACACAAACCACCAGATACATTTTTAACTTATTTACTCACTGTTGCCGTATCAAACTTCTCCATCTAAAACACACAACTCGAGCTTCACTGACATCCCTCACACGACATGCACAAGACTTTTGATACTTCATACCCATAATCTTTTTTTCTCATGCAGTCACACCTGAACCTGATTCTCCCGTACTTAGTAAGCATCTCATCGCTCAGCATGGCCAAACCGCCTAAGAATATTAGTTTCCACTTTACTAACAACATTTTGCCTCCTATTACAGAACTGTAGCACATCAACATTCCTCACATGATCAGAGAGTGTGTTGCCACATACTTCTTGTAAGAAACGCATCTCTCTAGCACATAAATGACTCTTTGTCTTCTGCAATACCCAAGTTTCACTGTCATACATCAGAGTTCAAACAATTGCACTTTTATACACCACCATTTGGGAATCTCTTGAGAACCCATCATTCCTGTGAAAACCTCCTAACACAGCTATGACCAGTACATAAACAACTCCTATGTCTCCTGTAATACCCAAATTTCATTGCCATACATCAGAGTTGGAACAATTACACTTTTATACACAGCCATTTGAGAATTTCTTGAGAACACATCATTCTTGTGAAAACCCCGTAAAGCAGCTATGACCAGCACATAAACAACTCCTATGTCTCCTGCAATACCCAAATTTCATTGCCATACATCAGAGTTGGAACAATTACACTTTTATGCACAGCCATTTGGGAATCTCTTGAGAACCCATCATTCCTGTAAAAACCTCCTAACACAGCTATGACCAGTACATAAACAACTCCTATGTCTCCTGTAATACCCAAATTTCATTGCCATACATCAGAGTTGGAACAATTACACTTTTATGCACAGCCATTTGGGAATCTCTTGAGAACACATCATTCTTGTGAAAACCTCCTAATGCAGTTATGACCAGCACATAAACAACTCCTATGTCTTCTGCAATACATAGATTTCATTGCCATACATCAGAGTAGGAATAATTATTTTTATACACAGCCATTTGGGAATTTTTTGAGAACCCATCATTCCTGTGAAAACCTCCTAAAGCAGCTATGACTCTGAATGAAGAATTCACTATCCTACAAATTTGATTATCCAGTTTGTTCTCACTGTCAAACATGCTTCCTAAATACACAAACTCATTCACCTGGTCAACCACTGTGCTATTTAGACTCGCTTACCTTGCATTCAGTACTAACAGTTCTTCGCTTTAAAACCACAACTTTGGTTTTTCCATTATTTATACTCAGTTTGAATTTCATACAAACTTTGTACATCTGGGACAACATATTCTTCAACTCACTTTTGCTTTCTGCCAAAAGGACTGTGTCAGCATACAGCAGTCTGCACACACGGATATTACCAAGGCATCTACCTTTGGCCTTAATGCATGCACTGACTCTTTGAGACATGCTTTCGACAGGTTTGTCCACAATAACCAATGGGCCGGGACCATACCGCAAAAAACACCCCCATACGAGTACACTGCCAGCTCCAAAATCGACCGTAGGAACAGTACACTGTAGTAAATAGCATTCCCTCGGCTACCGCCATACCCACACACGGCCATCAGACTGATGGATCGTGTATCTGGATTCATCAGTCCATAGGACCTGTTTCCATTGATCTATGGTCCATGATAAATGTTCTTTACACCATGCTAAACGCCGAGTAGCATTCCGGGTGGAGATGAAAAGCTTATGAGCAGCAGCACGACCATGGTAACTCATGGAATGAAGTTCTTTGCGAATGGTACGTGTACATACCGAGGTTCCAGCATTGTTACTCACCTGTACACTGAGGTCTTGTGCGGTACTCCGCTGATTAGCTGTAACAACTCTCCTGAAGCTTCAATGTCCTCTATCACTGATTTTCTTTGGTCTGCCGGTACACTTTGCTGCTTCAGGTACGCCATGTGCCTTCCACTTATTCACTACATCCAGAATAGTTCACTTGGGTGTATTTAAACGCCACTCGGTTTCTCTTGTGGACAACCCACTAATATAAGACCCAACAATCTTTCCTTTCTCACAGTCAGTTCTCTCCTGCCGGGACATTTTCACTCAAGCTCACAGTGCGATATGATCGTGATCAGCTGCAGACTTGCTTTTATAACGTTTGCAGCTGTACTGCACATCTTAACAATGCAGCAAATCAGTGTATTTGCTTTTGAAGCTGGTGTCCAGTGACTTTTGTCTATATAGTGTATATTAAAAAGCCATGGGGATATTATACACTGGCGTGAAAAAATTAAGGACGAGACGGTTTTTCGAATGTAACGTCGTGCAGAAGTGCTCCACATCGACTCAAATCATACCATAAGATCCCCAAGATGTAAGAATATGGGACAAGTGAGCAAAACTGTCCAAACAAGGAATCCAAAGGATACAAAGGCACTTTATTGAAAAAGGTAGCTTCGAGCACAACTGGACAGAAGTCAGAAACGTCTAGGTGACAGGCGGCTGCCAAGAAAAATCTAGGCTTTAGTAGGGGATATGATCAGCCCTGACTGCGTTGCAGGATTTACGTCTGTCCATGCTGAGGACGAGGTTGTCAAGGAGCTGTTAAGGCATCGCGGCCCATTTTTCTTGTAGCCAATTGCAGCTGCGGAATCGTTGCTGGTGACGTGCTGCCAAGCGTCTCCCGAAAAGGTCAGACACGTGTTCGATTGGATTTAGGTCCGGGGACCTTGCGGGACAATCCATGCGCTGAATATCTTCACTCTCCAACAGCTCTGCAACAGCCACTGTATGATGAGGTGTAGCATTGTTGTCCATGTAGAACTCGGGACCCACGGCACCTCTAAACAAACGCACGTGAAGCAGGAGAACCTCTGTGGAATAGCGGACACCAGTGACTGAACCTCTTTGGAAGATGTGGAGGTCAGTACGGCTACCAATCATGATACTGCCCCAAACAAGAACTCCGCCACCTCCAAACAGGTCCCTTTCGATGATGTTGAAGGTGTGATTGTGCGTTCCCTGCTCTCTCCAGATGTGTATACGTCCAGAATCGCTCGTCAGACTAAATCAGCTCTCATCCGTAAAGAGAACTTGACCTCATTGCTGACATGTCCAGTTCTTATGTTCCTAGCACCACAGAAACTGCCATCTCTGATGAGCAGGCGTTAATGGCACACACTGTACTGGTCGTCGTGCAAATAGACCACCTTTGTGCAGCCTCCTTGGCCACGGTAAAACGCGATAACGGACATCCAGTTGTCTGTTGCATGTGCCTAGCGATTTCTCCCACTGTCTCTTCTCGCCTGTAGGACAATATACCGGTCGTCCGCCGCTGTGGTTGCTTGTGGGTGACCACTGCTAAACTCTCGGACAGCTGTTCCTGTCGTTTGAAATGCTCTTCAAGCTCGTGAAACGATGCTGTGAGCGATCCCGAACTCCTCGACCACAATAGTCACACTTCAACCTTCTTCCAACTTCCCAATGATGCGACCTCTGGTAAAGTCATCCAGATGTCGTCTACTGGATTGCCTGTTGGGCATATCACATGGTGGCAGCAACTCGACGTCGTTCAAACCGATGTACACCGTGGAATAGCTTTCACCGAATTGCTGAGCGTACACCGCCCGTGTGCTTTTATACCCTTCCGACCCCCCCCCCCCACGTCATGCTGCATATATGCGCATGCCCTATCGTACCGGACCCTAGTCTTATCTCCTGAGTAGTCTTTCAGTCCGTTCTGCCTGTTCGTTCCACTGTTATGCTAATTTCTCCTCTTCGTCCTTAATTTTTGCACACCAGTGTACAACCTTATCTGACTCCTTACCAATAGAAAACCATTTTGATCCAACACCATTACAAAATAGTCTTCTTTACTCATTAATTTATTGTACAATATTAAGGACATGTCATATGTCACAGTATTTTATCATGTTAATGTTCTATTCATGTTAATTAGAAAGTGATTCCAACACTTCATAGTCAGAATCACTTGAACTTGGTTCACCTTCAGATTCTTGTTTCTGAATCTACTTTTCTATTTTGTTGTTTCTTTTCCATCTGAGTTTTCTTGTCTTCTAATATGCTAAATGTTGTAGAAATTTTATACTGGATTCCAAGGGACAGAAAAAGAACCAGAAGACCACATGGGAGATGAATAGATGAAATTTGAAAGCATGCCGGAGTAACATGGAGGAGACAGGCTCAAGACAGACTTGTGGAAGGAACTTGGGGAGACCTTCATCCAGAAGTGTATTGATAATGGTTGTTGTTGATGATGATGATACATACAAGAGCATATAAATATTGCTAAAACCTTGCCTCACAAAATTTCCCTGTATTTTTAATTTAAGCGAATTTGTGAAAAATGTCCTTTTCCCCTTCATGAAATGAGGTTGCAATTTTCCTGTGCCAGAGGAAATATGTTAATCAGTAGGTAGGCTGCCACCTACTGATTGAATAACATTATTGCATTTAAAAATAAGTAATTTTAAAAACAATTTTAAATTTGATTTTAAAGTTATGTAACTCTAACAAAAATTAGCGATACAGTGTTGTTAGGTGATATTTTTTGAAAAATAAAAGTTTTGATAGATTTTGTGTATATTGGGTGGGTGGGCATAATCATCATCATTTAAAAGTGAAGTCTGCATTTAGAATCTGTGTCATGGGAAGGGATGCTAAGAATGTGAGCAATACTGCTGATTGTCCTCAACAAACAAGGTTATGTCAGATGTTTAACATATTTTTACCTTCTTTTTAACCATGGCTGTGCACAGTGTTAACCATATTTCTACTATTACACGATAAACAGAAATATGTGGTACAACATATCTCCTCTACATTTATAATTATTAACCATGCATTGAATGAGCGAGGCTACCATTGCTTCTGAGATGTTATGATATGCCAAATCCTTACGTATGTTGGCATTTAAGATGTCTAATATGAACTAAAATTTCAGGTGTCAGGACTTGTACCATCATGGAATGACCTGTGATATGTTTCAGAGATGTAGAGTTGACAAAGACTATCAACTAAAGGTAAGGAAATTAATTTCTAAATCAAAATTATATATAAAATTTCAACCTTTTATTAAATGTTGCTTAACAGAAGAGTGGTTGTTGGCTGGCTGTTAGTGGACAGTCTGATCCTGGTCATTTTGCTAGTACCATTTGTGATGGTGTAGAGTAATCGTTAAAGGTTTATGATTTTGTGTATATTGGTTTATTTTTTGTTTTTAATGTTCAGTAAGTTAAAAAAGTGTTTCAGTTTCTTCAAAATTTATTCCCATAATTCTCTTTGAGTGATTCAAAAATTTGGATGCTACATCAATATTAAATTGTAACTTTCCAGCTTATTCTCAGACTTAAATAATTTTCTCCTGGTTAATCGCATAGGCATTACCAGCACAGTGCAGTTGCGTAATTGCCAGCGTCGCATCGTGTCACTGGTAGGTGTATTTGTCGTGTCGATCCCCCAACCAGTTTGGAGTTTGTCTAAAATTTTCACTGAATGCCACATGACATCAATGTGCAGTTGGGTTTCAAAATTTGCCTTGGATGTCATCCATTTCTGGCAGCTGTACTTTTGATTTGCACTGTCCCCCAGCATTAAACTGCTCACCCAATTGGTTGCATTTCTGGCAGAGAATCCAAATGGTGGCCTAGGCTCCATTTAGCAGCAAGGGATCCATAGAATTTTAGAACATAGAAAAGATGTTTCGAAAGCCAATCCTAATACTGCCTTGTCTATTTTGACAATGGAAGACACATCTGCAGTTCCCCACTGGAACGAAGCAAAACGAATTGCTTCTTTTGACAATCGTTTTGCCCTCCGTTACCGTGAAAGCATAGAAATTATTTTCAACTCAATGACTTGCAACTCCGAATCTCCTCTCTACATTCCGTTGATCTGGAGATCAATTCTAAGTTTTGGCTACAAAAATAAGAAAAATTCAAATGTAGAATCTGGCAACAATCTTAGTCCTCCATTGGCGTGATGAAGACCTAAGATAAGGTCGAAAGCTTTCCAACTTACGAACTTTTTGTAAAAGTTTTCAGTTAACGTAACTAGCGTGATCGGGTTGCCTTTGTTCGTCATCGTCATCATCGTCATATAATGCCTTATGATGAGTCCCAAAGCATTGATCTGCCCACCTAATCTGCTTTCCTGGCTGCGAATCTGAGTGGAGGTGTAGGCTCCATTTAGCAGTAAGCAGGGCCGGATGTGCGTCGGAGCCCATCATTACCAAGGGCCCAGGAAGCATGCCTGGGCAAATAGTAGAGAGAGAAAGAGAGAGGGGTTTATGAAATAGTTTTACTTTTGTCTCATATGATTTCCACTTGGTCAGAAACAGAGGCTGGAAGGTAAATTGATTTCAAGGCAGTGACTCACCAGCGGTAAAGGTTTCGTGTCGCTCTGTTCAGCGGGATTGGCGAGACAGTTTCAGCTTTTCACTACTATCCTCCCACACCTCCCAATTTGCAAATTGGAACCGTTAACAGTCAAAGTCCCCTGTATCTTCACAGTGCATAACAAAAAAGATGTTCTAATAAAAATATACAATGCTAAATCATAAAAAAAAAAAAAAAAAAACCAAGACAAAATCTAGGAATCTTAAGCTTTTAACTCATGTTCTTAGGAGAACAATGGAAAATACAGTGACTTATTATGAAGACTCTGCGGATATTGTATTAGTTCGAAGAATGCACTACATATTAAATATCACAATCATATTGCTACGGTTTTGTGTTTTAATGGACTTCATAATGATTTCCTGTCGCACGCTTTTGGGGGCCCACTCAGATGTCTTATCCTTGGGGCCCACCAAGGCCTTAATCTGGCCCTGGCAGTAAGTGATCTTTACAATCTGTAATGTCATATGATGAGTCTCCCAGCATTGTGCTGGCCACCTAATTTGGTGCATTCTGAGAATCTGGAGGTGCAGGATCCATGTAGCAGCTAGGATTCTTTACAGTCTGTAATGCCATATGATGAGTCCCCCAGCATTGTGCTGGGGGACTCATCATATGGCATTACAATTTGGTGCATTCTGATAATCTGGAGGCACAGGATCCATGTAGCAGCTAGGGATCTTTACAGTCTGTAATGCCATATGATGAGTCCCCCAGCATTGTGCTGGCCACCCAATTTGGTGCATTATGAGAATGTGGAGGTGCAGGATCCATTTAGTGGTAAGGGATCTTTGCAGTCTAATGCCATATGATGAGTCCTCCATCATTGGGCTGACCACCCAATTTGGTGCATTCAGAGAATCTGGAGGCGCAGGATCCATTTAGCAGCTAGGGATCTTTACAGTCTGTAATGAATGCCACATGACATCAATGTGTAATGCCATATGATGAGTCCCCCAGCACTGTGCTGGCCACCCAATTTGGTGCATTCTGAGAATCTGGAGGTGCAGGATCTATGTAGCAGCTAGGGATCTTTACAGTCTGTAATGCCATATGATGAGCCACCCCAGCATTGTGCTGGCCACCCAATTTGGTGCATTCTGAGAATCTGGAGGCACAGGATCCATGTAGCAGCTAGGGATCTTTACAGTCTGTAATGCCATATGATGAGTCCCCCAGAATTGTGCTGGCCCCCAAATTTGGGGCATTCTGAGAATCTGGAGGCACAGGATCCATGTAGCAGCTAGGGATCTTTACAGTCTGTAATGCCATATGATGAGTCCCCCAGCATTGTGCTGGCCACCCAATTTGGTGCATTCTGAGAATCTGGAGGTGCAGGATCCATTTAGTGGCAAGGGATCTTTGCAGTCTGTAATGCCATATGATCAGTCCCCCAGAATTGTGCTGACAACCCAATTTGGTGCATTCTGAGAATCTAGAGGCACAGGATCCATGTAGCAGCTAGGAATCTTTACAGTCTGTAATGCCATATGATGAGTCCCCCAGCATTGTGCTGGCCACCCAATGTGGTGCATTCTGAGAATATGGAGGTGCAGGATCCATTTAGTGGCAAGGGATCTTTGCAGTCTGTAATGCCATATGATGAGTCACCCAGAATTGTGCTGACTACCCAATCTGGTGCATTCTGAGAATCTGGAGGCGCAGGATCCATGTAGCAGCTAGGAATCTTTACAGTCTGTAATGCCATATGATAAGTCCCCCAGCATTGTGCTGGCCACCCAATTTGGTGCATTCTGAGAATCTGGAGGCGCAGGATTCATGTAGCAGCTAGGAATTTTTACAGTCTGTAATGCCATATGATGAGTCCCCAGCATTGTGCTGGCCACCCAATTTAGTGCATTCTGAGAATCTGGAGGTGCAGGATCCATTTAGTGGCAAGGGATCTTTGCAGTCTGTAATGCCATATGATGAGTCCCCCAGAATTGTGCTGACCACCCAATTTGGTGCATTCTGAGAATCTGGAGGCACAGGATCCATGTAGCAGCTAGGGATCTTTACAGTCTGTAATGTCATATGAAGAGTCCCCCAGCATTGGACTGGCCACCCAATCTGATGTATTCCTGGCCAAGAATCTGAATAGAGGTGTAGGATCCATTTAGTGTTAAGGCATTGTTAAAGTCTAATGCCATATGAAGAGTCCCTCAGCATTGGGCTGGCCACCCAGTGGAGTGTATTCCTGGACGAGAATCCGAATTGAGGCCTGGGTGGACTCCATTCAACAGTAAGGGATCTTTATGATCTGTATCTGCCCAATTGATCTGGTTCATTTCCACCTAAGAATCTAAATTGAGGCCTGGGCTACATTTGACGACAAGGGATCTTTATTATCTATAATGCCATATGAAGTGTCCCCCAGCCTTGGGTTGGCCACCCAATGTAGGGATTTTTTCATGCAAGATGGCAGCCATGGCTCCATTTGGTGTCTAGGGATCTTGACAATTTGTGATGCCATATGAAAAAGAAGCTTTGTAATCAAATGAGACTGTTCATATTAGGCAATAGTACATTATTAAATCTTTTTCTTCAGGAGATGTGTGACCTCACAAGAGATTCATAATTGCTTAAAAATATTTATAATCATCTTTAGAAATGAATAATAGTATGTACAAGAAAATACTGATCCACAGGAGTCATGACTGGTCTGCTATTAAAGACTTATTATATTTCTGCACCCTTGTTTACACAGTAATAGAGAGTAATAATAAGTGAGAATTTATTACACTCATTGTCAAAAAAATAGTTGCACCCAGTAGGACGTGTTGGATTGCAATGTTATTCGAGAGGAAGGTAAAAGCTACCAGTTTAACAATAGATGATTAAACATTGAGACTGATATGGGCAATATTTATTGAGCTACACTGCAATAAGTAGTGTCTCTCAGTATGGCCTCAGGCCACCATGTTTGCTCACACAGCATGCCAGATGTCTAGGCATGGAGTTGTACAGGTTCCTAATGATGTCCTGTGATAAGCCATTCCGTGCAACTTGAATCTTCTCACGCAGTTCTTGCAGATTGTATGGCAGGGGTGGAGTGTGGATAGTGCATCCAAGAGTATCCCACACATTTTCAGTCGGCGATAGGTCTGGCGATGTGGCTGGCCATGGCAGAGTGTCAGTGCCTTGAAGGCAAGCTCTCTAGACAGCAGCAGTATGCAGATGAACGTTGTCCTGCTGGAAAATCACACCGGAGTGAGGGTTCAGAAAAGGTAAAGCCACTGATTGCAGAACCTCATTAATGTAACATTGGGCTGTCAAAAGTACCTGCAATGAACACCAATGGAGATCTGACATCATAGTCAGTTGCACCCCACACCAGCAGGCCTTCTGGATGTGTGACGCTCTACAACAAACCATTCATCTTGGCGCTGACCATGGTGCCTCCACAGACGGATTCATTGGTCGTCTCCTCCAAGACAAAAGCGGGACTCGTCACTGAAGATCAGCGACTGCCATTCTGAGTGGCTCCATGACAGTCTGGCACGGCACCATAGCAGTCTTTGGTGACGGGGCTGTGGTGTTAAGGGCAGTTGATCTAACAGTCTGCGTGTGTGTACTATGTCATGCAGCCATCTGCTAATGGTGCTGGCACTAATTGGACAATACATGGAAGGCACCACCGCACAATGAATATCTGCAAATGTGGCTGTTGGGTCACTGCGCATTTCAGACAACCCGTTGGTCCTCTGTCTCTGTGGTTTGTCTAGGTCTCCCAGACCCTCCCTGTGGCTGCTGCATGCCTTGTAGTATCCATTGCCACCAACAGCGTACTATGGTGATATTCGCATGATTGGTATGGCGCACAATATGGTGATAAGACCGTCCCCTTTCCCGGAGCATAGCGATGCGGCCCCTCTCCAACTCCTCCAAATCCTCTAATTTCTTCCAAACTTTTCTCCAAGTCATACTTCACTTGCAAAGGGTGCAACCAATAAAACAGTATGAGTCAGAATGACAACCATGCACAATGGAATGACCTTATATGGCCGGTCAGGCACAGCACTACGACCCCTCCTTGCTCGCGTCACTTGCTCAGCCGAGCGCGATTCTTGAATCATTTGCATGTGTCACGATGTCAAACCTACCCACCAAGTTTCATTCCTGAATTCCTAAGCAACTATTTGTTTCATTAAAAAATAGTTGCTTCCTTCTAGGTGCAACTATTTTTTTGACGATGAGTGTATTTTATACATAAAAACATTTTCAATTTAGGAGAAAAACAACATTCAATTTAATACATTCAGGGCAACTTGCCATTTCATGGTCTTGCTCCCAATTCCACATTTCTAGCACGTGAGTTGTGATCAAAATGCCGCATGTTTTTAGAGATGCCGTGGGGGCCATTCACTTTTCTCAGCTGAAGTCATTTACTTTATTATATTCTGTTCCTGGTCGTATAATGTTTTTTTTCTTCTCCTGAGGCGTCATTTAGTAATCTGTAATTCTTCATTTTCCTACAAAAACGTAGTCATGCCAATATGCTCACTAGACACACCTGCGGTCCTATTTACATGTCAACAGTCAAAAAACTATCGGGTTTTTTCGTCATACATACACACCAAACTTCATTATACACTATATACAACCAACAAATGCTCTATGAACTCACTATATACATATATACATAAGATATTTCCTCCTCGGTCAACTACATTGATGTTTTTAACCATGCCTTCCGCTTGCACATATCTCATTGTCCATTCTGTCTGTTACAGTGGACAATGAGATATGTGCAAGCGGAAGGCATGGTTAAAAAACATCAATGTAGTTGACCGAGGAGGAAATATCTTATGTATATATGTATATAGTGAGTTCATAGAGCATTTGTTGGTTGTATATAGTGTATAATGAAGTTTTGTGTGTATGTTTGACGAAAAATAACCCCGATAGTTTTTTGAGTGTTGATATGTAAATAGGACCGCAGGTGTGTCTAGTGAGCCTATTTGGCATGACTACGGTTTTGTATGAAAATGAAGAAGTAATTGAGGATTACTAAATGATGCCTCAGGGGGAAACCCCCCCCAAAAAAAAAATTATACTACTACCAGGAACAGAATATAATAAAGTGAATGACTTCAGCTGAGAAAAGTGAATAGCCCCTGTGGTGTATCTCTAAAAACATGCGACATTTTGATCACAACTTACATGCTAGAAATGTGGAATTGGGAGCAAGTTACCCTGAATGTATTAATTACATTGTTGCATGTTTAATTTAAACCTTATGATATTGGACATGTTTCCAATGTATGGGATATTTACAACATTCGATTTTTTTAGCTGTAAATGTGGTGCACTGGATGCATGCGCTTTGATAGAATATATCTTGTTGCTCGATTGAACAACGAATATAGATTCAGAATCGTCAATGCCACAATTGGACATCTCTGAATTGCCTGCGTTTACTGTTCTTCACATAACATTAATCACATCATAAAATTACATCTCCCTGTAGCAGGAATTGGAACCTGCATCTCCCGATTTCCGATTGAGCAGGCTATCTTTTACGCCACCCAGAACGATCAAGTTGGAAGTATCTGAGATGTGGGTTTAAGGCTATGATGAGATGAAAATGCAGTCTGCACTATGGATTGAAAAATTCACAAAGACCGAAAAAAGTGTTGAAAGTCAGGTCAAACATAAAAGTTGTGTTGAGAGTCCATTCCTTGGAGGCTGTGAAAGATGGAGTCACTGAATTTTTTTGCATCCAAGCCAGCCACCTTGTATTACAACGGCATTGCATCTCTGGCTGAACGTCGGCAAAGGACCCATAGACTCTGATGGACAGTATTTTGCCGAATAGCCATATGTGGTCAATGTGTGGTACCGGACTGAAAATTGTACATCAAAACACTATAAACTTATGACCAGAGTTGTATAAAAATAAAATGTATCTGTGTACACAACCATTGAAACAGAAAACTTGCTGCAAACCGGCGAAACAAGAATAACCATACAATAAGATAATTTAAAGAAAAATTAATAAAACAATAAATAATTATTAGAACATTAGATTCCAATTAGGACAAAATAAGTACATTACAGTTGAATGGGCAGCCATGTGTGTAAAATGGATCTTTATGGTAAAATATGGGACCATGAACCTCATTAAAAACAACTGACTAAAGAAAAAAAATTATATCCAGGAAAAGTTCCACTAATGAACTTTAAAAGTTATAAGTAGCATTTTCAACAATTTCATTAAAAATAGTAAACTTTCAAAATACGTAAAGGGAATATTTTAATTTAATAAATAGCAACTATAAGAGGAATCTGGCAATTAAATTTAAATTCTTTCTATGTAAATGAAACTTTTGATAGTTTCTATACATGGTGAACAGGCCTTGATAAAATCTAGAGGCCAGAAATGTCCGCAAAAACAAAAGAACTCGGAAGATGTGGAAAATAATTGAAAGTTCAAGTTAAAATAGAATTAAGTATATCAATTTGAGTAAAGCCTCGAGTAAGCGTTTTAATTGCTGTAAATAACATTTAATTTTTTGTTTAATCTACAAGCAAAAACTATCTGCTAATAATATGGAAACTATCCGCGTGTGCGTGTACGTCCTACATTCTGCTACTCTGCTTATGACTCACCCTAATATAAGTCATGTGACTTATACTCTAAGCTAAAAAATACAGTATTAAAAAAAGACTGCACATTTTGTAACTTTTTGAAGGGAAAATACTGCTAATAAAATGCTAACTTTGCGAAACTTTTTTTTAGTGTCTACCCACCTTAATGCAGCTTTGTTTTGTGATAAGATATTCTGATTAGAAACTTTTTTTTTATTATAGGTGTGGATGCACGAAGACTCTGGGAACCGGAAACTGTGCCCTAAATGCTCAGCTCCCATCGAGAAAGTGGATGGGTGCAATCATGTTCTTTGTACTCAGTGTGATACTCATCTTTGTTGGATGTGTTTGAGGACGTTCCCTCGTGGTCAAGATGTATATGACCATATTCCATTCTGTGAACATTTATCTTAGTATTATCATCTTCTAGCACAAGTATGTGTGCTCGTGTTAAAACTTAAAACAAGCGTGTAGCATGCAACTTGAATGACAGCAAGATCAGTACCCCCTCCGATGAGGTGGTTTTGTAAAACGCAGTTACTTAAGTAAGTTTGTTTTTCACTGGGAGGGGGAAAGAAAAATGCAAATTGGCCTTATTGTCCTATTTAGAAGCTAAATGTGATATCTACAAATTGGGAATGTGTTTATGTTTTCAGTTTCATTGCAAAAAATTTGTAAAAAGTACATCTTTCATGGACATTATTTTTTTTCTTTTTCAATCATTGTACAGGAAAATTACCTGCCCACATCACAGTAAGAGCTAAGTTCCTAACACTCTAAACTTTCAAACAACTTTTTTAAATGCCATAAAGTAACTTTGGTAATGACTCGCTGCAGTATTGATGTATGCAAACTATTTTTGTTCTAGCTTTTGGAGTGAAGGCATTTTGTAATACCTAACATTGCATGATGCGTGTAAATATAGAAAATTGTGGAGAAATTTGATATTTGTAATAAAATCATTTTTCGTGGACAGTGATTGGTAGTTAGTTATGTGATTTTTTTTTATATTGCACATCTTGATTTTTATGAAACAGTTTCTTGTGAGCCATAAAAAATACTAAGGAAAAATCAAATCTTTGTAATTTTTATAGATTTCTGTATGAAATATTTGTCACAGAAGGGTTTTTTAAAACAACTATCATTGTTACCAGTGCCATTATATTTTAATTTTTTCTTTTTGTTAGTGACATCACATCACAGTTAATAATTAGTTACATTCGAAGTAGAGAAGTGAACCTGGTTAAAACAAGCACGAATGAGCAACCGAAGAAAGTTAATAGATCGCCAAACACATTGGCCAGTTGACTTCACACACACACACACACACACACACACACACACACACACACACACCTGTTTTTGCTTTGGAAAAATTGCTTGGGAAAATCCACAAAAAGTGGATCCCAAGATAGGCGGTAAAAATAAAAGAATGTTGCGACGTGGTGTCCACTCACACCAATCAATCACAGAGTTTTCAGTGGCAGGAAAAAAATATATTGCTGTCGGCGCTGCGGCATGTGTTGGACTTATCAAGATAACACCATTAGGCCCCGCTCACCGGACTTCGGGTCTCTCAGGGATACAGAAACACCGATCTTAGTGCGCTGCAATTTGAATCGGGAAGGGGGAGCGTATGTATGACATCACTGTCATGCTTGTGCATGCAAACTCGCAAACAACTAGGATAGTAATTCATATGTTTTGAACTGTCTAATTTTTTTGTCTGTGTAATTAATATTATATTTTTCTTTTTTTCTCTCTTTTGTTTTATTTTATCTTATTTATCCATCAACGCAAGGCCCCGTGCGTTCAGACGCGCAGCACACCCTTAACGGCGACCCTTATGTTATGGAAATTGTAGGTCCGATACGGACAACGGAAAACATCGAGCATGCTATGATGGCTGAAAGTTCCTTCAGCATGATACAATGAAATTATAATCATGTGAGAGCATAAAGAAAGAAAAGCAGCAGGGAAGAAATGGGATTGAAAAGCTGTCAGCAGAAAAAAAAATTAAGCAGCGAACGCCTGCGCAGCTGCAGTCAGCGCAAAACAGATACGGTTGTGGAACTTGCTGAGAAGAAAGCAAAGCTTTGTTTGCAAAAGGAAATTTGAGCTAGTGTTCTATCTAGCAGGTACCAAAAAACAAAACAAGAAAAAAAAACTGAAGCAATATCTTTTAAAACTATTTTATTTTGTTTTGAATTTCACAATTTTATATTGGAAATACAGTGATGTCCTCCAAATTTACATAAATAAATTACTGCAAACAATTCAGTCTTGTTCGTTCTGCATTATATTCACACTTTTTTGCCATGCTATCTATGATGTCACAGTACATACGATGTGAGATCTAAAAGTTTCCATAGTGGTCTCAGTGTATCACCAGCATGCATGTGTTATGGTTTGGACCTCAACCATCCTCTACAGTAGAATGTGACGAGTCACATGACACTTCAGAGAAGTAAGTACGAACTTAAAACTTAAGTTACGTAAGAAACTTTAATTTAAGGGAACTTTCAACTGATTACCTCAGTCTTCATCAGCTTTGTGACTAACGGGCAATGACGATGGTAGTGGTTGCCAGATCCGTAAAGTTATATACATTAAAAGAAATTGATTTCCATATTAATGATATGATGAAAGAGAAATAAAGGTAACTTGATCACGCTAGTTACGTTAACTGAAAACTTTTACAAAAAGTTCGTAAGTTGGAAGCTTTCGACCTTATCTTAGGTCTTCATCACGCCAATGGAGGGTTAGTCCTCCATTGGCGTGATGAAGACCTAAGATAAGGTCGAAAGCTTCCAACTTACAAACTTTTGTAAAAGTTTTCAGTTAACGTAACTAGCGTGATCAAGTTACCTTTATTTGTTAATATTGTTACGTGTTTTGCCCATAATTGTCAAGTTGAAAGAGAATCTCGGGGTGCACAAGGGTGCTTGAAAACCTGGAAAGTCCTTGAAAATCATGATTACATTTTCAAGGCCTGGATAACCCGTGAAAAACAGTGTTTTTTCAAAGCTGTCTTGAAAAGCCTTGAAATTTGAAATTAGTGCTTAAAAAATATATTTGAATTTCTTTTAGGAAATCAGTGTTACCTCTTTTCTAGCATGTCTTGTAAAAAAAGACTGCACTTACGTTACTGGCTTGTCCGTCTGTCTGTGGACACCATAGCTCTGCAACCATTGGTCTGATCTGAAAAATTCTTTTTGCATTGGGAAGCTTGAAATGTGCAAATGATGATCCTTGCAGTCAGTTGTTTTTTTAACGATGCACAACTTTGCCGCTAAAGGGCATGCAGAAGATATTGAATTCAAAATACATTTTATTCCATATATTTGCTTCTAAAAATTCCGATTAAAAAATTCTTTTACCTTTAAATTCCATTTATGTTGAAGACTATTTGAGTCACTTTTTCAAGTTACGCATAGATTTTCCGCTAGGGGGCATAAAAGTGAAATGTGTTTTCCCCGATGTTTCTGCTTCTAAAACTCCGATTAAAAAAAATTATTTCTGAACCGAATACAGCTCCTGATGGGAAATGTGTTGCACATAATTTCTAATAGCTGGCAAAGAATGGTTTGGCCACCAGGAGTGTAAGTGTTAATTTCTGCTTCGATATACACCATATTGAAAGTCACCAGACACCTAGAAGAGAAACGCAACATAGCATTTATTGACATACATTAGTACGCTGTCGGTCCACCTTTGGCCTTAATGCATGCACTAACCTTTCGAGACATGCTTTCGACAAGGTTTTGGATCACAGCGATAGGTATGCGCTTCCATTCAGAAGCGCATACCTATTGCTGCTAACTGTTGCTTAGTAGTAGGCCTTAGTTCCAAACTTATGTGGTGCTCTAATTCACCCCATAGGTACTTTATAGGATTAAGATAAAGGCTTTGTGCTGGCCAGTCCACACACGAAATGGAATTATCGTCAAACCACGCCGCAACAGTCCTTGCTTTATGGCTCGGTGCATTATCGTGCTGGTACCAACAAGGCTCTGTTCCATAGTACTGCCACAGAGTTGGTAGGGCATAATTGTCCAGAATATTGTGATAGGCATGCTGGTTAACAGGTTTGTCCACGATAACCACTGGGTCGGGACCATACCACGAAAAACACCTCCACACAAGTACACTGCCAGCTCCAAACTTAAACGTAGAAACAGTACACTGAGGTAAATAGCGTTCCCCCAACTGCCACCATACATACCCACACACTGCCATTAGACTGATGGATCATGTAACTGGATTCATCAGTCCATAGGACCCGTTTCCGTTGATCTACGGTCCACGATAAATGTTCTTTACACCATGCTAAATGATGAGTAGCATTCCGAGTGGAGATGAAAGTCTTATGAGCAACTACACGACCGCAGTAACCCATGGAATGAAGTTCTGCAAATGGTACGTGCTACATACTGAGGTTCCAGCATTTTACTCACCTGTACACTGAGATCTTGTGCAGTAGTACTCCATTGATTAGCTGTAACGACTCTCCTGAGGCTTTGTCATTTTTTATCGCTGATTTTCTTAGGTCCGCCGGTATGTTTTGCTGCTTCAGGCACGCCATGTGTCTTCCACTTATTCAGCACATCTAAAACAGTTGAGTTGGGTATGTTTAAACGCCTCTCGGTTTCTCTTATGGACAACCCAGTAATATAACACCCCACAATCTTTCCTTTCTCAAAGTCAGTTCTCTCCCGCCGCAACATTTTCACTCAACCTCACAGTGCGATATGACCGTGGTCAGCTGCAGGCTTGTTTTTATACTGTTTGCAGCTGTGCTACACATCTTAACAAAGCAGCAGATCTGTTCATTTGCTTATGAAGGCATGTCTGGTGACTTTGTCAATATAGTGTATATATATATATATATATACAAACTTAACTCTTCGAGCTACATTCCTGTAATTACTACTTGTTCTTGTGATGAACATAAAGAAACAGTTCACTATGATAAGAATTACAACCATATTATCACCGGAAACTTGAGTTTTGTTGAAAATGAAAAGCTTAGGAATTTATTAGAGTATGGCTCTAAATTCAGACCTTCCTTCACAATTTCCAAAGAAAGGATTCTTGAGAGCTTCACTCAAGATGTAAATAAGTACATCGTAAAAACCAGTTTAACGTACAATCAGCCTATTGAGGCCTTCGCAGAATGGAAATATAATATAATCAATAGCTTCACCGGTGAGTTGGCAGGTCTGGACTTTTGTTTCGACAGAAATCTCTTTTTCTCTGGAGAAGCTAAAAGGTCACTCTCCAAACTACAAGACCAATTTATTTTTACCACTACGGATAAAGCTAGCAATAATTTTGCAATTATCTGTAAGAAGTTCTATTTTGAATTGTTAACTATGGAACTCAATAATAGAGTAACATACGAGCCCGTAAGTTATTCTACCAAGCAGTTAGAAAATCGGTTTAAGGCATTCTTCAAGAAACTTAAAATTCCGCAAACTAGAAGATATGGGCCTGAATTTCCATTTCTTTTTGCAACGGTTAAGTTTCATAAGGATCCTGTGAAGTTCAGGTTCATAGCTAGTGGAGTAAGGAGTCATAAAAAGAAAATAGATCTTGCTTTTGAAGATGTCTTAAAGAAGGTTTTGAAACACATTAGAAACTGTTCTAACTTGATGTACAGAGATTTTTGGATAATTAATAATAATGCAGAAGTAATTTCTACTATACTCAAAGTTTGTCCCCTAGATATTAATAGTTATGATTTTGAAAACCTATATACTAATCTGCCTCTATCAGATATAATCACTACCTTTAAAGAGCTGTATGCAGAATTTAAACTTAACCAATTTGTTGATGTAGGAACTTGGAACTCTTATCTCAATTGCTGCATAAAAAATAACCATTTCTTATATAATAATACTCTCTATAAGCAAGAGAACGGTATTCCAATGGGAACATCAACGTCCACGGATATCGCTAATCTATTCCTGTTCTTTAAGGAATATAAATTCATTAAAAATCACCCCACCTGCTCAGATAACTACCTTTACACTTTTAGATATATTGATGATCTGCTGTGTATCAATAATTCCGAAGTTATAGAGAGTGATTTTGATAATATCTATCCTAGCTCTCTTAATTTATGTAAAACCAACCACAGTAATCAGGAACTTGAGTTCCTAGACTTAAGCATTAAGCTCAACAGAGGTAACCCATCTATTAGCCTCTTTGATAAAAGAGTTAATTTTCCTTTCAAAGTAATTAAATATCTACACTGGAATAATAACATTTCAACCAAAGTAATTGAGAATGTACTAATTTCTCAGGTCCTAAGAATTTCAAGAATTTGCAGCAACAATTTGGACTTCAATTACCACATTAATATACTATTAGAAAGTTTTCTAGAGAACGAAATTCCTTCTTCTTTCATCAAAAGAACTTTAAGAAAAATTATTCTGAATAATAGAGTAAGGTTGGCAGATCTGCTTTAATTTTCTACACAGTTAATAATATGATTCTGACCAATCAAAGCCGTAAGGAAGTTGGCTAGAGGATGCCTATTAACTACCTAAAGGAACCTTAGTGCTATGGATATGACGGTCCTATTAAAACAAAAAAATTAAATAATATAAACAAAATCACAAAAAAAGCTTAAAAATCTGTTTATAAAAGAAAATAAAAACAAATAAAAAAGAAAACTAGTTATTCATCACTAGGATAGCTATACTAAAAATAGTAAAACCAACATTAAAATTAATAAGATTCTGATTAATCTATAGAAGCTCACTAAGGTGATTTAATACATGCAAAGATTATTAAATAAACTGCTCGTGTATTTTATAATATTTCTCATGTATTCTGGAGAGTTAATTCTGCTCATTCTGATCATACAGATTCACAGTCTTAAGTTTATATATTTTTTTTTCTCTGGTTAAAATCTCCGCACGTTGGTTTCTTGCTGTATGAGGAGGCCATCAGCCCCACCCTCACTGCCCCCCAGCGTCTAGGGAGTGGCGGAAGAGGTCAGCCATGTTCTCCTCTTGTGAGGAGAAAAGTTTTTGTAACACAAGAGGTAAGCTCTCTTCCTTGTTTTTGGGTTCTAGGTTTTATAAGTTCAATGTTTGTACTTCATGTACCTTTTCTCTGTTGTTTTTTAGCTTTTCAGCTTTTAAGCATTGGTTTGTCTGTTAACATTTATGCGGGTTTTAACTCTTTCTTTTCTTTGTAACTTTGAGCGTCTTTTTGTGGTACCTAGGAACAGAAGATGGCTAAGCTTGTTCCTTTTCTATGCGCTGTCTATGCGCTGTTTTTTCAAAGTAGTTAAGTTCTTAATAACTAATTAATTATGCACTTAAAGCACTGCTGAAATACTTTGTACATATTGCAACTAACTGTTTAAGGTATATAACTTTCACAAAGTTTTCTTTAGTTAATTATTATCTTTAACTTATTCTCGTTTTCGTGCTGTCATAAGTTGTAGAGTAGGGGGTTTTAGACTCAAGTTTTCTTTCAAAAATCTGTTCGTTATAAATTAACATTTCCTTTTTTAATTGCAATGCAAAATTTGTTTTTCAGGTTTAAATTCTCTCTCAAACGAACTTGGAATTTCGTTATAGCTGAAAATCATTTCTATTTATTATGTCACTCTCACAGCTTGAGTTCTCTTTAATCTTCTTCTCTCTGTTTAATAGTAACAGATGAAGAGCATGGGTCGGGCCATGAAGGTTAATGGATGCAAGCGAAATTGTTAACTAGTGCTAGGTCATGCTACTCTACGGAGGACATGACTTATATATATATTTTTTAAACTATTTTAGGTGGGAATGTTACTTGCATCTATGGCCTTGCAGAAACCCATTTCCAACTAGGTCTTTGTGGAAGTGAGAAAATGCAGAGTTTTTGCTGGTCCTTGATAAAGCCAAGGCTCAGTATTCTCGACACCTTCTACATTCAGTTGTTTTATTTTATTTTTTTTCTTTTCTCCTTTTACTCACACAGGTAGATACATAACCTTTTCTATGTTGTACTAGGTGTGAGTCAAAATTATATATGTATTTTTTTGCTTAGGTATCTTTATAGAATGTGAATTCTGAATTTTCAAAACTGCTGCGTTGCGCGTTTTGATTTTCAGGTTATTTTGCACCCTTCGTTTTAAATTCTAAAATTTTTTCCTTAGTCTTCAGTTTTGCTCTTAAGTATATATATATATATATATTTGGATATATATATATATATATATCCAAATATATATTTCTGAAGTTAACAGAAAAGTAACCAAAGCTCTTATGGAAACAGCAACAAAATTAGCTGGGTCTAAGTACAAGTTGCATGTGAACAAATTATCAGGAAAAACCAAAATGTTGATGCAAAAAAGAAGAGAGATGAGGACAACTAAAGAAGATGTGACTTCCAAAGTGGAATACATAGAGCTATGCAAGACAGTACAAAAAAGTATCACTGAAGACGTAAGAAAATTCAACTGTGAACTAGTGAGGAAAGCAATTGAAAACAACCAAAGCCTAAAGATAGCAAAAGGACATCTCAGTAAGGGAAGAAAACAGATTATGGCACTGAGAAAAGAAGATGGTTCTGTAACAAGAAATAGAGGCGAAATTTTGACAAGAGTGAAAGATTTCTACTCCAAGTTATATGAAAGGGATGATGCATGTACTCCAGACATCATGGAAGGTACCAGAGTTCTTCCAGTCCTCCCAGCAGAAGTTGCACATGCAATCAAGAACATGAAGCGTGGAAAATCTCCAGGAAAAGATGGAATTACTGTAGACATCATACAAGAAGCAAGTGGAGAAATCGAAACTCCCGCACGGGGATAACTGGTTTTCCAGTTATTTGGGAGCGGCGCCCCCACAGCCCGAGCTGACCTTGTGACAGATCATTTTGTCATTACGACTAGAACGATTACATCACCGAAGGGACAGCTGTTCATCCAGCTGATGGGGGATGGCGTCCCCACGGCCCGAGCCGACATGTACTAGATGTGAATTTTCACTTTTTTATGTTTTTTGTTTTTTCACTTGACACGCTCCCGCCTCAGTTGTAGGTTGCTGAGGTTGTGATTATGCGCCAGCTCCGGATTTTAGTTTCTCGTTTTCTTTCCTGTCTTCTCCATTTCATGTTCCTTTCTTTGTTTTTCTGAGCTGGTTAGCTAGACCTGCCTGCACGTTTGCCGTGTGCGGTGACCCGTAAGGTGGAAAAGGGGATGCTGGAGGCTGAGGTTTCTGGAGGCCTGGGTGTTGTTTTCGCCAGTTGCCAACACTCCTCTTTGCCCCCTGCTTCACCCTAAACAGGCGGCTGGGAACTAACCCACTCCTAGTCAATGAGGTCTGTGGCCGAGTGGAGCCCAGACCTCTAACGGCTTGTCGTCTCGTACGACAGGGTGAGTCTGGGGATAGGGTGGGCATGCCAAAGGGGTGTTCCCCAGGCATGGGAAAGTCTGGGTGCACGCCGAGCGTATGTCTGCCCTATCAACTTGCTATATCCGCTTGCTATCCCTAGAGCCGTGTCCTGCGTCCACTTGGGCTTGCGGACCTCCGGCTCTCCCTCGTTGGGCTCGATTGTGGGTGGGGAAGTCGGCGGACGAATTCTAAAAACTTTTATGGCTCAAAATGAAATTTCCCACGAACCTAAAACCAAAAGAGGTATTGAGGAAGGCTTAGCTCCTTCCGCTAAAAAGCATGTGCCCGATTGCTCGAATGCCAGATTCTTTTTGTGCACTCATTGGACCCTTCAAAGCCTTTGAGTGCCAAAAGTCCATTTTGGATTAACAAAGCACTGCAATCCATAGCAAGTTCTCCCAAGAGCGTAAAGAAGCTCCAATCTGGAGATCTTCTTGTAGAGATGTCCACTGTGGCCTACAGTACCACACTTATTAACACCACCACGCTGCTGGAGACTCCTGTCAAAATAACACCCCATGGATACCTAAATTCATCTCGAGGCGTTGTCTCCTCTCAGGACCTCGTTGAGTGTACTGAGGAAGAGCTATTAGAAGAACTGAGGAGTCAACAAGTTACGGGTGTGCTGCATATACTCTTTAGGCGGAATGGGCAGTCCGTCCCATCCCGCAACATCATTTTAACGTTTGATAGCCCTTCGCTGCCTACGTCCATCAAGGCAGGGTATCTTCACCTAGAGGTACGCCCGTACATCCCTAACCCTTTGAGATGTTTTAGGTGCCAGTCTTATGGCCATTCTCAGCAGTCGTGCAGGAGCAATCCCCGGTGTGCACGCTGTGGTGCCACAGAGCATCTTCTGCAGGAATGTGTGGCCGAGGCTGAGTTTTGTGTGAACTGCAAGGGTTCACACGCGGCATCAGCCAAAGATTGTCCCAAGTGGAAGGAGGAGAAGGAAATCCAAAGGATCAAAACGGTGGAAAATATTTCCTATCCTGAGGCCAGAAGAAAAGTGGTTCCTGTTACATCTGATCGGCGATCATACGCTTCAGTGGTGGTTGCCAAATCTACGGTTGCCACTCAGACCGACATTGAGATCCCCCTTAAGTGTCCTTTCAATGTTAACGACATCATCGCAGCCGGACTGGAGGCACTCCAGTCTCGAGCTAGGGGTCTGAAAGCGCCACCCACCACTTCGCCGAAGCAGACTCATCCCACCCCCAACAAGGGAACTCAGGCCACTTCTTCTAACAAAAAGGCCAAAGCCCAGGATAAGAAACGCATTTCTTCTCCTACAAAATCTCAGGAAAAGACTCAACGTCGTGCGCCTCCCGGTACGACACTTGGAACAAAACATGCTCCGATCTTAGCCCCTGGTCACACGCCTCCAGATCTGGGGGAACCCCCAGCAGAGGCGATGGAGCCGGACTTTGTTTGATCATTTTCATTTCACTAATAACCATGGCTTCAATCATTCAATGGAACTGTCGAGGTTTTCGGACGAACTTTGATGACGTGAAACATCTGCTTTCATTTTACTCTCCGGTGTGCCTTTGTCTACAGGAGACGAAGCTTAAACCATCGGACCTGCTTTCAGTTCGAGGCTACAGTGCATTTCGGACTGATAACTCGTCTGGAAATATAGCCTGTGGGGGAGTCGCTATTCTCGTCCCTCACAGGGTTCCGGTATCTTCCGTCGCGGTTTCCACAACTGTGCAGGCCGTGGCGGTTCGTATTTCTATGCCTGTACCTCTTACTGTCTGCAGTGTCTATCTGCCGCCGGACGAGAACGTGAGCGTCTCTGTACTGGAGAGATTGGTTGATCAGCTGCCTTCACCCTTTCTAATGCTAGGTGACTTCAATGCCCATCATCATTTGTGGGGTAGTGTCAGCATCAGCACGAGAGGTCGTCGCATAGAGTCTCTTCTGTCCTCGGCCTCTTTGTGCCTTTTTAACACCGGTGCTGACACGTACTTCCATGAACCGACACGATCCTTCAGTGTGATCAATTTGACCTTGGGATCACCATCAATTATTGCTGACTGGTCGTGGGCGGTGTGTAACGACCTCCACGGGAGCGACCACTTTCCCATTGTCCTCTCGCATCATGCCAACATGCCAACTTCTGCCTTCCGCCCTCCTCGTTGGAGGATGGAGCGTGCGAGATGGGAGGTCTTCACGCCGTCAGCTTTGATCTCTTCTGCAATGGTGACCCAAGAGTCAATCGACGCAGCGGTTCTTGAAGTCACAAATTGTATTCTTCAGGCAGCTGATCTTTCTATCCCAAAAACATCGACGACACTCTCCAGAAGTCCGAAGCCTTGGTGGAACCCTGAATGCGCAGCGGCTAGGAGAGCTCAACATAAGGCCTGGTCTATGTTTCAGCGTTATCCGACCGATGCTAATCTCGTTAAATTCAAACGAGCAAAATCCTATGCTCGGTTGGTGCGTCGACGTAGCAAGAGGGAGTCTTGGATCCAGTATGTGTCATCTCTCACTTCACGTGCCAGTTCGAAAAGTGTGTGGGACAAGATTCGTAAGATCCGGGGTAACTACAGCTCTCACCGGATATCCATTCTCGAGAGCAACGGCTGCACATATGCTGGAGTCGGGGAGATTGCTGATTGTTTGGGGGAGGCGTTTGCCTCCGTGTCGAGTGACCTGGCGTATCCTTCCTCCTTTCTGAGGATTAAATCCACTGCGGAACGCCAGAGAATCTCCTTTGCGCCTTTTCTCGACATTGGATATAACTCCCCCTTCAGCATGGTTGAACTCAGGGTGGCTCTGCATCGGTCGGTCCCGATGACATCCATTATGACATGCTCCGTCATCTCTCGCAGTCGTCTCTCAAGAATCTCTTAATCTTGTATAATCGTATTTGGTCGGAGCACAGTTTCCCGGAATCTTGGCGAAACGCTTTTGTTCTGCCTTTTCCCAAACCTGGCAAGGATCCCAAGTCTCCCTCTGGTTATCGTCCAATTGCTCTCACTAGCTGTCTGTGTAAAGTTCTTGAACGCATGGTTAATTCTCGGTTAATTCATTTTTTAGAATATCATCAAGTACTTTCACCATCACAAAGCGGCTTTCGCCGTCATCGTTCACCTCACGATCATCTCCTGCACCTTGAGACATCTGTGCGCGAGGCGTTCGTGCGTAGGCAGCACCTGGTTTCTGTATTTTTGATATTGAAAAAGCTTATGATCGAGCGTGGCGGCACGGTATTATCAGTGACCTCCACGCATGCGGATTGCGAGGAAATCTTCCGACATTTATTTTAAATTTTCTTCGCAATCGGGTGTTCCAGGTGCGCCTGGGTACGACGCTATCTGCAACATTCCATCAAGAACAAGGTGTTCCTCAAGGTTGCATTTTATCTGTCACATTGTTCATCCTTCGCATTAATTGTCTCCTCACAAATCTTCCTCCTGCGGTTTCGGCTGCTGTGTATGTTGATGATTTACACATTTTCTGCTCGTCATCCAGCATGAATTTTATTGAAAGGCAGTTGCAGTCTGCAATTAATCAGATCTTTAAAACGGCGAATAGCAATGGTTTCGTTCTTTCTCCCGAGAAGACAGCGTGTGTCCATTTCTGCCGGAGGCGTGGCCTCCATCCTGACCCAGAGCTGTTTTTAGACCGTGCAGCCATACCAGTTTTGCCGGAGGCCAAGTTCCTTGGTCTGACCGTCGACCGTGCGCTTACGTTCCGTGCGCACTTTCGGCGGCTCAAGATTTCCTGTCTGCGGGCTCTATCTATTCTTAAGATCCTTTCGAGAGTCTCGTGGGGCGCAGACAGGACGTCTTTGATTCGTATTTGCCATTCCTTAATCCGGTCGAAACTGGATTATGGTTGTATCGTGTATGGCTCTGCTCGTCGTTCCGTTCTCCGGCCTTTGGACACTATTCACCATCAAGCACTGCGTCTTTGTTCGGGAGCATTTCGAACATCTCCGATTCCCAGCCTTTACGCTGACGCGAACGAACCATCGCTTGAATTACGCCGTCTGCAGCTGTCTATTCAATTCTACCTGAAACTTAGATCTCTTCCAGGCCATCCTTTATACGATGCAGTTTTTCATCCCCAGCATGCTCGTTTATTCGGGAACCGGCCCTCGTGCATTTCAACCTTCGGTCTTCGTATGGCGGCCGTAGCCCGTGATGTAGGGCTCGACCTGTCACTTGTTGGAGAGACCAAGGGCTTTGGGGATCCTCCATGGCACCCACTTGGTGTCATGGTTGATACCACCTTTACATCTTTCGATAAATCCTCAACCCCTGCGTCAGTGTACCAGCAGCTCTTCGCTGAGCACCGTGACCTAAATTTTGATTACACTCCTATTTTTACTGATGGCTCCAAAATGCATGGAGTCGTTGGATCCGCGGCTGTCTGTGTAGATGACGTGTCAGTGGCGCGGATCCCAGCTGACGCCACGGTGTTTTCAGCGGAGATGCATGCTGTGTATCTCGCTCTTCTCCATGTTCGGTCGAGTTCTCATCATCGTGCTATGGTCTATACGGATTCTTTGAGTGTTGTACAGTCACTGTCATCGTTGGACTGCTGTGACCACCCTTTTCTTCTTACCGTACGAAGGCTTCTTTGTTCTTTGCTCGAGGCCGGTGTCCAGATACAATTTTGTTGGATTCCCGGGCATGTTGGAATCTCGGGTAACGAGTGTGCTGATGCGGCTGCTAGATCTGCTTCCTCTTTGGTCGTCACACGCTTGCCACTGTTTCATCGGGATTTCCGCTTTCTGGTTCGCGACCATATCAAGTGAGCGTGGCAAGGTCTGTGGTACCAACAGGTGGAAAATAAACTGCATCGTATCAAACCTAATCTTGAAATTTGGAAATCCACATATCGTCGGAACCGTAGGGAGGAAGTGGTGCTTGCGCGTCTCCACATTGGGCATTGTCGTTTCACTCACCGCTTTTTGCTGTGTGGCGACACTGCGCCGATGTGTGAGACGTGCAGTTGCCGACTCACCGTCACTCATCTTCTGTGTACCTGTGTTCGTTTTCGTGATGTACGTTTTCATTTCTTTCATTCTCATTTGTTGACCAAGGATCGCTGCTACACTGCAGCGGCTCCTCAATGACCACTGCAATACTGTTGCTGTTTTTTCATTTTTTAAACAAATTGACTATTTTAAACGTATCTAGATTTTAGCCTTATCATCATCCTCATTTCTCAGTTTTACTGTATCAGCTAGATTTTAATCATTGTATCATGTTTTTAATATTGTATGTTTCATTATCTTTTTAGCCCTTCCATCGTTTTCATTTTTCAGTTTTACATGATCAGTCAGATTTTAAGCTTTATACCACACTTTTAATACTATTTGTTTGTCTTGTGTCTGGCGCTCTTTGGCCAACCATGGCCCTTGCGCCATAAAAATCAAACAACCAACCAACCAAATCGAAACAGTACTCGCCCAAATTTTCACTCGATGCCTTAATGAAGGGAAGATTCCTGAGGATTGGAACAACGCTATAATGATCCTGCTACATAAAAAAGGTGACCTTGAGGATCTCAGGAACTACAGACCTATCAGCCTCCTATCAGTGGTTTATAAAATCTTCACTAAAGTTCTTTCACACCGCTTGAAGGTAACACTGGACATGGCTCAACCAAGAGAACAAGCTGGATTCAGGAGTGGCTACAGCAATATAGATCATATCCACGTACTGAGAGAACTAATTGAAAGAGCGAGGGAATATGAACTTCCATTGTGCATGGCTTTTATCGATTATGAAGAAGCCTTTGATTCGGTGAAACCATCAGCAGTTACAATGGCTCTGAAATCCTGCGGTATTGAAGATGCATACATTAATATTATTAATAACATCTATGAAAATGCGAGTGCAAAGATTTGGCTGTTTGAAAATACAACACACATAAAAATTGGAAAGGGAATGAGACAAGGTGACACCATATCTCCGAAGCTCTTTAACGCCACATTGGAAAATGTCTTTCAATCACTGAACTGGGAAAACAAAGGGATAAAGATTAATGGAGATTATCTAACCCACCTTCATTTTGCTGATGACATAGTCATTTTTGCAACTACCCCATCAGAGCTGCAGAGTATGATCCAAGAACTTGCTGACAAGAGTAAAGAAGTGGGATTAAAAATGAACTTTCAGAAGACAAAAGGGATGTTCAATGCTTTTACACGAAATTGATTGATGGAGAAAAGCTGGAGATAACAGACACGTACGTTTATCTTGGACAGCAGATATCAAGTGAGGGTCACATTGATGAAGAAATTAATCGGCGTACAAAACTTGCCTGGAGAGCTTTTGGAAGAAACAGCATAATTTTCAAGAGCAATATGCCATTATGTCTTAAAAGAAAAGTGTTTGATCAATGCATCCTTCCAGTGCTTACATATGGTGCAGAGTCGTGGACCTTAACTAAAAGAGGCATACAAAGGCTGCAGACAACTCAAAGAAGCATGGAGAGGTGCATGCTTGGTGTAACCAGGAGAGATAAGAAGAGGAACTCATGGATCCGAAAAATGACAAGAGTGGAAGACATCATGATCAGAGTTAAATCCCTGAAATGGCAATGGGCTGGGCATACTGCCAGAAGAACAGACCATCGATAGACAGCCGAAATTTTAGATTGGATTCCAAGGGACAGGAAAAGACCCAGAAGAAGACCTCATGGGAGATGGGTGGATGAAATTCGAAAGTATGCGGGAGTGACATGGAGGAGACTGGCATATGACAGACCGTTGTGGAGGAAACTTGGGGAGACCTTCGTCCAGCAGTGGATTGATAATGGTTGACAATGATGATGATATATATATATAAAAATGAGGTACACTACATTCATATTGTGAGTTGACAACAACATGTTGCTTCCTACAAAGAATGTAGGGTAAATGTATGTTTATCATATAATGTTGTGCTTACAAAATTATTAAATGCTTTAGGCATGTTAAATTTGCCTAAAAGAAATGTATTTTTAGGTGTTTTGGATTTTGTATCGTTGAGTCAAAAAAAAAAATTGTTACAAACTTGTGTGACTTTGTTCTACCTTTCTGCAACATCTGTTTGCGATGACATCACTTCCTTTCATGGAGTGTGGAGTCGTGATGCCATCTCATGTGATGCTGGAATGCAAGAAGTTTGAGTGGCATATTTCCAGCCATCTTTTGGTTTGTGGAGTAGCAGTTGTAGTCATAGGCATGTGGAAACCTTTCCGCAAATCCAAGATGGCAGTTCTTGCTAGCACTCATTTTCCTCATTTATGGAGATTGCTATTTGGCCTCCCTGCAACTAGTGTGTATGGGAATAGATGATTACAGAATAGGCAATCTTCAGTGCCATGTCAAAATTTATTTGTGTTATTATCATTGTGTTAAGTTCCAGATTGCTTAATAAACATTTTGTACAGATCAATTTTTATTAGGGAAAGTTTTGTCACTTCATTGATGATGTAACACACACTCACTCACTTGACCGACCAACCGTATTTTTATAGCACATTTTTTTTTTTTTTGGCCGGTTCACGATATGAGCACATGTATTTTGTTTTTGTTTGACACTAAAAAATAGATATTTAGAAGGGTCAAATGGTAATATTTTATTATATTGTAATGAAAATAATATTTGGTTTTAGGAAAGTACTGTTACTATTAATACAAATTTTATTTAACTTACCTTGGAACCATATGGTTGGATACTTACTTAATTAGTAGCAATGTTCAAAGATGTTTTTTTAATATACTAGTCTTTTTTTAATAAATTTTACCCTAACTAAGGGTAGATGAAGTACACAGTATAGCCACATTCACGATGATCTTATTTTGTACCTCATCTACCCTTATTTAGGGTAAAATTTATTAAAAAAAAGACTAGTGTATTAAAAAAAACATCTTTGAACATTGCTACTAATTAAGTAAGTATCCAACCATATGGTTCCAAGGTAAGTTAAATTAAATTTTTATTAATAGTAACTGTATTTTCCTAAAACCAAATATTTTCATTACAATATAATAAAATATTACTGTTTGACCCTTCTAAATATTTATATTTTAATATCAAACAAAGACTAGTACACGTTGTTCATATCACAAATTGCCAGAAAAAATGTGCTATAGAAATAGTGTTAGTACTGCAATACTTGTAGTGAAAGTATATGTGCAGGGTGTCTACTGGTCATGAAATTGACCAGATGGTCATGAAGTAATGAAAACATAATGAAATTGAGTGGGTGGTCATAAATTTTTTTTTTGTATCAGCACCTGAATGAAGACAAGTTTGCACGCCTAGAAGAAAACACGAACCGGCACCCTTATAAACCAGTATGTATGTATATATATATAAATAACATATGTCTTAGTCAAAAGCTGATGTTGTGAAGAGGGAATATTTGCAATTTTCTGAATCTTCTAAAAATCGACTGAAACAGTTCAACCCTAAGAGAGGACAAACTGGATCACTTCTTGTTGAATTTACTACAAAGTGCAAACCATGACTATCAAGTTCTTACAGAAGCTGCTATGCCTGTTTCATGGCAATGCTGCAGTTGAAAGATGCTTTTCTGTTAACAAAGAACTTTTAATTGAAAACTTAGAAGAAGATGCAGTTGTTGCAGAAAGAAGTGTTTACAGAGCAATACTATCGTTAGGTGGTTTAGCTAATAGTGAGAAAGAACTGAATGTGGACATTACAAAATCAATTATATTAGCTGTCAAAAATGCTTCATCAAAAAGAGTAGAAGCCTTAAAAAAGAAGGAATCTGACTAAGATGTAGTGGACAATCTTAAAAGGAGAGCAGTCCAAGAACTAAAAGAAATCGAAGATAAGATAAGAAAGCTTCTAGAAAAGGCAAAAGAAGCTGAAGTTCTAGATTCTGAGATAACAAGTTTAGCTAAGATATTTAAACCTGAGTCTTTTCGCTGTGAAATTTCAGTCTTCATAAATTTAATACATTCATAGTTTTTATATTGCCTTAATAAAAACTTGTAAGTTTTTACAGCATTACCATGTTAAAAGAATTTGTGTATTAATAGGTGTAATGATAAATATTTCTGAAAATAGACATACCCCATCCTAGATGAGAGTTGAATGTTTTTATTTCTTTAAACACATAGAATTTGGTGAATGGCATAGTGCACGCCATACATAATTACATTATTCATGTTAAGCAATTTTAGTGACATAAGAATTACATTCAGCTTTCAATTCAACTGGCTTTCAGGTAGGGGCTCATTAAAAAGCACCCCCCCGTATAGCCATTTTAGCAGCAATATTATAGACACATCAGTTTTGCCTAAACTATTATCGCATGGAATTAATTTCAGTGTTTGTAAAAATAAAAAAATAACCTGGGATCTCAAGCCAAGTGTATTAGATTAGGAGCCAAGAATGGTTGTCATTGTGCCACGCATTGTTGAGAAGTCATGAATTTAACTGAAGATGTCATGAAAAGGTCATGAAAAAGTCATGAATTTGGTTCATTGGAAATCAGTAGACACCCTGATGTGCTTCACATATTAATTTACTTGCAAATGTTAATTTTCCTTTCATACATATCACGAAGCTGTTCTCTGAAATTCAGAGGTTAACTCCAAAAAGAAATAAAAATTACGAGATAATTTGAACTTGCTGTTGCCGTATCAAACTTCTCCATTTAAGTGATCTTGACATTTCATGTTTGCATTTCTTTTTGTCTTTTTAATCAGGTAAGTACATCAGTGTGGGGGATTAGCCCACAGCTGATGGTTCCAGTTGGTCATTCAACCTAAGGATTCTGAAGCAAAACACAGTGAGTTGGGGTCTTTTTGCCAATGTCACACAGAACTAGCTGGCACCTCTCCAAGATTCACAGAGGCCCTTGTTGCTGATGTGTGTGCCATTGTTACCATGGAGTGCCCAAGGAGGCAGACCCATCTCTTACTAAGACCTTCAGTATGTTATAATTGCCTAAAAACTGTTTTTTTTTTTTAGGTGTCTTTGACTATGTATCAACGAGTCAAAGACAACAGTAACAAACCTGCAGAATATGTACAACAGATTGGAACATGCAAATGATGAAAATATCAGTGAATATGCACATGCGGTTTTGGAGCAGCACCCTCTGAACTGTCTGATCTTGGGTATAGCAAAGTTCCCATGGTCCTTATAAATACAGTCGAGCCCGCTTTTAACGAGGAGCTCGGGACTGGCGAAAATGCTCGCTAAATCCGTTTCAGTGCGAAACCAACCCAATGTGGAAAAATATAAGCCTAAATGATAATGACAAGGTACATGGTACATGTAGTATGTACATATTGTCTTGCGTACAGTCCGCGGACTATCTGTGTTTTTTGTCTGCGAAACTGTTGGGTGCAGACAATCTGGCTATAGTACTGTATTTATTTTTTAAATTGTTGCCCTCAAATACAGTGACATACATACTTATATGTCATCATCATCATCATCGTCAACCATTATCAATCCACTGCTGGACGAAGGTCTCCCCAAGTTTCCTCCACAACAGTCTGTCTTGTGCCAGTCTCCTCCATGTCACCCCTGCATACTTTCGAATTTCATCCACCCATCTCCCACGTGGTCTTCTTCTGGGTCTTTTCCTGTCCCTTGGAATCCAATCTAAAATTTCGGCTGTCCATCGATGATCTGTCCTTCTGGCAGTATGTCCAGCCCATTGCCATTTCAGGGATTTAACTCTGATCATGATGTCTTCCACTCTTGTCATTTTTCGGATCCATGAGTTCCTCTTCTTATCTCTCCTGGTTACACCAAGCATGCACCTCTCCATGCTTTTTTGAGTTGTCTGCAGCCTTTGTATGTCTCTTTTAGTTAAGGTCCACGTCTCTGCACCATACGTAAGCACTGGAAGGATGCATTGATCAAACACTTTTCTTTTAAGACATAATGGCATATTGCTCTTGAAAATTATGCTATTTCTTCCAAAAGCTCTCCAGGCAAGTTTTGTACGCCGATTAATTTCTTCATCAATGTGACCCTCACTTGATATCTGCTGTCCAAGATAAACGTATGTGTCTGTTATCTCCAGCTTTTCTCCATCAATCGATAAATCTTCATTTCTTGTAAAAGCATTGAACATCACTTTTGTCTTCTGAAAGTTCATTTTTAATCCCACTTCTTTACTCTTGTCAGCAAGTTCCTGGATCATACTCTGCAGCTCTGATGGGGTAGTTGCAAAAATGACTACGTCATCAGCAAAACGAAGGTGGGTTAGATAATCTCCATTAATCTTTATCCCCTTGTTTTCCCAGCTCAGCGACTGAAAAACACCCTCCAAAGTGGCATTAAAGAGCTTCGGAGATATGGTGTCACCTTGTCTCACTCCCTTTCCAATTTTTACGTGTGTTGTATTTTCAAACAGCCTAATCTTTGCACTCGCATTTTCATAGATGTTATTAATAATATTAATGTATGCATCTTCAATACCGCAGGATTTCAGAGCCATTGTAACTGCTGATGGTTTCACCGAATCAAAGGCTTTTTCATAATCGATAAAAGCTATGCACAATGGAAGTTCATATTCCCTCGCTCTTTCAATTAGTTCTCTCAGCACGTGGATATGATCTATTGTGCTGTAGCCACTCCTGAATCCAGCTTGTTCTCTCGGTTGAGCCATGTCCAGTGTTACCTTCAAGCGGTGTGAAAGAACTTTAGTGAAGATTTTATAAACTACTGATAGGAGGCTGATAGGTCTGTAGTTTCCAAGATCCTCAATGTCACCTTTCTTATGTAGCAGGATCATTGTAGCGGTGTTCCAATCCTGAGGAATCTTTCCTTCATTAAGGCATCGAGTGAAAATTTGGGCGAGTACTGTTTCGATTTCTCCACTTGCTTCTTGTATGATGTCTACAGTAATTCCATCTTCTCCTGGAGCTTTTCCCCGCTTCATGTTCTTGATTGCATGTGCAACTTCTGCTGGGAGGACTGGAAGAACTCTGGTACCTTCCATGATGTCTGGAGTACATGCATCATCCCTTTCATATAACTTGGAGTAGAAATCTTTCACTCTTGTCAAAATTTCGCCTCTATTTCTTGTTACAGAACCATCTTCTTTTCTCAGTGCCATAATCTGTTTTCTTCCCTTACTGAGATGTCCCTTTGCTATCTTTAGTCTTTGGTTGTTTTCAATTGCTTTCCTCACTAGTTCACAGTTGAATTTTCTTACGTCTTCAGTGATACTTTTTCTTACTGTCTTGCATAGCTCTATGTATTCCACTTTGGAAGTCACATCTTCTTTAGTTGTCCTCATCTCTCTTCTTTTTTGCATCAACATTTTCGTTTTTCCTGATAATTTATTTACATGCAACTTGTTCTTAGACCCAGCTAATTTTGTTGCTGTTTCCATAAGAGCTTTGGTTACTTTTCTGTTAACTTCAGAGATGTCCACTTCTTCCGATGTTAGGCCTTCTAAAGCAGAGAACCTGTTCTTCAGTTCCAACTTGAAGGTATTATGGTGTTTTTTAAGGTTGGTTATGTCAATAGATTTTGTTTGTCTTATGAGCTTGCCACGTTCAAGTTTAGTGTTGAGGTGCATCTTACATCTCACCAATGTATGGTCACTACCTGTGTTGAACTTGTTTAGCACACTGCAGTCTTCTATGACGAATTTTTTGTTACATATAATAAAATCAATTTCACTTGTCGTCCCATTTGGATGTCTCCATGTCCATTTTCTGTGTGGCTTTTTCTTGAAGAAGGAGTTCAAGATGAAAAACCCTTCTGCCTCTGCAAACTCAACGAGAGTATTTCCACGCTGGTTTCTGTTGCCGTGACCGAATTTACCTACTGAAGTTTCATTCTGTTGCCGTTGCCCTATTTTTGCATTGAAATCTCCCATAATTATTTTCAAGTGCTGCTTACCTTTATTATTTAGATGACAAATTTCCTCATAAAATTCTTCAATTTCTTCTTCAGGATGACTTGTGGTGGGTGCATAAGTTTGAATAATCTGAGCCTGGTATCTTTTCGAGAGTTGGTGGTATCTTTTCGAGAGTTGGATAACAAGTCGTGCAGCTCAGTCAGAGGAACTTTCAACTTCTACAACTTTATCCTTCAGTTTCTTGTTTATTATAAATCCAACACCACTAGTTCTGCCAGTATCTGTCCCACGATAGTAGAAGAGATGTCCACTTTTCAGTTCGATGAGATCTTCTCCTTTTCTCCTTACCTCACTTAGCCCCACGATGTCCCACTTGATCCTTTGTAGTTCCTCTTCCAATTCAAGAAGCCTTGAATCAGAAGATAGGGAGCGTCCATTGTACGTAGCCAAGGTCAGCATCAGATGGCAGCCTAGTCCGGTCCTCCGGGGATTCTTAGCACCCTCTGCCTTCATGTCGCACTGGCCGCTGCCTTGGCCAGGTACATTCCAGCTGCCGGAGACTGAGGGCCAAGATTTAAGTTGTGGAATCATTTTGGAGGGGTTTGGCCATAACTCACCACGCTGGCCAAGCGGGTTGGTGAGTGTGGGATAGAATTTCCTCTAATCCCGATGGTATAGTTATACCGCTATGGGCGGTCGTCAGAGCCCCTTTAGTGGGAACAGGATGCACCACGAGAAGGCGGGGTTGACATTTGTCAAGGAGAGGCTGTGATGTTACGCATCACCTGACCTTACATCCCATGTATGTACCTCAATTTTCGTGCCCGCCACACCTTAAAAATTAGCATTATAAAAACAATAGTTTTGCATTTGTAGACGGAAGCGTACCAGGCGAGCTCAGAAGAAAATTAAAACTTCACTGCCTGCATCTTTTTTCATACATGTAGAAAGGCAGTAGTGAAGTGTGGAAGAGGGGGGGGAGGTCTTTGAAGCAGCTGTCGGTCTTTGGCTGGGCAGTGTTTGATTGACGGAGGTCGTTCATCTACCCCCTGTTTCATACCCCCTCCCGTCTCCCCCTACTTGTTTATGATCAAGGCTCTGTCTCTCCCAAGTCACTGTTGTTTATTTGAGTTGAGGTAATAAAGAAGTAGGTAGTTATACTTCTGGATTCACACACAAGAGAAAGTATGACACCATTTGTAGAGAAACCAAACAATTGTGCAGCAGTTAGGGAGTTTAAAGTGAATGAAAAAACGTTTGGGATCTGCCCAGTTAAAGAAGTCATTTCTTTCAGAACTTCCAGAGGCCGATTATTTGCTTAAAGCTTTTTTTCAATCTGTTGGCAGGTTCTTCTTGGTGATTTTCAAACGGGGTCAAGGTCGCATCCGGATCCATAAAAAGTCTTTAAAGACATCAGTGACAAATAAAGGTTTTCTATCAGTGAAATAAAAAAAAAGTCACTGCTTCAGTACAAATGCAATAATTATCACTCCCCCCCCTCCCGTTTTTTAACGAGGTACGGACTATCTGGTAAATTTTTCTTTTTCGGAGGTGCAAATGGTTTTGTTCGGACTCTACGTGGGGCAGACTGTATGCAGGAAAATACAGTATACAATTGTATACTGTACTATCCATAATGACATAATGATTGCATATACAAATTAAATAAGTTTTTTAATTAAAGATAAACTTATATGAATTCTAAAGTACAGTAGCAACAAAACCTGAAGTGAATGGAACAGTAGCAGCAAATCTGCTAATTGGAAACATTTTTGAAGAAACAGTCTATAGTTGTATGTTTTGTTTTATTCGTGTACTTCTGTTCCCTTAATTTTCTGCGAATAACACTCAGTGTAGTAAACACGTCGTCATCGCAGTGATCTTTTGCCTCGAAGAAATGTTGGAGGTTTTCCGTACAATATTGGCTGATGCATATGACGGTGGTTGAGTACTTTCTTCTTCACATTCCTGTGCAATTGTTGATGCCTTAATTTCCTCTACAATGTCATCTCCAGAAATGATGCCCGATGTAGCGACAGCATCATCAGCGGTAATAAAGTGTTCAATTTCAAGGACATCATTAAAACGTGTAATGTTCTGTAGTTTTAATCACTTAGAAAGGGGGATATCATCCATTTCGTCATCACTGTGGCTTGTGTTATCCAACCCTGATTTTCTGAAGCAGTTCTGAATACAAGATTCTGATACTCGTCCCCAAGCATCAGCCAGCATTCTAATTGCATCAAGAATGGAAAATTTCACTTCAACCGTTTTTCCCATCATTTCTAACATCAGTAGGATTAATTCCCGTCTGTAGTGGTATTTAAGGCTTCGAATAACACCTTGGTCCATTGGTTGTAGCAAGGCTGTGGAGTTTAAAAGCAAGAAGATAAGCTGAATGTGAGTCAGGTTTTGAACATGAGGATGTGCTGGGCAGTTATCTATAACGAGAATAATTTTACGATTTTTTTTTTCCGGAGTTCTTTGTCTCACTCCCTAAGATAAGCTGTAAAATGTCCGATGTCATCCATGCTTTCGTATTGAATCTGTAAGAAAGGGGGAGACATTTCACGTTTTTAAAACATCTTGGTTTTGCAGATTTTCCAATCACTAGCAATTTCCTCTTGTTCTTGCCGGACATATTACCGAACACTAACGCAGTCAGGCGATTCTTTTGAAGTCCCCCCCCCCGTGCACTTCTCACCTTTGAACTTCATTGTTTGATTGGGAGTTAGTTTATAAAACATGCCTGCTTCATCCGCATTATAAATATCATCATCACTGTAGTTCTTCTGAAGATCCGGCCACACTGTTTTCAACCATGATGAAGTTTCTTTTGTATCCACTGATGATGCTTCCCCGCTAATTTTTCCAGAACAAATGTTGTTGTGTTTTGAAGCGGTGAAGCCACCCATTAGAACACGAAAATTTTTGTAACCAAGTTGAAATGCAAATTTTTCGGTTTGAATTTTCATTATTGGGCCATTTATTGGTAAGCCAGTGTTTCGTTGAACAGTGAACCATTTTAATAAGGCTTCATCTATGTCAGTTTTCTGGCATTTCTTCAGTCTTTTGCTAGACGTAACATTGCATTCAAAAGCCTGCAAAAAGGGTTTCCTTATTTTTAAAAAGGGTTGAAACGGTGGAAGATGACAGTCCATATTTTTTGCATATCAAAACATTTTTTTCGCCATTTTCAAACTCCCTAATGATGGAGACTTTTATCGTTCACGGATAAAACTTTTCTCTTAGACATTTTTTTAACTTCCTTTGTTATTCCTATTTATACAGTAACTAACATCGCACACAGCACTAGAGATGGGTTGGAAACCACGTCACTGATATTTTGTCACTGACACGAGTATGTCACCATTATTGTCTATGACTTGGTTGCTGAAATATCAGTGACAGAATCACTGTCTGCACCACCTGTCGCTGTAACGGGCGGAAACTTCTAGCTCCTACAATCCTGCTCTTTGGGGACGGGTTTGGTACCACAGGGATCGCATTCCTCCTAAAATTCCTAAAATTCCTAATATTTTGTGACCCTCCTTAAACTCCTAAAATTATACCTAAAATTTGCTATTCATCCTAAAATTTTCGTAAGCTTATTTATTAAAAACACAACCGTTATTAACGCCAATAAATTTACCATTACGGTAAGGTAAAAAGACCTGTTATTGTAGAAACACAGCCTATGTGCTGTGCTGCTGAAGGGAGGGAAAATGACGCCATCGAGATGCACTTGCTTCGGGGCGGGCGCTCCACTTTCGTGCCTTCGGACAGCTTTCGAGAGTAACAAGAGATCTAAGGGAAAAGGGGAGGGGTCATTTTCACCCCTGGTTTGCGCTTTGCAGACGAACTCCGTGGCACGCAGAAGATCGTACTTTATTTTTGTACATGCCTTGTGGAACCTCCTCTTTCTGCTGATGTTTTGTTATTGTAAACCGCAGGTGGGTGGAAGCAAAGAGGAAACATGTGATCTCCTTCCGTAACCTCCGGTAATGACGATGGGATGGTAGCTGAGTGTTATCGTGACAGGCAGTAGAGCACGTGATCATTGACCTTCGATCGTGCGTCGGCGACAGCGACCTTCGATGCGCAATATATCTCGGCTCCGACTCCCTTTGACTGAGCTTGCGTGAGATGCGTATGATAGTTTCTGGTTTTGTGTCTTTTATGGTGTTCTCTGTGCTGTGTGCAGGTTCAATTCTCTAGTGGTGACCTGCTTTTTTTTTTTTTTTTTTTTCTATCTTCTGACATCCTCGCAGCCAAATTTCGGGAAGTTGTCTGGTTTTGCAATATTGGAACGTGTTTTTGTACTTCCCTTTCATTTTCTGTTTAGTAATACAAGTGTTTAAGATGCCTAAATCCAAAACGAAATTTCAAGATGCGTGGCTCGCCAAAGAATTGGACGGAGTTAAGTTGAAAGAATGGTGTTCTGCAACTGAAACAATATTTTCTGCTAAGTGTATATTGTGTTCAGAAATTTTCAACATTTCTAATAGTGGCTTTTCACAAGTAAAAGCGCACCATAAAGGAAAAAAACATTTGCAGAAATTTCAAAGTAAATTTCAAAATAAGTCCATCCTGAAAGCTTTTAGAGGACGGGATCTTCAGCCCAAAACAAATATTAGTGAAGTACTGAGTCATGATTTACAGTTGGCTAAAGCCAAAGCATTATGGGCCATGAAAGTTGCTAAGGACAATATGTCTTTTGTTTCATGCACTGAAACAGTTGAACTTTTCAAAGAAATGTTTCCTGATTCTGCTATTGCAGCCAAAATGCAACTTAAAGAAAAAAAGTTGCTTATGTGATATCACATGGATTGTCAAAATATTTTGAAGAGGATTTGAAAAAAGACATTGCATCTAGTAGCCCAGGAAAGGTTACTATAGCATTTGATGAAACTACAAATACACAAGTGAAAGGGCAGTTGGATGTGTATCTCAGGTACTGGTCTTCAGAAATAAATTCAGTTTCTTGCCGATACCTAACAAGCGTTTTTCTGGGTCATGCAACAGCAGATATTTTGCTAAAAGAAATTCTTGATGTGTTATCATCCTTCAATATTTCGTTGAACAGAATTATTTGTGTATCCATGGACAGCCCAAATGTAAATAAGTGCTTTTTACGCAAATTCAATGAAGTTGTAAAACAAGAAACAGGCCAGAAATCTTTGGAACTAGGTTTTTGCAACCTGCATGTTGTTAGTAATGCATTTAAAAATTTTTTGACAAGCTTAAATATAGATTTTGACGAATTTGCTACTGATATGCATTACTTTTTAAAGAGTAGTGCTGCAAGACGAGAGGATTATAAATCTGTCGAGGATATAACATTGGTCACTGCCAAATTTCTTTTGCGTCATGTCAGCAACAGATGGTTAACCGTTGGTTCTGTAGCCCAAGAGGCTCTTGGATCAATGGCTAAATATTACAGAATATTTTTTAAACTTCTTGCCATCTCAAAAAATATTTGAAAAACAACTGCGCAATTCGGCAAGGTATAAAAGAATTCACTGTTTCCTGAAAAATGAGCTAACTCCTTGCTATTTAGCATTAATTTCATTTTCACACCAAAATTTTGAAAAGTTTTCATTATGTTATCGGAGTGAAGAACCAAAAATACACCAGTTATATTCTGATTTAAATACTTTAATGAGGAATGTTATGGCTCAGTTTATCCAAGATGATGTTATTGCAGGGAAATTTGGAGAAGACCTAAAGAATGTAGATTTTGAAAACAAAAATTCATGGAAAAAACTAGGGGTGTTAGAAGTTGGTATGAAGACAAAAAATCTCCTCAGGAATGTTCAGGAGACCAGGCAGAAATTATTTCTCTTAGATGTAAGATCATCACTAATTGCAACCACAAAATATTTAAAGTCAAATTTGCCATTCTGCAATCAAAAGCTAAGAGACAGAAGTTTTAAAGGTAAAAGAACCAAAGAAAGAGTCAACTCAACTTTCAGTCACTGAAGGACTTTCGGAAATAACCAGAATTTCAAGTGTTTTGCATCTTTCTGAGAAACAAATTGATAGAGTAAGAGAAGAGTGGAAACTTTTAAGTTGCGATAAGCCAACTCTAGATGAACTAGTGAAATTTTCAGAGGAAGGGCATATTCCAGTGCGGATTGATCATTACTGGAGTAATATATTTAGTATTAAAGACTCTAGCGGAAAAGAAAAATACTCAAATCTTGCTAAACTCATAAAGTCAATTTTAGTTTTACCTAATGGTAATGCTGATGCAGAAAGGGGATTTTCGGTTAACACTGCTCTGTTAAGGAAGGACAAGGCTAACTTAAAAGACTCAACTATAACATCATTAAGAATAGTTAAAGGGGGCCATTAAACACTATGGATGTGTAAGTAAAGTTCCCATAACAAGAAATTTGTTAAATAGTGTTCGTGATTCACATAAATTTTATAAAGAGTATGTTGATAAGCTGAAGGAAGAAGAATCAAAAAAGGTAAAAGAAAGGAAGCAGAAAGAGAGGGAAAATAAGGAAAAGCAGCTAGAGAAAAAAAGAAAAGCTGAGTTTGATGACAAAATAAAAGAAAATGATGCAGAAATAAATAGACTTAAAAAAGATAAAGAAGCCTCCCTAGCAGTAATTCAAAAGGGAACAGAAAGAATGAGAAAAGTTGTAGAAAAACAAAATACTGTTGAAATAGCAGTTGCCTCTAACTTGATCATACAAGGTTCAGCTGAAATAAAGAAAACTGAAAGTAAATTAGTTGTGGTGGAAGCAGAAAAAGATAGGCTAATCAGGAAAAGGTTAAAACAATAATATGAAAAAAGTAATTCAGTGAACAATTGTACATAGTTCTTGGTTTTCAATTACCTTTTTAGGATATTATAGTTTAATGTGAAACCTGAAAACTTTACTGTGAAAATCGTGAATTGCTTCTGGTTCAACAGCATATTAATGTTCAAAGTGAAACTTGAATGCGGTAAATATACTTGAATATGATAATAACACGTGAAAAGATAAGAACTGAACATTAGAAGTAAATCATACTTAAACTTTAGACATTAGACGTTATGCAAAAAATTTGGGTGTGAACTTCGACCATATATACTAATGGATTGGGCATTGGCAATAGCTGCATCAAAGCCGCCATGGCTCAAACATTGGGCACGTCATCATCAGCCTCCAAATTTCGTGTACAAATGCTGTTATGATTACTAATTTACGCTGCAGAACCAGTGTTTTCGGTGTATTATGTGAATGCACCTCATATATAATGAAAACTCTTCAGGTAAGTTTACTTATGAGCTATATACATGCATGATCGTGTTGTTTACATTTTGTGATTTATAATGTGATGAACATTTGCGAAGAATTTGGAACATGCATTCCATTTTTTTTTCTTAAGTTACTATATTTTTATATCAATAGCTGCAAGTTTCTGGTTAAGTAATTGAACTTTATTGACTTAGGTATTTAATTCGTTTCTTACCCATGAAAAATCATAGAACTTTCTTTACTATATCGGTCAGAGCAACCATAAGCACAGCAGGTGTAACCCATCTTTTTGACTGATGTCATGTGATTTTATGTTGGAGCCAGAAATTTTGATGTCATGCGCAGTCTATCAGTATATATGGTTGAAGGGTGTGAAGCAAACTCTTTACAATGTATACAAAGTTGTTTTACTAGATGTATACAAATATACATCTAGTTTTTATTGAAATACACGCCTAAAATTTTCCTAAAATTTTTCTAAAAATTCCTAAAATTCCTAAAATTCTTACCTAAAATTTTCCAGAAGTATGCTATGATCCCTGGTACCACTGAGCTGTGACAGTGATTTCCGCAAGAAAAAACAAATTTTTTTTTATTACATACAGTTGATAAAAAGAATAAGCGTGTACAATTGATGATTATTAAATCCCTCATTTGATCTGCCTGTACGGCCCGTAGAGCTGTAGTTCCGTTGGTTTCCGTAATTTCAAAGCAGCTTCTTGCCTGGAGGCGACGTCACCTGCAGTGCGGGCAGTGACATATGTCGGCCAGTGCTGCGTGGAACCGTGGATGAAAGCTCGATGGTTCCTGTCACTGATATACTGAGTCACTGACGGAAAAGCGTTATGCGGTCTGGAGGCGCTGCTGTCACCGACTGTGATTTTGTCACTGATACTTGTCTGAAACCATCACCGTTGTCACTTACTTAAAAGTCACCGTCAAACCCATCTCTACGCAGCACAGAGTAAGAATATACAGTGCAAGAAACACCAGATATGAAAAGGTGAAACGTGAGATAAAAATTCCAGGAAGTTAACTCTTTTATCTCCTAAGCCGCGACTTTCACATTCCCTCACTTCTCCACACACCTTTGTTCTCTAAGCACAAAAGCTGCTGGGTGCGACCTTGTAGCCTTGGATCCTCCCCACCACACCCATCCTCCTTCTACCCCATCCGAGGGGAAGAGGATTTGGTTTTTAACTTTAACTTTGGGACCCATCGTTTTCCGTTACTGAGCTCTCACTAGTAAAAAGAAAAGATATTACTCAACACCTTTCCTTTCCCTTCCCTCTAGAACCCTGAGTGTCATATTTTTTCTCTTCCTCGGGTTAAATGTGATTTCCTTAAAAAATTCTGTTATTTTTTGTTCATCTCCCTCGTTAAATCCGGGGTTTTCATTAAACTTTGTTCGCTAAAAACGATTACATTTGCCTTGAATTAGCATTGTACCAAACAACAGTTGTGTTTAGTTCGTTAAATCCGGGCTCGCTATAAGTGGGCTCGACTGTACTTAAAAAGTGCTTAATTTTTTTCAAGGTGCTTAAGTCTTTAATTTTTGCCAGAAATACCCCAAAGTGCTTAAAAAGTATTTTTTTTTTTCCGGATTGCATACATAAGTGCAGAAGTTACAATGTAGTGTGCACAACTTCTTCTGCTGGTTGTCTATGTTGATGATGAGGCCGTGTGATGATGTCAGAAAACCCGGTGGAGAGCACAGGGCAGGAGGAGCTCTTGTCAGTGACTCATGGCAAAATTAACTTTGACTTTGTAATTTTGATTTTACAATTCAAGCCATGAAATAATAAAGTGCAATATCCAAATCTGGATCTTGTAACTTTAACTACAGTTTTATGATTTACATTCTTTTTGTTGCATATTTAATTATTCTCTCACGTGAAAACTGATCTGACCAGCAGCATTGTTTTTCAAATTTCATGAATTCTAATTTATTACATCTACAAATTTGAATTATGTGCAACAATTGTACAAGCTTCATAAACAAACTTTAGTTTGTATAGTTAAGTCATGTGCAAAAATATATTTGTATATATTGGGTATATAAATAAGTCTTGAGGGATTTGAGGTGTACAAAACACATTGTTGGAGAACAGAAGCAATATTTTAATATTAATCAAAGTATGCTCCCTTAGCTACAACTTTACCCCATCTTTCGTGCAGTGAAAGTATGCCCCGAAGGAAGAATTCCGGTTCCTTGGAAGAGATCCAGTTGTCCAGCCAATTTTTGATGTCTTTATAAGAACCAAACCGTTCTCCAGAAAGTGCCGACTGCATCGACCGGAACAAATGGTAATCCGATGGCGCAATATCTGGCGAATACGGCGGGTGGGGTAGAACCTCCCAGTCGGATCCTTCTAAGTACTTTTTCACAGGTCGAGAAACGTGTGGTTTTGCGTTGTCATGCTGTAAGATTGACTTTGTTGTGTCTATTCTCCCATTCCGGCCGTTTTTGCACGAGAGCTCGTTTTAAATGCATTAATTGGGTTCGATACCGATCACCAGTAATAGTTTCTGACGGTTTCAGCAGTTCATAGTGGATCATACCCTTTTGGTCCCACCAGATGCACAGCATTACCTTTGAACCATGGATATAGTGTTTTGGCGTTGAAGGACCTGGTTCACCTGGCTTCACCCATGCTTTCTGCCGTTTAGGGTTATCATACCACATCCATTTCTCGTTGGCAGTAATAATACGATGCAAGAATAAAGTCGTGTTTCATCGCAGTAATAATATGATGAAACACGACTTTATTCCTCCTTTACCATTGCGATAAAAAGAATGGGTTGACTTGGGCCGGTCGTAAGTGTCTGGAAAAAGCCTTGACCATCACATTGCTTTGACGTTCTCTAAACTAAAAAAACACCCTGCCTGGCCCGTGCAGACCTCTAGTGGGACAAGTGTGCAAAGGTGGAGGAATAGCAATGTTTTAAGCTTTGAAGAAATGAAATGCCAGTGTATTCACATTTTTCTCACATTTAATTTCTTGCATTCTATTTAAATTTCATTGAAATATTGTTCCAAGAAATTGTCGAATGTTATTATTTTTTTGATATCAGAAACTACAAGTCCCAAAACAACTGAGAATATGTTATAAAAAAAAGAAAAAAAAAACGTGAACCTTAATTATCATAGAAGTGGTCTTCTATTTTGAAATACTGTCTATTGCATTGAGTATAGGTGCCCCAAAGTTCTTCCCACTCTTTGAATGTCTTCTGGAATTCTTCTGAAATGCTGTTCACACTTTAGTGTGTATAGTAATTAATGACTCAAGGAACAGCTCAAATAAAACAGGATTAGACAGGCACATACAAGAAACTGGCCACAAAATGGACTGGGACTCCTTAAAAGTGATCAAACATCAATCCCATGCAATTATCTGGAAATTAGAGGAATCCCTGGAAATTTACAAGACACAAGGTGGCAACATCAATGACCATGCTGGATGGAAAATCCATCAGGCTTGGTCACCAGACCTGTGGAAGTAGAAGGAAGCAAGAACTCCTGACGAAGATCTAGTGTTTAGATCAAAAATTTGAGAGGTAATGTACCTTAATAAATTTATCCTCGATAATTCCCGTTAAATATTTATAATACTGTTAGTTTGTCTAGTTAAGTCATATGCAAAAATACACAGTCGAGTCACATTATTGTGACCACCAGCTCATCCAGAGTAACCACCATGTGCAGTGCGGACAGCAGCTAGACAGGCTGGCAGTGACTCAATAAGGTGCTGGAAGGTGTTCACAGGCATGTTGAGCCATGCTGACTGCAGTGCATCTGACAGCTGCTGGAGGATCCATGGAGCGAATAATACGATCGAGGTGGTCTCACAGATGCTCAATTGGGTTTAAGTCTGGGGAATTACAAGGCCATGGAAGTACTTTGAAGTGTTCATTGTGCTCTTCCAACCACTCTCGGACATTCCTAGCTGTGTTACATATCGCATTGTCATACTGGAATCCATCCCCAGGGAAGACAATCAGCATGTATGGATGTACATGGTCTGCAGGGATGGATTCATAATGAATTCTGTCCATAGTGCCTTCTACAGGTATGAGTGGACCCAGAGAGTGCCACAAAAACATTCCCCAGACCATAACGCTGCCCCCACCAGCTTATGTTCTGCCACCAATGGTTGAAGAGTGTTTGTTCTCCAATGTTTCTTGCCTTATACACCAATGTCTATCTGTTCGATGAAGCAGAAAACTTGACTCATCGGACAAGGCAATCCTTTGCCAATCAGCGGAGGTCCAATTCCGATACTGCCATGCTAATGTAAGCCTTTTCTGCCAATGCACCTTCGTTAGCATAAGTGCAGTGACCATCCGTCTGCATCGGAGCTCAATATGCAGCAGGGTTTGCTGAACTGTCATTTTAGGTACACTTCTGGTAGCCCCCTGGTTCATTCGGCCAGTGAGTTGCTCCATTGCAGCATGTCGATCGGCCTTCATGCACCTTCGAAGCCGACATCCACCTCTCACATCAATGGCACGTGGTGCTTCCATATCTCTTATTCGCAATGGTGCCATTTCTCCAATCACGATACACTTTAACTACAGCAGCACACAAACTATGCTGTTTCAGATATACTGCCACCCTTGGCCCGAAAGCCAATAATCATATCATTTTTGCAAATCTAACAAATTGCTCCTTTTATCCATGACAGCAATGAGTGATATGTTTTCAGATTGCCTACAGCACACCTTATATACCCTCCAAGCCAGCTCATTACACGTTCCTTCTTTCATTGGCTACACGCTGTTGACATCAAAAGTCAGTGGTGGTCACAATAATGTGTCTCGACTGTGTATATATGTTATTTTCACATGTGCAATTTATAAGGTGTATAAAAGTGCTTATACTTTTTGGGAGAAAATGAGTGGGAACCCTGTATAGCTGACTCAAACAAGACATCGCAATCAATGAAAAGCCAACATTGAGTCGAAAGGGTGTTTTGTGTCTCACTATGCTCTGTTGCTGAAGAAGGTAGCATTATGAATACCTGATGGACTTTAAGTGAGGAAGGATTGTTGGGATGAGAGAAGCTAGATTTTTCCTACCATGAAAATTGCCTCTTGTGTCGTATGAAACACCAGTACAGTGATGTCAATGTGGCGTCAGTGGACAGACAAGGCTTGGGCACAAAGAAATCTGGGAAATGGACTGCAAAATTGCATGACTGTACGGGATGACAGACACCTCTACTGCATGGCAGTGACTATCATACAGTGACAACCACGATATTAGTGCAGTACTGTCACAGGTCAGGCTTTGCCCTCCAGTATAGTTTGATGTTGTCTGCTTAACAGAGAAGTGGTCGCTAGCACCCCTTTGCTGTGCATTCCTTTGAACCGTCAACCACAGATGCTCCAGGCAGCAGTGGGGTCTCAAACACAGACATTGACACACTGATTGGCAACAGGTCATGTTTTCTGATGAGTCACAATTCAATTTCATGCACAATGATGGTTGCATACGCATTTAAAGACGTCATGGTGAACAGCACCTTGCAGCGTTATGGTTTGGGGCTCCTTGCCTGATAAGAATTGAGGGAACCCTCAACAGCCAGTGATATATCGGGGACATTTTAGAGGCAGAGGTTATAGTCTTCCTGCAGAGTTGTCCTGGCACTGTATTGCAGATGGTCAATGCTCGGCCACATGTGGCCTGGGACGTCTTTCATTCATGGCAGATACCGCTTCTTCCCTGGCCTGGGATGTCTTGGGCGTCTTTCATTCACGGCAGATACCGCTTCTTCCCTGGCCTGGGATGTCTTGGACGTCTTTCATTCATGGCAGATACCGCTTCTTCCCTGGCCTGGGATGTCTTGGACGTCTTTCATTCACCGCAGAGGCAGATACCGCTTCTTCCCTGGCCTGGGATGTCTTAGACGTCTTTCATTCATGGCAGATACCACTTCTTCCCTGGCCTGGGATGTCTTGGGCGTCTTTCATGCACCGCAGATACCGCTTCTTCCCTGGCCTGGGATGTCTTGGACGTCTTTCATTCATGGCAGATACGCTTCTTCCCTGGCCTGGGATATCTTAGACGTCTTTCATTCATGGCAGATACCACTTCTTCCCTGGCCTGGGATGTCTTTCACGGCAGATACCGCTTCTTCTCTGGTCTACATGTTTGAATATGTCCCCGATTGAGCATATCTGGGTCCGTCGTGCACCTCCACCAGTCACCACAAATGAACTCTGGTCTTGCACTGAAGCAGCCTGGGAAGGCTATTCCACAGGATGATATCAAACACCTCTACCATTCTATGTAGAGGCTGTTATTGTTGCTTAAGGTGTCTTCACACAATACTGAGTTTTGAAGCAAAAAAATCTTGTGTGGCTGTACAAATGTAATTATCTCCTGTAACATGAGGGATCTAATAATTAATGACTTCATGGCTTTCATTCACGACAGATATACTTAACAGGGATTATACAGGATAAATTTATTAAGGTACACTACCTCTCAAATCAAAAACCTATGATATCAAAACCTGTTCCATTCAATGCCACACTATGTAGAAGCTGTTATAATGAGATTAGACAGACACTACAACAAACTGGCCACAAAATGGACTGGGACACAATTATCCAGAAATTAGAGGAATCCCTGGAAAGTTACAAGACACAAGGTGGCAACATCAACGACCATGCTGGATGGAAAATCCATCAGGCTTGGTCGCCAGACCTATGGAAGTAGTAAGACACAAGAACTCCTGATGATGATCTAGCATATAGATCAAAAATTTGAGAGGTAAAGTACCTTAATAAATTTATTCTCCATAATTCCCATTAAGTATTTATGGTACAGATGAGGGATCTGTGATATAAATTTCATTTGAATAGTGAAATTCTTTTTTGGTGTTGCAATTTTCACAAACGGTAGTGTAAAACAAAACTATAAGATTCCAGCTCGTGGAATTTTTTAATGCGCTCCTTTTTGTGGATTTTGTGTATTTTAAATTATGTGCAAGTTTTCTTTAGGAAGTGAAATGCATTCCATTTTTTTTTTTGCCAAATTATTCTAAAAATTTGCTTTATGTTGGAAAGGGTCCAAAAGACATCCTTATTACACCCAAGAATTCAGTGTCATCTTTCTTTTGAAGATGACAAGGATGGTAAGTAAGATAATATCCAAAAACTTGAAAATTTCGTCATTCTAGAGCGGGAATCGAATCCGCTTCTCCCGGATAGCGCCTGGGTATGTTAACCACTACACCACCCAGAACGACGAAGTCTCAAGCTTTCCGATTAATTTGAATGTAACCATCACAGGATTCGCTAGTCAAAATTTGTATTGTATGGTGTAATCCCGTATTTCATTCATGATTTATCCGCTCCTCCGGGCAATCACAGGATAGGATTCTTAATCTCCAGATTCGTTAAACATGAATGCCGGTTGCTTCGACTAGCGAATCCTGTGATGTTTATATTCAAATTAATTGGAAAACTTAAGACTTGGTCGTGGTGTAGTGGTTAGCATATCCAGAAGATGCAAGTTCGATTCCCTCTCCAGGACGATCGAAATTTTTCAAGTTTTCGAATATTATCTGACTTACCATCCTTGACATGTTTACACCCAAAAATGGATTGTCATCTTCAAAATTTGTATTATATGGTGTAATCCCATATTTCATTCACGAGTCATCTTTCTTGTGTAAACAGTGCTCAGATAATAAATGTAGTGAAAGAAAAATCTAAGTAACACAGGATAACCTTGGTGTAGAAAGCATTCTGTTTATTTCAGTGCTCTTTACAAATGTATGAAAATCACCACTGACAATCTTCAAATGCTACATGAGCAGTAATTATAGTTGACAGTACATCATTTGGCTTTTCAGTCTGGTATACGTAAATTTCTACAAAGTGTTTTAATAGTAACTTTTAGTAGTTCAGATTTATAAAACTTGGAATACATTATGAAAAATATTTTATTTAAGTGCCTAGAGTCAGGAGCTAGTTTAATTATCTGCTCTAATTAGGGGTGGGATGAAAAATTTGCCTAGATTATTCAACTTTTGCAGAGGTTAAAAACTGCAAATTGTACATGTTATCAGAAATACAGTTTTCTACTGTAAACTAAAATGTCAAGTTTATTTTGCATTAAAAAAAACACTATATGATATGAGGAAGACTTATGCTGTTTCAAAGTTTCCCAGGAAACACAAAGCACTTCTTAACATACACTGTTATTCAAAATTAAGAGAATTTGCACATTTTTATGAAATTTGGTATGGATACACAGTTATATAAGAGAAAAAATTATACCATACAACAGTCATGGTATACACAAGGCTCATCAGCGCAGTAATGTCCAAAATCCACGTTGCAAGTTCGAACATAAAATTACTCTAATATGGGGTATGGTTCCCTCTCACAGCGCGCCGCCATACTGGAAACGAGGCAGTTGACGAGACCCTGTGGCAGTCTGTCCCACTCCTGCAGCAACGCAGTTTTCAGCTCTTGAATGGTTCTCGGAGGGGGATGGCGAGCTGCAATTGCCCTCCCAAGAGAGTCCCAGACATGTTCGATAGGGTTTAGGTCTGGCTGGCCAATCCATCCGGCAAAAATCCTAACTTTCAAGATAATCGTCGACCAGGTGAGTCCCTATGTAAACGAGTGTTGTCGTCCATAAAAGGAACGGAGGGTCAACTGCCCCCCTGAAAAGTCGAACATAGGGCTGTAAGATCTCATCCATATACCTCTGAGCAGTCAGGGAGCTTTTGTCAAACACATGGAGAGGTGTGCGGCCGTCCAACATGATGCCTGCCCAGACCATGACACCTCCGCTGCCATAGCGGTCCCTTTCTCTGATGTTGGAGGAAAGGTATCAGGTCCTAGGTTCTCTCCAGATGAAGGTACGTCGAGAATTGGTGTCCAGGCTTAATCGCGACTCGTCTGTGAAGAGAACGTTACCCCACTGAAGTCTGGTCCAAGGCTGATGTTGTCTGCACCATGCTAAACGTGCTCTCTTGTGTGATGAAGTGGGCGGGATGCAAACAAGCGGGTCTTCTGGTAAAAAGCCCTCTCCCATGAAACCTTTGGGAAACAGTAATCCTTGAAACTTGGGTTTCAGTGGCGGCATGCAGCTCACGAGATAGCTGTAGCAGTCCTCTAGCGCCTCGTTGAAAATGCCAAATAACGATCTTCATTGGCCGCTGTGGCTCTTGGATGACCTTGCCCAGGCCTTCTCTATGGATTCGGCGTCGTTAAACTGTTTCCACAAATTGCAGACGACACTGGGCATTACATTGAGCTCTGTAGCAACCTGTGATTGCCCTGCCTCCAATCTACCGACGATTCTCTATCTCATTCCATCATCAATTTGTTCGTGGCAACTCATTTTACCCGATTGCTTATGAAATTGAACCAACTCCTGCAAGAAACACAACAAATGTCGCCGAGGAGTACGAAGCGAACCAATCGCGGAAAAAGCCACGTGTGCTTTTCACGCCCTCCGCTGTCACAGCTCCGCCCACACGCATGCGTACGTATTCGACACTGCAAATTTTCATTCTTATTCGGCGGCATGATTTGTACCTTTAGTTCCGTACTTTTTGTGAAAATCGACAAAATGTGCAATTCTCTTAATTTTGAACACCAGTGTAATTTAAAGTTGTTCATCTGAATGTTAAATCTGCTGCAACTGTTAATGCATAAGGGCTGTTTAATAAAGAATTATATTTTTTTCACTGGCAAACTTCATACACTTTTTAGTTATTAATCATACTTTAGGGACAGAAAGTAAGTCCCAATCAAGCTGTGTTATATGTCACATGCGCATTCTTTGCCCTTGGCAGGAGCTCACGTGAAAATCAGTTCAGGTTTGTCTATGTTACGATGTAGGCGATGAGCAATACATGCCTTTGAAATTCTACTTCTGTCTCAAGAAACAATTGGTTGAAGTTGACAAAATGCATGAGGATGCTTGTGGTGAATTAGTACTTGCCAGGTGGTTTAATTCTTTTGAATTGGGACAACATAGCTGAACCAAATAGTGCCCAAATTTTCTGTGCTCTCCAAATAGAAACATTTACATTGAGTTCACTTTGCATTAGGAACACCTCTTGTTTTACATATTCGGAGTGATAACGAAGTACTATATGATATCAGTGTCATGTGCGAATACTATAAATTCTGCTCACCTATCCTCCGTAAAGATGTGACAACTCTACGGATTTAGGTGGGAGACTCCGGATTTTCAGCCCTCCGGGTGAATGTCAAATTCTCCTGATTTTTGCTGACAATCAGCTGTCAGGATGGTCAAAATTCCATCAACCACCACTATTTCAAACAGCCTGTGGAATCTTTTTCTTTCTGCGTCAATGCAAGGCGGCATTTGCAGTCATCAGTTTCGTACTTTCCCTCTCCTATCTACAAAAGAAAACCACCCCGGTGGTGCAGAGGTCTAAACGCTGGCCTCTGACCTATTGTCCGAGATGGGTCGGAAAAAATTTCTTTAAAAAAATTTCTCCCAGTCAGATTGTCATACGGCGCCTTTAGAAAAGAGCTCACCTGCTCTAAGGGAGTAGTTACCGTTGGCCTCGCCTTGCAATGAAATGCGATGTTAGTATGAGGCTTTTGTAGTCTTCTCTTTCACGCACAACCTAAAAAAGAAACTAAAAACAGTTGGCTCCTATTTTATTCGTAGAAAACAACAACACGCAGGCCATTTTATGTTTTTGTTATCTCGTGGAATCAACGTACCTGAAAACGCATTTCAGTAAGGGGAGGTGGTGTTGATTTTCATGCCATTTTTTTCTCCAGAACTTTTAGTGGACCAATAATACCACTGTACTTTTGGAAAATTGTTCCCGTGTCTGGAAAATGTCAATAAAAAATAGCACTCGAGTTATTTTACGAGCTGTAAAAATCTCCCGATTTTCAGATTTTGAAGGCTGGCTTATCTGCTCTGTACCACAGCTGGAGACCTATTTCCACATGCACCATGCGCCATACCTTGCTTCGCCTGGGGTTTCACAGCTGGAGACCTATTTCCACATGCACCATGCGCCAGACCTCATTTCTCCTGGGGTTCCACAGCTGGAGACCTATTTCCACATGCACCGTACCTTGATTCGCCTGGAGTTCTACAGCTGGGGGACAGCGAGGGTACCCATGATGATGCCCAGTTCCTGGAAACAAGGTCTTTCATGAGCCAAGGAACGTTAGCAATGGACCCTCGACAGATAAAAGGTCGTCTGGAGTGATGTCCTGTTTCCTGCTGCGCCATGCGGTTGGGCGGGTTCTCATATGGTGTACCGGGCAAGCCCTAAGTTGGTTTATCATCTCCCTCTTCCCCCACACACTGAATGGTGGACGGTACAGGGACCTGCTAGATGACATCTCCACCCTATTTTGCAGGAGGTTTACTTGAACCACAGTGTAACGCACCATGTTATCATGCTCATATAACTACTGAGTGGTTGGGGGAATGTGACAATGAATTCACCACACTGCCTTGGCCTTCACACTTCGCTGACTGTAACCCAATTGAACATTTGCGGGATATGCTAGAATGGGGTGTGAGAACTGCTGATTCTCCACCATGGAGTGTGAACAAATGGAGCTGCTGCTGCGAACGTGGGTCAAGTTACACATGGAGGATGTTCAACACCTTATAGAATCTATTCTTAGGTGTCAGTGAGCTGTGATTGCACAGAAAGGTGGACTAAGGTGTTATTAGGTAGGGGTTCCTAATGCAAAGCTAGTTCAGTGTACATAGTGGCTATTTTTTATGAAAGCTACAGCAGAACAATTCCTTTCTCCTCATCTGAGCAGTACCGACCATTAACCGGACACAGGTGATAAACACTACCTTCTAGTCCTCTCTGCCATGACCGAAGGTAGGGTGGGGAAATGACTAGTCCCCCTGACATGGGCATCATGTCACTGGCTAGAAAGAAGTAATTTAGACATCTCAGTCCTTTCACATTTATTTGCCTAATTACCTACTAAAAGGGCCATTATTATAGTGCTGTAATTAATAAGAAAGAATTAGTGTTAATCATCCCCTTTAAATGATCACTTTGAATAACAAACCTAAGATGAAAGCAACACTTTCTGATGTGCAGGTTCATTCGTTCCAGCCACATTTTGCCCACTTCTTAGACATTGAATATATTCATTTGAGCTGATTTCAACCTATTTTACTTACTCCAAGTTAATTCAACCAGTTAAAATGCTTAAAGATGGCTGAAAATCAATCTAAAATGAACTGTTACCATGGAAAATGCCAACATGCCGCTGTTATTGTGCGAGAGGATCGACGTGAAACGGCCAGACAGCTAGCAGAGATTTTTGAGACTATCAATAGCAAGTGTTGAATTTTCGAATGTGGAACTCCGGGCTGTCGTGAAATTTCTGTTCCTGAGAGAAGAAAACTGCAAAGGAAATCTATGAGTGTATGACGCAAACATCAAGTGACAGGTGCCCTTCATATTCCACTGTGAAGAAATGGTAAGCCAACATTCAGCGTGGAGACTTTAAGACCCAAGATCTGGGAGGCCTTCGACAGTGACAACACCCGAAATTGTTGATCGTGTTCACGACTTGAATTCGTTAGATCGGCGAATCTCGGCTAAAACATTAGCTGAGACACTTGAGATATCCAGGGAATGTGTTGGGTTCATAATTCATGAGCACTTGGATATGCAGATGTCAGCGAAGTGGGTGCCCAAATGTTTGAACGCCGAAAACGAGAGGACACTTCCAAATCGGTTTTGCAGCATTTTGAGCGATCTGGTGAAAATGTTTTGAAGCGACTGGTCTCTGTTGATGAAACATGGTTGCATCACCACGATCCAGAGACGAACAAGTCCCTGCAGTGGCGGCACTCGGGTGCTCCAAGGCCGAAGAAATGAAAGACTCAAAGATCTGCAGGTAAGGTCATGGCAACGTTTATTTTAGAATTTAGAAGGCGTTTTGCCGATTGACTATCTCCCGGGCCAAACAATAAATGCTGAATACTATTCGAACTTGCTGTGCCGATTAAAGGAGGCTTTGAAGGAAAAAAGGTGAGGAAAACTGTAAAAAGGTGTTCTCTTTTTGTAGGACAATGTGCAGGCTCACAAGACAATAGATGTTTTGAGGGATCTGGGGTGACCATCTACCCTACTCACCAGACTTGCTCCATCGGACTATTTCCTGTTCCCAAACCTTAAAAAAGTTTGAAAGGGAATCATTTTTCGAATGATTCAGAGGTGATATCAGCAGCAGAGCAATATTTGAGTGATCAGACTTCATAATTTTCTTTGGAAGGGTTAAAGAAACTCCAAAAGTGCTGTGCCAAGTGTGTTGAGCTTCTGGGTGAATATGTGGAATAGTCTTAAGTTTCATGGCTGTAGCCCATTTCCTTCTTGGTGAGGCCGAGAACTTATCAGCATCCCCTCGTACCTGTGAACATGCATATTTCAAGCAAAACATTTGTACAGTTTATTTAGTCTTTTAACACATGCTACTCAACACATTTATTTATTTATTTTATTTTTAAAAAGAATCCTTTGAGACCTGGAAAGCAAGCAATAGCCAAACCTCAAAGAACTAAGCTCTTCAGTAGGTTACAGGAAACAATAAATAAACTATGTTCCACCATGCTTCATAGCAAGAGACACATCGTCAGTTTTTATAGCAAGAGACACATCGTCGTGGATGTCGGTGCACATTACAAAGCTGAAATCTCTCTGCATTTCATTAAGTGATGCAGTAGAAAAAATGAAGTTGAAAATGCTTGTTTCCATTGCATGCAGTGGAATTGGAGAAAATATGAATGGGGAAACTTAAGGTTGTTTTAAGTAAGAACTCTGCGTTTCTCAGGAACTGAAAAAAAGTTGATTTTATCAACAAAGGTTACTAATTGCCATCAAGTGAGTTCCAGCAATGAAAGCAAAACACTATAAATACTTCATCTATACATGTCAACTACTATGGAATGTCCATAGTCTCTACGGATTTTGTTGTCCGAATACAAAACTTACTGTCGAAACTACGGTTCCTTCAAATTTTCATTTTACTGTTATTTTATGATATACACGAGATTCTTAAGTGCATTCATGGAATTCCGCTTTTTTTTTTTTTGTCATCATTTAGGTCATTGTCAAGATCGATGCAAAACTGAAGAGAATTTTAGGAGGGGTGTCATTTTCCGTCTGGGGGACGATATTTCGTGTGTCAAAACTTTCGAAAACCATTGTTAAATGGAGTAAAAACATTTGCCATAATCGTAATTTTTCTATCTCCCGTTGTTGCCTTTGTGTCCACTATTCTTGTTAAATGTAATTTTGTTGCATAAATGTTTGTATTTCAGCTCGAAACTGTAGGTAACAATTTGCGAAAACAGAAGATGCAGCGTAATATTCAGGCATAAGATTCTTCCGCGAATTCAAGGAATTCTGTCATTTTCGTTATTACTTTGGTTATTTATGAGATCAAAGGGGGGATGTTCGTGAACGGAATTCCATCTTTACGAAACTTTCTAAAATGGAAGGCCGACGCAGTTCAGATATTTTCCATAATCATATTTTTTTCTCTCGCAATGTTGCCTCTGTCCGGTATTATTGTTAAATAACATTTTGCTGTGTAAATATTTTTTATTTCAGCTTGAAAATAGGGGAAAATTTTCCAAAACTGGAAGTCAAACAGAGCAAAGATTTCTCCCATAATGCCTCCGCCCCTCCCCCGCAATGTTCCCACTCTCCCGCATAGTTAAATTGGGAAATCCCAGAAAACGTAAAGAAATTAGAAAATTTGTAAAAATTCATGCATTTTTTTACAAATCCTGGATTTCCTGTCTGTCAAGCATTGTGGAATTCTGAACACATCTGACTGATTTTTACAGGTGGAAGTTTCAAACTTAAATCTTGCAATGTTACATATTGTACCCTTGCCAGAGGAATCAACTTTGTGTTTCATTAGTGCCCTTGTTTGCTGTAATGTTTTGTTGTAATGCATATTTCTTTTTCACAAAGAGGTGGATCACCTTTTGTAAGAAAGCGTCTATGTGTGCAGCACAATAATACTAGTTACTACTGACAAAGCTCTTGCCAGGAGTCAGAACTCATTTTTAACAGTGGGAACAAGATGTCACAGAACAAAATATTTTATCATAGCATAAAATTTACCGTACTACTGTAAAAGAAAATGTGCTGACATGAAAATTTGCTGAATTTTTTTTTTCGATTAAACACTCATCTATAAAAGAAAAAAAAAATCGCTTTCATATCCATATAGTTTCTCAATGTAAACTAACTGTACACATAAACGGCGATAAACTATAGATTTTGATACTTCCAGATTGGTACGAATTCTGCAGGAATTGTAGCCTTAGATGCTATAATTCAACATTGAAGGGACTTAAATCTCATTTTGCACCGGACTTCCGTTTATTTTTACTCAATATTTTAGAGAAAGACTCATTTTTTACACCTAATGAGACACAAAATTGTTGGTGGTGTTCGAACAGGAATCAGCCCTCTAGACTGTTTAATGGTTCTAGCATTTCTTGGCCTCTCAGGAGTGGCATTAAAAAAAAATTCAGATTTCTAGATAGTTCATGGTAAAAAAATGAAGAGCAATAATTAATTTCTATCAAAATGAACTTCAAAAAAAAAAACCCCAAATGTTTGAGATTTCCAATCACACACGTGTATTTGGAAAAGGAAGAAAACTGAAGGGGAAAATGTGATGTTTTGCCCCCACACTCATTGCGGTTCCAACGCTGCTGGCTCTTGCCAATGTTTGCAGGTATGTATAAGTGCGAAATGAATCTCGTTGAAGAAATAATTCTTCACAAATACATGGAAGGCAATACAGATGTAATTGTTGGCACTCAAATGTGCCAGATTTTCACTGTTTCTGTGTAGCAACTTCTTCAGAAGACTTGAAAATGAGGAAGCACGGGATAGCTTCTACTATTGCAAATCTGAATGGTTCTCAGATTTCTCAGCTACATCTGCTTAAACTTCAGTTGATTGGAACTTCCTTGTCCTGGGTGGTGTTATGGATAGCGTACTCGAAGGGAAATCGGTAGATGTGGGTTCGATTCCTGCTCCAGGGCAATTTAATTTTCTAGTTACCTGAAGGAGTTGCTACATGGAAACAGTGAAAATACGGCACATTTGTGCCAACAATTAGAACTATAAATACTGCCCAATAACATGTGTAGACATAGAGAAAACATTTTCTGTAATAAAAAGGATTTGGGATGACAAATGACAAAACCTAACACTTGGAAAAGCATATTTTGGTCTATTTCAACAAAAATTATGGTGTATAATTACATGGTTTAAGGAGCATTTGGTTAGTTATATTTAAGAACAATATACTAATTTGTGGCTCATAAAATTTATTTTTGAAAAGTTGTTTCTGGGTCCACAACATTTTTTTTTTTTTTTTTTTTTTTTTGAAGTTAAACAAAAATTATAAGTGCATATTTTGTGTATTTTATGTGCTTATAATCCAGGCTCTAGCTAATTATTAGCAAGTCAATAAAAAGAAACTGACAGAGTTGAGTAAAAGCTTTTTCATTGTTGAAATAAGCATTTTTATAATATAATCACATTTGATTTTGACTAGATTTTATAGTTGAAGTGGTTTCAAATAGCACTGAATACAGTGGCTATTTGGGAAAGAAGAAGAAAAAAAAGTTAGTTGAACTAGATGGAATCAGAGTTTTTAGAATAGTTGATGCATTATGCTTGTGTTTTTGCTATAATTATTTTTTTTAAATTTTGTAATATGTGTTCATTGTACTAAACTTACAATTTCAACAGATAACTCTACTTCACTGATGCTATTGTTTTCTTTGCCATCTTTAATTTGCTTCACACAGTTATAACTGAATGGAATCCAGTATTCACTTTTCATATGTTGCCTCCACAAGAAGAGGAAAATGGAAAAAAGTTCAGCTTTTTTGTTCTGAAGAAGTTCAGCTATCTTGTTCCTTGGTCAGTCTCATGTATGGGATTTGTTTCCTGGTCCAGAACGATGTAATTTTCAAGTTTTCTAAAGAGGTGGTTACATGGAAACAGTGTAAATGTGGTACATTTGTGTCAAAAAAGACAGAAATATGAGCTATGTTGATGGATTAGGTCTACAGTTATTGCCATTCGTCATAGGCATGGTAGACATAAAAATGCCCTTTTTTTTTGTAGATTTCAGGGTCCTATAACTATAGAAATGTTATAGGAGGGGTGATCAAAAACTAAGGAGACTAGAGTCGCCTTTGCAGCAAAAGCAAATGAGAGGTATCTGACATAAGTGGTTATTAACCCTCAGCCCTTGCACATGTCTGGCCAGAAACCGGGGTTTACAGGAAAGAGTGTAGACGCATGTTTTTTGTTTGTTGAACACTTTCGGGATGCTAAACTTCGAGCAATGCACAAACATGAAATTCTGTTCCCATCCTGGATATTTGGTGAGATACCCAAAAGATGCGACCCAAAAGACAGTGTTTAAGTGGTTTTCCAGGTTTAAAAATGGCGCTTTTTCCATCAAAGATGAACCTCGTCATGGAGGACCATCAATGGCGGTAGCTGATGACAATGTCATCAGTTACCGGAAGTTTATGCTACAATTAGGAAGAACTGTTGCTTCACCATCAGAGAAATTGCAGCACAGACTGGTGTGTCATTTAATTCTGTTCAAGCCATTCTTACTGACAAATTGAACATGTTGGTGCCAAGTTCATTCCTCGTCTTCTGAACGACGACCAGAAAAGCAATTGTGTCACAATTTTGTCTGAGTTGTCTCAACGGACAATTGTGATGAAAATGAATGAAACCTGGGTCTATGGTTATGACCCTGAAACAAAGGTCCAGAGCTCTCAGTGGAAAACCCTTTCCTCCTCAAGACACAAGAAAGTACGTCAGTCTCGATCGCACGTTTAAAGTCCTGCTTGTGTTATTTTTTGATATCAAAGGATTGGTGCATTGGGAATTCCTACCATGTGACTCCACTGTTAATGCTGCATGCTACTTAGAAATCCTGAAGCACATGACGACTGCAGTCCATCGCAAGAAGCCTGATAAGACTAGTGGATGGATGCTTCACCATGACAATGTGCTAAATCCCACTGCACTACCAATCATCCAATTCTGGCTTCAAAATCCAGTCTGGTGCTCCCCTTATTCACCAGACTTAGTACCAGTGACTTTTGGCTGTTCCCCAAACTTAAGGCATTTTGAATTTTGACTCTGTGTAAGACATCAAAGGTAATACAACAGGAATTTTTTTATGAGTGTTTCTGATAATGGAATAAGTGAGTGAGAGAGTGTGTGTGTGTGTGTGTATATATATATATACAGAGGGGGAATTATTTTGTGTAACTCTACTATTAAATTTCTGTCTTCAGTAAAAACATTGGCATTTTTTTTTATGACATCTTGTGTACGCATTAAGCTAAAATTTTGTATAGATTAGCTTCTGTATAAAGCCTGCAAGCTCAAGTTTCATGAAAATCAATATAGTTCAGGTCAAAAATGCAACTTTTTTTTGTTGTGTGTGCTTATTTCACATAGAATGATCCTTTGGTGAAACTTATAAAATGTGGTAAAAGTACTTTGTTTCTGAAATCTTTAGTAAAAATTGTACTGTGTGTGCATATTTGGGCACATTACTATTTTGGAATTTATCTCAGGAGTGATAAAACATACTGAGTCTTTAGGAATAGTAAGTCCACTACTCAAAATCATTTATTGTTATGAAAAACCCATGTTTATTTAAAATTGATAGAGTAAAATATGAAACTTTAATGTGATTCAAGTATAGTTATTGCTCCCCATTTCCCACTATGTGCATTTATACAAAGTGATATAATTCTGTTTTGAAATACAGTGTAGTGAGAAAGTTACTGGAAGTAGTGAGTCATGTGCTAATTATTAGTGAGTCCTTATTTGATAAGAATTTACAATAATTTTAACTTTGAACTAGTGTTAATATTTTAATTGTATAATGCTTATTCAAAAATTTCAATGATTATTCTATACAGGATAATATAGGAAACAACCAATTTATTTTTCTGATGTCAGTGCGTGCAAATCGCCCTTCTGATGAGAACAAAAGATGTACTTCAACTGTCTGTTACACTCACTGAAATTAAATCTTTGGACCGAAGTCAACAGCATACTTCGCCTATTGCACTTTTTAAAATCAATCGGAATGAAATACGCTCTTCAATCATTTACACCACAAAAAACATTTCAGCATTTTCTATGATACATACAAACAAACTTAACAAACACATGTCAGAATGGTGTTTCATGGTTTAAATAAATAAGTAAATAAATAATGTATTAACGATACACTGATGAGTACTATGTACAGAGCTCGGTCATACAACAGCCCTAATGGAATGTACAAACAAATCACATCTTGGAAAATTGCAATGGTTTCAAGTACTCGACTAACGAAAAAGAAAATTACAGATAAAAGGATTACAAAATGTTCATCCTTTCTATTCCAATTTTGTAAAAAATGTTGGGGGAGGGGGGTTCTAGAATTTTCTTTACTCTTTTGTCACAGTCATCTCTCAAGCATGATCCTTGATTTTCTTCTTAGTCTCACCTGTAAGAGAAATTATTTTTGCATACATTCATTGCATTAAAAACTAAATCTTACATAAAAATGGGAGGTTTTTTAATTAGAATTCTCATTTACAGGGTTCACGCAACCCCTGGAAAAATCCTTTATTTTTTTTCATATTTTTGTGAAAGGTCCTGGAAATTTTTCTTGCAATGAAATTAGATTGATGCATAGAAGTAGTGAAAAAGGAAGAGGGTTTTTCATTATTATTATATCTGTTATGGTTAAACATAGCTAACTAAGGATGTGACATACACAGTCGAGTCACATTATTGTGACCACTTCCTACTTTGGATGTAAACAGCATGTAGCAAGAAGGTACGTGTCGTGAGCTGGCTTGGAGGGGTATATAAGGTGTGCTGTAGGCAATCTGAAAACATATCACTCGTTGCTGTCATGGCTAAAAGGAGTGATTATCGGCTTTCGGGCCAAGGGTGGCAGTATTTCTGAAACAGCGCCGTTTGTGAGCTGTTCGCGTGCTGCTGTGGTTAAAGTGTATCGTGATTGGAGAAATGGCACCATTGCGAATAAGAGATGTGGAAACTGTGGAGCACCACAAGCCATTGATGTGAGAGGTGAACGTCGGCTTCGAAGGTGCACGAGGGCCGATCGACACGCTACAGTGGAGCAACTCACTGGCTGTATCAACCATGGTGCTACCTGAAGTGTGCCTAAAATGACAGTTCAGCGAACCCTGTTGCATATGGGGCTCGTGTACATTTACGAAGGTGCATTGGCAGAAAAGGCTTACATTTCCACCGCAGTATTGGAATTGGACCTTCGCTGATTGGCAAAGCAGTGCCCGTGGTTCGTATGCTCCTTGAAAAGTCCTTGAATAAAAAAAGTTCATTTACAAGTCCTTGAAAAAGTTTAAGGCTCTGTAAATAGTACTTGAAAAAAATGGTTTTGTTTGTTAAGTAATGATATGAAAGAGCATGTGTAAAATAATTTTTTCTGCTAAAAAGTTGTATAGGAGATTTATGTATAGTTCTAATAAAAACACCAATCTGATCAAATAGCGCAGAACTTGCGTTCAACCCAGGGGACAGCTGGTACCTTAGCTATGACATCACTACAGAGCAAAACCTCAGCCATGGGAGTAAAATAAGTGGAATGATGTATTTACAAATTGTGATGGGCTTCTGTTTACTGGGATTAAGGGCGTATTCTTGCCGGAGGGTGGAACTTACAGGAATTGCTTGTGCTTCATGCGTGGACCCTTTCTTCTCACTGCATAAAAAAAAAAAAAAAAAAAAAAAAAAAATGCATCAAAGTTATGCATCAAAAATAAAAGGTTAAAACAAACAATAAGTGTTATACATGTATAAGCAAATGAATACGAAAATACTCTACCCTTCCAAAATATTTTGCAAGATAAAATGCTTTCGAAAAATACCAATTCAAAGTTAATAAAATAAACGAACTGTGGAAAAGGGGAAGGGGGTAATGGCAGGTCATTAAAGGTGTGCCAGCCCCAGCTGAGATTAATGGTCTGAACTTACTAAAATACCTACCTACTGACTGATGGACAGTACACACGTATGATAATTCGAGTTTGAAAAGTGCTTGAATTTATTTTGCTTGGAAGAGTATGAACCATGTTGCTTTTTCCGATGAGTCACATTTTATGCTTCATCGAACTGATGGATGTTGGCATACAAGGCAAGAAATATCAGAGAACAAACACTCTTCAACCACTGCTGGAAGAACATAAGCTGATGGGGGGGCAACATTATGGTCCGGCTAAGGTTTTCGTGGCATTCTCTGGTTCCACTTGTACCTGTGGAAGGCACTGTGAACCGAAGTCGTTATGAACCCATACATGCTTATTTGTCTTCCCTGGGGTGGATAAAAACGACAATGCAACATGTCACACAGCTAGAAATGTCCGAGAGTGGTTGGAAGAGCACAATTAAAACTTCTAAGTACTTCCGTGGCTCCCCTAATTCCCCAGACTTAAACCCAATTGAGCATCTGTAGGACCACCTCGGTTGTGTTGTTCTCTCTCTCTATGGATCCTCCACCACATACCATCCAGCAGCTGTCGGATTCACTGCAGTTAGCATGGATCCACATACCTGTGAACATCTTCCAGCACCTTGAGTCACTCCCAGCCCATCTAGCTGCTGTCTTGCTGCACATTGCGGTTACTGGATATTAGCTGGCGGTCACAATAACGTGACTCGACTGTGTATGATCTCTAATACTTTGCAAATGGCAGTAGATTTAGGGGTGGAATAAGAAGCTAATTTCTTTGTCATCCCACATAGGAGCAGCTGACCTGAACTTAACTTCTTTGGATAGAGCCATGGTTACTTTGCCATTCTTTGTGTCCCTTTTATGTTTGTTGATTCTAGTTCTTAATGAATGTTTGGCTATTCCAATATAGTATTGCTTGAAGCCATCTGGATATTTTAGAGGTATGGCATGGCATAAACACCTTTGTTGGAAAGAGGGGGCTTGTCAGTATTTCCCTTGATTGTCGGGTGACACCTGCCACGCCCATGACGCATCTATAGCTCGTATGTTGGGGCTTGCTAGACATTTCTTTTTCGCCGAATAGATCGGGTGTCACCCTTTACGCTGATGACGCCTCTATATCTTATATGTTGGGGCTCGCGAGACATTTCTTTTTCGCCGAATAAATTGGGTGTCACCCTTTACGCTGATGACGCCTCTATATCTTATATGTTGGGGCTTGCGAGACATTTCTTTTTCGCCGAATAGATTGGGTGTCACCCTTTACGCTGATGACGCCTCTATATCTTATATGTTGGGGCTCGCGAGACATTTTTTTCGCCGAATAGATTGGGTGTCACCCTTTACGCTGATGACACCTCTATATCTTATATGTTGGGGCTCGCGAGACATTTCTTTTTCGCCGAATAGATTGGGTGTCACCCTTTACGCTGATGACACCTCTATATCTTATATGTTGGGGCTCGCGAGACATTTCTTTTTCGCCGAATAGATTGGGTGTCACCCTTTACGCTGATGACACCTCTATATCTTATATGTTCGGGCTCGCGAGACATTTCTTTTTCGCCGAATAGATTGGGTGTCACCCTTTACGCTGATGACACCTCTATATCTTATATGTTCGGGCTCGCGAGACATTTCTTTTTCGCCGAATAGATTGGGTGTCACCCTTTACGCTGATGACACCTCTATATCTTATATGTTGGGGCTCGCGAGACATTTCTTTTTCGCCGAATAGATTGGGTGTCACCCTTTACGCTGATGACACCTCTATATCTTATATGTTGGGGCTCGCGAGACATTTCTTTTTCGCCGAATAGATTGGGTGTCACCCTTTACGCTGATGACACCTCTATATCTTATATGTTCGGGCTCGCGAGACATTTCTTTTTCGCCGAACAGGTTGGGTGTCGCCCGCCACGCCAATGATGTCTCTAGCTCGTATGTTGGGGCTGGCGAGACATTTCTTTTTCGCCGAATAGATTGGGTGTCACCCTTTACGCTGATGACGCCTCTATATCTTATATGTTCGGGCTCGCGAGACATTTCTTTTTCGCCGAACAGGTTGGGTGTCGCCCGCCACGCCAATGATGTCTCTAGCTCGTATGTTGGGGCTGGCGAGCCAAAGCTGAACTTTCACTGGTAAGTTGTGGCCTCTACTGCCAAAATAAATGCGAGTGCTGGGTAAGTATGGCTGCAATGTTATTCAACTGGAAAGGGTTGAGCATGGCATATAAGGATATTGTGGAAACTTTGGCTTGACACAGAGGTTCATCTTCTTGAGTTGGTAGGGAATTGAGCTCAGATAGCATAGCTGTGACATAGAAAGATTAACATGACTGGTTCTATGGAAACTACAGTAAAATATCTGGACTATGGCAGAATTACGCATAATCAAAGTTCCACTGCGAGATTGTGTATAGTGCTGGTATAAGATTTTGTTCAGAAGTGATTTGTCATTTACGTACTCAGTGCAGTTTTACATCTTTATTGTTTTAAATTTTCATTCTTTCATTTTTAACTTTGATTTTTCATTACTACTTCATTCCCAAATAAAGGTAACTTGATCACGCTAGTTACGTTAAATGAAAAAACTTTTACAAGAAAGTTCGTAAGTTGGGAGCTTTCGACTTTATCTTAGGTCTTCATCACGCCAATGGAGGACTAAGATTGTTGCCAGATTCTACATTTGATTTTTTTTTGCCAAAACTTAGAATTGATCTCTAGATCATCGGAATGTAGAGAGGAGATTCGGAATTGCAAGTCATTGAGTTGAAAATAATTTCCAGGCTTTCACGGTAATGGAGGGCAAAACGATTGTCAAAAAGAAGCAATTCGTTTTGCTTCGTTCCAGCGGGGAACTGCAGATGTGTCTTTCATTGTCAAAATAGACAAGGCTGTATTAGGATTGGCTTTCGAAACATCTTTTTTATGTTCTAAAATTCTATGGTTAATGCTCCTATATGTGCTTCCAATATATCCCCAGTAGAAGAAGAGATAGGAATGCAGTAAACTCCTGGGAGGTTCAGGCTTTCAACTTTGTCCCTATCCCTTTGTAGAAGTTTCAAGATGTTTGGGGTAGATTTAATGGCAAGATGGTAACCAAAACTTCTAAAAAGAATCTGTAACTTATAAGCATAGGAAGGATGGTAAGGAACAGAACCAGAGAATTTCAGGTTTTCTTTCTTTTGAGGAAGGAGGCATTCAATTTTCGAATTGTTTTCATATTTCTTTAAGAGGGAGTTGACTGTAAGAGCAAGGAAACCATGAGAGAGGGCTATTGTAGAAATTTTGGAGAATTTTTCTTGAAGAGAAAGTTGGTTGTTGCAAATGATATGAGCCCTGTGGATGTAAGACTTCAATGCTGCAAACTTGTAGAGATGCAGAGCGAAAGATTTGTAAGGAATGATGTTAGTGGCCGCAGAAGGTTTACGATAGATGGAACAAGTAATGGAGAGATCAGCGTTTGTGCAGATAGATTCATCCAGGAAATCAATTTTGTTGTTTACTTCCTTAGATTATAGTGAGATTAATGGAAGGTCTTCCATTTCATAAAATGCTTACTTCCTTAGATATAGTGAGATTAATGGAAGGAAATTTTTCCGTAATGGAGTTGGCCAGTGTCTGTAGTTCAGACTCGGTATGTGGCCTGCTAATGAAAATGTCATCTACATATCTTAACCACAGGGAGATGGCCACATACCGAGTCTGAACTACAGACACTGATCAACTCCATTACGGAAAAATTTCCCTCCATTAATCTCACTATATCTAAGGAAGTAAACAACAAAATTGATTTCCTGGATTTATCTATCTGCAGAAACGCTGATCTCTCCATTACTTGTTCTGTCTATCGTAAACCTTCTGCGGTCACTAACATCATTCCCTACAAATCTTTCACTCAGCATCTCTACAAGCTTGCAGCATTGAAGTCTTACATCCACAGGGCTCATATCATTTGCAACAACCAACTTTCTCTTCAAGAAGAATTCTCCAAAATTTCTACAAAAATCTCTCTCATGATTTCCCTGCTCTTACAGTGAACTCCCTCTTAAAGAAATATGAAAACAATTCGAAAACTGAATGCCCCCTTCCTCAAAAAAAAAAAAAAAAAAAGAAAGAAAGAAAGAACCTGAAATTCTCTGGTTCTGTTCCTTACCATCCTTCCTATGCTTATAAGTTACAGATTCTTTTTAGAAGTTTTCATTACCATCTTGCCATTACATCCACCCCAAACATCTTGAAACTTCTACAAAGGTATAGGGACAAAGTTGAAAATCTGGACCTCCCATGAGTTTGCTGCATTCCTATCTCTTCTTCAACAGGGGATAACTTATACATTGAAAGCACATACAGGAGCATTAACCACAGAATTTTAGAACATAAAAAAGATGTTTTGAAAGCCAATCCTAATACAGCCTTGTCTATTTTGACAATGAAAGACACATCTGCATTTCCCTGCTGGAACGAAGCAAAACGAATTGCTTCTTTTGACAATCGTTTTGCCCTCCATTACCGTGAAAGCCTGGAAATTATTTTCAACTCAATGACTTGCAATTCCGAATTTCCTCTCTACATTCCGATGATCTAGAGATCAATTCTAAGTTTTGGCAAAAAAAAAAAAAATCAAATGTAGAATCTGGCAACAATCTTAGTCCTCCATTGGCGTGCTGAAGACCTAAGATAAAGTCGAAAGCTCCCAACTTACGAACTTTCTTGTAAAAGTTTTTCATTTAACGTAACTAGCGTGATCAAGTTACCTTTATTTGTTAATATTGTTACGTGTTTTGCCCATCATCATCATCATACTTCAGTCCCTTTGAGCCATCCACTGCCAGTATTTTTAATATGTATCCTTCAACCTAAAGTATAAACTGAAAGGACAAATTATTATGTAGACCCACCTAATATCATGCGGCACCACCTTTTGAACGCAGGGCAGCATCCAGACATTGTCGTACAGATGCAATGAGGTTCCAAAACACAGTCTCTGGTATTGCTGACCAACAATCTAAGAGTGCCTGGCACCTTTTGCACGCAGGGCAGCATCCAAACGTCGTGGTACGGACGCAGTGAGGTTCCGAAACACAGACTCGGGTATCCCTGACCAACAGTCTAAGAGTGCTTGGCATCTTTTGCACGTAGGACAGCATCCAAACGTCGTGGTATGGACGCAATGAGGTTCCGAAACACAGACTTGGGTATCGCTGATCAACAATCAGAGTGCTTGGCGTAGAGCAGGCAGAGATGTTGGGTGGGGATGGTTGATCACGAACAGCTTGTTCCAATATGTCCCATAAATTCCCTATGGGGTCGATGTCGCCACTGGGTCGCTAGCCGGGACCAATGGGGTGGAGTGTTGTCCTGTTGAAAGATCAAAACTTGGTTTGGACAGAGGCATGTAATGAAAGGGTGTAGGTGGTCAGCCAGGAATTGCACATAGCTGGAACCAGTGGCGGAAGGCTCAAGAGGTACCAGGCTGGACCACATGAAAGCTGCCCAAACAGTTACACTGACTCTATCGGCCTGTAGTACCCCAACTTGGCACGTGGGGTCAATGCCACACACGCTGCCTGCCATCGGCGCAATATAGTGTGAAACAGGTTTTGTTAGACCACATGACACGTTTCCAATCATCCATGCTCCAGTTTCGATCGGCCTTCGCAAACTGCAGCCAAATCATGCAATGCTGTGCCGTTAACATCGGGACAGTTGTCAACTGCCCCAGCCAAGTTGTGCCATGTGTTGACGAATTGTCTTCGGATTGTCTGTGCCATTAACATCGGAACAGTTGTCAACTGCTCCAGCCATGTGTTGACGGATTGTCTTCTGATTGTCTGTGCCATTAACATCGGGACAGTTGTCAACTGCCCCAGCCAAGTTGAGCCATGTGTTGACGGATTGTCTTCTGATTGTCTGTGCCATTAACATCGGGACAGTTGTCAACTGCCCCAGCCAAGTTGTGCCATGTGTTGACGGATTGTCTGTGCCATTAACATCGGGACAGTTGTCAACTGCCCCAGCCAAGTTGTGCCATGTGTTGACGAATTGTCTTTGAGCATAGGCTTGTGGATGCTCCTTCAATAAATTGTGATGTGATGTTTTGCAAACAAGCCGCACGATGCGCGCCAATCGTCGGCGACCTCAATCATCCAACGCACTTTTATGGCTACATTTCATCCACTCCTGGTACACACTTGCTACGGTTTGTCACGGAATTTCTAACAGTTTCGCTGATTGAACATCCAGCCTACCTGGCTCCTATGACTTGACCTCGATCAAACTCACTTAAGTCTCATCCTTGACCCATGCTCACACTTGACGGAATGTATTCCTGTTTGTACAACCAGCCCACTCTATTTTTAGCCCTAATCGGCTTTCCTGCTGCTTTGCGTATTCCAGGGTGTACGTAATAATTTGTCCTTTCAGTGTATATTGTCCTCCATATCGTTTGCTTCTCTGACTGGAAAAATGTCATCGGACTATACTTCACAACAGTGTAGATTGAGGCCTTACAAATGAAGACTCTGTGTTGGACAGTGAAATGTTTTATCAATTATTGTTGCTGAGGTTTTATAATTTACTGAGCTGACTTGTTGTTTTGGTTGTAATGGACTGATCTTTAATTTCAGTTTATAAACTAATCTCTTCTAATGTGTTGCTAAAACCATGTTGTTTCTCCTGCACTGTGCCTTGTCTTTCACTACTCCAGAATTCAATTAGATATAATGACACATGCTGAACAGAAATTTATTGATACCAATCAGTGGTGTAACTGGGGGGGGGGGGAGTAAATACAGAAATCGCTTATAATCAGTGGCAGCTAGTGACTACGTGCTACCGTGCTGTAGCACCCTAAAAATTTTGAATTGAGATTCATATTGTTTATTGTAGCTGAAAGTGCACACATAATCAAGGTTCTCTATTCGGTCTGTGTCATTGGTCAGTATGAGCATAACAGCTCGGCTCCAAGTGTGTCATTCCTGCTGCCTATCTATGCCCCACTTCTCTTGAGTCCTCAAGCCATCTTCCAGCATGCTGAATTTATCTGAGCATGATATAGGAGAGCTAGCAGCAAATGGTGTTGAGACCCCCCCCCATCCCCTCTTTCTCCTGTTGGAATTGGGGCAGTGCAAAGTTTTACCCACAATTCCTACTGGATATGATAGTTGACCAAAACAAAAGGAAAGCTTATCTGATTGTTACCATGCTCTGAAGAAATTTGTGTGATCAATCAGTTAAATTCTTTTTGTGCACTTCTATGTTTTGTTCTTTGTAGTTAAATTTTTGTTATCTTTTAATTTCCTGAATGGTGGCTGCAATTAATTCAGTAAATTCTTTGTAGAAACGATCATTTTCTTCAAGAACTTTTAGAGGGGAAAATTGAAGTAAATTCCTTAGGATTCGTGATTTTTTGGGGAAGGCTTAAAAATAAAGCTTGATCCAAGTGTAATTATCATTTACACTTTTTTGCATTTCATAAAATCTTTATACAGGGTGATTCAAAAGTCCCTGAACTCTGAATTCAAATATTTCTACCACGAATATAGTGATTTTTACATACTGTTATATTGACACTCATACTTACAGGTAATGAAAACCACTTTACAATAGATGTTGGAATTGTTGAAGACACAAATTCATCCAACAACACATGTTGGCGGACACTTTTTTCAGCATGTTGGCTGGTATGTCCCTCACGGCTGTAATGATGTTATTCTGCAGGTCCTGTACAGTCTTCGGGTTGTTGTGGTAAACTGCGTCTTTCAAATAGCCCCACAAATAAAAGTCTGGAGGACTCGAGTCTGGTGAGCAAGGCAGCCAAAGTTTTTTTGAGATTAATCGATCGTGGAAGAACTCGCAGAACATCTCTATTGTGTCGTTTGATGTGTGGCACGTTGCTGCTCCATCTTGTTGAAACCAACAGTAACGTTCATGTTCTTCCAGCAATTGCTACAAATTGATGGATGATGTCTGCATACACAGCAGAATTTACAGTTGTGTAAAAAAAATGGCCCTACAATTCGCCATCTAGACGTGGCGCACCACACTTCAACTTTCTGACAGTGAAGTCCAACCTCATGCAATGCGCGTGGATTCTCCGCAGCCCATATGCGAGTGTTTTGGCTATTGACATATCCATTCAAATGAAACTGTGCCTCGTCACTGAAAAAAGTGTTGTTAAGCTAGTTAGTCACATTGTTACGCGTGAAACTCTTAAACCATTGGCAGTAGGGAATGCGCTTTTCCGAGTCCAAAGGACGTAGCTCTTGCACTACTTGAATTCTGTACTGTCGTAGCTTTAGACGTTTAGTAACCCTCTGACAGACTGAATACGATGCCCCTAACTCTTGAGACAGCCCCGAAGTGACTTCTGGGGAGAGCACTGCAGGGAAATGTGAGTTTTCTCCAGAAACGTGGTCGTCACCACGGACGGACGGCTGCTTATAGGCTAATCCTGAACACTGCCTGTCTCGCGAATCCGGTTCACAAGGTCATAGACAGTTGTTTTCCCTGGTATAGGAACATCAGGAAACTTCCTTTGAAACAGCTGGATGCAACGTTGGTAAGATTTTTCCCCAAAGCGACTCTCTGTTCTTGCGTGAGACTCATGGCTGACTGAACGTTACTGCTTGCCAGCGTAGTGTCAAGTGGTGCTATCACGTGGCGCAGCTTGTTCCCCAAGGTCACACACAACAGCCGTAACATATGATTAAACAAAAGTAAAATACACATTAGTTACTTGGCTTGACCAACCGGCGGGACAAATATGTCAGTGAGGCTCCCACAGAAGGCGTTCTACACTGAAAAGCAATTGAATTAGAGACAGCTAGCGTTATGCAAATGTGGCGCTGAGGGAAACGACATGACGTATGCAGCGATCCAACAATATAAGAAGTTATGCGACAGGAATCGGTAAGAGTCGGGCGCAGTATATGTAAGACGAAGGATCTAAGCACATTTGATCGTGGGCAAATTGTCGGGGCCCGACGAATGGGTCACTCCATCTCGGAAGTCGTGCAGGCACTGGGATTTTCACGAGCCACTGTGTCACGGGTGCACCATGAGTACATTGAATCCGGTAAAACCATCCCTGCAAGGGCCAACTGCCGTGGACAACAGCGTGTTGATGAGCGGCGTCATCTTCGGCTAGCTCGCATTGTAACAGCGGATAAACGGGCCACAGTGCAAGAAATCACTCGGCAATTTAACGCTGGTGCACAAAAACGTGCAAGCAGCCACACCATCCAGCACCATCTCGTTATGGGGTACAGAAGCCATCGTCCCACAAGAGTACCGCTGCTGACCGCACATCACAGGGTGCAAAGATTAGCATGGGCACGGGAACATCGCCACTGGACCCTAGACGAGTATGGCACAAAGCACATGAAGCGATGGATCCTTCTAGCCTGCAGGGTACTCTTCAAGCTGGCGGGGATGGCATTCTCGTCTGGGGACTGTTTACGTGGACTGAAATGGGACTCCTGGTACGTGTGACATCATCCCTCACAGGTCAACGTTACTGGGATATCCTGGACGACCATTTGCTCCCGTTTGTGCGTCTTCAACATTCCACTGGAGACCTCATCCTTCCTGCAACAAGACAATGCACCATGCTATCACTCCCGAATTGCATCCGAATGGTTGGATGAACACTCCACCGACATAACCTTGCTTCCTTGGCCAGCTAGGTCACCTGACCTCAATTCCATCGACCACATCTGGGATGCCATCGAGAGAGATGTTCGAGACTGTGACTCCCTCCATCAAATCTTCATGAACTGTGAGAGCTTGTTCAGGGGCGTGGATCCGTGTGGCTTCCCAACGCTTCCAGTGTCTTGTCGAGTCCATGCCGAGACGAATCGCCGTCGTCATCAGGGCGAAATCATTGGAAACGTGATGGACGTGGTTTCGTCACAATAGGACTACAAAGGACCCTTCACTATCCTGGAATGCTCCATGACCAAATGCGAGTAACATTCTTAACCTCCTATATCGATTTATATCTATTAATTATAAACTCTATAGCATGTTATGATTATAACCCTATATCGGACAAAGGTGTTTCCCGCAAGCACTTCAACAATAATACAACGTGAGGAACAGTAAACAGTACAACAACTGAGTTGTTGGCATGAATGTATATGAATTATAACCATGTAGAAAAATTCAACACCTTGAGATGTTTGAAGAATTGATAGAAGTATGTAGTATTGCTGCAAATGTTTTTTATAGTCGGCGATGGGATGCATGCCTTTGATGGAACTAGCTTCGGGTGTTCAGTGACAAAGGGTGAAAACTTTGATGAAAGAAACATAGCAGAAACACTAAATTTTTCAAAAATCAGTTTCATCTTGGAAATAGTAATACTATACTAGTGATCCGATTTATTGGCGTAGGAAATAGGCACATAAGCATTTCCAAGCTTTCGCACATCAACCAGATGGCTGTTTCAAGGAAGTTAGACAAAAACTGCTGTCTAACAGAAGTTTCTGTCTAACTTCCTTGAAAAAGCCATCTGCTTAGAAACACTTATGTGCCTATTTCCTACATAATTAGTGTACTGTTCCTCGTTATCAACTCAAAACTAGAGATACATGCATTTGTGCATGGAACATTTTGAATACAGACTCTTAAAATGGAAATGTGAAACATAAGAAGAGTTCCCATTTTTTTACTTAACAAATCAAAACCCTCATTTTTTTTTTTTTTTATCTTAAAAGATAAATTTTCGTGGGCATCCAGCTTTTACTATGTGGGCAGGTAAGTAATTTCTGCTCATGCCTAGCTGGGCATGTAACTTTTTAGATAGCTTTCAAGCCCTGTTCTACATGGAATTCCTTGTGGCCCCCCTGTACTCATCAAGACAAGGTATGTGAACATCCTCACTGACCATCTATCATCAGCACAAGGTATGTGAACATCCTCACTGACCATCTATCATCAGCACAAGGTATGTCAACATCCTCACTGACCATCTATCACCAGCACAAGGTATGTCAACATCCTCACTGACCATCTATCATCAGCACAATGTATGTCAACATCCTCACTGACCATCTACACCTGTTCTTAAGGAGTATCTTTGTGTACCATGATGCCACCTTTCAACAGGACAGTGCCACACCACATGCTTCCCAAGTGGCAACCAATTGGCTTCAGGAACATTCCAGTGAGTTGACCACACTTGAATAGCCCCCTCAATCACCGGAACTCAACCCCATTAAAAATTTGTACAATGAATCTGAAAGATTTGTTCAAGCCTGGAAAAATGTGGATGCTCTGTGATGGGTGGCAATACCACATTATTGAGTCTTTACCATGGGTGAAAGTTTTCCATCCTGGGGACGGAATTCCATCTTCAAAAATTTCTGAGAAGGGAAGTTAGATGGAATGAAAATTTGTCCCGTAATAGTACAAAAAAAAAATTCTCACAATGTTTCCTCTGTCAAGTATTGTTGTTAAATATCAGTTTATTCCATAAAAGTTTTGTATTTCAACTTGATATAGAAGGTAAATTGAAAGATTTTACTTTGCATTTGGAGCTTTGTGTTCATTGATACTCTGATTTGTATCAATGAATGCACGTTCTATGCTTTGCTGTGAAAACACTGCTGTCAATCAGGGCGAAGCATTGACAGGGCCAATGTACCTTCTGGCATGTGCGCGATCATGGTGTGGGACAAGTTGACTGACATTAACTGTTGACACTTCTCTCTGTATATATTATCACGATCATTGTCAACCATTACAATCCACTGCTGGGTGAAGGTCTCCCCAAGTTTCTTCCACAACGGTCTATCTTGCACCATTTTCCTCCATGTCACTCCCACATGCTTTCGAATTTCATCCACCCATCTCCCATGTGGTCTTCTTCTGTCCCTTGAAATCCAGTCTAGAATTTCGGTTGTCCATCGGTGGTCCGTTCTTCTGGCAGTATGTCCAGCCCATTGCCATTTCAGGGGTTTTACTCTCATCATGATGCCTTACACTCTTGTCATTTTCCTTATCCACGAGTTCTTCTTCTTATCTCTCCTGGTTACACCAAGCATGCATCTCTCCATGCTTCTTTGAGTTGTCTGTAGTCCTTGTATGTCTCTTTTAGTTAAGGTCCACGTCTCTGCATCATACATAAGCACTGGAAGGATGCATTGATCAAACACTTTTCTTTTAAGACATAATGGCATATTGCTCTTGAAAATTATACTGTTTCTTCCAAAAGCTCTCCAGGCAAGTTTTGTACGCCAATTAATTTCTTCATCAATGTGACCCTCACTTGATATCTGCTTTCCAAGATAAACATACGCATCTGTTATCTCCAGCTTTTCCCCATCAATTGATAAATCCTCATTTCTTGTAAAAGCATTGTACATCACTTTTGTCTTCTGAAAGTTCATTTTTAATCCCACTTCTTTACTCTTGTCAGCAAGTTCCTGGATCATACTCTGCAGCTCTGATGGAGTAGGTGCAAAAATGACTACGTCATCAGCAAAACGAAGGTGAGTTAGATAATCTCCATTCATTTTTATCCCTTTGTTTTCCCAGTTCAGTGATTGAAATACATTTTCCAATGTGGCATTAAAGAGTTTGGGAGATATAGTGTCACCTTGTCTCACTCCCTTTCCAATTTTTATAGGGTGGTGCTGTATTCTCAAATAGCCAAATCTTTGCACTTGCATTTTCATAGATGTTATTAAAAATATTAATGTATGCATCTTCAATACCGCAGGACTTCAAAGCCATTGTAACTGATGATGGTTTCACCGGTTACAATGGCTTTGAAGTCCTGCAGTATTGAAGATGCATACATTAATATTATATAATAACATCTATGAAAATGCCCAAATATATATCATCATCATCATTGTCAACCATTATCAATCCACTGCTGGACGAAGGTCTCTCCAAGCCTCTTCCACAACGATCTGTCTTGTGCCAGTCTCCCTCCTCCACGTTACTCCCGCATACTTTCGAATTTCATCCACCCATCTTCCATATATATATATATATATATATATTTTTATCTCTTCTGGTTACACCAAACATGCATCTTTCCATGCTTCTTTCAGTTGTCTGCAGTCTTTGTATGTCTTTTTTAGTTAAGCTTCACGTCTCTCTCCATATGTAAGCACTGGAAGGATGCACATTGATTAAACACTTTTCTTTTAAAACATAATGGCATATTGCTCTTAAAAATTGTACTGTTTCTTCCAAAAGCTCTCCAACCAAGTTTCATTCATCGATTCATTTCTTCATCAATGTGACGTTTGCTTGTATATCAGCTGTCCAAGGTAAATGTAGGTATAGATTATCTCCAGCTTTCCCCCATCAATCGATAAATCCTCATTCCTTGTAAAAGCATTGTGCATTAGTTTTGTCTTCTGACAGTTCACTTTCAATCCCACTTCTTTACTCTTGTCAGCAAGTTCCTGGATCATACTTTGCAGCACTGAAGGGGCAGTTGCAAAAATGACTACATCATCAGCAAAATGTAGAGTTAAATAACCTCCATTAATCTTTATCTCTCTCTGTATATATAATTACATTTTTCATGGCGTAAGACCTTAAAAATTCATCTTTCCCCATGAAATGGAGTAACACGACACACACACACACACATATATATATATATATACTATATTGACAAAAGTCACTGGACACCCCTTCGGAAACAAATGAACGGATCCGCTGCTTTGTTAAGATGTGCGGTACAGCTGCAAATGGTATAAAAACGAGCCTGCAGCTGATCGTGATCATATCATACTGTGAGGTTGAGTGAAAATGTCGTGGCAGGAGAGAAATGACTTTGAGAAAGGAAAAATTGTTAGGTGTTATATTAGTGGATTGTCCATAAGAGAAACCGAGAGACGTTTAAACATACCCAAGCCAAATGTTTAGGATTTACTGAATAAGTGGAAAACACATGGTGTGCCTGAAGCAGCAAAATGTACCGGCAGACCAAAGAAAATCAGTGATAGAGGACGTCGAAGCCTCAGGAGAGTTGTTACAGCTAATCGACGGAGTACTGCACAAGACCTCAGTGTACAGGTGAGTAAATTACTGGAACCTCAGTATGTACACGTACCATTCGCAGAGAACTTCATTTCATGGGTTACCGTGGTCGTGCGGCTGCTCATAAATGCCTTTCATCTCCACTCGGAAGGCTACTCGTCGTTTAGCATGGTGTAAAGAACATTTATCGTGGACCGTAGATCAATGGAAATGGGTCCTATGGACTGATGAATCCAGATACACGACCCATCTGCCTGATGGCCGTGTGTGGGTATGGCACCAGCCGGGGGAACGCTATTTACCACAGTGTACTGTTCAAGTTTGGAGGTGGCAGTGTACTCTTGTGGGGGTGTTTTTCATGGTATGGTCCTGGCCCATTGGTTATTGTGGACAAACCTGTTAACCAGCACGTCTACCTCGATATTCTGGACAATTATGCCGTACTAACACTGTGGCAATACTATGGAACCGAGCCTTGTTGTTACCAGCAAGATAATGCACCGACATAAAGCAAGGACTGTTACGGCATGGTTTGACGATAATTCTGTATCATGTGTGAACTGGCCAGCACAGAGACCTGATCTTATTCCCATAGAGAACCCATGGGATGAATTAGAGCACCACATAAGAAGTTTGGAATCAAGGCCTACTACGAAGCAAGAGTTAGCGGCAGCATTATGTACTGAATGGAAGCTCATACCTATCGCTGTGTTCCAAAACCTTGTCGAAAGCATGTCTCGAAGGGTCAGTGCATGCATTAAGGCCAAAGGTGGACCAACACCATTCTAATGTATATCAATAAAGGCTATGTTGTGTTTCTCTTCTAGGTGTCGGTGACTTTTGTCAATATACTGTATATATACTGTATATATAAACACACATAAATGGGTGGGATTGTATTCAAATCAAGATAAAGTCTACAAATGTGGGCACAGTCCTAATTTGTTACAGTTTAAAAGCAGGGGGGGGTTGTTAGAGGAAACATTTCAAGTCTTGGCAGCGCCTTGTAACTTTTGCCGATGGTTCTTACCAATACGTCTGGCTGCTGTTGTGAGGACAAAATAGTGGAGGCAACACGTTATTAGGTGGGTGTATTTTAATAGTTTGTCCATTCAGTTTACATAAACACAGTTATGTTTTCCATATAGCATTATGTCATTCCTTTATAAATAGCTCTTAACCGAAAAGTTACCTTTTCTTTTTTTAGAATTAAAATAGTATTTGACCATTGCACTTACCTAGTATTTGTAGTTAGTTAATGTCGTATCTTCGTGGCATTTTTGATCACAGATTTGGCCGGGTTGTTTTCTGTGCTGAGTTTGCATCCAGCAACAGTAAAAATAGAGACTTCTGCAAAAATACAACATTATAGAAGTTAGTTATTTTGCAGTCAGCGATAAATTCCTATTCTGCAAAGTCTGAAAACAATATACATAGAACTTAAGTTTTCATTTCACTTTTTACAAAAATTTGATGCTACATATCTGTTCCCCCAGTCCTTTCAGCTGTGAAATTTGGCATTTGGGAAACACGCCTTTCCTCTAATACACTACCCTCTTGAAAGTATGTAGATATTTTCTGATACATTACCCTCTTGAAAATATCCGTAGGTATTCACTAATAAACTACCCCTCTGAAAGTGGATGTCTAGGCATTGTCCAGATCCAAATTTCCTGGTAACACTACCTGCTCACGAATAGTTTTTGCCAATCAGCAATAAATAGACTACAGCTGGGATATTCATCCATTACTTTTACAGAATGGTGGTCAGCTGAATTCCGAAAGCAGGTTGTGTGTATCAGGTCATCAATTCACATCACCCCTTAGGTGTTCTATGAGAATCAAGTTGGGACTAAGTTTATGCACATTCATGTTGTAGTGTAATGAATTTTATAGGTATAAGGGCCATATGTTTTGTTAGGAAGCATCATTACACATAAACAATATATACGAAGATTGGCTCAGGCCATGGGGATATCAAACCCTTATCAACTGGAAGTATGGGTATCCATATAGGGAGGAAGGAGGGGGTATTTGCTCGCCCCTGGAAATCGAACCATGCCTTTTCTGTTCTTGGAAGTTACTACAGAGATTTTAGTGATAACATTAATTCTGATTGCAAATTTTTTCTGTAGGACTCCTGGATGCAAGTACAGTGCAATTCCAATTATTCTGTCTCCAATTATATGGATATTTGATCATCCAGATCATTTTTCAGGAACTACGAAAAAAACATTAGCAGCCACGGCTCTCAGAATGAAGTTACAAGAAATCCACGTCAAAGATGCACAGGAAATCTTGACGATTGATGGAAGAAGGAAGTTTCTGGATAAAGTCCTTGGTTGATACTTTCTTTGATGCCTACATGCTCATGGTCAAAAAACTAATGGAGCACCAAGAACTTCCTGGAGAACTGATCAAAGATCTTTATGACTGTTTTGATTCATTGGAAAAATATTCCTGTTTTGTATACAATGGTATCTATTACCAACAAAAACAAGGTGTACCTATGGGCTCCCCTCTTTCCCCCTTACTTGCTGAAATTTATTTGCAGAATATTGAAACATTAATTATTGCCCCATCCCTCTTAAAACCCACCATTTGGTTAAGGTATGTGGATGACATCTTCATTATTTGGCCACACCAAAAACACTCTCTGTTTGAACTCATGTCCTCCATAACTTCAAAATTCCCGCATATTAAATTTTCCTCTCAAGAACAGATCGACAATAATATTAGCTCATGTTGAGAAATGGCTTCCTAGTTTAATTGAATTAATATTTGATTAAAAAAGTCTCTAAGCTTATTTCACTTCAAAAAAAGAAAAACCAGCTTCCAGAAAACTATAAACAATTCTCAAAATTACAGTTCAGATTACCTCAAATATATGGAATAGTCAAACTGCATAAAGAACACCAACCAATTAGACCAATAATAGACTCAAAAAACTCTATTCTTTCAAATCTAAACTATTTTTTAAAGTCACACCTTCAGAATCTTTTAAAAGAGCCACCTAACTTGATAAAAAACTCAATGCAGCTAAAAGAAAAACTAGAACTTCTTCCTAAATTAGATTCTCCTATAATGGGTAGTTTAGATATAGTGTCTATGTATACTCACATTAATATAGATCAACTTATAGACTTTATAGCGGAAGACTTGGCAGACCTAATAGTTTTTCACAACAAGGAAAAAAACATATTAGTAGGAATTTTTGAAATGCTTACTTTCTCTTTGCAGAACAACTACTTTCAATTTGGGAAAACTTTTTCATTCAAAAATCGGGGCTAGCAATGGGCTCCCCACTCTCCCCACTCTTAGCTAACTATTATGTGGGAAAACTAGAAGAAAAGATACTAGTACAACCCACATACTTCTGCTTATATAGCAGATACATGGATGACATCTTATTTATAATAGATAGCTCAGAAATTGTTCCAGAAAGAATTCTAGACTCATTCAATGAATTAGATGATTCCCTTAAGTTCACTATTGAACTTCAAAAAAGAAAGAAGAATAAACTTCTTAGATATTACTATCTATTATGAAGATGAAAAATTCCTCACTAGTTGGTATAAAAAACCAATGAATACTAAAAGACTACTGGATTTCAATTCGTATCATCCAGTTTCTATTAAGAAAAATGTAGCAAGTCAGTTTTTAGAAAAAATTAATAAAATAGTTTCTACTGCAGATAAAAAAGAAGCCCAAAAGAAGAGCTTCAAGTCATACTTGCAGAGAATAACTATCCTAAAGAAGAAATTGAGAAGCTTCTGAATTTTAATGGTACGAAGAAAGAACCCACAAAAGCAAGAAGTAAAATTCACTAGAAAAATTTCTTATCACAAAGGTTTATTTGAGGCTTTAAAGAGAATTAGTAAAAAATACAATATTAGGCTAGCTCCAAGTTTAGAGAACAAAGTTAAAAAATTTTTCCCTAAAATAGTTCAAAGAGAAGAAGATATTTTAAAAATGCAAGGAGTAGTTTATGAAGTAAATTGTAGTTGTGGACTATCTTACATAGGCGAAACAGGTCGCAGACTAGAAACTCGTATAGCTGAGCATAAAGCAGCTATAAAAAATTGCTCCAACAAGACTGGATTAGATAGGCATGTTAGAGAAACTGGGCACAGCATGGATTGGAATTCCCTTAAAGTAATCAGTTTCCAAAGCAATTTCCCAAAAAGAAAACTGAAAGAAGGAATAGAGATTGAGAAAAATCAAAATTCCATCATCAATGACTGCAAAGGATTTTCCCTGCCTAACATCTGGCAGGATTTGTTGAAAAATAACCTAAACCATCAAGGTTAACCGTAACCGTCAAGGTAAACCGTAACCGTGATAGTGACAAGTAAAAAGTGACAACAACAAGACAGCCTGAAGAAGGAGAAGAGTTTTCTCCGAAAATTTGCCATTAATGAAAAAATTTCCTAGTAAAATCTCATAAGTTGCTTTAGATTAATAATATTAGTTTTCTGGAGGTTAACATCAACACCAACCCAGACTTCTCACTAGGCCTCTCTGCTTACAGGAAACCTTCTGCCACCCATAATATCATCCCTTACCATTCTCGCACTTTTGGAAAATACAAACTGTCTGCTCTTAAGTCACACATTCACCTGGCCAACCTTATTTGCAACAGCCATTCTGCTCTTCAACTAGAATATCAGAGCATCATCAACATTGGCAAATTGCATGGCTTTCCACCCCTCTTAGTACATAGACTAATCAAGAGGTTTGAATCATAGAATATATCTAGTTTACTGCCTGAACCTTCCACCACCCATCAGTTTGTTGGCACTTTGCCCTTTAGCCTGTCCTTCACTCATAAAGTTTGCTTTATTTTCAAGTCTTTTGGCTACAGGATTGCTGTCAAATCACCTCATCTTCTCAAACTCATCCTTAAGGACAGAGATCTCAATAAACCCCTAGATTTACAAGGTGTCTACTCTATCCCTATCAACACTTCCACAGGTGTTACCCACTATATTGGTAGTACTTACTGCAGCATAAACTGGCGTTTGATGGAGCATATTGCTGATGTTAAGAAAGGTAGCCCTTCCACATCCCTTTCAATTTTAACCATTAGCGATACGTCCGCGGCTCCCAATTGGCACAATGTTAAGCGAATCGCCCCGTTCAGCAATCGGCATGTCCTCTGATATTGCGAAAGCATTGAAATCTACCTTACCCCTAACACCTGCAATACCGACGCACCTTTTAACATCCCTATTATTTGGAAAGTGATTTTGAAATCTGGCAACAACTGATGCTTTTACCACGTGTCTCATTCCATGGCTGATGAAGGTAGAAGTCGCTACCGAAATGTCCCGCTCTTAATTTTTCAACGTAACTTACGCGTGTGATCACAATTTCAAGAATTCTTTTAATGCTTGCATATGATGCCTGTATATGTCATTTGTAGTTACAATTTCTGTTTGCTTCCTCCTGAGAACTAAGCTATGGGTGCCAGTGACTGGAAGAACCAGTGAAGTCCAAGTGGTTACAACCAAAGTATATCTTCAACACTCCATTACAATAAAGTCTACATATAATCTTTACACACTTTACAGTTGAGTTACTAATTCTGGGTACAGGTGTGGTCAAACTGTTCTTCCAAGTTCCCAGGTATCAGTCTTTTCAACTGTGAAGATAATATTTACCATCAAAGCCCTCTGTGTGTTAGAGAACTTACTCAGCAATGACACTATCAAGTTCCACTGAAGATAAATTCCTTTCCAAGCTAACAGGACTATGTGAAGTGTTCCTATGGCCATCCATAAAACCTCGAACTGCCGTTCTCTTCAAATTCTTTAGTGTTAGGCTTTGTACATATCTTCTCTGCTATGGACGCAGAAGTTGCTTTACATTTTGAAGCACACACTCGCCTTCTTGGAGGTCAGACACAGTTAAACACTTGCCTTCATGGACATCACACACAAGTACACATTCACCTTTACAAACGTCACATACGAGTATGCCCTCGCCTTTACGGAGATCAGGCACTGTGTAACTGACTGTCCTTGCTGCTCATATGCAGGAACTTGGTATTCACAGTGCTTCATGACCACCAGGTTGCATAGGCATAGCCAAGGGGGTGGTCCTCGGGTTCGGACTCCCTCTTTGAGTGAGGATTGAGTACGAATTTAAAGTGATATATTAGGTGTACAAATAAGTTTTAAAGCGTTTTTGTGTGATGTATACTGCTAATTTACATATCCGACATACCTTCGCATTGTTGTCATGTGACCATAACTGGTCCAGAGTATAAAATGTGACACAGAAGTTTGCCCAACAGTCAAACGCACTTGCACATCGGTAGGTGAAAGATGGCAAGTGATGTTGCATTTATTTGATACTGCATTCATTACGAATTTCATCGAGGTAAAAGTGCTGAAGCATGTGCATCGATCTGTTCTGGGGGAGAATATTGTATCAAAAAGCACTTGCGAGTTTTGATTTAGACTGTTTAAAGCAGGTGATTTTGATGTTAGCGATCGAGAACGTAGCGGAAGGTTGCACACGAAGAACTGCAAGCATTGGTAGATGAAGATTCATCTCAAACGCAAAAAGAACTAGATGAACAACTGGGGGTAACTCTACAAACCATTCCCAATCATTTACACGCAATGGGAAAGATTCAGAAGGAAGGAAAATGGGTGCCACATGACCTGAGCCAGAGGAACAAGGATGGGTGTGTCACGAAGTGTTTGAATCTGTTGAATAAACAATGCAGAAAGTCTATCCTGTGGAAAATCGTTACGGTTGATGAAAACTGGATATGGTACGACTATCCCAAACGCAAAAACACTGGGTAGACCCCGGTGAAGCAACGACTTTGACACCTAAACACAATATTCAGTACAAGAAAGTTCTGCTGTGCATCTGGTGGGATATGAAGGGTGTGCTCTATTATGAACTATTGGAACAGGGTCAAACTGTTACTGCTGATCGCTACAAGCAACAATTGCTGTGATCGAACTAGGAAATCTGTCGGAAACATCCATTCACAGGCAAAGGATTGCGTCCTGTGAAATTACTGCATGACAACACTAGGCCACATGTCACAAAATCGGTCAAGGAAACGTTATTGACGCTTGGCCGGGAAGTTTTGGAGCATCCGGCATATAGTCCTGACGTAGCCCTTTCAGACTATGATTTGTTCCGATCGATGCAACATGGTTTGTTTGCCGTATGGTTCCGGACATGTGACGAAGTGCAAAAATGGGTTGATGACTTCATTGCGTCACACGACAAAGTATTCTTCATGGCTGGAATCCGTCAGTTGTCCAACCGATGGCGGAAGGTTAGATAATGACAGCAAATATTTTTATTTGTAAAGGTGTTGTTTTCTCGCAAATTACATATTGTGTTGTCTTCAAAACTTGTTTGTACACCTAATATATGCATATATGAGGCTTTCACCAATAAACTAAATCCATGGACTCCCTTTCCCCTCCTCCACTTAAGAAATTTCTGGCTATGTCACTGCCATGGTATTCACACTTTTCACATCATCTGGGTCTGAAGCATGGCAGTTTTTGCCTTGTGGCACTGACTGTCTGCCTTCCCCGTAACCCATGACCCAGTAGCCACTCAGTACTTTAATTTCTCAGCCCTTTTGTTCTAGCTCCTAAAAGTACGGTGGTAATTAAACCGTGAAATAAAACAGAAATATCCGTGGGTAATGTTAGTGGAATGTCACTTGGCATTATCTTGATGAAACAGGGCATTTTCTTGTTCTCATGAAACCCTGTTTGTGAAGTTTTAGATGCAGTGGTGTGTGGTTAACGTACCTAAGATACGATACAAAACCACATGCAATCTATGATTGTCACTCATTGCACCTCAGACCATAACGTCCACTGATTGAAAATCCTGGTTCTTGATGTTGGCAGCTGGATTGGGACATCACTTGCACAGGTACACTCTACTGACAAAAGTCACCGGACACCTAGAAGAGAAACACAACATAGCATTTATTGACATACATTAGTACGGTGTCGGTCCACCTTTGGCCTTAATGCATGCACTGACCCTTCGAGCCATGCTTTCAACAAGGTTTTGAAACAGAGCGATAGGTGTGTACCTCCATTCAGTACATAATGCTGCCGCTAACTGTTGCTTAGTAGTAGGCTTTGGTTCCAAACTTCCTATGCGGTGCTCTAATTCATTCTATATGGGATTAAGATCAGGGCTTTGTGCTGGCTAGTCCACACACGATACGGAATTATCGTTGGACCACGTCGTAACAGTCCTTGCTTTACGACTCGGTTCCATAGTATTGTCACAGAGTTGGTAGGGCATAATTGTCCAGAATATCGAGGTAGACATGCTGGTCAACAGGTTTGTCCATGATAACCAATGGTCCGGGACCATACCACGAAAAACAACCCCACAAGAGTACTCTGCCAGCTCCAAACTTGATCGTAGGAACAGTAAACTGTGGTAAATAGCGTTCCCCGGCTGTCGCCGTACCCACACACGGCCATCACGGATGGATCGTGTATCTGGATTCATCACTCCACAGGACCCGTTTCCATTGATCTACGGTTCACGATAAATGTTCTTTACACCATGCTAAACGACGAGTAGCATTCCGAGTGGAGATGAAAGGCTTATGAGCAGCTGCACGACCTCGGTAACCCATGGAATGAAGTTCTTTGCGAATGGTACATGTACATACCGAGGTTCCAGCATTTTTACTCACCTGTACACTGAGATCTTGTGCAGTACTCCGTCGATTAGCTGTAATGACTCTCCTGAGACTTCAACGTCCTCTATCACTGATTTTCTTTGGTCTCCGGTACATTTTGCTGCTTCAGACAAGCCATGTGTCTTCCACTTATTCAGTACACCCAACACAGTTAACTTGGGTATGTTTAAACACCTCTCGGTTTCTCTTATGGACAACCCACTAATATACACTGACGGAAAAAAATCCCAACACCACGAAAAAATAGTTGTAGAGAAATGAAATGGCGGCAATACATTTGTATAGGTAACATATTTAATCGATTAAGGTTTCAAGATCACAGCTTATTGTAAGCGCGAGAAGAGCCATTTTAAATGTGAAATGCTGGTACATTAATAACCGGTGTAACTGCCAGAATGTTGAATGCAAGCACGCAAACATTCATGCATTGTGTCGTACAGGTGCTGGATGTCAGTTTGTGGGATGGAGTTCCATGCCTGTTGCACTTGGTCGGTCAATACAGGGACGGTTAATGCTGGTTGGGGGTGACGCTGGAGTTGTCGTCCAATGATGTCCCATACGTGCTCGATTGGTGAAAGATATGGTGATCTAGCAGGCTACGGCAACATGTCGACACTCTGTAGAGCATGTTGGGTTACAACAGCGGTATGCGGGCGAGCGTTATCCTGTTGGAAAACACCCCCTGGAATGCTGTTCATGAATGGCAGCACAACAGGTTGAATCACCAGACCGACGTACAACTGTGCCGTCAGGGTGCGTGGGATAACCACAAGAGTGCTCCTGCTGTCATAGGAAATTACTCCCCAGATCATAACTCCAGGTGTAGGTCCAGTGTGTCTCGGCCGCAGACAGGTTGGTTGCAGGCGCTCACCTGGCTTCCTTCTAACCAACACACGGCCATCACTGGCACCCAGGCAGAACCGGCTTTCATCAGAAAACACAACAGATCTCCACTCCATCCTCCAATGAGCTCTAGCTTGACACCACTGACGTCGCAAACGGCAGTGGCTTGGGGTAAGTGGAATGCACGCTACAGGGCGTCTTGCTCGGAGCTGTCCTTGAAGTAACCGATTTGTAACAGTTCGTTGTGTCACTGTGGTGGCAACTGCAGCTCGAATTGCTGCCGCAGACGCGGTACGATGCGCCACGGCCATACGCCGTACACGGCGGTCTTCCCTCTCAGTAGTGCCACGTGGCCGGCTGGAACCCGGTCTTCTTGAGGCAGTACCTTACCTTGACCACCGCTGCCAACAATCATGCACAGTGGCTACATTCCTGCCAAATCGTTCTGCAATATTGCGGAAAGAAAATCCACCTTCTCGTAGCCCTATTACACGATCTCGTTCAAACTCCGTGAGCTATTGATAATGGCTTCTTCGTCTTCTTAAAGGCATTCTTGACTAACATCAACACCCTACGTCGAATCTCAACGATAACTAACGCTCACGAACGTTACAGCGTGTATTTACAGCAAACCTGCTTTGCATGTTCCGAGGCGCTACTAGCGCCACACGTATGCGCCGAGTGCGAAATTTTCATAGACGTCATCTTACAGATGTACTCTCACTGCCTACCAACTGTCGTTTATCTAACACAACCCCTTCTTGGTGTTGGGATTTTTTTCCGTCAGTGTAAAACCCAACAATCTTTCCTTTCTCGAAGTCAGTTCTCTCCCGCAGCGACATTTTCACTCAACCTCACAGCGCGATATGATCGTGGTCAGCTGCAGGCTTGTTTTTATACCATTTGCAGCTGTACTGCGCATCTTAACAATGCAGCGGATCAGTTCATTTGCTTTTGAAAGGGTGTCCAGTGACTTTTGTCAATTTAGTGTATATGCAGGTAATGCCCCAATCTAGCTGCCACATTTGTGAGTTGTGAGATTTCCTGCTGTGTGATCTAACTATTTAGTCTGATCCTTGCAATATGAACATTCGACTAAGTTATGAGTGTGCTTCCATATAAAGCAGTGTTCCCTATTTTTGCATACATGGTCATCTAAAAATAAGAAAGAAATTTCCACTGTCTTTACATCAGAACATTTGCGATTCACGAGAAGCCATTCTGGCCTGATCCAACTGTTTAGTCTGATCGTTGCAATATGAACATTCGATTAAGATACCAGTATGCCTTCACATAATTAACAGTGTTCCCCATTTTTGCATACACAATCATCTAAAAATATTCCTTTGCCCTGCTTTTCTGTTCAACTAATCAAGAAAAGTGCCTTATTTAAGGTGCACTAAACCTCTTCTTCTCCACTGCTTACACACTGAGAAATACATTTTATCAAAATATGTGTCCACTGAATGCCAGAATGGTGCACTGCAACATCATACCACACGTTTCTGAAATAAGTAGGTGCAAATATTAATATATCCACCCAGTCAAAGGTGAACACTGAATTCTTATTATCTCTAAGAACATGAGTTGCATATACAGTAAAAATGAAAACGAATTGCTAGTTTGTACTCCTTAACATGATAATATTAAAAACAATTGGGAACTGGAATCCAAAACTTACGATCAGGCAGGTCATATATTTTGGGCGGGAGATCTTTGAAATAAATGTGATGTGATGCTTCTGTTGCTAATATCCTATGTCGGGGCTGGAGCTGAAACAAAATAAATAAATAAAACAATTTAAGTCTTACAAGTTTTTAAATAATGTGATATGATCAAACACCGCATTGTATGACATGCTGAATATAACACATTTTGGACAAGTAAATTTTTGAAATGTTAGCTATAATTATGTTCAAACTTGTGGCACTGAAAAATGTACATAAACTATTTAGGTTATAACAGTAAACACACAACAGTTACATTAAGAAATTAAAAACACAGAAGCACTTTCAACCTCCACTCAGGTCTGGATCGCCTGTAAATACACAGAGCAAGAACTGGTCGTCAGATTTTCATTTCCATGTTCTTCATTTCGGTCATTTCCAAATGATGGGGATAAAAATACAGAGTGTCGGAATCACAATTTGAAGAGGTATATATTCCAATGCTCTCATAAAAATACGAAGCACTTTTGTTGACGAAAGGAGCAGTTTTCTCAGTATTTTTCCAGGGAGCACTGCTGAAGTATATTGGAGAGGTAGTAAAGCTAAGGAAAAGTTACAGTAGGTCTACCTTGGGGTGACATCCTTCTTGTGCTCAGCCAAATGTTTAATAATGCTGCGAAAAGTGCTGCAGATGTAAACCATAGTATCAGCAGAAATAGAAATGGGAATTTTGTACACAGCGGGAACATTGAGGTCTTTGATTTTATCTCTGTCCCGAAGGATAAGTTTCGTGATGGTAGGATTGGATTTTATACCAATCAAGTAACCATAGGATTTGAAAATTTGACACAACTGGTGGAATATATCCAGCAAAATGAAACTGTCTGTTAAGCTCTGAAGAACAAAGAGTATTGGATATATAATATGGAAGAAACATTCCTTTCATAATACGTGGAAATTATATATACTACTGGGACAACTGGTGATATGCTTAACAACACTAGATGGCAGCACAGTTGCTTCAATTAAGAATGCGGTCAAACTACTTTCTGATTCTCTTAACACTTGGATACGTGCAACTTTCTTGACCTCGGTGGTGTAAAAGTTAGCATATTCGAACAGTAATCAGGAGATGCAGGTTCGATTCCCGCTCCAGGATGATGAATTTTTTTTTTTTTCAAGTTTTCTGATGTGATTGATATGTGATGAACAGTAAATATAGTCAATTCCGAGATGTCTGATTGCTGTGTTGATTATCATAAAGAGTATTGGAATTCTTGCCTTCAAACCTTCTAATGAGTTTGTCCACCAAACCACTAGGGCATTGGTGGTGAACAGTAGTGGTTTTAGAAGACTTCTGCAGACAATGTTCAGCTAAGCAGCAAAAGAGAAAGCTTACCCGATTTTGTTTTATAATGTCGACTCTTTATTATCCATTTCATGTACTTCATGTTTTAATAAATTTTGTATGAAAATGAAAATTGTGTGCTCCAAGTGTAAGATTTCTTTTTTGTTCTATGTTTTTATTGCTCCTTTAGCAGGGGACTGTAGGTAAATAAGGCAAAGTGACAATCGCAAAGTTTGGAACTACACTGAAGAGCAATTGAATTAGAGATACCTTTCTAGTAACATGTAGCACCACCTTTCGCCATGATGACGGTGCAGATTCGTCTCGGCATGGACTCGACAAGACACCGGAAGCGTTGGGAAGCCATACGGATCCACGACCCCTGAACAAGCCCCCACAGTTCATGAAGATTTGATGGAGGGGGTCAGAGCCTCGAACATCTCTCTCGATGGCATCCCAGATGTGCTCAATGGGATTGAGGTCAGGTGACCTAGCTGGCTAAGGAAGCGAGGTCACGTCAGTGGAGTGTTCATCCAACCATTTGGATACAATTCAGGAGCGATGGCACGGTGCATTGTCTTGTTGCAGAATGTGGTCCCCAGTGGGATGTTGAAGATGCACAAACAGGAGCAAATGGTCGTCCAGGATATTCCGGTAACGTTCACCTGTGAGGGACGATGTTACACGTACCAAGGGTCCCGTTTCGTGGACTGAAATGGGACCCCTGGTATGTGTAACATCGCTCATCCACACGCTGTTGTCCACGGCAGTTGGCCCTTTCAGGGATGGTTTTACCGGATTCGATGTACTCATGGTGCACCCGTGACACAGTGGCTCGTGAAAATCCCAGTGCCTGCACGACTTCCGAGATGGAGTAATCCATTCGTCGGGCCCCGACAATTTTCCCACGATCAAATGCGCTTAGATCCTTCGTCTTACCCATACTGCATCCGACTCTTACCGATTCCCGTCGCATCACTCCTTATATTGTCGGATCGCTGCATACGTCATGTTGTTTCCGTTTACAGAGCAGCCCACAGCGCCACATTTGCATAACACCAGCTATCTCTAATTCAATTGCTCTTCAGTGTATAGTACTGCCCACTTATAACAAGAAGCTTGAGGCCTGCAGAAACCCTTGTTAAATCTAAGCACTCGGTGAATCTATTCCCTGCAAATAAAAAATATATATACACCTTTAAATTGTAATATCCCATAACAATTGGGTATACCTCAAAGACTTAATTAACTATTACATTATCACTATAATTAATTAAAGTTACCTTTTAAGTATATCCAACTTTACAGTCATGTGAGACTTGACCACAGTTTTAACTACACAACACACATGAAAAGCAAAAGCAGCACCAATTACTCCAACGCAACACTCTTTTGGGAGATTCAGTCATAGTTCTCCCAAGAAAGTGTTGCGCTGGATGAAGCAAAGCAGCACCGCTTCCTGGAATGGACACAATTCCAGGAATTATCTACTGTTTCTTCTCTGGCATCGTCCCCACTCCATTACTATCTTATCCCTCTATGCAAATGTCCCCCAGAAATCCACCTTAACATGCATGAGCTCCACCAATCCTCTTTTTGCCCTGGAGTAGGTGGCCCATTTTCAACTCTGCTGTTGTGATGGACTGGGTGACAAGAAGAGTCTCTTGCACAACTTGCCTGTTGAGCATTTGATGTAGGTCCTCCCCCATTGCTCTTCTACCAGCATTCTTCCACTTTCACGCCGGGATTCCCCTGCGCTGTTGCAATTTCATCTAGTATACCGCTATTTCTATTACACCATTCCAGGACAGCGTGCAACAGATTTTCTGCCTCATTAAACATGGAATTTCCTTAAATTTTGTTACTTTGCTATTAAAAGTGATCATATTAGCTTTTCTCTTCCTCATTAAATCTGGAATTTTATTAAAAATTGTTCATTAAAAATGATTAAGTTATCTTTGAATTAAAATTTTACCAAACAAAAGTTCCTGCTTTGTTTGTGAAACCTGAGATCTCACAAAATATGGGCTTGTTACAAGCAGGCGATACTATATTTGAAAACCTAGAGCAGTGGAAGTTCCCCTCAACAGTTGTTTGAGAGAGGCAGATTAAGATCTGCCTCTTACTTAAATCTGGGTGAATATGATGCAAAGGTGCTCATTGTTCAAGTTACCAACATTCTCTGTTGATTCAGTGAAGGAAAATAGATTTTCCATGTCTGAAATCACAGAAAGATAAACTTACAAACAAAAACAAGGCAGTCCAAAAAGTCTCACTCCATTTTTGGAAATTATTAAAAAATAGCTAGATCTCTTACAGGCGTAAGGTTTAACAGGTAAATGCCTAAGGCTTTTTATATATGCCCCCTTGGTTGTACAGATGTCCAACCATTGGTCAATTTCTCGTCATGTGTGTTGTAATAAATCCATATCATCAGCATCAGTGGTGCTCATCATCCACTCCTTTAGATCCTTTCATAAAGTAAGGATATGTAGAGTGGAAACAGACATCGAAGCTTGTGGAAACTCCTCCTATAGAACATGACACCCCCATTGGCCTGCAACAGAAGCAAAATGTGACAGGACTCCATTTCGTCGGAAATGATTGCTATGGCAACCCAGTGCTCGGGGGTGGTTCAGGACCAGTTGCTCTGTGCCACCCTCCGCCCCATGACCTTTGACCTCAACTCCTGTCACAATCTAAGCCAAGTGAGGCATTGGAAAGATGACAATAATGTGTATAGATATCGAAACAGATGACAATGGAATACAAATCAGAATTGGAAGTAAAGCCGAGTCATAGCTTAATATTGTGAAGAAAACAATGACAAAATATGTGGGAATGAAATTTACAACAAAAACACGTAGAAACCTAAGCTATGGAATTTGAAAAGGATAATTTAACAATCAGTAAGGAATAAGTAAGAATAATGCCACTTATTAGAATGCTATAGGAAACTGAAAGATGCAAACCAAAAAAATCCGCAAAATGATGGGTATATGTCATATACGTCATCTTGAATTTTGCTGGGAGGTCAAATCTCAAATGGACAAAATCACGTGGTTCGTAGTGATTCCTGGGAAGCCCAGCTATCAATCAACGGTAGTTCTGTTGGAGGTCGATGGTGTGCTGCAGTCAACTTCATGACGTCGTGAGTTTCAGCTTACTACAACTTGTGTCTTCTCTATATATCCTTACTTTATGAGGTCCTTTAAATCACTCACCTTTGTTCTCTATACTGTCTTTGACAAATTGCCATAAAAACAATCAAATGGGATTATATCGGGTGAGCAGGCTGGCCATGGAATCTTGCCAATCCAGCGTCCTGGGAACAGAGTATCCAAGCAGTAGTGAACACTTGTTCCCCATTGGGGAGGAGCTCCTTCTTGTTGGAAGATGACATCCGGCTGAAGGTCTTTGATCTGTAAATCCATATAACAGCAACAAAGTCACTCACGATCCGTTCGTCTAAATCCTTTAAATCATGCACCATTGTTCCATATACTATGTCTTTGACAAATCCCCATGAAAGAAATCCAATCGGGTCATATCAGGCCAACGAGCTGGGCACGGAATTTTGCCAGTCCATTGTCCTGGGAACAGAGCATCCAAGTAGTTACAAGCACTTGTTCCGGAGGAGGGGAGGGGGATCCATGTTGTTAGAAGATAACATGTGGCTGGTCTGCCACTTGTGGCAAACATTTATCAGCCTGTCTAGGTAGGTATGTGCATTGATAGATTTTTTTTCACAAAGAAAAAGAGGCCAAGGAGACAGTTATGTACAAGGCCACATCAAACATTAACTTTGGGGCTACCACAAATATGAGATTACGAGATGTGGGTTTTTAGAACCTCCATAAGCTCACATTATGTCTATTAACTGCACCTGATACGTTAAATGTCAATTCATAGCGCAAGTTCAAGGAAGTGTTCATCATTATCTACGCAATCCATTAAGTTATTGATCAAATTCGAAATGGCGAGACTTATCGGCCTTTTTATACATAACCCCAGTCTTTTATGTAAAATTAGCATCAATACTCTGTGTTGCAATTACAGCTATGCAGCAGCATGTCACATTGACTTCCTTGAACCCCACAAAAATGCTTTCCGTACACATTCCACGTCATCTTCTGAAACACTGGACGTCCACTTCTTGGCTTGTACAAAACACTCCCAGTTTCTGAAAATTTATCTTTCCAATACTTAATTTTGTTTTAGCATCAGAAGGATTCCTGCTGGAACATGTACGAACATTTCTTTGCACTTAAACTACTGATTTCGTTTAAAAAAACCTTGCCATGCAGATCGCTTTTTCCCTGCACCTTTATCATTGTAGCTTATAGCTACGAACAGAAAGAACAACTAGTGTCATCTACACGCAATGATGCACAACAAAATTTCTGATGTTCGCCTTTCAAACACTGCAAATCATATTTCTGTAAGTTGTGTATTGAATTTTGTTTTTTTACTAATTTAAAAAAAATACAGCAATGCTTTTTGGACTACCCTGTAGCTTCCTGTATGGAAGGTAACTTTCTTAGTTGCTACTGTAATTGCAGGGTGCAGTTTTATTTGTTATCGCTCTGTCAACTGATGCACAGGTTCACTTTGTGCTAGTTTATTGAAAGATACCCTTCAGTAGGGTTAGCATTCAAATTGTGGAAGGTCATGCCTTCCATAATGGCGCATTGTACTACAATGGCAGCAATGCTGTTTCGAGTAAAGTATAATTTCGATCGTTTCCACTTTTCAAAAAGGGAAAATTTTTTTATGGTGTTAGGCGATTGATTAAATGTGTAGGTTTAATGAGAAGCCCAACAAATGTTCATTGCTAATATGAATCTCAAATAAGTCACACAATATCATGGATTCAAAATATGGGAAAAAATCATATTTGATTTTTTAAAAACTTCAACATATTACAATATTATTTATACAAACACTTGTTAGAATGTAATTAATTTCAAATCATCCTTACCTGAAGGAAACTATGTGCTAACTTTTCTGCATGAGGGATGTCTTTTAGTTTTGGGAAGGTTGCTGATAAAGGCTGACTTTTATACATTCCAAATTTTTCTGTGAATGAAGAAAGCAAAGAAATGTATTTAGAACCACGTAACATCTGAATGCTTCGTGAAATGTAAACTTTGTATACCACTTCAAAATGGTGGCTGTATTACTTCGTAATCTGAAGTTTAACAAATACTTGTGAAGTAAAAAAGGAATAGAGTAAAGTTTGATATAAATGAGGTCTACAGAGTAACAATGCAGCACAAGAGTGGTCTCAAAAGGATTATTTCATCATACACAGTAAGTTTGGAAAATTCCAGGAATGATTTTTTTTTTGACGTACTATGCACACCATCTCTTGGGCAACACAAACTTTTCCCCCATGAACTCTCAGTAAACGACTGCAATGTTTTCAAACAGTTCCGCTTCAGCCGTGGTGAGCAGGGCATGTGTTTTTCATGCTGAAATATTGACCTTGTCGCACTTAAAGAGGATGGAACATAGGGACAACATTCAGTTCTGCAGAATAACTTTTTTTATAGGTCTTATAAAGGCTATTACACTGCTGACCACCCAAAATACAACACCAAGAAGGAAGCATGTGTCGCCCGCGAGAGGACATGCAAACAATCAGCTTTGCAGGGCATATGCAAATCATGTGCGCCCAGCACGCAACCGAGAAACACTATAAGAAGGGTGCACAGAAGGGGGGTGGGGTGTAAGTAGTGGAAGTGTGTTGTGCTGCCGGACCTGTGCATGGGAAGCTTCATGATGCCTCGTCTCAGAATATGGCAGTCATTCCGGCACGCTTCAGAGTTCGACAGAGGACGAATAGTGGCTTATCACGACAGTGGTTTATCGTACTGAGACATCGGCACCCATGTGGGACGACATCCAGCCACAGTGAGGCGAGTATGGATTCGGTGGGTGCAGGAGGGATGGACGGACTGATGTGAGCGATTGCCCCAGCTGTGGCACACCACCGAACGAGAAGCCCGGCATGTTGTGCGGCGGGCATCGAGGGCTCGCCCCGCCACATCACGAACGTTAGCGCAGGAATTAAGGTGTGTTGCGCAACAACCTGTGTCAGCACGTACCGTTCGACATCGTCTGCAGGAGCGGGGACTTGTCGCACGGCGACCATTGGTCCGATTACCATTGACGTTACACCACCGGCGAGTTCGGCGGCAGTGGGCCGTTGAACGCCACACCTGGACTACGGAATGGCACGACATTGTCTTCTCCGATGAATCCCGCTTCTGCCTGCAACACCACGATGGGCGGCACTGCGGCGAGAGACTGTATGATGCCTGCATTATGCATCACCATACCGGTCTGTCGCCTGGCGTTATGGTTTGGGGCACAATTAGATATGACACCCGCACCCCTCTGGTACGCATCGCCGGTACACTCAACATCCACCGCTACATCTCCTACGTTTTGGAGCCTGTAGTCCTCCCTTACCTGCAGGACCTGCCGGCGGCCAAACATGCACATTTCAACAGGACAATGCACGCCCGCACGTGGCACACCTCGTGCAACAATTTTTCACGGCCCACCAGGTGTCACTGCTGCCGTGGCTCACCTGTTCTCCCAATATGTCACCCATTGAACACATCTGGTCGCTGATTGGCAACCGAGTGGCCTGGCAAGCACCATCCACGGCTACGCCTAATGAACTGTGGCAACGTGTAGAAGCAGCCTGGACCGACATACCCCAAGCCCACATCCAAAGCCTCTTTCGTTCGATGCCGCGGCGTGTAGCGGCCGTTATTGCCAGCCATGGGGGTCACACGAACTATTGATGTCTGCGTGTTCTGCAAGTCGCACAGGCCTGTAAGCTCAATCGTTTCATCTTTGTATCTGTTGTTATGTGTAAAGTAAATCTGGCTTTGCTAACTCGTGTCCTTGGTGTTGCATTTTGGGTGGCCAGCAGTGTATCAAAAAAAGTTAGTGGTCAAATTTTTGAACTAAAGCCTAGTTCGTGATCAGGACTACATCACTGGAGTAGTTGCTGCCACTCAGTTGGAAGAGTCCAACCACAGTTATCGTTAATTGTGGTACTTCTTCTCACTATTTCCATCCCTTCTTCTAGTTTCCTCTTTACTAAGGTTGATTGGTGGGCGATTATTCTTACTGAGTCCCAATTTATAGAGTGCCCATTTGCTTGTATATGTCTGTCTATAGATAGACATATAGTGTAACATATACTTGCTTGTATATTTCTGTCTATAGATAGACATATAGTGTGACATATACAAGCAAGTGGACACTCCATAAATTGGGACTCAGTAAGAATAATCACTCACCAATCAATCTTAGTAAAGAGGAAACTAGAAGAAGGGATTGAAATAGCAAGAAGAAGAAGTTACTACAATTAACGATAATTGCGGTTGGACTCTTCCAACTGAGTGGCAGCATCTACTCCAGTGACGTAGTCCTGATGATGAACTAGACTTTAGTTCGAAAATTTGACCACCAACTTTTTTTAATAATAACCTCTATAAGACCAGTAAAAAAGTTATTCCACAGTAAACTATGAATAGAGGTGCCATAAATTCATTTACAACTTCAGTTCTGCTTTAAATGTGGGGAAAATCTGCATTATAAACATCTGAACTGATGAAACAAGCATATGGTAATGAATGTTTATCTCAGTCCACGGTGTATGAATGGTATGCACATTTTCGTGATGGTCAACAGTCATTGGAGGATAGTGAAAGGAGTGGACAACTTTCAACAAGCAACACTGATGAAAATGTGCAGTCTGTTTGCAAACTGCTGGCTATGGATTGTCAATTAACATGTTGAATGATAGCAGAAGAACTGAATATTAGTACGTAATGCACAGCATTATTCATGATGTTCTGGGCAAGTGGAAGGTGTGTGCTAAGTTCGTCCCACACTTTCTCAATTCGAATTCGGACGAATTTGCATCAAAGTGAAGAATGGTTCCTCCTCCACAGACGCGATGTTATTGGTCTGCTGGGGTGGGCTTCAGCTCACCCTTTAGACCCCTCCCTAAATATGTCAGCTGTTAGCACATACACTATATTGACAAAAGTCACTGGACACCCCTTCAAAAGCAAAATAATGGATCCACTGCATTGTTAAGATGTGCGGTACAGCTTCAAACGGTATAAAAACAAGCCTGAAACTGACCGCAATCATATCGCACTGTGAGTTTTAGTGAAAATGTCACGGTGGGAGAGAACTGACTTTGAGAAAGGAAAGATTGTTGGGTGTTATACTAGTGGGTTGTCCATAAGAGAAACCGAGAGACGTTCAAAGATACCAAAGTCAACTGGTTTGGATGTACTGAATAAGTGGAAGACACCTGGCATGCCTGAAGCAGCAAAATGTACCTGCAGACCAAAGAAAATCAGTGATAGAGGACGTCAAAGCCTCGGGAGAGGCCTTACAGCTAATCGACGGAGTACTGCACAAAACCTCAGTGCACAGGTGAGTAAAAATGCTGGAACCTCGGTATGTACCAGTACCATTCGCAGATAACTTCATTCCATGGATTATCATGGTCGTGCAGCTGCTCATAAGCTTTTCATCTCCACTCGGAATGCTACTCGTCATTTAGCATGGTGTAAAGAACATTTATTGTGCACCGTAGATCAATGGAAACAGGTCCTATGGACTGATGAATCCAGATACATGATCCATCAGTCTGATGGCTACGTATGAGTATGGCAGCAGCCCGGGGAATGCTATTTACTACAGTGTACTGTTCCTACAGTCAAGTTTGAAGCTGGCAGTGTTCTCGTGTAGGGGTGTTTTTCATTATATGGTTCCCCGCCCATTGGTTATCGGGGACAAACCTGTTGACCAGCATGTCTACCTCGATATTCTGGACAATTATGCCATACCAACTCTGTGGCAATACTATGGAACCAAGCCTGTTTTGGTACCAGCAGGATAATGCACTGAGCCACAAAGCAAGGACTGTTATGGCTTGGTTTTACGATAATTCCATATCATGTGTGAACTGGCCAGCACAGAGCCCTGATCTTAATTCCATTGAGTACCTATGGGATGAATTAGAGTGCTGCATAAGAATTTTGGAACCAAGGCCTACTACTAAGCAACAGTTAGCGGCAGCATTATGTACTGAATGGAAGCGCATACCTATCGCTGTGTTCCAAAACCTTGTTGAAAGCATGTCTCGAAGGGTCAGTGCATGCATTAAGGCCAAAAATGGACCGACACCGTTCTAATGTCAATAAATGCTACATTGGGGGGATTTACCTTTATGCCCTGTAGTGGAAAATCTATGCATTACTTGAAAATTTCTAAATTATATTGAAAACATTTCACACCGGAAACGCTATCCAACAAAGAAGGAATTTATTTTATTTCTTTGGGAATAATTTAGAAATATAAGTTGGAGGAGTTTACTTGGCCAATGAAACCATGCACTATTTGAAGAAGAAAATATTCCGAAATGGTTTATGGACATGAATGGTATCGGTCCATGAAAGAAATTTTTTAATCAAGCTTTTAGAAGCTCAGATTTTGCTGCAAATACACCAGAAGCAGAAATTAACCCTTTCGCCCCCTAGTGGCCAAACCATTCTTTACCAAAAATTAGAAATTATATGGAAAACATTTCCCATCAAAAGCTGTATCTGGTGTAGGAAGAATTTTTCAAAGCAGAGATATTAGTGAAAACGCAATTTATATTTACGCACCCTATTGGGAAATCTATGCATAACTTGAAAAAGTGACTGTACCTAAAATAGTCTTTGATATAAGTGCAATTGAAAGGTAAAAGAATTTTTTCAATTAGAAGCAAATATATGGAATAAAATGTATTTTGAATTCCATATCATTTGCATTTACGCCCTCTAATGGCGAAATTGTGCATTGTAAAAAAAAAAAAAAAAAAGTGGAATGCGAGGATCATCATTCTCACATATCAAGCTTCTGAATTTTTTGAAATCAGACTAATAGATGCAGAGATATGGGGTGGAGGGACGGATGGACAACCCAGTAACATAAGCAAGATCTTTTTTACTAAAGACATGCTAAAATATTAAAAGTAGTTATGGTAATCCGTAACTAATATATTAAAAGGGCCACTGATCAAACGAAACAAAGACCTCGCATCATCACCGGAGCTTTCTCTAAGAAGCATAACATAACCACAGAAGTGGGTGTTTTATGTCGTAGTTATCAACACCCCAAATTGTAGGAAATTTCGTATCATCTCACACACACTACAACGCGCTATGACACACACGCGAGGAACAATGAAGCACTGTGTTTATAACTTGGAGGAGGTTTACTTGGCCATGAAAACCGCGAATCAGACATTCCGAGTTCTTAAAGTAAAATTAAGGACTTGGTGAAATATTTAGTACTTTTAAGGGCTCTTAATAAATCACAACAAATATTTAGCAGTTTTAAGCACTTTTTTAGACTCGTGCAAACCCTGTGTCAAGTTATCATTCCAGCATTGTGATGCCTGGTTAAGATGGTGAGAGAGTGGGACAGTCAAAGCTGGTCCACAGTGATGTTCTAAGATGAGAGTTGTTTCAGTTTATCCAGTGGCACAGGACATCAGCTGCTGTGAAGAGACTTTGGAACACACTATCAACCTCATAAATAAATGGGAAAAAAATTTCCCTAAAGAAATCATTCTTCTCAAATACATGGAATCCAAAGGCAATACAAAGGTAATCATATTGTTACGATCCACCCCCGCCATTAATTTAGTAATTAATGGGCATGGTAGATGTGTGAAATTAATTAAGTATTAATTATGTTCGAGGCTTGATTGGAGTTTAAAAGTGTAAACAGCAGAGAAAGTTTTATCTGGGGACGGGAAAGAAAAGAGGCAAAGAATTCTCCCTCTGGCTGGGTGGTCTCAGAATAGCTCTATTAGGTCGTAAATCGAAGGCTGCCACTGACGGCCAGTCTAAACAGGGAAGGAATTACGTATCAAAGAGGGCCACTTGGTAAATGAATGAAGATGGGAGACAAAAGGTTTAGCGAATAATCGTAAATTCGTCGATTGGTTGAGGCATTTTTGAGAGCAATTGCTCTCTGTGTGGTCCGTGCAGAAAAATAAGATTTCGCACTTAGCGTGAAAATAAGGAAGAAAGTTTAGTTGTCTGTATGCTCTCCGATGTGAAAGGCTGGATTGGATGCCTTGGATCTGCTATATGAATTGGGCAATGAAGCAGCGAATCTCCCTGCATTTGGTAAAAAATGGAGACGACAACTCGGGACAAATGGAGATGCCAGTTTGCCATAAAGTCAGAGGAATGCCTAAATCCGCGTGATAAAGCAGCAATTTCTAGGCTGGGAGCCTAATGGAAATTAGCGACTGGTTGGCCCAATGAAAGCAAAGTTACAGAGGAATTAAGAAGTCTGCAAGTGGACGTTGGTCGAAGCGAAGCCAAGCCGAAGATCGGGTTCGAGTCCAACTACGGAGTGTGCAATCACCATCCTCTCCCTGAAGCAGCGAAGGAAGCGAGCTGGTCCTGCAGGGTGAAGCGAGGCCCCATGTGTGTGCGTGTGTGTGGCTACGTGAGCAGTGCAGCCACTACGTGTAAGTGCGACGGGATAAAGCAGGTGCAAGGAAAATTGATAGCGTATGAGCGGTGGCTTGGATACCTAACAGATATACAGGTGAAAAGCTAAATCACAATTTGGATTTATTCTTGACAGCATCCATGTAAGTAGAAATATTTTGTTTTTGTTATAACTTCTGCTACGCAATTAGTTGAGGAACTGAACTAATATATTGCAAGAACTGAACTGAGAAATAGTAAGACTGAACTGTGGAATTTAAGTTCATTAAAACTATCTCGCGGGAACTGATTTAGGTCAAAGTTGACCCAATACTTATGTTCAGAAGACAACTAAATTTTATTCGTATGTGTGCCATTGTTATGTTTTTATAGCTAATTAAATATTTGTTTAGGCAGTCAGCTCAGTCATAAAACACATTATTTATGTGTACGCGTGTGAATGGTTCAAATTGTTTAAGTGTATGCCCATATAATACAGTTTTCGCGCCAAGAACTATACGTGGAAGGACCTCGGAGAAGAAATATACTAATGGCTCGGCTACGGTTGTTAAATTGATTGACCGCGGTGGGATAATGACCCACTGTCGTAACATTTTGGTGGCGAGCAGTGAATGCTTAACCTAGCTCGGCCTGGTACCGTAACAATATGATTGCATTTGACACTGAATGTGAGAAAAGGATATGTAATCATATGATTGCATTTGTATCAAATGTAATGGTCATAATGGTATGATCACATTTGTATCGAATGTAATGGTCATTTGTATCGGTCGAGTGTAATCATATGATTACATTCCTCCCCGGATGTGAGAAAAGGATATGTAATCATATGACTACATTTGTATCGCCTTCCATGTATTTGAGAAGAATTATTTCTTCGGGGGAATTCGTTTCCCATTTATATATGATGTTCTATGAAGAACTGGAACTAAAAGACTTACATCCGACCCCGGATGTGAGAAAAGGATACGTAATCATATGATTATGTTTGTATCGCCTTCCATGTATTTGAGAAGAATTATTTCTTTGGGGAAATTCGTTTCCCATTTATATACGATGTTCTATGAAGAACTGGAACTTAAAAGACCTATATCCGACTCCAGATGTGAGAAAAGGTCGTTGGGACGCTACAATGAAGCATTTAGTTGCTTCGACTAGGGCAAATCTGAAATGTTCTCAGATTTCTAAGTTACATCTTCTTAGCTTCAGTTGTTTGGAACTTCCTTGTCCTGGGTGGTGTAATGGGTAGCATGCTCAACTGGTAATCAGGAGGTGCAGGTTCAATTCCTGCTCCAGGGCAATGTAATTTTCAAGTTTTCTGAAAGAGTGGCTACATGGACAACAGTGAAAATATGGTACGTCAGTGCCTATGATTACATTTGTAATGCTATCAACCTCATAACATCTGTGAACAAGTCAATTATGGTGGCTCTGGAATCCTAGTGTGGGCCAGCATAATGGTGAATGGAAGAACGACACTCCATCTGTTCAACAGAGGGACTGTCACAGGAGACAGATATTGCAGAGAGGTCTTAGAAGGGCATGTTCACTTGTTCCGTGGCACAGTAGGTCCTAGCTTCATCTTCATGAATGATAATGCCAGACCTCACAGAATGACCCAGGTATCTGAAGTACTGCAGAGCAAGGATATTTACTGAATAGATGGGCCTGTCTTCTAGCTCAACCTAAATCTGATAGAGACGCTCTTGGAAGGCGTATTGCTATGTGATCACCGCCACCTCCGTGTCTCCAGGAGCTGAAGATGGCATCCGTTGAAAGAGGAGTGGAACAAAATCCCAACAGAACTTTTGAATACTCTCATTCTAAGCATGCCCAACAAGTATAACGTGTGTAGTGCCATCCTAGGAGGTCATATCCGTACTGACAACACGTTGTTGATAGTCAATATTGTTTACATCTTTTGTTTTGGTCATCGAATCAAACCATTTGAAAGCTCACATTGTACACATCTTGCGTTTGTTACATTTGTGTTTGTTTAATTGTCTGTTCTTCAGCATGAATAATAAATTCATAGCCTTTGTATTTGCAGATATCTTATATTAGGGGTATGCAAAAGTTTCTGCTGCCCCCTAGCGGGCGCTATAGGGTCTAACTGACTGATGACTCATGCTGTCAGTTCGTACATGAAGCCAAGTATGGCGGCCGATAAAGTCCATTTCTGGCACTGTTTGTTATTCATGTTTAATTTAGGGAAAAATGCGAGTGAAGCATACAGTTCTATATGTCAGGCGTATGGTGAAACGGTTATGGGTGAGCAGACGTGTCGAGAATGGTTTGCCAGGTTTAAGAAAGGTGATGTAACCTTGGAAGACAAGCCATATGCAGGTAGACCGCAGGAACTCGCAGACGAGGAGCTGGAATCGCTGTTGCAAGAGGATGCCACACAATCGACCACACAACTGCCAAAACGTTTGAAAGTGGCACAATCGACAGTGGTACGGTGTCTACAGGCCTTGGGGAAGATCCAGAAGATTGGTAAGTGGATTCCGCATACTTTAACGGAGCGTAATATTGGTCAACGATTGGGCATCTACATTTCGTTGCTGAAGAGGTCTCAAGGGATAAATTTCTTGTGGAAGGTTGTGACTGGGGATGAAAAATGGGTCTATTGCGACAACCTCGTATGAAAGCGATTTTAGGTTGACCCATGCCAGCCATCAACATTCACTGCAAAACAGGATATCCATGGGGAAAAGATGCTGTTGTGTGTGTGGGGATGGGGGTGGGGATATGCATGGAGTGCCGTACTTCGAACTGTTGAAACCGGGAGAAACAATCGCTGCACAACGATATAACAATCAGTTGATGAAACTGAACTCGGCGATCGAGCAAAAATGCCCATGGACAGGTAAAGGATGCTGCCAAGTCATCCTACTACATGATAATGCCAGACCACATGTTGGTGCCACCACGAAATCAACCCTTGAACAGTTACACTGGGAGGTTTTACCACACCCGTCTTACTCTCCAGACATTGCAACCTCAGACTTTCATCTGATTCACTCTATGCAACATGCCCTAGCCCAACAGTGGTTCACCACAGTTCCAGAGGTAGAAAATTTCGTTACTGCGTTCTTCAGCTCAAAATGTGAGTCCTATCACAGGAGCATTCATTTGTTGTCTGAAATATGGCAAAAGGTCATTGATGCTAACAGCCAATATTTTGTTGAATAAATGTGTACTGGTTTCCTGATTGTTCCTGCCTCCTTAAAATGGTGGAAACTTTTGCATACCCCTAACATAAACCCAAAAATCTTGTTCATAGGTCATATTATGATTCTTCACACCAAAATATTTTATAGTTAAAAATAAATATCATGTATGGTTTAAACACTAAATAAACGTACCTTACAATCCATAATTGACATAAGACACATTATTGGCGTTACACTTTTTTTTTTGTGAATGCATTAATGAATCTCAACCATGCCACGATTCCTCTAAGCACAACTCTATTAGTAGGTGAATATCTTGTCTATATTCTCCAATTCATGTACAAAATTGCACATTGGTTCCAACTCTCCAAAGTGTTAAAACATATTATATACACGCTGGTAGCAATTCTCATTCAATTGATGTTCATGTGCAATAGTTGCACCATCAGTTAAAAATTGAAGTCTAAAATCACGCCATGCTCAAGAACCCCAACCATTCCATCATCGTACTCCTGTTAAAGCTTTTCAACTTCTTCAAAGCCATCATCAGAACTATCATCTGGTACGTGATGTTTAGATTGACCATGTGCGTTAGATGATCCTCTATGTACCTTCATCCTCTACAGCCCCTTAACACACATAGAGGGACCTCATGGAGGATCATATAAGGCACATGGTCAATCTAAACATCATGTACCAGATGATAGTTCTGATGATGGCTTCGAAGAAGTTGAAAAGCTTTAACAGGAGTTCGATAATGGAATGGTCGGTGTTCTTGAGCATGGCATGATTTTAGTCTGTAGCTTATTAAATTTTAATAAATGTAAAATGATTTTAGACATCAATTTTCAACTGGTGGTGCAACTATTGCATGTGGACATCGATTGAATAAGAATTGTTACCAGTGTGTACATAATATGTTTTAACACTTTGGAGAGTTGGAACCAATGCGCAATTTTGTACATGAATTGGAGAATAAAGGCAAGATATTCACCTACTAATGGAGTTGTGCTTAGAAGAATCGCGGCATATTTGAGATTCATTAATGCATTCACAAAAAAAAAAAAACAAGGGTCACACCAATAATGTACCTTATGTCAATTACGGATTATAAGATAGGTTTATTTAGTATTTAAATCCATATATGATGATATTTGTAACTCTAGCCTCTGTATTGTTTCTACTTTGATTGTTGCTACAAGAGTTGCTCCTATTTTTTGTTTTACACTACAATGCTGTTGTTTCTTAGCAATTGTTAACCAGTGTATTAATCCAAATTTCTTGGTGTACAATAGAAATCAAAGTTTTCAAGCTTTCGCACATCAACCAGATGGCTTTTTCAAGGAAAGTAGGCAGAAATATTTTCAAGGAATACTGTTTCTGTTGGCAGAAACGGCAAAAATAAGATATACTATAAGCACACACTTTCTTCTAAAAAAAAAACAAAAAAAAAAAAAACCAGAAATATTTGTAGTATCTATCTAGCTGTTGCTAGATTTTTGCTGAAGATTCACCTCCACTCCTTTGCTACACTGACAACTACATTTCATAAAAAAATAAGTTTCTTTCTTATTTGGAATGCTTTTTTCTTATACTCACGAGGTCTGTAATTTGGAAATTCTGTGACTCCATCCCAAGTTTCTTCCGTAGGAGTCCCTAGAACCTATTTTAAAAAGTAATAAAAACCTTAGGAAAAAATGAAACACAGCTTTTGTAGTGATACTAAAATAACATTCACATAAGTAGAAATCACATTAAAAAGTACACTGAAATAGCAAGTTATTAGGAACACCCAATAGCAATTAGACACGTACCATCCTCACATACGTAAATGAATTTTTTCACTTTTCAAAATTCAGGAACCTCTTCCGAGCAATGCTTCCAGAGAAAGATCTTTTCATCATATCGATGTAGGACTTTACTGAGGAATGCAGGAATTTTAGGGGAGTAGAATTACCCCTGCAGCATAGTCTTAGCATAGAATAGTTAGTTTAGTCTGAGCATAGCTCTACATCGCCACGCCAAAAAGATCTTTATGTGTGCAACATAAGGAGCATATGAGAGACTTGCGGGAAGGAAAAGGAGTAACTGCTTTAGCAAAGGAAATAGTTTATAACAGAGCAATTCCCCTATGGAATGAAAGGAAACTGATGACTGTGGTTGCAACTTTCAGGAGAACCACTATCAGAGAGACTATTGAAACTGTAACAAGAGATGATATATACAATGATGGCATATCTGTTGAATTGCCATTGCTATGGATCTCTATTCTCCCAAGATTGTCCTTTTTAGGTTTATTCCTGTTCCTTGTGATATACGTTCCCTTCTAGTCCTTTATTCTTTGCTTCATAACACAAAGCATGAAGAAGGACTAATCCCTCTGACCCAAACATCATGCTTCTGGGTAGAAGCAAATTAACCAAACATCTTCTGGCCACCCCGGTGACGCAGTGGTCTAAGCGATGGCTTCTGATCATTCGTCCGAGAGGTGTCCAGGTTCAAATCCTGGTGAGGCATGGATGTTGTGTTTGTGTTTCGGCGCTGGCTCTCTCCCTTCCCTGGAGCCAGTGGCCATAAATTAGGGATGAGCAACTGCTTATAGCCCATTGAATTGTTCACAGTGGTCATTAAACCTCAAATAAAAAAACTTCTGTCTCCATTCTTAGGTTTAATGTTGTCACTGGTGATAAGCACTCTCTTCTAGTCCTTTATTCTCCGTTCTATGGCCCAAGGCATGATGGGGAAGTCCAGTCCCCTTGTTATGCACATCATGCCACTGGGTAGAAATAAGTCACTTAAACATCTTTTGTCTCCTTTCTTTGGTTTGTCGCCACTGTTACAGTTCCTTTTAGCAGGTAATCAGTCAGAAAGGATTAGTGGCAAGCATCCTACTTTGAATAACAAAGCTAAGAAAGCAACACTTTCTGCATCTTTATTATATACTATATTGAGAAAAGTCACTGGACACCCCTTCAAAGCAAATGAATGGATCCGCTGCGTTGTTAAAATGTGTGGTACAGCTGCAAACGGTATAAAAACAAGCCTGCAGCTGTCCGTGACCATATCGCACTGTGAGGTTGAGTGAAAATGTTGCAGCGGGAGAGAACTAACTTTGAGAAAGGAAAGATTGTTGGGTGTTTATTAATGGGTTGTCCATAAAAGAAACCTAGAGGTGTTTAAACATACCCAAGTCAACTGTTTTGGACGTATTAAATAAGTGGAAGACACATGGCATGCCTAAAGCAACAAAACCTACTGGCAGACCAAACAAATTCAGTGATAGGGGATGTTGAAGCCTCAGAAGAGTCGTTGCAGCTAATTGACGGAGTACTGCACCAGACCTCCGTGTACAGGTAAGTAAAAATGCTGGAACCTCGGTACGTGCACCTACCATTCACAAAGAACTTCATTCCATGGGTTACCGTGGTCGTGCGGCTGCTCACAAGTCTTTCATCTCCACTCGGAATGCTACTCGTCGTTTAGCATGGTGTAAAGAACATTTATCGTGGACCGTAGATCAATGGAAACAAGTCCTATGGACTGATGAATCCAGATACATGATCCATCAGTCTGATGGCCATGTGTGGGTATGGCGGCAGCCGGGGAACGCTATTTATCACAGTGTACTGTTCCTGCGGTCAAGTTTGAAGCTGGCAGTGTACTCGTGGGGGAGTGTTTTTCGTGGTATGGTCCTGGCCCATTGATTATTGTGGACAGACCTGTTAACCAGCACGTCTACCTCGATATTCTGGACAATTATGCCCTACCAACTCTGTGGCAATACTATGGAACCAAGCCTTGTTGGTACCAGCAGGATAATGCACCGAGCCACAAAGCAGAGACTGTTATGATGTGGTTTGATGATAATTCCGTATCGTGTGTGGACTGGCCAGCACAGGATAAATTAGAGCATCGCATAAGAAATTTGGAACCAAGGCCTATTACAAAGCAACAGTTAGCGGCAGCATTATGTACTGAATGGAAGCGCATACCTATCGCTATGTTCCAAAACCTTTTCGAAAGCATGTCTCGAAGGGTCAGTGCATGCATTAAGGGGAAAGGTGGACCGACACCGTACTAATCTATGTCAATAAATGCTATGTTGTGTTTTTCTTCTAAGTGTCCGGTGACTTTTGTCAATATAGTGTATATATATTATGAAATTATTGAGGAACAGTTTTATGTGCAGGTTCAGTTGCTTTGAGACCACTCCTAAGGCAACGAATATATTCGTTTGAGGTAATTTCAGCCCATTTTGAAAATCCTGGGTTAATTCATTCCAGTCGGCTAAAGGGTTAATAAAGAGCTTATGTTCAGAGCCATAGCTAGGTCCTGAAACCAAGAGGTGGCTGAAGGGTCATATGGGTGCACTGTGTTTAACTAGAAACTGTATTTTCCCGCGAATACTGATGCAAGTTTTGCTTTGTTTTTAATCTCCTTTTGCTAATTTACTTCATTAGCAAATACTTATGCCAAAAATTAAAAACAATTAGATAAAATACAATATAGGAAATAAAAGTGGGGAGAAAAAAAGAGAACTCTCTTGAAAACTAAAAAAATAAATCACATTCTTTGAATTTGCTTGATGGTATTGAGCTGCATGTTCCTTATCGCTGGAGTGAAAATAACTAGCATGCTTTTTTGTTGTTTTTTTGCTACTGTGCTAGTTTGTCTGTTTTCCATGGATCCACATAATTACATTGGGGATTTAATGATGCTATACTTCAACTTTTTCTACTCCTCTTCTTCGGTTCCACTTTTTTTATGCTTTCCAACCGTAGGTTGAAGAAGCATATATGCTTCAGCTTTGTCCGTGTATCTGTCTGTCAGTCTGTCTACACAATAACTCGCCTAAATATGGTTCGATTTCAATGACATTTTAGTATGTGGTAGGGGACCACCTGGGGACGAACCCTATTGAAGATGGGAGAAATGGGGTCAAAGGTCAGGACATAGGAGTGGGATCTATTCCATCGCCGTTATGCGTTATAACTTACGTAAAAATGCTTCGATTGAGACAAAACTTTATCATGTTTTTCCGGAAGTATACTTTACCGGTTCTGTTTTATATCATCGAAATGGGGTGTCAAAGGTCAGGTCATAGGAGCGAGATTTATTCTACCGCCATTATCCTCATAACTTGAGATTTCTGGTATGTTGGAAAGTGTATCATAATCAATGCATTCATATTTTACTTACTTGTTTTATCTATCTTTAATTGTGTATTCTCTTTCGTTAGTGCTCGATGGTAAGGCACTTCTCACCGTGGTATAAATAGCCATACCTCCTTTCCCACTCAAAAACCAAGAGCACTAAAATTCTCACGAAAAACATTTCTGCAGCACAAGAATTGTAAAACCATTCCTACTGGACGAAAAACAATGAACGAGAAGTTGAAAGCTCTTTTTCTCTCCTGCACGCACAAGGATTTCCCTTTAGCACTATTTTCCAACATGTAGAGGGATACACTTAGCTAAAATGTCCCCACAACAACACTTTGTAGGCAACAAACTACCGGGCTTTAAACAGGAGCTTAGCATCTCATAGGCACTTACCAAATGATGAACAGGAGTTTAGGCTTCTGCCCAATCATGCCTTCACTTCTGTTACACTTTCCTTTTTTTTTTTTGTACTGTTTTTGGTAATATTCTCTAAAATTTTACATTTCTCCAAAAAACAAAAAACGGCACCTCTCTTTTCACTGGCCCAAAACATCAACAAGCCATGTCACCTTGTGGCACAGAATCATTGTGTGTGGAGTAACTGTGCCTACTGTTTCCCTTTTAAAAGTATTTCCTCTGCAGGTATTCATTGTTTGCGCTGTATCACTCCAATTTTTCTTGTTTTTAAAAAATGCAATGCACAACAAAATAAGGAAAAGCATTTATGCTCATAACGAAATTCAAAAGTTTTCATAAACCAACGAAAATACCAGTTCAAATAATCTAAAACGTGTATTTTCCAAAGGGGGAGGGGGCCTGCTTGCCTTGCAGGGGGATGAGTCCCCTCTAGCTCGCTGCTAGCTACGTCGTTGCTTATATATTGATCGAAAAACTGGAAAGTGACACTGAAAAGAGTAAACATTCAGAATAACATCGATAATAAAAAAAACAAGAACACTGCAGGTGCAATGGGAGAATTACTTACTTTCCATATCTTGTCCAACTGATCCATCGTATCTTTCATCCCTTGGAATGCCGCTTTGCCCGTAATCATTTCGATGAATATGCAACCAACACCCCTAGAAATTAAAATCATTTGGTTAAGTTCTAACATTTCTTCTCATCTGCAATCAGTTAACTGTAAAACAAAATCAGCACATTATATTCTAACAGCAAATGTGTGGTTTTCTATCTCACTTAAAAATTATCACAAGTTTCTATAATTTCTTTTGCCACAATGCACTCTTTGCAAAAAAAAAAAAAAAAAAAACACCCAGAAGAAATCATGCTACAAAAATTGGTATTTGCAATGTACACGTATAGGAAAGGGAATGACTGCAATACCAGAGCAGTCATGTAACTATTTTCGAATAAAATAGTTACACGAGCGGAACAAGTTAGTACTCTGTAACGCCACCGCTGGCTCGAATACAAGCTGTTACACGGCGTGGTATAGACGCGTACTCTTCAAAGATACTATCCTGAGGTATAGCATGTCAGATGGTGTCCAAATTGCGGTACATTTCGGTATGGGCATAGGTGGCGTCCCATCATGTTCGATCGGCAAGAGGTCTGGCGATCGGGCTGGCCATGGAAGGGTGTCGACGATAAACTAACAGTAGGTAACAGAGGAAACTGGAAAGAGACGGAGGGAAAAACTGGTGCATACAATTAGCACAATAAAAATGACGAGGCTTGCTTGCCACTTTGTTGGCAATTTCCTTTTCTCACATCTGTAGTCTTCCGGTCATTTCTTATATATTTCCGATTCCTGAGTTCCCCAAAATACAGGGCTTAAGGGCATTCACCATAAAGTACGTCCGTAATTTGTTACTATTTTTGGACTCCACCCCCTCCCACATGTCACGTTTTGTCCGGTTGTTGACACCCCACCCCCTAAAAAGTACGTCCCAATTCCTGCAAACCCCTTTATTTTTGACGACTGCTTTCAGAAGTCTGTTGAGAAGCAGAAATAAAACATTTAATTTTTTGAAGGAATCTTCCATATATATTTACACGTTTGGTTCAGAAAATACTTATTATTTAGGCATTAATTCATTCCCAAATGCTACCTGAACTTTATCAATCTGAAATAAAGATCTACAAATGGAAGCACGCGTTCAAGGTTGCAACACTCCTGATTATACCATCTGCAAAACACGATAGATTTGGTAGTACAAATACGAGAACTTAATACAGGGTGATTCATAAAGAAGTATACAGTTTCAAGATGCTGTAAAACAGTAACAGTTGAAGACACGGACCACAACTGCGAACCATTAGGTAGATGTACTCATAAAGTTTGTGCCCCGCTACTGAGGGGAAGGGACGTAGGCGATAGCGGGCGTGGCCACCCAGGAGTCCTGACCCAATGGCCACCCAGGAGTCCTGACCCAATGGCCACCCAGGAGTCCTGACCCAATGGCCACCCAGAAGTCCTGACTGAACACCTTGTGACTTTTTCCTGTGGGGGTACGTAAAGAACAAGGTATTCGCCCCTCCCCTTCCTGTTGATCCAGCGGAGCTGAAACAGCGTATCACAGTCACTATCACTGCACTTGATTCAGATATCTTACCTAGCGTTTGAACGGAAATGGATTACCTACTTGATGTGTGTCGTGTGACTAAGGGTGCACACATACAACATCTGTGACTGTCTCTAAAAAAACTTGAAACATTCCTCTACAATTCCATTGCAGGTAACATAAAATATCTTACATTGTTCTTGTTTTATAGTGTGTTGAAACTGTATACTTCTTTATAAATCACCCTGTATTAATATTCTGATTTAGCTAAATATCATCAGAAATCTGAAATATTTCATACCTTTTTTTAACTATTAAAAGAAGAAAAAAAGATAAAACAAAACGAAGAAATACCATCCATTATATTTTTGCCGCTGAACGTCCGAATTACTAAACCTCCCCTACCCCATGTCACATTCGGTCCAGTTGTCAGGAACTCCCCTGTAATCTCAGACGTACTTTATGGACTGCCCCTTATCTGTTAAACCATATGGGTGGTACGGGACTGACACAGTACTTTGCCTATTGTGTACTTGCAATTTGCTTATTGCAGTTTCAAAGGTAATAAATGTGAACCCTAGTGGTGTGATCCCTTCCCCCTCTATTCTTTCCTTTGGCTCATCCATGAAATCTTGGACAACTTTTAATTCAGTTACAGTTCAAGTTTTTACATTTCTTGAAAGAAAATTTCTCTTTTCTTTTTTACCTCATCAGGCCCAATTTTGATGAAATTCCCTAAAAAGGGAAATGTTCCTTGAAAGTGGAAGCCCTGGGTAGGGCATTTTCAATGAGTTTATCAGAATTTCTAGTCGCTAACAAAGCATGTTTAAAGATTTTCTGAGACAACGTTTGTATTGGTCCAAAATTGAGCAGGAAATTAATAAAACTCATCTCTTACCACATGTCTAAGGATGTCGAATAGTTGGTTGATCCTAATAACACGTCTGGTGGCCTATACCATAGAGTTACAACTTCATGGGAAAACGTCCGACTAGGCACCGATTTCGCCCTTGCTAAGCCTGAAACCAAAAATATGTTAATAGCTTCACTCTTAATAAATGTAGCAAAATATACACTGCTGCACAAAATAAAAGTGACAACCACATAAACCTAGTTAACAGACAATACAAAGTAATGAACACAAGGAGAAGGACTTTATGCATGCTGTGTGGTACTCTGGAAAACATTTCCTGAAATTCACGAGCCACTTTCTGTGATACCTTTCGTAAATGAACGAAGCATATTCCTGATACCACCTTTTCCGTGAATTGGGGGGGGGGGTGAATTTCACAGAATTTTCGTACGCCAGGAAAATTCTGAATTTTCAACAAGCTTTCCGCAATTCCTTTTGTATATTGACGGTAAATTTCCGTTTTTAAGAGCTGTTAACGGAAAATTCTGAATTTTCAGCGAGCTTTCCGCAATTCCTGGCGGTAAATTACCGCTTTTAAGAGGCGTTAACGGAAAATAATGAATTTTCAGAAACCTTTCCGCAATTCCTTTTGTATATTGACGGTAAATTTCCGTTTTTAAGAGGTGTTAACGAAAAACTCAATTTTTTCAGAAAACATTCTTGCAATTCCTTTCGTATATTAACGGTAAATTGCTGTTTTAAAGAGGCGTTAACGGAAAATTCTGAATTTTCAGAAACCTTTCCGCAATTCCTTTTGTATATTGACGGTAAATTTTCGTTTTTAAGAGGTTTTAACGGAAAACTTTTTGCAATTCCTTTCGTATATTAACGTAAATTGCCGTTTTAAAGAGGTGTTAACGGAAAATTCTGAATTTTCAGCAAGCTTTCCGCAATTTTTTAAGGTTAATTACCGTTTTTAAGAGGCGTTGACGGAAAATTCTGAATTTTCAGAAACCTTTCCACAATTCCTTTCGTATAGTAACGGTAAATTGCTGTTTTAAAGAGGTGTTAACGGAAATTCGTGAATTTTAAAAGATTAACGGAAAACTCTAAACTTTTATCTGTCAAGAGTTTAGATTTCAGCGACAATATGAACCGGACATGTAAGTACCCACTAACAGAAGTTTATAAGAAGGATAACGAAGTTTTTCTGTGACCTCTCCGACTGCCTAGTGGTCAGAGACGTGGGCTTCTGGCCAATCATTCGATTTGGGCTCGTGTTTGAGCCCGGATGAGTCATAAAGGTTGATTTTTGTCGTAGAGCACCCCATAATTCCTTCTATAACGGGATCAGGAGACAAAATCTCATATGGTTAACGGGGAGAATAGAAGTATCATTTGAGAGCAACTAACTGGATCGCATGCTTTTGGGAGATAATGCTTCTGAACTCTGGTGTCCATTTCATCCTGTGCCTCTACCAAAGCTTGTGCACTAATGGCATCACTACGATGCTTTAAATCGTTCCGCGAAATCTTTTCATAACACTGTTTCCGCAATTCGGAGTACCAGTTCCTCTGAAACTAAAAAAAACTAAAAAATTATTAAGAATTATTTTGATTGGAATGTACGGGGGAAAACGGAGTTTTTGCTTAGGACAGTTCCACAACGTAAATATGAATATTTTCTGCGGGGCAGTTTTCTTGGGCTGTGTAGACAAATGAGAGCGCGTCCGTGGGGATTAAACGACGCTATAGCACATGTTGCTACACATGCGTTAAACTTGTACCGCGGTCAACTGCAATGGCTACAAAGTTTGAAACATTAGTTCTATTGCGACATTACTGGAAACAGGCTACTGAAGCGGTCGAAAAATTAACGAAGGTGAAGGCCTATCGGTTACTCGGACCGCGCAAATATGGTTCAAAAAATTTGCGACTGTTGATTTAAGCTTCAAAAGAAAGGAAGGTCCGTGTAGACACTCTGCTGTTGATTCGGATGCCCTGCAAGCAGCTGTGGAAGACAATCCACGAACAAGCACTCGCAAATTGTCAGAAGAACTGGAAGTTTAAAGGAAGGTTCGGATAGGCTATCTGCTGTTGATTTGGACCCCCTGCAAGAGGCTGTGGAAGACAATCCACGAACAAGCACTCGCAAATTGTCTGAAGAACTGGAAGTTTAAAGGAAGGTTCGGATAGGCTCTCTGCTGTTGATTTGGATGCCCTGCAAGCGGCTGTGGAAGACGATTCACGAACAAGCACTCGCAAATTGTCTGAAGAACTGGAAGTTTAGAGGAAGGTTCGGGTAGGTTCTCTGCTGTTTATTTGGACGTCCTGCAAGCGGCTGTGGAAGACGATTCACGAACAAGCACTCGCAAATTGTCTGAAGAACTGGAAGTTTAAAGGAAGGTTCGGGTAGGTTCTCTGCTGTTTATTTGGACGTCCTGCAAGCGGCTGTGGAAAACAATCCACGAACAAGCACTCGCAAATTGTCTGAAGAACTGGAAGTTTAAAGGAAGGTTCGGGTAGGTTCTCTGCTGTTAACTGGAAGTTTAAATGAAGGTTCGGGTAGGTTCTCTGCTGTTGATTTGGATGCCCTGCAAGCGGCTGTGGAAGACGATTCACGAACAAGCACTCGCCAATTGTCAGAAGAACTTGAAGTTTAAAGGAAGGTTCGGGTAGGCTCTCTGCTGTTGATTTGGACGACCTGCAAGCGGCTGTGGAAGACAATTCACGAGCAAGCACAAGCAAATTGTCTGAAGAACTGGAAGTTTAACAGAAGGTTCGGGTACGTTCTCTGCTGTTGATTTGGACGCCCTGCAAGCGGCTGTGGAAGACAATTCACGAACAAGCACTCGCAAATTGTCAGAAGAACTGGAAGTTTAAAGGAAGGTTCGGATAGGCTCTCTCATTTCGTACACGTCTGAATCCTTTGCAGTGAGCTGTTTATAATGCCATCTCAACGTCATAGTTGCTTGAGTAAGTGAGGATGTCATGTGCCTGATTGCTATCGGGTGTTCCTAACAATTTGCTACTTCAGTGTTGATTCACTTCGTACACTTCTGAATCCTTTGCAGGGAGCTGTTTATAAAGCCATCTCAACGTCATATTTGCGTACGTAAGTGAGGATGGCACGTGTTTGATTGCTATTGGGTGTTCCTAATAATTTGCAACTTCAGTGTAGATTCACTTCGTACACGTCTGAACCATTTGCAGTGAGCTGTTTTTAAAGCCATCTCACCGTCATATTTGGGTAAGTAAGTGAGGATGTCATGTGTCTGATTGCTATTGGGTGTTCCTAACAATTTGTTACTTCAGTGTAGATTCACTTCGTACACGTCTGAATCCTTTTTTTTTTTTTTTTTGGATTGGAGGTTTAACGACCACCGTGAGCAACTCAATGGCCTATAAGCAGTCGTCCGTCCCTAATTAAGGGTCACTGGTTCCAGGGAAAGGAGAGAGCTAGTGCCGTTGGATGTTGTGTTTGTCTTACGGCACTGGCTCTCTCCCTTCCCTGGAACCAGTGACCCTAAATTAGGGACGGGCAACTGCTTATAGCCCATTGAGTTGCTCACGGTGGTCGTTAAACCTCCAATCCAAAAAAAAAAAAAAAACCGCTAGTGCCGTAAGATAAACACAACATCCGTGCCTCACCGGGATTCGAACCCGGACCCCTTTCGGACGAATGATCAGAGGCCATCGCTTAGACCACTGCGCCACCGGGGCGGCCTGAATCCTTTGCAGTGAGCTGTTTCTAAAGCCATCTCAACGTCATAGTTGCGTACGTAAGTGAGGATGGAAAGTGTCTGATTGCTATTGGGTGTTCCTAATAATTTGCTACTTTAGTGTAGATTCACTTCGTACACGTCTGAATCCTTTGCAGTGAGCTGTTTATAAAGCCATCTCAACGTCATAGTTGCGTACGTAAGTGAGGATGGCACGTGTTTGATTGCTATTGGGTGTTCCTAATAATTTGTCACTTCAGTGTAGATTCACTTCGTACACGTCTGAATCCTTTTGCAGTGAGCTGTTTCTAAAGCCATCTCAACGTCATAGTTGCGTACGTAAGTGAGGATGGCAAAGTGTCTGATCGCTATTGGGTGTTCCTAATAATTTGCTACTTCAGTGTAGATTTACTTCGTACACGTCTGAGTTCTTTGCAGTGAGCTGTTTATAAAGCCATCTCAACGTCATAGTTGCGTACGTAAGTGAGGATAGCAAGTATCTTATTGCTATAGGGTGTTCCTAATAATTTGCTACTTCAGTGTAGATTCACTTCGTACACGTCTAAATCCTTTGCAGTGAGCTGTTTATAAAGCCATCTCAACGTCATAGTTGCGTACGTAAGTGAGGATGGCACGTGTTTGATTGCTATTGGGTGTTCCTAATAATTTGTTACTTCAGTGTAGATTCACTTCGTACACGTCTGAATCCTTTGTAGTGAGCTGTTTATAAATCCATCTCAACGTCATAGTTGCGTACCTAAGTGAGGATGGCACGTGTTTGATTGCTATTGGGTGTTTCTAATAATTTACTACTTCAGTGAAGATTCACTTCGTACACGTCTGAATCCTTTGCAGTGAGTTGTTTATAAAGCCACATCAACGTCATAGTTGCGTACGTAAGTGAGAATGGCACGGCACGTGTCTGATTGCTATTGGGTGTTCCTAATCATTTGCTACATTAGTGTAGATTCACTTCATACACGTCTGAATCCTTTGCAGTGAGCTGTTTATAAAGCCATCTCAAAGTCATAGTTGCGTACGTAAGTGATGATTGGCACGTGACTGATTGCTATTGGTGTTCCTAATAATTTTTCTACTTTGGTGTGTTTAGCAATCCTTAAAGGCCAGTTGAAACCTGAAAGTGCTGCCCCGGTGGCGCAGTGGTCTAAGCGATGGCTTCTGACTATTCTTCCGAGATGGGTCCGGGTTCGAATCCCGGTAAGGCATCGATGTTGTGTTTGTCTTAAGGCCCTGGCTCTCTCCCTTCCATGGAGTCACGGTCCTACAGTAGGGACGGGCGACTGCTTATAGCCCATTGAGTTGCTCACGGTAGTCGTTAAACCTCCAATAAAAAGAAAAAAGGAAACCCGAAATTCGTAACAAATAAGAAGGAATGTCGCAAGAAACCTGTTCTTTTACACAACGACTGTACTTGCCACCACCATACTGCAGCTGAAATCGTGTATATAATGCAAAACGTCAAGCTTGTGGTTCTTTCACTCCACCTAACGTTCTTGACCTCACACCCTGGGATTTTCATTGTTCGGTTCGCTTGAAGAAGCTATATGCGGTCGGTGGTTTGGTGGTGATGCAGAAGAAAAAGAGGCGATGCATACATGTGACAATTTTTTCTCCGCAGGATCTAGAAGCGTGTGGACTGTTGAAGGAAGTGAATAGAACTGCAGGAAGACTGCACAGAAGAAGAATAAGGCAGTTATGTAAATTTCACTTTGCTTTTTTGGTAAATACAATAAAACAGCCCTTAGTTTTTGATTTAATCCTCGTGCTTTACAAAGATATTTTAAGAAGAGTAAAGAACGTGAAAAAAAGCGTCCTCACACACAAACGCAATCGTTAGATTTCTGAAAGACTTTTCGATTGCAAACGCTTTATTTCTTTCTCCCAAAATTATCGGTTGCTTCGGAACCTGGGTTTCAGGTAAAAACAATGCCGAATTTCCAATCACACACAAAACTAAAAAGCAACCTAACAAAGTCCAATACAATGCGGCGAAGAGAATATGTGCAGAGTACTTACCAAAGTCTGCGAGTTTGAGTTCTCCGACTTCGCTGATCAATAGATTCTGAGGCTTGAGGTCCCTGAGGATTAAAAAAAAAACAAGTTTGAAATAAATGAAGAAGTGAGGGCAATGCACAAATACGAGAAAGGAGACAGTTCTTTCTAAAATTAGATTTCGTTTCCTTTCATGTTTATACCGCGCATTCTTTTTTTTTCTTTGTTTTGTTTCAAGGAGAGCAAAATTTTAAGTTTCCTTCTTGCTTCTGCTCGCGTCAGACTTGGGAATTGCCACCGGTGTTGGAAACGAAGAAGAATGAAAAGGAAAAAGCTTTTGCCCAGTGAGTTTATTTTAAGTCCGTTATGATGAAATAGGGTTTATATAAGACAGCTAACAAAATGCAATTGCTGACAATGGTAAGGTCACAATACAAGAGCATTACTTTACAATAGTCCTCACATTCATAGGCGTAGCCAAGGGAGAGTGGGGATCCTTGGGTCCGAATGCCCCCTTCAGGGGGAATAAGTACGAATATAAAGCGATATATGTACACTAAAGTGAAAGAAAAACTGGTACAGACGAGCGTATGCAAAATACTCACATAGCAACGTCACCTATGCGCGTACTCGGTTGCGTCCGCCAGTGCGTATATAAAGTGATAGACATCCTTGCCAGCTGTCAGAAGAGCAGCGGATGGCTTAGTGGTTAGTGTTTCAGACTATCGATGCTGGGTCCCCAGGTTCTAGCCTGGGCTGATCCTTCAGAGATGGTGTGATTTACTAACAATCGCTGAATATCCGCCGTGCATCGGACGAGCACGTTAAGTGACGGCACCCAGGCTGGACCCACTGGTTAAATGGGTATCCTTTCCTATGTCCTCCCTGAAATTCTCTCACCCATCTATGTGCAATATCGTACTTGTACGGTGGCGCCATCTACTGTACTCTAATATCACTACAAACTGTTCTGTCAAAGTCGCTAGACTTGCTCTCATTCCTTCCGTTTCTGTGTCCTGCCCAAAAGGCGATCTCGCTGTAGGTGGCTGGGACCTAAACTCTACTCACTGTGGACGGAAGTCCTACATGAAAATGACAAGAAATATGCCAGCTGTCAGAGCTGTTTTCGGCATCAGAATGACAAGTAATAGCGATTTTCAACGCGGTGTCATAGTTGGCGCTCGTGAGATGGGCCATAGTATTTCGGAGGTAGAAACGAAGTTCGGATATTCACAAAGCCATCGTCCCACTAGGGTACCGCTGCAAGGGTGTACCGTGACTACAAGAATTCCGGCAAAACCTTTAACCTACGATACCAGTGTGGCCGTAAAAAGACATTGGGTGAACGTGACCATCGTCGGCTGTCAAGAATCGTTTCACGCGATAGGCGTGCAACACTCTCGCAGGTATTATCGGAATTCAATGCTGGAGCCTCAACAAGCATCAGCATCTGGACTGTGCAACGTACCCTGCACGATATGGGCTTTGGGAGCCGACGCCCAACTCGAGTCCCCTTGATGGGTGCATGCCACAGAGCTATGCGCCTCGCTTGGGCACGGCAACACCGCCACTGGTTGACTGAAAACAAGTAGCCTAGTCTGACGAGTTGCGTTTCCAACTGTATCGGGAAACGCAACTCGTCAGACTAGGCTACTTGTGTGGCGCAAACCCCATGAAGTCATGGATCCCGCCCGTCCAAAAGGGAATTGTACCGACTGGTGGTGGGTGCGTAATGGTATGGGGTGTGTTTAGCTGGATTTCACTGGGACCCCTGGTACGTCTACAAAAGTCTGTGACTGGCCAACGCCTCCTTTCTGACGAGGTTAACTCGTTCATGTCCTGCATTCATGCTGATGGGTTGGGCCTGTTCCAACAGGACAATGCACCTCCACACAAGTGTTGGGACGCCATATTATGGTTAGAGGAGCATTCATCTGAGTTTGGGGTGTTGCCATTTCCACCCAAGTCCCCAGATATGAATGTGATAGAACACATTTGGGATGCCATGCAACGCGCTATCGAACACAGGAATCCGAGACCTCGGAATACACCCGAATTGTGGAACGCTCTGCAGGAAGTATGGTGTGCATTGCCTACAGCATATTTCCAGAAGCTAGTGGAGTCCATGCTCCGTCGTATTTCTGTAGTCCTGCGCTCCCGTGGGGCTCTTCTGACAGACTGGCAAGGATGTCTATCACTTTATATACGCACTGGCGGACGCAACCGAGTACGCGCATAGGTGACGTAATTGCAACACCAACAAAGAATCACAATGAAATTTATGGCAATGATTAGTTATGGTACAAGTTGCAAACCATCACGACTACATACCGGTTCGTGATGAGGAAGGCTAAAAATTAGTAATAAGTAAATCCACCATGCGCGGTCATAACCGACCCCAATGAAACTGAGTTTGGATGGTCGTTTGCGGTATTGCATTCCATTCTACTTCGACACGTATCCACAATTCGTTGGTTGTGATAGGCGGCGAGGCCATGCGAGCCAGTCGTTGCGCGATGACACCTCAGACGTTCTCAATAGGCGACAAATCTGGCGAACGGGCAGGCCAGGAAAGACGAGCGACTTGATACGTACAGACTACGTCTTGGACAGTATGAGCAACATGGGGTCGGGCATGGTCTTGTTGGAAGACGGCTCCCGGGATCGTCTGAAGGAGGGGTATAAGTTAGCTTTTAACACTTCGGTGATGCAGTGTTGGCTGTTTAATGTGCCTGTGGTGCGTACGGAGTGTGTAAATTGCGAACTAAAATCGCACCGCTCTCAACCCCGTTATGTAAATTGCGAACTAGAGCCAAGACCCCTATGTGCAAATTGCGAACCAACTTTTCTAGACCCGACGTGTAAATTACGAACCAACTTTTCTGCGCCCATTCTGACGATATCAAAAAATAAACCAGTATGAAAAAATAATGATTAAAACAATGTAAAACAATTTAAAGCAATGTGTTTACGAAAATAACAAAACTAGTTTGTCATCCTTGCGCAGGGGCTATGTTAATTTTCTGTGATGTTCCATATTTAGTATATGTACATTTGTACGTAATTCATTGTATTCACGAAAAGAACAAAACTAGTTTGTCATCCTTCAGCAGGGGCCATGTTAATTTTTTCTGTGATGTTCCATATTTAGTATATGTACATTTGTACTTAATTCATTGTATTCACGAAAATATCTTTATTTTGCAGTAAATGTAGGCGTCTACGATTAGCAAACTTTTCCTTTTTCAGAGATCGAGAGCGTCACTTCCATCGTAATAGGCTTGTCGAACCACAAAAGATATATCAAAAGCAAATCAATCAAAACAGACGAGCTAGCTTAGGTAATTCCAGCAGATGTTCAGAGAAGTCGGTTCGCAATTTACATATAGAGCCTTAATGGCGGTCTGATTTTAGTTCGCAATTTACATACCACCGATGCATAGTATAGGCGAGTGCGTGACTGAAACGCAATAGTGCCCTAGATCATCACGCTCGGCGTGGGACCTGTATGGCAGCAGCCTTTCAGATGCCGTTCACCACGGTATCTGCGAACAAGGATTCGCCCGTCGTGATGCATTAGATTGAATCTGGACTCGTCCGAAAACACACTATGCTCCCATTCAGCACTCCAGTTTCGACGTTTGCGGCACCACTGTAATTCCTGGCGCCTATGGTTCAGAGTGAAGGGAAGTCGCAGCAATAGACGGCGAGCAATGAGGCCTCACTGTAGCAATCGGTGACGAACAGTACTTGCAGACATCGGGCGACGTGCGGCTATCCTCCATTGCTGCGCAAGTGTCATGGATGGAGTTGTGCATGACATCACTGCCATACAGTGCAAATACCTGTCTTCAAGCTCGGTCGTGTGATTTCGAGCTCCAGACCCTGCACGACGATGCGTAGAACCTTCTGCTGTTTATTGACGCCATGTACGCATAACGGCAGTTGTGATAAACCATCTTCCCTGATAATTAATTCAAACACTCGACGTGGATCGGGAACACCAAACAGAAGTCATCGCCCTTTCCACGTTAACAAGTGAGTCACGGAAAAATTCTCATCGGGCGCCACCGGGAATCGAACCCAAGGTCTTCCAGTTACTCGCCGGACATGCTACCACCGCACCACAGCGGCCTTGAATTATCCAGACTCACATGTGATTAACTGCCAAACTACATGGCAGGTTGATTCTGACCTGCCATGTAGTTTGGCAGTTAATCACATGTGAGTCAGGAGAATTCGAGGCCGCTGTGGTGCGGTGGTAGCATGTCCGGCGAGTAACTGGAAGACCTTGGGTTCGATTCCCGTTGGCGGCCGATGAGAATTTTTTCCGAGACTCACTTATTAACGTGGAAAGAGCGACGATTTCATCTTCTCTGGGTCCAACGATTCTACCTCTTTCAAAGTCCGCCAAGTGTTCGTTTGGTTGTCTCGTCATCCTATGCGGCATGTTTACAGCATGTTAACAACTGCGTATGGTCGAGTTTAGCGATAGCAAGTTTAAAAAACCTCTCTGTACGCCTTCTTTTATACCCCCTGGTGCGACGTTTACGATGGCGTTGCGCGCGCCTCATATTTACATGTCCAATGAAATTGTAATATCATTTGCATCTGCCATGGTGCCCTATCCACCCTGCAAATTTCGTGCAAATCCTAGCATTTCTTCAGGATGTTAGAATTTCTGTTAACAGCAGTGTATATTAAAAAATGTTTTCTCAGTAATCTATATATTAATTCTATAAGGTTTTTTACTGTGAGTCCTATTTTGAGAGAACGGCTGAACGTAAAGATATGGTTGAGGTATCAAAACAAAGGTCTTACCATGTAGATGTGCCAGTCGAAGAGAAAAATGAGATTGGGGCAACGGTTCGGGCGTTGTAGGGCGGCAAATTTCCCATGTAAAGTCTATGGGGGAAGCGTGCGGTTGACATTCGATCGCCTGCGGTTTGACTGACGCGCTGTTGAAGGCGTAGGCATGGAGGTACTGCGATAGTCCAAGTTCCGAAGTCTCTTTTCTGAGCCAACCGTTGCGCAAAACAACGCTAGCAGGCATTGGTATCGAAGATCTAATCGAAACAGCGAACAGCACTCTTGAAGACCTTATTGTGTTATGCCGTTGGACTGTGTGATGTATATACACTGAAGAGCAATTGAATTAGAGACAGCTGGCGTTATGCAAATGTAGCGCTGTGAGCGGCCCTGTAAACGGAAACGACATGACGTATGCAGCGATCCGACAATATAAGGAGTGATGCGACGGGAATCAGTAAGAGTCGGACACAGTATGGGTAAGACGAAGGATCTATGCGCATTTGATCGTGGGCAAATTGTCAGGCCCGACGAATAGGTCAGTCCATCTCGGAAGTCATGCAGGCACTGGGATTTTCACGAGCCACTGTGTCACGGGTGCACCGTGAGTACATCGAATCCGAGTAAACCATCCCTGCAAGGGCCAACTGCCGTGGACAAGAGCGTGTGGATGAGCGGGGTCATCGTCGGCTAGCTTGCTTTGTAACAGCGGTTAGACGAGCCACAGTGCAAGAAATCACTCGGCAATTAAACGCTGGTGCACAAAAACGTGTAAGCAGCCACACCATCGAGAACCATCTCCTCGCTATGGGGTACAGAAGCCATCGTCCCACGAGGGTACCGCTGCTGACCGCACATCACAGGGTGCAAAGATTAGCATGGGCGCGGGAACATCGCCACTGGACCTTAGACATGTCGAAAAATGTTGCCTGGACTGATGAGTCGAGATTCACTTTGGTACACGCGGATGGCAGGATACGAGTACGGCGCAAACCACATGAAGCGATGGATCCTTTTTGCCAGCAGGATACTCTTCAAGCCGGTGGGGGTGGCATTCTCGTCGGGGAACTGTTTACGTGGACTGAAATGAGACCCCTGGTACGTGTGACATCGTCCCTCACGATGTCACACGTACCAGGGGTCAACGTTACCGGGATATCCTGGACGACCATTTGCTCCCGTTTGTGCGTCTTCAACAACCCAGTAGGGACCTCATATTGCACAACACAATGCACCGTGCCATCGCTCCCGAATTGTATCCGAATGGTTGGATGAACACTCCACCGATGTGATCTCGCTTCTTGGCCAGTTAGGTCACCTGACCTCAATCCCATCGAGCACATCTGGGATGCCATCGAAAGAGATGTTCGAGGCTCTGACCCCCTCCATCAAATCTTCGTGAACTGTGGGAGCTTGTTCAGGGGTCGTGGATCCGTATGGCTTCCCAACGCTTCCGGTGTCTTGTCGAGTCCATGCCGAGACGAATCGCCGCCGTCATCAGGGCGAAAGGTGGTGCTACACATTACTAGACAGGTATCTCTAATTCAATTGCTCTTCAGTGTATACAATTTAATATTCATTCGATCCAGTTTATTCACATAGGTAAGACGTTTCCCATTATGAAAAGATGTTAATAAACATTCCGTTGACCATTGTTAGTGAAGATATTACGGGCGGCTGCTTATAGCCCATTGAGTTGCTCAACCTTATGTCGTTCAACCTTCAGTCAAAAAAAAAAAAAATTATATATATATATATATATATATATATACTTAAGAGCAGACCCGAAAACATAAGAAAAACTTAAGAATTTAAAACGAAAGTGCAAAAAACCTGAAGATCAAAATGCGCAACGCAGCAGTTATGAAAATTCAGAATTCACATTCTATTAAGAAGAGACTGAAGCAAAAAATTTTTTTGACTCATACCAAGTACAACATAGAAAAGGTTATGTATTGAGCTGTGTGAGTAAAAAGAAAAAAAGAAAAAAAAATAGAAAAACTGAATGTAGAAAGTGTCGAGAATACTGAGCCTTGGCTTTATCAAGGACCAGCAAAAACTCTGCATTTTCTCACTTCCACAAAGACCTATTTGGAAATGGGTTTCTGCAAAGTCATAGATGCAAGTAATAAGCCCACCAAATTTTTTTTTTTTAATATATATATTTCATAACCTCCATAGAGTTGTATGACCAAGCTTTAGTTAACAATTTAGCTTGCATCCATAACTTTCCTGGCCCGACCCATGCTCTTCATCTGTTACTAATAAACAGAAAGAAGATGATTATAGAAAACTCAAGTTGTAAGAGTGACATAATGAATCAGAAATAATGTTCAGCAATAACAAATTGCCAAGTTACCAAGTCGCCTGAGAGAGAATTTAAACCTGAATAGCAATACTAAAGTACTACAAATTCTTAAACATTGCAATAAAAAAGGAAACAATTTTTTTCTAAAGCACAGATTCTTAAAAGAAAACTGGATTATAAAAACCCCCTACTCCACAACTTCTGACAACACAAAATCGAGAATAAAATAAAGACAATAATAAACTAAAGAAATGCTTTGTGAAGGTTATATGACATAAACAATTAGTTGCAATATGTACAAAGTATTTCAGAAGTGCTTTAAGTGCATAATTAAGTAGTTATTAAGACCTTAACTACATTGAAAACACATCGGAGACTACAAGAACAATGGAACGGCCGGCTGCTTAGCCTAAGTGCCCTAAAAAACGCGCAAAGTTACCAGGAAAAGAAAGAGTTAAAATCCGCAAAAAAGTTAATAGACTTGCCAGCGCCTAAATGCTTAAAACAAAAAATAGAAAAAATGTTCAAGAAGTTCAAACATTGAACTTAGAAAACCTAAAACCCAAAGACAATGAAGAGAGCTTACCTCTAATGCAACTTAACTTCTTCCACTCTTGAGGAAACATGACCGACCTTTTCCCCCAAATTTCCAAACACCCCTGCCACTCCCTAGTCGCTGGGGGGCAGTGTGGGTGGGGCTGAAGGCCTCCACATACTGAAAAAAATCCTACTCGTGGAAATTTTAACGAGAGAAAATTATAATTAAGACTGTGGACCTGTTTGATCAGAAAGAGCAGAATTAACTGTCCAGAATACATGAGGAATATTATTAATACACAAGTAGTGTATTTAATAATCTTTGCATGTATTTAATCACCTTGGTGAGCTTCTGTAGACTATTCAGAATCCTATTAATTTTAAAGTTAGTTTTACTATTTTTAGTATAGCTATTCTAGTGAGTGAATAACTAGTTTTCTTTTATATTTATATTTATTTTATTTTATAAACATAATTTTAAAGTTGTTTTTTTGTTAATATACAGTATAATTTTCTAATACTTTTTTTAAATTTTTGTTCAATCAATGGTGACTCATGGTGTAGGTAGCACGTAGAGCACAAATGACGAGAACTGATGTATTAATATTGATTCACAATGGTAATAAAAGTACCTGAAGGAAAAAGATGTGCAAAGCCGTTCCTTCTCCTTTAGGGGAGTGTAATAAACGTTGCTAGGCACCGATTGCCATATCCATTTTCTGCCGCCAAAGGGATGGACCAGCCTCGCCTTTCCATTCGAACTCCTGTGCCAAACAACGTCCTTTAGTCAGGAGAGTGTAATGACGTTAGGAGACACTGATTTGCATATCCCTAATCCGCTGCCATATGTCATCGGAAGTTACTTATTGATCAGCCTTGCCTTTTCATTCAAACTCCTGTGCCAAGCAAATCCCTGTAGTCAGGAGAGTGTAATAACATTGGGAGACACCGATTTGCAATATCCCTAATCCGCCGCTATAAGTCATCTGAAGTTTTATCGATCAGCCTTGCCTTTTTATTCAAACTCCTGTGCCAAGCAACGCCCTGTAGTCAGGAGAGTGTAATAACATTGGGAGACACCAATTTGCATATCCCTAATCCGCCGCCATAAGTCATCGGAAGTTACTTATAGATCAGCCTTGCCTTTTCATTCAAACTCCTGTACCAAGCAACGCCCTGTATTCAGAAGAGTGTAATGACACTGGGAGACATCGATTTACATGTACCTAATCCGCCACCAAAGATAATCAGAAGTTACTTATTCATCAGCCTTGCCTTTTCATTCGAACTCCTAGGCCAAACAACACCCTCTGGTAAGGAGAATGTGATGACATTGGGAGACAGGGATTTACGTATCCCTAATTCCTAACAAAGGTCATCGGAATGTACTTATTGATCAGCCTTGTCTTCTTCATTCAAACTCCTGTACAAAACAAGCAACTTGTCGCTACTGGATTTTAATGTAAGTGTGTGGGTGTATTGAGTACTCACTAACATAGCACTGCAATTTCCGATCAAAATGTGTTCACCCTCTTTACTCTTTCTGTGATGTCTTACTTACGCTTTCAGCACAGCATAACGGAATGTTAGATTGCACTGTATAACCGTTTTTTTGCAGTCATTAATGAAACTATGGAGACAATTTAACCAGAACTTACCTGTGTAAAACCCGTCTCTGGTGACAAAAGGCTAGACCTCGTAACAACTGAAACAGGAATAACTGAAAGAGAAATATACAGGTAAAAATAAAGATGGTGTCACAATACAACATAAAAAATACCAGACATATGCACTCTTTACAAAACATCAAAACATGTTACCTAAAATATCCCCCCCCAAAAAAAACAAACAAACAAACAAACAAAAAAACAAACCCCGTGGGTAGGCTGTGTCCAGGACAAGCCCGCAGGTTTTATTTACGTGGATTCGTGTTTGACAGTAAGGGGTTTGAGGTAGAAGTCAATTGATAAATAAAAGAGGAATGCAGTTAGACTGTAATTTCATTTATTAAAGGGCGATGATATGAGAAGTAACGAACATATGGCACATAATTCACATCTATGTTTCGTACAAAGGTTAAGTCGATACCTAAGGTTGTTGGTGGAGAATTTACATAAGTCAAACCGACATTATCTTTCATGAACTTGAGTAAGTCAAAATGATAGGCACTTGGGTATCCGGTACCTTACTTGGTATGATTTTCTTGATGTTTTCAGAGTAATCGCGTAGCATCTGGAACATGAAGACCTCTAGCAGAGGCGTAACTAGGCGTTTCTGCGCCCGGGGCAAACGGCTAAATATTGCGCCCCAATCTGCCTGTCTCTCCTCGCCCCTTTCTTTCTCTCTCTCTCTCTCTCTCTCTCTCTCTCTCTCTCTCTCTTTATCTATCTATTTCACTCTCTGTCCATCTATCTCTCTATCTATCTATTTCACTCTCTCTCCATCTATCTCTCTTTCACTCTCTCTTTTCACTTTCTCTGTCTCTCTCTCTCTCTCTCTCTCTCTCTCTCTCTCTCTCTCTCTCACACACACACCAAAAGAACAGAAAAACAGCATTGAAAATCTAAGCGATCACAAGTTACAGTGAAGAATTTTCAAGAAAAATAGCTTTAAATTAAAGACAGCAAAAAGCAGATACAATTTCAGAAATATAACAGTACTACAAAGACTTTCTAACGAAACTAGGCGTACAAAAAGCACAAGCAAAATGTGACTATTTTCACAGCTTTTCACAACTGCTTCGGAGTTCGGACCTTCGGCACCGCATGAAGCGGACCAAATGTAGCTGACAATCGTGGCATGTAGCCACAATAAAGACTGAATAGCCTCTAGAGAATCTTCAAAAATGTAAACATCCTTATCTTGCAACGCACGCATAGTCCATCCAACTAAATAAATACTGGGGGACCCATTGTTGTAGAAGGGGGCCATGGTGGTTCTTCAGTTGGACGGACTATACAACCACACCTTCATTACTGAATGGGAGCAACAAATAACTCCTGAACATTTTGAGGAGGAAATTCTAATTTTAATTGTGCCAAAAAACTTGTGTAAAAGTTTCAGTTCCAATTGTAATCATATTCCAAACAGTGATTTCTGCGCCCTCTCTTGAGCAGCGCCCGAGGCAACCGCCCCGTCTGTCCCGCCCTAGTTACGGCTCTGCCTCTAGTGATGTTTGTGAAAAGTTGGGATGAACGTAAACCGAACCAAGTGTGAAGAGAGTTTGAGCAGACGCGGTCACATCAACTAGACCCATGTCATATTCAATTCTCAATCTGTTGTCGACTGAGACATTAACGGGTTGACAGTCTGTTAGACTATTGATGTTTCTGCAAATGGCAACTCCCTCCGCAGTTCGTTTTGTGGGCGAAGTAGTACTTTTGGAAGTGGATGGTTTGTGTTGGGCTACTGCGCTATTTCTTTTCGCCTTCAATTCGAGACCGGGAAAATGTATGGGATTAGAATCATCCGTCCAAGTTTCACTCACGGCCAAGTAGTCCATTTGGTTCACATGTACTAGCTGTAGAAGAGCTTTGTTTGTGGCTCCACGCGGTGCGCCGCTTCGACTTTCTTCTTCTGTCTTATAAGCCCTACATCCTTCTGCATTAGTCGTTTTGGGCTTATTCGATTCCTTTTGAGTATTTGATTAGAATCATCCGTCCAAGTTTCACTCACGGCCAAGTAGTCCATTGGTTCACATGTACTAGTTGTAGAAGAGTTTTGTTTGTGGCTCCACGCGTTGCGCCGCTTCGGCTTTCTTCTTCTGTCTTATAAGCCCTACATCCTTCTGTATTAGTCGTTTTGGGCTTATTCGATTCCTTTTGAGTATGGGATTAGAATCATCCGTCCAAGTTTCACTCACGGCCAAGTAGTCCATTGGTTCACATGTACTAGTTGTAGAAGAGTTTTGTTTGTGGCTCCACGCGTTGCGCCGCTTCGGCTTTCTTCTTCTGTCTTATAAGCCCTACATCCTTCTGTATTAGTCGTTTTGGGCTTATTCGATTCCTTTTGAGTATGGGATTAGAATCATACGTCCAAGTTTCACTCACGGCCAAGTAGTCCATTGGTTCACATGTACTAGTTGTAGAAGAGTTTTGTTTGTGGCTCCACGCGTTGCACCGCTTCGGCTTTCTTCTTCTGTCTTATAAGCCCTACATCCTTCTGTATTAGTCGTTTTGGGCTTATTCGATTCCTTTTGAGTATGGGATTAGAATCATACGTCCAAGTTTCACTCACGGCCAAGTAGTCCATTGGTTCACATGTACTAGTTGTAGAAGAGTTTTGTTTGTGGCTCCACGCGTTGCGCCGCTTCGGCTTTCTTCTTCTGTCTTATAAGTCCTACATCCTTCTGCATTAGTCATTTTGGGCTTATTCGATTCCTTTTGAGTATGGGATTAGAATCATCTGTCCAAGTTTCACTCACGGCCAAGTAGTCCATTGGTTCACATGTACTAGTTGTAGAAGAGTTTTGTTTGTGGCTCCACGCGTTGCGCCGCTTCGGCTTTCTTCTTCTGTCTTATAAGCCCTACATCCTTCTGTATTAGTCGTTTTGGGCTTATTCGATTCCTTTTGAGTATGGGATTAGAATCATCTGTCCAAGTTTCACTCACGGCCAAGTAGTCCATTGGTTCACATGTACTAGTTGTAGAAGAGTTTTGTTTGTGGCTCCACGCGTTGCGCCGCTTCGGCTTTCTTCTTCTGTCTTATAAGCCCTACATCCTTCTGTATTAGTCGTTTTGGGCTTATTCGATTCCTTTTGAGTATGGGATTAGAATCATCTGTCCAAGTTTCACTCATGGCCAAGTAGTCCATTGGTTCACATGTACTAGTTGTAGAAGAGTTTTGTTTGTGGCTCCACGCGTTGCGCCGCTTCGGCTTTCTTCTTCTGTCTTATAAGCCCTACATCCTTCTGTATTAGTCGTTTTGGGCTTATTCGATTCCTTTTGAGTATGGGATTAGAATCATCTGTCCAAGTTTCACTCACGGCCAAGTAGTCCATTGGTTCACATGTACTAGTTGTAGAAGAGTTTTGTTTGTGGCTCCACGCGTTGCGCCGCTTCGGCTTTCTTCTTCTGTCTTATAAGCCCTACATCCTTCTGTATTAGTCGTTTTGGGCTTATTCGATTCCTTTTGAGTATGGGATTAGAATCATCTGTCCAAGTTTCACTCACGGCCAAGTAGTCCATTGGTTCACATGTACTAGCCGTAGAAGAGTTTTGTTTGTGGCTCCACGCGTTGCGCCGCTTCGGCTTTCTTCTTCTGTCTTATAAGTCCTACATCCTTCTGCATTAGTCGTTTTGGGCTTATTCGATTCCTTTTGAGTTCTTTCTTCTTCTGATGCACGTATGGGATTAGAATCATCCGTCCAAGTAGTCTATTGGTTCACATGCACTAGCTGTAGAAGAGTTTTGTTTGTGGCCACGCGTTGCGCCGCTTCGGCTTTCTTCTTCTGTCTATAAACCCTACATCGTTCTACATTAGTCGCTTTGGGCTTATTCGATTCCTTTTGAGTTCTTTCTTCTGATGTACGTTTGTAGTATTTTGAGTGGGACTTTTTCTTCAAATACACTGCTGGCCACCCAAAATGCAACACCAAGAAGGAAGCATCCGATAGGCCTGAAATTCGCGGCATGCGTCACCCACGACAGGACATGCAAACGATTAGCATTGCAGGGAAAATGCAAATCATGTGCGCCCGGCACGCCACCGAGAAGCACTATAAGAAGGGTGCACAGAAAGCGGGGTGTAAGTAGTAAAAGTGTGTTGTGCTGTCGGACCTGTTCGTGGGAAGCTTCCTGATGCCTCGTCGCAGAATACGGCAGTCATTCCAGCACGTTTCGGAGTTTGACAGAGGACGAATAGTGGTTTATCGTACCGAGACATCGGCGCCCGTGTGGGACGACATCCAGCGACAGTGAGGCGAGTATGGATTCGATGGATGCAGGCGGGACGGACGGACCGACATGAGCGATTGCCGTAGCCACGGCACACCACCGAACGAGAGGACCGGCATGTTGTGCGGCGGGCATTGACGGCTCGCACCGCCACATCACGAACGTTAGCGCAGGAATTAGGGTGTGTTGCGCAACAACCTGTGTCAGCACGTACCGTTCGATGTCGTCTGCAGGAGCGGGGAGTTGTCGCACGACGCCCATAGCTCCGATTACCATTCAGGTTTCACCACTGGCGAGTGCGGCGGCAGTGGGCCGTTGAACGCCACACCTGGACTACGGAATGGCACGACATTGTCTTCTCCGACGAATCCGGCTTCTGCCTGTAACACCATGATGGTCGGATCCGCGTGTGGCGGCACCGCGGTGAGAGACTGTATGACGCCTGCATTATGCATCACCATATCGGTCCGTCACCTGGCGTTATGGTTTGGGGCGCAATTGGATATGACACCCGCACCCCTCTGGTACGCATCGCTGGTACACTAAACAGCCACCGCTACATCTCCGACGTTTTGGAGCATGTAGTCCTCCCTTACCTGCAGGACCTGCCAGTGGCCACGTTTCAACAGGACAATGCGCGCCCGCAAGTGGCACGCATCGTGCAACGATTCTTCACGGTCCACCAGGTGTCACTGCTGCCGTGGCCCGCCTGTTCTCCCGATATGTCGCCGATCGAACACGTCTGATCGCTGATCGGCGACCGAGTGGCCGGGCAAGCACCACCCGCGGCTACGCCTGATGAACTGTGGCAACGTGTGGAAGCAACCTGGACCGATATACCCCAAGCCCACATCCAAAGCTTCTTTCGTTCGATGCCGCGGCGAGGGGCCACAAGAACTATTGATGTCTGCGTGTTCCGCAAGTCGCACGGGCCTGTAAGCTCAATCGTTTCATCTTTGTATCTGTTGTTATGTGTCCAGTAAATCTGGCTTTGCTATCTCGTGTCCTTCTTGGTGTTGCATTTTGGGTGGCTAGCAGTGTATTTAGACATTTTGATTTTCTCACAAATATTTTTTCGTTTATCACTTATAACTTATAAAGTACTTATTAAATGTTTATGAATAACTGGTTTTTAGATAGATCTCATCCAGACGAATCGTTTGAGACCAATATCACGATCCTACCTCTACGCGATCACGAGTTATACTGATTTCAAGGCGATTGACTCAGCGTATTCGACACCAAAATGGCGGACGCCCTTGAAGTTGATGTTTTTAGAATCACTGTGGTTACTGCTCTTTTTATGTCAGTTATTAGATTTTAGCTAATTGTTATAATTTAGAAATTATAAGCATTTGATGAATCGTAAGAAATTATGTCGGTCAAGTTTTCCTAGAGGGTTTCTCCATGGTACCGATTTTAAAGACGCATCCTCGTCAAAAGGAGTGAAATGCTGTGGCGTAGCATAGGCGCCCCAGCTCGCGCGGTGTTGGGCCTACGACACGCCATAGACGAATGTAATTTCAAATAATGTACTGGTCACAAAAAGTTAAGGATATTGAATGAGATGAAGGATGTACGATGTGCGATCAAAACGTATCCAAAATGAATTTATTAAAGCAAAGTACAAGGCTTACTGATTTGAAACTTAATCGCCTTTGAAGTAGTTCCCTTCCTAAGCCACACACTTTGCCCAGCGCTGTTTCGGCTGCTCGAAGCATTTTTTGAAGTCTTCTTCTGAATTAGCGAACAGCTGCTTAAGTCGCATTCGGTTGTATCACCCCAGTATCCACGTCTTTTTCCTTCCAAGAGGTATTTGATTTGGGGGAAGTGAGAACAAGTCGCATCTAGCGAATGTCGGACCTGTGGAATGCGCTGCTTAGCAAGAAACTGCTCCATAAGTTGGGATGCATGGACAGGCGCGTTTTCACGATGGAGTCGCCACACTCGTGCGATGCGACCTTTTGCGACGAACTGCGTGCCTCAAAAGCCGCAAAACTTTTTTACTTTTTTAGACCTAAAAAACCCCTTTTTTTAAACTTCCTTTTTTACATTTTTTAAACCCAAATTTTTTTTAAAAACCTTTTTTTACTTTTTTTAGACCAAAAAACTTTTCTTTTTTTAGTCCCCCCGAAAAACCTTTTTTTCAACTTTTTTTAGATCCCAAACCAATTTTTTCAAACTTTTTTCTTCTTTTAGGCCCCCCAAAAAAACATTTTTTGAACTTTTTTTAAATCCAAAAAAATTTGTTTTAAACTTTTTTACTTTTTTTAGACCCAAAAAAACTTTTTTCTTTTAACATTTTTTAAAACTTTTTTAGACCCCAAAAAATCGTTAATTTTTTTTCTAGACCTTAAAAAAATTTTTGTAACTTTTTTTTTACTTTTCTTAGACCCAGAAAACAACTTTTTTTAGACCCAGAAAAAAAAATTGGTCCAATTTTTTCTAGACCTCAAAATCTTTTTTCTAACATTTTTTTACTTTTTTTAGACCCCCAAAAAACCTTTCTTTAACCTTTTTTTAGACCGCCCCATTTTTTTTTTTTTTTTTGGGGGGGGGTTTGAGAGCGTTTGGTGTCTTTTACTGTAAAGGCTGGGCCTTACTTTCAGGGTCATACCCAAATAAACCCACGGTTCATCACAAGTTACACTAGTTTTTAAAAAGTTTTCGTTGTTTTCGATGCACTCGAGCAGGCCACTAGCAGCTGAAACACAGGCCTGTTTTTGCTGCAGCCGAGAGCAAGAAGCGTTTCGTATTCTTATCTTCTGTAAGAATCGACTGAACTGAACCGAAGCTATGTTAATTTAAGTCTTGAGATAACGCATGAATAGTGATTCAGCGATTTCCCAGCACAGTTGTGCGCACAAGTTCGACATTGTTGTCACCTTTGCTGGTTGCTGTCCTTTCAGATCGTTCATCACTTTCACGACCAATGCTCCCTCTAACTTGCGCGCGCCGCTGCCGCCGCGGAGCAACTTTACTTCTTCCGAGCTGCTGAAACACCTTCCGCGCAGTAAGCATTTTAGATTAAAATTCCCAAATCCCTACTTAAATTTCATAAATCGAAAATCAATTATCTGCGAAAATAATAATAAATAAACAAGTAAAGCAAACCGAATTTGCTTGTACCACTTACTGGTCATCCATGTAACACATCTCAGAAAACTTGAAACTATCATCGTCCTGGAGCGGGAATCGAACCCCGCATCTCCCGGTTGAGTATGCTAACCATTACACCACACAGGGAAGTGAAGTTCCAAGCAACTGAGACATAGGAATCTGAAAGCCATGAGATTTTCGCTAGTCGAAGCATTCATGCTTCCTCATAGCGTTTTGACCCAATTCGCATCTGGACGGATGTATTAGGTGCTTGAATTAATTCCCGCTGTTTTTTTCCACACAAACACCTGTGTGTTACCACAGAACGGTACAGGATAGTCTATTCAAAGTAGTGTCCATTGGCAGCTACGACCCTTTCCCACCGTTGGGGTAACAAATGGATTCCGCGGTAGAAAGTTGCAGGTTCTTTCGAGGCGAGCCATTTCTGGATATCCGCGACAGAAAGGAAGTGCTGCTCTGATAGGCCATGTTGTAGCGACCGGAACAAATGGAAGTCCGAGGGAGCAATGTCCGGGGATTAAGGCGGGCGGGGTAAGAAGTCCCAGCCAAGTGCCTCCAATAGTTCCTTCAAGGATTTGGCGACATGAGATCTAGCGTTGTCGTGGAGAAGAATAAACTTGTCATGTGGGATCCAGTTTCCGAGCTTCTGGATCATTCCCATTGCCTTTAAGTGTTTCCTAACCGTTGACTCATCGACCCGTAGTGTTTCAGACAACTCGTGGAGCATCTGATATGAATTCTCGTCCAATAAGGCCTCCAATGCGCCATCTTCGAACTTTTTCGGCTGCCCAGGGCACTCTTTGTCCTTCACGTCATATTCGTTGGCTTTGAAGCGTCGCAACCACTCTCTGCATGTTGTTTGATGGGCATGTTCCCTGCACTAGCAAACGATGACTTTCCGCTGCAGATTTCTTGAGATGAAAGCAGAAGAGTGATGCTTCCCGCAAATGCTCTTTTTTTGGTACGAAACTCGACATCGTGAATGCGATACAAACTCGTGTTCTGTGCCCTCCGATCGCGTGTCACACACTGCTTCGCCCAGACTACGGATGGTACGTGTGACCCGGGTCACAGCGCACCACTGCTGCGCTCTATTGGGCAACAGCGGGAATTAATTCAAGCACCTAATAGGTCGGAGTTTACCAGTACCACAGATAAATCAATGAAGGAAGAAATATCTTCGTAATGAATGGAAAATCGACAGAATATTCAAGCAAAGCAAACTGAATTTGCGTGTACCACTTACAGATCCTCCATGTTACACTTATTACGAAGAATATTTCTTCCTTCACTGATTAAATGATAAATAAATAAAATTTTGGCTCTCAAAAATCAAAACAACACTTTTCTTAAATGCCATTCGCCTCCTACTAAGTTCATCTCGTTGTCCTCGTCATTAAAGTAGCCTCGTGCTTTGCGAGAATGCGGATTAGTGATTTTTCCACGCCGAGAAAGAAGAGAGTCTTTTCAAAACAACGGGTATCGTCCATTTGATCGAAAGGTCACTTGACCGAAAATCACTTCGCCGAAAATCACTTGATCGAAAGGCACATTTCACCGAAGGGTCACTTGACCGAAAAGTTCATTTCACCGAAAGATCACTTCACCTAAAAGTGCATTTCATCCAAAGAACATTTGATTGAAAAGTTCATTTCACCGAAGGATTGCTTTACCTAAAAGTTCATTATATTGAAAGATCATTTCGCCGAAGGATTACTTTACCTAAAAGTTCATTATATCGAAAGTTCATTTCACCGAAGGATTACTTTACCTAAAAGTTCATTATATCGAAAGATCATTTCGCCGAAGGATCACTTTACCTAAAAGTTCATTATATCGAAAGTTCATTTCACTGAAGGATTACTTTACCTAAAAGTTCATTATATCGAAAGATCATTTCACCGAAGAATTACTTTACCTAAAAGTTCATTATATCGAAAGATCATTTCGCCGAAGGATTACTTTACCTAAAAGTTCATTATATCGAAAGTTCATTTCACCGAAGGATTACTTTACCTAAAAGTTCATTATATCGAAAGATCATTTCGCCGAAGGATTACTTTACCTAAAAGTTCATTATATCGAAAGATCATTTCACCGAAGGATTACTTTACCTAAAAGTTCATTATATCGAAAGATCATTTCGCCGAAGGATCACTTTACCTAAAACTTCATTATATCGAAAGTTCATTTCACCGAAGAATTACTTTACCTAAAAGTTCATTATATCGAAAGATCATTTCACCGAAGGATTACTTTACCTAAAAGTTCATTATATCGAAAGATCATTTCGCCGAAGGATCACTTTACCTAAAAGTTCATTATATCAAAAGTTCATTTCACCGAAGAATTACTTTACCTAAAAGTTCATTATATCGAAAGATCATTTCACCGAAGGATTACTTTACCGAAAAGTTCATTATATCGAAAGATCATTTCGCCGAAGGATTACTTTACCTAAAAGTTCATTATATCGAAAGTTCATTTCACCGAAGGATTACTTTACCTAAAAGTTCATTATATCGAAAGATCATTTCACCTAAAAGTTCATTATATCGAAAGATCATTTCGCCGAAGGATCACTTTACCTAAAAGTTCATTATATCGAAAGTTCATTTCACCGAAGGATTACTTTACCTAAAAGTTCATTATATCGAAAGATCATTTCACCGAAGGATTACTTTACCTAAAAGTTCATTATATAGAAAGATCATTTCGCCGAAGGATTACTTTACCTAAAAGTTCATTATATCGAAAGATCATTTCGCCGAAGGATTACTTTACCTAAAAGTTCATTATATCGAAAGATCATTTCGCCGAAGGATCACTTTACCTAAAAGTTCATTATATCGAAAGTTCATTTCCCCGAAGGATTACTTTACCTAAAAGTTCATTATATCGAAAGATCATTTCACCTAAAAGTTCATTATATCGAAAGATCATTTCGCCGAAGGATCACTTTACCTAAAAGTTCATTATATCGAAAGTTCATTTCCCCGAAGGATTACTTTACCTAAAAGTTCATTATATCGAAAGTTCATTTCACCGAAGAATTACTTTACCTAAAAGTTCATTATATCGAAAGATCATTTCGCCGAAGGATTACTTTACCTAAAAGTTCATTATATCGAAAGATCATTTCACCTAAAAGTTCATTATATCGAAAGATCATTTCGCCGAAGGATCACTTTACCTAAAAGTTCATTATATCGAAAGTTCATTTCACCGAAGGATTACTTTACCTAAAAGTTCATTATATCGAAAGATCATTTCACTGAAGGATTACTTTACCTAAAAGTTCATTATATCGAAAGATCATTTCGCCGAAGGATTACTTTACCTAAAAGTTCATTATATCGAAAGATCATTTCACCTAAAAGTTCATTATATCGAAAGATCATTTCGCCGAAGGATCACTTTACCTAAAAGTTCATTATATCGAAAGTTCATTTCACCGAAAAATTACTTTACCTAAAAGTTCATTATATCGAAAGTTCATTTCACCGAAGAATTACTTTACCTAAAAGTTCATTATATCGAAAGATCATTTCGCCGAAGGATTACTTTACCTAAAAGTTCATTATATCGAAAGATCATTTCGCCGAAGGATCACTTTACCTAAAAGTTCATTATATCGAAAGATCATTTCACTGAAGGATTACTTTACCTAAAAGTTCATTATATCGAAAGATCATTTCGCCGAAGGATTATTTTACCTAAAAGTTCATTATATCGAAGGATCATTTCACCGAAGGATTACTTTGCCTAAAAGTTCATTATATCGAAAGATCATTTCACTGAAGGATTACTTTACCTAAAAGTTCATTACATCTAAATATCATTTCACCGAAGGATTACTTTACCTAAAAGTTCATTATATCGAAAGTTCATTTCACCGAAGGATTACTTTACCTAAACGTTCATTATATCGAAAGTTCATTTCACCGAAGAATTACTTTACCTAAAAGTTCATTATATCGAAAGATCATTTCACCGAAGGATTACTTTACCTAAAAGTTCATTATATCGAAAGATCATTTCGCCGAAGGATCACTTTACCTAAAAGTTCATTATATCGAAGGATCATTTCACCGAAGGATTACTTTACCTAAAAGTTCATTATATCGAAAGATCATTTCGCCGAAGGATTACTTTTCCTAAAAGTTCATTATATCGAATGATCATTTCACCGAAGGATTACTTTACCTAAGAGTTCATTATATCGAAAGATCATTTCACTGAAGGATTACTTTACCTAAAAGTTCATTACATCTAAATATCATTTCACCGAAGGATTACTTTACCTAAAAGTTCATTATATCGAAAGTTCATTTCACCGAAGGATTACTTTACCTAAACGTTCATTATATCGAAAGTTCATTTCACCGAAGAATTACTTTACCTAAAAGTTCATTATATCGAAGGATCATTTCACCGAAGGATTACTTTACCTAAACGTTCATTATATCGAAAGTTCATTTCGCCGAAGGATCACTTTACCTAAAAGTTCATTATATCGAAGGATCATTTCACCGAAGGATTACTTTACCTAAAAGTTCATTATACCGAAAGATCATTTCGCCGAAGGATTACTTTACCTAAAAGTTCATTATATCGAAGGATCATTTCACCGAAGGATTACTTTACCTAAAAGTTCATTATATCGAAAGATCATTTCACTGAAGGATTACTTTACCTAAAAGTTCATTACATCTAAATATCATTTCACCGAAGGATTAGTTTACCTAAAAGTTCATTATATCGAAAGTTCATTTCACCGAAGGATTACTTTACCTAAACGTTCATAATATCGAAAGTTCATTTCACCGAAAAATTACTTTACCTAAAAGTTCATTATATCGAAAGATCATTTCACCGAAGGATTACTTTACCTAAAAGTTCATTATATCGAAAGATCATTTCACCGAAGGATCACTTTACCTAAAAGTTCATTATATCGAAAGATCATTTCGCCGAAGGATTACTTTACCTAAAAGTTCATTATATCGAAAGATCATTTCACCGAAGGATTACTTTACCTAAAAGTTCATTATATCGAAAGATCATTTCGCCGAAGGATCACTTTACCTAAAAGTTCATTATATCGAAAGTTCATTTCACCGAAGAATTACTTTACCTAAAAGTTCATTATATCGAAAGATCATTTCACCGAAGGATTACTTTACCTAAAAGTTCATTATATCGAAAGATCATTTCGCCGAAGGATTACTTTACCTAAAAGTTCATTATATCGAAAGTTCATTTCACCGAAGGATTACTTTACCTAAAAGTTCATTATATCGAAAGATCATTTCAACTAAAAGTTCATTATATCGAAAGATCATTTCGCCGAAGGATCACTTTACCTAAAAGTTCATTATATCGAAAGTTCATTTCACCGAAGGATTACTTTACCTAAAAGTTCATTATATCGAAAGATCATTTCGCCGAAGGATTACTTTACCTAAAAGTTCATTATATCGAAAGATCATTTCGCCGAAGGATTACTTTACCTAAAAGTTCATTATATCGAAAGATCATTTCGCCGAAGGATCACTTTACCTAAAAGTTCATTATATCGAAGGATCATTTCACCGAAGGATTACTTTACCTAAAAGTTCATTATATCGAAAGATCATTTCGCCGAAGGATTACTTTACCTAAAAGTTCATTATATCGAAGGATCATTTCACCGAAGGATTACTTTACCTAAAAGTTCATTATATCGAAAGATCATTTCACTGAAGGATTACTTTACCTAAAAGTTCATTAGATCTAAATATCATTTCACCGAAGGATTACTTTACCTAAAAGTTCATTATATCGAAAGTTCATTTCACCGAAGGATTACTTTACCTAAACGTTCATTATATCGAAAGTTCATTTCACCGAAGAATTACTTTACCTAAAAGTTCATTATATCGAAAGATCATTTCACCGAAGGATTACTTTACCTAAAAGTTCATTATATCGAAAGATCCTTTCACCGAAGGATTACTTTACCTAAAAGTTCACTATATCGAAAGATCATTTCACCGAAGGATCACTTTACCTAAAAGTTCATTATATCGAAAGTTCATTTCACCGAAGGATTACTTTACCTAAAAGTTCATTATACCGAAAAATCATTTCACCGAAGGATTACTTTACCTAAAAGTTCATCATATCGAAAGATCATTTCGCCGAAGGATTACTTTACCTAAAAGTTCATTATATCGAAAGATCATTTCACCGAACGATTACTTTACCTAAAAGTTCATTATATCGAAAGTTCATTTCACCGAAGAATTACTTTACCTAAAAGTTCATTATACCGAAAAATCATTTCACCGAAGGATTACTTTACCTAAAAGTTCATTATATCGAAAGATCATTTCGCCGAAGGATTACTTTACCTAAAAGTTCATTATATCGAAAGATCATTTCACCGAAGCATTACTTTACCTAAAAGTTCATTATATCGAAAGATCATTTCGCCGAAGGATCACTTTACCTAAAAGTTCATTATATCGAAGGATCATTTCACCGAAGGATTACTTTACCTAAAAGTTCATTATATCGAAGGATCATTTCACCGAAGGATTACTTTACCTAAAAGTTCACTATATCGAAAGATCATTTCGCCGAAGGATTACTTTACCTAAAAGTTCATTATATCGTAGGATCATTTCACCGAAGGATTACTTTACCTAAAAGTTCATTATATCGAAAGATAATTTCACTGAAGGATTACTTTACCTAAAAGTTCATTACATCTAAATATCATTTCACCGAAGGATTACTTTACCTAAAAGTTCATTATATCGAAAGTTCATTTCACCGAAGGATTACTTTACCTAAAAGTTCATTATATCGAAAGTTCATTTCACCGAAGAATTACTTTACCTAAAAGTTCATTATATCGAAAGATCATTTCACCGAAGGATTACTTTACCTAAAAGTTCATTATATCGAAAGATCATTTCACTGAAGGATTACTTTACCTAAAAGTTCATTACATCTAAATATCATTTCACCGAAGGATTACTTTACCTAAAAGTTCATTATATCGAAAGTTCATTTCACCGAAGGATTACTTTACCTAAAAGTTCACTATATCGAAAGATCATTTCACCGAAGGATTACTTTACCTAAAAGTTCACTATATCGAAAGATCATTTCACCGAAGGATCACTTTACCTAAAAGTTCATTATATCGAAAGTTCATTTCACCGAAGGATTACCTTACCTAAAAGTTCATTATATCTAAATAACATTTCACCGAATGGTCAGTTTATCGAAAACTTAGAATTTTGTTGTTAGAGATCTGTTGGAGTGTAGTGCGGGTTTTTGAAAAACTGGCCACTAAACATTATCGGATTGTATAAAAAATACCCTTTTAGTTTCTATGAAACACCTCCCCATGAGTAGGTTTTTTGAAATATAACATTAATTATAAGGCCTAGATCTGTGTCTTTTAGTCAAATTTTAAACCTCCGAGCTCATTCATATTCATAAGGGTTACATAGTAAATCAAGTAAATAATGTTCCACTTTTACTCAACCACAAAACATAAATTTTTTTATACAGGCCATTTTAACAGATTTTGACCCTACTCATGTTCATAAGCATTGCATAAAATGTAAAGTAACTTTTTATGTAAACCTTATGAACATGTGCACGCACGATTAAAATTTGCTAAAAAGGCCTAAGCCGAAACCTAGGGCCCTAAAATTGTTTCTTTTTGTCCTGAAAAAATGTGTAACATTATTAAATTGACTTTTTATGTAAACCTTATGAACATGAGCATTGAACATGACTTTTATGTAAACCTTATGAACATTATTAAAATTTGCTAAAAGTTATTTTTTGCTTAGAGTTATTTTTTGTCTTAAAACTAAATCTTTGCGTTCTCTGTGACACAGGAAAATAAAAAGTGCAATTTGAGTATGATCCCCTCACGTTTCGGTGGTCTCTGTCTGCCGAACTTCCACCATGCTTCAACAGATCCTGTAATGAAATACAAAGTTTTCGATAAACTGACCCTTCGGTGAAATGACCTTTCGATGAAATGAACTTTTAGGTAAAGAGACGTTTCCGTGAAATGAATTTTTCGATCAAGTGACCCTTCAGTGAAATGTACATTTCGATCAAGTGACCTTTCGGTGAAATGAACGTTTCGATCAAGTGATCTTTCGGTGAAACAATATTTTCGGCTTGATCTTTCGGCGAAACAATCTTTTCGATCAAGTGACCCTTCGGTGAAGTAAACGTCGGGCAAATGAACCACACCACAAAACAACACATCACCGCCAGCCAATCACAGCAAACGGTAACCAAGTTCATAGAAACTGTATTATGCGTAAGCATGCTTTTCCTAATTTCCAGTGTTTTTATTCCAGAAGTAAGTTTGAGCTTCGGTCTGCAACATTTTCACGCCGTAGAAATCTTGTGTGTGGTCGACTTACTACATCTTGAGAAACTCCTAAAGCAGCAGTCACATCGATCTGCCGTACACCTGTCTATAACATGCCAACAGCCCTGTTTGTCACTGTCTGAACATCATTTTAGGTTAATCCCACACTGAAGGCAATACATTCCGCAAACGTCTAGACCAAGCAATGGAACGAAAAGGTTTTCCATTTCTGGCATGTACTTTTATCGGAAATCGCACCCCACGTGCTATGTTGTGAGGATGCTAATTTGCATTTGACGCAGCTATCCACGCTACTAGCCGATCTCCAGTAGTCGCTAAATTTGCGTATCACCAGGATTTCCTTCGAAACCGAAGTATCCCTAACTTTTTGTGACCATTGTATAACAATAATAATAATAATAATAATAATAATAATAATAATAATAATATTGAACTTTGTTTTCCACTTACCCGGACGTTTTTTGGGTGAAGACCTCCAGGATGCCTTTCTAAATACTGGCTAAGGTCTGTGTGCTGGAAGTAAACACACACAAAAAAAGTGATATTTCTTTTTGGAAGAGTAATCAGATTTTAATAACTACGTAGGTAAAAAAATAAATCATGTAAACATTAAAAAGAACTGTCGTTTCATCTGAATCTACAAGGTGATTCATAAAGAAGTATACAGTTTCAACTCAGTATAAAACAAGAACAATGTAAGATATTTTATGTTACCTGTAACATAATTGTAGGGCAATGTTTCAAATTTTTCTAGAGACAGTCACAGATGTTCTATGTGTGCACCCTTAGTCACACGGCACACATCGAGCCGGTAATCCATTTCCAACCAAACTGGAGGTAAGATATCTGAATCAAGCGCAGTGATAGTGGCTGTGATACGCTGTTTCAGCTCCGCTTGATCAACAGGAAGGGAGGGGCGAATACCTTGTCCTTTACGTACCCCCACAGGAAAAAGTCACAAGGTGTTAAGTCAGGATTTCTGGGTGGCCATTGGGTCAGTGGCATGTTGTAGTCAGCGGCTCGTCCAATCCATCGGTGAGAAAAATGTTCATCGAGATAATCTCGCACGTCGCCTAACCAGTGCGGTGGTGCACCATCCAATTGGAGAATAAAGTTGTCGCTGTCGTCCTGCAACTGTGGCATCAACCAAAGACTTAACATATCCAGAAAAGAGCCTCCCGTGACAGTTTTCTCGTGAAAACAGAAGGGGCAATACACTTTCTTTTCGGACACAGCACAGAACACATTTACCTTATAGGGGAATCTCGCACGTGCTGCGCTGTATATATGAGATTCTCCGTTCCCCAAAAGCGAACATTGTGCTTGTTTACCTGACCACTCACGTGAAATGTAACTTCATCGATGAAAACTAAGTGATCTGCGAAATCGTCATTTTCAAAACGGTGCTGCATTTCGGGACAAAATTCAAAGCGCTTTGTCTTGTGAAGGTCAGTGAGATTTTGCGACATCTGCACTTTGTATGGAATCATTTTCAGCTTCTTTCTCAAAATTCTCCAGACAGTGGGTTGTGAAATCTGCACTTCACGACTCACCCTCCGCGTTGATTTTCCAGGGCTTCGTTGAAAGGCGGTGCAAACACTATCGACGACTTCTTCCGATACACGCGGTTGTCCAGGACTTTTAAGTTTGCACAAAAAGTCCGTAGTTTCAAATTTTTTATGCCAATCGTAGATAGATTTTCTCGTTGGAGGTTCTTTTTCGAATCGTGATCGAAAATGCCGTTGCACAACAATTACAGATTCCGTTTTGCTCAACTGATAAACGCAAAACGCCTTCTCCACTGCAGACGCTACCACTTTGATTGACTAGTCACATGACACGCGCGCTATCGCTTACGTCACTTCTCTCAATAGCGGGACGCAAAATTTATGAGTGCATCCACCTAACGGTTCGCAGTTGGGGTCCGTGCCTTCAACTGTTACTGTTTTACAGCATGTGGAAACTGTATACTTCTTTATGAATCAGGGTGTACAATATAACCGGCAGAATCCTATAAACCATCTTTGTAAGTCAAATTTCTTTCGCAACATTGAATTTATTTTACGCAAATTCGTCAGTTAAACGGCCATCAACATCGCGCACAGGGGCGTACTGATAGTCCCCGCAACCCCCGCAATGGGGGGGGGGGGTGTCATGGTTAAAAGGGCCTCTAGCCTGGGCAAAAAGATTTTACATTTTTTGGGGAAACTTCGTATGAAACTAGTTAGAGAAATAGCCAAGAATTAAGGCAGATTTGAATGAAGTATTAAGAAGAAAAGCATTTTTTTCACAGTAAACACGTAAAATCTTTAGAAATCACTTTCGTTGCTTTAGTTCATAAAAACTGGGTGACGGAAAAACAGCTATTCAAAAGAACTTGAGGCCCCCTAGTAATAGTCCTTGCTGGTACAAGGGGCCTCCAGTTCACAGCCCTTGCAATAGTTTCTATGCAGGTATGTTAGCATGGGAATGTAAAGAAAATATCAGTTCAATGAACGAAATTTTCTTACCAATGAGGATAAGGTGTTTTGTACACTATCTACCAACAAGTAATTGGACACCCCTGCAATCGACGGTATCTGCGGTCTTGATACACGTCACGGCCGCCGCCGTTATATATCGTGTGGGAAACAACAACGCAACCAGTCGCATGCAAGATGCCACGCAGTTCGGAGCTCTCTGATTTCGAAAAAGGTGTAATCGTCGGGTATCACAGAAATGGCCGATCCATACGTGACATATCCAGCGAGTGGAAGTACCCAAAATCGACAGTGGCCTACGTGATTGGCAAGTGGAAGATGAGAGGTGACTGTCGGAATGTGCCCCGACCCGGCAGACCCACAAAACTGAGAGTTAGAGACCGACAGGTGCTGGCCAGAGAAATTCGGAAGAACCGCACCGAATCGATGGGCCACATCCGCGAGGAGTTTCAACAGGCATCCGGGAGTGTTCTTTCGATGAATACCATCCATAAGAAAGCCCATCTGCTCGGTTATCATGGACGTGCTGCCGTCCACAAGCCTTTGATCACCAAGTCCAATAGTGCTGCTCGGCTAACGTGGTGCAAAGAACGTCGACAGTGGACCGTTGAACAGTGGAAACAGGTTCTCTGGAGCGACGAATCAAGGTTCACCCTCTACCGTTCGGATGGCAGGGTCTGAGTTTGGCGTATGCATGGAGAACGCCTCCTGCCGTAATGTATTGTGCCAACTGTGAAGTTCGGCGGCGGTGGAATTATGCTATGGGGGTGTTTTTCCTGGTATGGCACGGGACCCTTGGTCGCAATTCCTGGTAGACTCAACACCGAGACCTACTGCACCATTTTGGATGACCATGAGCTTCCTACGTTGTGGCAGTTTTACGGGTTGGACCCATGTTACTTTCAGGATAACAATGCCACCTGTCATGTTGCGAGGTCCACCGTGGATCGGTATGGTGACAATGGGGTTAATCGAATGGAGTGGCCTGCGCAGAGATCGGACCTTAACCCTATTGAGCACCTCTGGGACGAGTTGGAGCGTCGACTTAAGGGGTGCTCCCACCGTCCGAAATCGGTGAAGGAACTGACCTGTCTTCTCCAAGCCGAGTGGAAGAAAATACCGCTAGCCGTCGTACAACGCCTGGTTGAGAGTATGCCCCGGAGGGTCGCAGCTGTAATCGCCGCAGGTGGAGGCTCCACCAACTATTGAAGGTGAATAAACTTCGTTTTCCTTTGCTATCACAGGTGTCCAATTACTTGTTGGTAGATAGTGTATTAGAGTTGTTTGCACATAACTAAGCATCCTTCCGAATTTAATGAACTGAAAGGTGTTCTTCGCGGGAGCGAAAAATCAGAGACCTGTGCTATTTTTTTCATAACAGAGCCAAAAGATATTTTTTTCTATGTTCAAAACATTGTGGCTTTATGTAAAGTGTATTACTTATATTCCAAAGTAAATTATCTAAGTAGTGTTTTTTGTTATTTGCTTACTTATGTTGTGACATTTATATATACACTGCTGGCCACCCAAAATGCAACACCAAGACGGAAGCATCCGATTGGCCTGAAATTCACAGCATGCTTCGCCCGCGAGAGGACATACAAACGATTGGCATTGTAGGGCATATGCAAATCATGTGCGCCCGGCACGCCACCGAGAAGCACTAAAAGAAGGGTGCACAGAAGGCGGGGTGTAAGTAGTGGAAATGTGTTGTGCTGCCGGACCTGTGCGTGGGAAGCTTCCTGATGCCTCCAAGCAGAATACGGCAGTCATTCCAGCACGTTTCGGAGTTCGACAGAGGACAAATAGTGGCTTATCGCGACAGCGGTTTATCGTACCGAGACATCGGCGCCCGTGTGGGACGACATCAAGCCACAGTGAGGCGAGTATGGATTCGGTGGGTGCAGGAGGAACGGACGGACCGACGTGAGCGATTGCGGCAGCCGCGGCACACCACCGAACGAGAGGACTGGCATGTTGTGTGGCGGGCATTGCCGGCTCGCACCGCCACATCGCGAACGTTAACGCAGGAATTAGGGTGTGTTGCGCAACAACCTGTGTCAGTACGTACCGTTCGACGTTGTCTGCACAAGCGGGGACTTGTCGCACGGCGCCCATTGCTCCGATTACCATTGACGTTACACCACTGGCGAGTGCGGCGGTAGTGGGCCGTTGAACGCCGCACCTAGACAACGGAATGGCATGACATTGTCTTCACCGACGAATCCCGCTTCTGCCTGCAACACCACGATGGTCGGATCCGCGTGTGACTGCACCGCGGCGAGAGACTGTATGACGCCAGCATTATAAATCGCCATAGCGGTCCGTCGCCTGGCGTTATGGTTTGGGGCGCAATTGGATATGACACCCGCACCCCTCTGGTACGCATCGCTGGTACACTCAACAGCCACAGCCACATCTCCGACGTTTAGGAGCATGTAGTCCTCCCTTACCTGCAGGACCTGCCAGTGGTCATGTTTCAACAGGACAATGCGCGCCCGCACGTGGCACTCATCGTGCAACAATTCTTCACGGCCCACCAGGTGTCAGTGCTGCCGTGGCCCGCCTGTTCTCCCGTTATGTCGCCCATCGAACACGTCTGGTCGCTGATCGGCAACCGAGTGGCCCGGCAAGCACCACCCGCGGCTACGCCTGGTGAACTGTAGCAACGTGTGGAAGCAGCCTGGACCGACATACCCCAAGCCCACATCCAAAGCGTCTTTCGTTCGATGCCGCGGCGTGCAGCCGCCGTTATTGCCAGCCATGGGGGCCACACGAACTATTGATGTCTGCATGTTGCGCAAGTCGCACGAGCCTGTAAGCTCAATCGTTTCATCTTTGTATCTGTTGTTATGTGTCCAGTAAATGTGGCTTTGCTATCTCGTGTCCTTCTTGGTGTTGCATTTTGGGTGGCCAGCAGTGTATATAAAAGTGAAAGTTTGTATATTTGGTTTTAAATCTACAGTTTTCAACTTTGAACCACCAAATTTGATATACTCTCTAACGTAGACCGTAGAAGGGTTTTGGAAGGGATCGGAGCCCGGGGAAGGGGGAGGGGGCAAGGGGCCTCCATATAAATTTTTCGTTATTTTAGTTTAAAATTTCTACAGTTTTCAATTTAGAACCACCAAATTTGGTGTACTATCTCATGGTACTCTGACTTAGACTGTAGACGGTTTTGGGAAGGGGTCGGAGCCCGGGGTCAAAGGGCCCCCATACAAAATTTTCGTAAAAAGTTCTACAGTTTCCAATTTAGAACAATCAAATTTGGTATATTATCTCATGGTATTCTAACTTAGACCGTTCACAGTTTTTGAAAGGGGTCGGAAGCCCGGTGAGGTCAAGGGGGCCCCTATACAAAATTTTCGAAAAAATTTCTACAGTTTTTAATTTACAAGCCCCAAATTCAAGACTTTGCAATGGAACCAGGCTTTGCATCAAGAATTTGTTCACGCACATCATCGAAGCAACTATTCTAACTGGCTGTGCAAAAGGGGAAGAGGTCTTCATTCCGAGGATTCAACTGATTCCCACAGATATGCCGTTTGACTTCAAGCGTCTGCAATTCCTGATTTGTCTGGCCTTTACCATGTCCATCAACAAAGCGCAAGGCCAGTCATTGGCAGTGGCTGGCATTAATTTGTAGGTACCCTGCTTTTCTCACGGACAACTCTATGTCGCCTGCTCAAGGGTTGGCAATCCTAAAAATCTCTACATTTTTGCTCCCAATGGGAAAACCAAACAGCAATAACCTAAACGAATTAAAATAAATTTACTGGATAATTACAGGAATATAGTTTTCATTCATAAAATTTCACCCGCTGAACTTGGTGATTCCTCGAATATTTACCCGGGAAATACCGGGTACCCCAGCTAGTAAAGTATAAATCATAAAATTCATTAGACACTGTCACACGGCAGCTGCATGTTTTGTGTGTGTGTGTGTGTGTGTGTGTGTGTGTGTGTGTGTGTGTGTGTGTGTGTGTGTAATAGTGAGGCATTTCAAAAAGCAGGCCTCAGTTCTTTAAAATAATAAATTTTGCATAATATGATTAAATTTAATTAATACAGACATTTGACGTGGACTAGGCACATAAAACAGAAGTCATCGCTTTTTCCACGTTTACAAGTCAGTCACGGAAAAATTCTCATTGTCCGCCACCGGGAATCGAACCCAGGGTCTTCCAGTTACGCACCGGATATGCTTCCACTACACCATAGCGGCCTGGAATTCCTCCAGACTCACACACACTAACTGCCAAGCCAATTTGGCAGGTTGCTTCTTGGAGCCCCGCACAATGCTTGGGATTCACCAAAGATGGCAAGCAGCAACGGAACAAATAATTAGAAGGCGAATGAATAATTAATACAGATATTTGACGTGGACTAGAAACGTCAAACAGAAGTCATCGCTCTTTCCACGTTTACAAGTGAGTCACGGCGTAAGTGGAAGACCCTGGGTTCGATTCCCGGTGGCGGCCAATATGAATTTTTCCTGACTCACTTGTAAACGTGGAAAGAGCGATGACTTCTGTTTGATGATTAACCTTGTATTTTGTCTAGTACTTTGCATCGGTAAATAGGGCAATCATTTTAATTGTAACGCACACATTTGTGCTTAACACAATAAAGTGAATTTCTTTTATTTTACAATAAATACTGGTAGATTCAAAAGAATTTGATTTATTAAAACAAGCCTAGTTAATAATATGGAAGTTAAAATTTTGAGTAATTGAATGCTAATGGATTTTCGCAAAAGGGCCTCGAAAACATTATTTGCGGGGGCCTCGAGTTTTTCCGGTACGCCAATGATCGTGCATACAGCCAAAATCAACAGGGCGAATGGGTTGAGCAGAGAATACCGACGGATTGGGTTGTCCGGTGATACAGCACATTTGGATATCAGCTACGGATCCTCACGTGCATGAAGAATTTAAGTAAGGCAAGCTTTGCTATATAGCATTGCACAAGCAGCACCGCGTGGAAGTTGCGATCCAATTCCTGAAATGTTATGAGGAAGATCCGTGTGTTTTGGAGCGGATTGTCACCGGCGACGAGACATGGGTTCATCACTGCGAACAGGAAAGCAAGAGATAAAACATGCGAGTGGAAACACCCGTCTTCTCCAGTAATTAAAAAAAAAATCAAACGACAGTCATCCACCACGAAAATCATGTTAACCTTCTTCAGGGACATGAAGGGTCCTATTCTACCGCAATTTCAAGAGCACAGACAAAAATATGACTAGTGCAACATAATGTGCCATTCTTATAGAGAATATGAAACCTGCAATTTGCTGCAAAAGGAGAGGAATGCTGTTAAAAGCAGTCTTGCTGCACCATGACAATTCAAGTCTGCATGAAGTGGTCACACCTGGAGGCAATGCAACAACTGCAATTTGAAAGTCTTCCACATCCCCTTTACAGCCCTGATCTGGCTCCATGGGATTATCATGTCTTCTATCCATTTAAAGAGGCTTTGTGCAGTCGCAGGTTAGCCTCTGATGATGAGATTAGGGAAGCGATGTAGACCTTGATTCTGCAGCAGCTGAAAAGATTCTTCACCCAAGCAATAAAGAAGCTAGTGGAACGATACAAGAAGTGCATCGACCTGCAGGGGGACTATGTGGAGAAGCGAGATAACAGTTGTGTTCATTTGCTCACAGTTACCGGTATTAAAGGGTATGATGCCTTAACTGTTAGATTCTTCCTCATACTATAATTAATTAAGCTTCTTCTCCCAAGAAATGAAGAAGCTAGTGGAACAATACAAGAAGTGCATCGACCTGCAGGGGGACTGTGTGGAGAAGCGAGATAACAGTTGTGTTCATTTGCTCACAGTTACTGGTATTAAAGGGTATGATGCCTTAACTGTTTGATTGTTCCTCATACTATAATTAATTAAGCTTCTTCTCCTAAGAAATGAAGAAGATAGTGGAACGATACAAGAAGTGCATCGACCTGCAGGGGGACTGTGTGGAGAAGCGAGATAACAGTTGTGTTCATTTGCTCACAGTTACTGGTATTAAAGGGTATGATGCCTTAACTGTTTGATTGTTCCTCATACTATAATTAATTAAGCTTCTTCTCCCAAGAAATGAAGAAGATAGTGGAACGATACAAGAAGTGCATCGACCTGCAGGGGGACTGTGTGGAGAAGCGAGATAACAGTTGTGTTCATTTGCTCACAGTTACTGGTATTAAAGGGTATGATGCCTTAACTGTTTGATTGTACCTCATACTATAATTAATTAAGCTTCTTCTCCCAAGAAATGAAGAAGCTAGTGGAACGATACAAGAAGTGCATCGACCTGCAGGGGGACTGTGTGGAGAAGCGAGGTAACAGTTGTGTTCATTTGCTCACAGTTACTGGTATTAAAGGGTATGATGCCTTAACTGTTTGATTCTTCCTCATTCTATAATTAATTAATCTTCTTCTGCTGTTACAGCGAAATCTCACGATTTCCCAGTAACAAGTAATTTAAATATTCATCACGATTCCTAAGTAACCGACAATTTAAATATTTAATGTCCCAGCTGCCGGCTTTCTTAAGGAACAAACTCCACAGAATTTATAATTTAATTTAAATAATCTGTTTTCCATTTTTTTATTCATTGATATGAAAGCCTAAATTTAAGCTCTCTCAATTTTTATTATTATTATTATTTTTGCATTAGGCCTGGAGTGGAAATGTTAGAACACATTTTCTCCCTAAAACCCCTAAGTCCTGGTTAGTTACTGCTGACATAACCATATAACATCCTTTTATTTCTTGAGCGCAAAGGACACAGCAACAAAAACAAAGGAAACCCGGTACGCGACGCGAACAAAAGTTGTCTATCGCCTAGAAATTCCTTGAAGAGGGACACGGCTATGAAGGGGCAGCTATCCACTCTTTCACAAAACAGCGATATAACAATTAATGTAATGTCACTTTCTCTTTCACTCAGCGTAGGCACTCGACTCAAGCAAACGAGTAGGTGGGTCTCTTTTGTGTTGTTACCAGTGACAGGCTGTTTAAATTCCCAAAATTCCACAACAAGAAAGGTCACGTATAGTGACAGTCCAGGTAACTTAATGGTGACTCCTGGTACCCCTTTGAAATGACATAGATAGTTTGCCAGCCAAACGCGGGCCTGGGAAATTCCCAAAATTCCCCAACAAGAAAGGTTACGTATGGTGACAGACAGGTAACCTAATGGTGACCCATTTTACCCATTTGGAATGCCATAGATAGTTTGCCAGCTAATCGCGGGCCTCGAAAATTCCACAACAAGAAAGGTTACGTAAAGGTTACGTATAGGAATGCCATAGATGCCAGCCAATCACATTTGCCAGCCAATCGCGGGCCTGGGAAATTCCCCAACAAGAAAGGTTACGTATAGTGACAGACCAGGTAACCTAATGGTGACTCCTGGTACCCCTTTGGAATGCCATAGATAGTTTGCCACCCAATCGCGGGCCTGGGAAATTCCCCAACAAGAAAGGTTACGTATAGTGACAGACCAGGTAACCTAATGGCGACCCCTGGTACCCCTTTGGAATGCCATAGATGCCAGCCAATCGCGGGCCTGGGAAATTCCACAACAAGAAAGGTCACGTATAGTGACAGTCCAGGTAACTTAATGGTGACTCCTGGTACCCCTTTGGAATGCCATAGATAGTTTGCCACCCAATCGCGGGCCTGGGAAATTCCCCAACAAGAAAGGTTACGTATAGTGACAGACCAGGTAACCTAATGGTGACCCCTGGTACTCATTTGGAATGCCATAGATAGTTTGCCAGCCAATCGCGGGCCTGGGAAGTTCCACAACAAGAAAGGTTACGTATAGTGACAGACCAGGTAACCTAATGGTGACTCCTGGTACCTCTTTGGAATGACAAAGTTTGCCAGCCAATCGCAGGCCTGAGAAATTCCACAAGAAAGGTTACGTATAGTGACAGACCAAGTAACCTAGTGGTGACCCCTGGTACCCCTTTGGAATGCCATAGATAATTTGCCAGCCAATCGCGGGGCTGGGATTTTCCACAACAAGAAAGGTTACGTATAGTGACAGACCAGGTAACCTAACGGTGACTCCTGGTACCCCTTTGGAATGCCATAGATAGTTTTCCAGCCAATCGTGTGCCTGAGAAATTCCACAACAAGAAAGGTTACGTATAGTGACAGACCAGGTAACCTAATGGTGACCCCTGGTACCCCTTTGGAATGCCATAGATAGTTTGCCAGCCAATCACGTGCCTGGAAAACAAGGTAACTTCCAATCAAAATTTTCGGTAACACCCACAAATTTAACCCCCTCCCCTTAGTAGAAACGAAACTGGGAAATAAGAAAATATAAGAGAACTGGGTTTTAAAAAGAAAAACGAAGGAGAGAGAGAAAGGGTGGGGTGGGTGGGGGTGGGGGAGCAGTTTTTTTGAGAGTTTTTGGGACTGCGAGGGATAACGAGGATGCGAAGAGACGTAGAGAGGTTGAAGAAGTAAACTTTTGAGTTGACGAGAAAATTTACATGGAAGAGAACAGTTCCTTGAAGACCTCGGAGACGTCGACGACCTAGACCTAGAGATTGGGTAAGATGAATTTTCGACGACCTAGAGATTGGGTAAGATGATGTTCCATGCAAGGTATCGTATCCCCTCCCATCTTAAATGGGAAATTTCTCAATACGTGCACCATGATAAAATTGTAACTGAAAGTTTGCTAGAAGTTAGGCCAGGAATAAATTTAAAAGTAACAACTCTTTAGAAAATAATTTATTGGGTTGTCGGAAAAGTCATGACGTATTTTGGCACCCGATGGCGGTTGGGCGGTTTTGCAAGTACTAGAAGCATGCGCAGCTCTGTTATCGCTATGGCATTCGACAGGTGCCAGTTCTAGCTGCAGTTTAAAAAGTAATAGTGAGCGATTTGGTTGATTTGCGGAGATTTGACATCAAGTTGAAGATGGAAGACCAAACTGTGCCTTTTCGCCATATTTTACTGTTTTACTTCCGTAAAGGAAAGAACGCGCGTCAAGCATGTGAAAAGTTGCATAAAGTGTACGGTGATAATGCTCTACAAGAACGTCAGTGCCAGCGGTGGTTCGCAAAATTCCGTGCTGGTGATTTTGACCTCTACGATGCTCCTCGGTCCGGGAGGCCCACCGTGGCTGATGACGACCAAATCAAGGCATTGATCGAGTCAAACCCACGTTACACGACACGAGAGATTGCAGACACATTGCACATCCATCATTCAAGCGTTCACGACCACCTGAAGAAGCTGTGATACGTAAGCAAGCTCCATGTGTGGGTTACTCATGAACTCAAAGAAGCTCAATTGGTGTCGCGTATAAACATCTCCGATATGCTTATTAAACGTGAGGAAAACGACCCTTTTTTGAAGCGACTGATAACTGGGGACAAAAAGTGGATTGTGTACAACAATGTGCTGCGCAAACGGGCTTGGTCCCGACGTGCTGCTTCGCCTCAAACGACATCCAAAGCAGACATTCATCAGCTGAAGGTTCTAGTCTCAGTGTGGTGGGATTTTAAAGGTGTCGTGTTTTTCGAGCTCCTACCACGGAACCAAACAATCAATTCGAATGTGTACTGTCGGCAAATTGGACAGTTTGAACGAATCCATCATCTAGAAACGTCCAGAGCTCGTTCATCGTAAAGGTGTTGTGTTCCATCACGACAACGCGAGACCACACACAAGTTTGATCACCTGCCAAAAATGATTGGAGTTTGGGTGGGATGTGTTGCCCCAACCAGCATACTCGCCTGACTTTGCGCCGTCAGACTTCCACTTGTTTCGTTTTCTTCAACAGTCCTTGCGTGGTATAACGTTCAATTCAGATGAGGCTGTAAATCAGCACCTTGTATAGTTTGTCGCCACGAAAGACAGGTCCTTCTATGAACGAGGCATTCTGCAGCTCACTGAAAGATGGCAAAAGGTTATCGAACAAAATGGGCATTATATTTTTGATTGATCTTTGTTCTTTCTATCAATAAATGACCTTTGCAAAACATGGCTAAAATACGTTATGACGTTTCCGACAACCCAATAAATAAATTAATCCTTTCCACCGAAAACATGTATTAGTTTTAATCAGCATTTATTCAGAATAAACATTTTTATTTTAACGTTACCCTTTTGTCGTAAATTTTATATCTGCAGTTTTTCACTTTTTATGTTGTGCATAATATGTATGAGTGTTTCCGTTCTAGTAGCATGCTACCTGCCGACCTTAACTTATCTTTTGCGGCAGCTAAGTTTAAGCGGAATTCCCGCTACGATTTAGGTGAAACACAACGCGTAATCTGTCCGCAACTTTGAGCACGGAATTCTTATAAGGGATAGGGAATCCGACCTCGAAGTTGTTAATTCCCTAGACATTTTCATTCTTTTTAATATGTAAATTCTGCAAGTATTTAAAAGTAATAAATATTCCACTGTGGCGAATTGCCGAAACAGTGGTTCACGTCCACGGCCGAGGGCGTGGTAATACTCCCAAGGAATGAAGAAGCTAGTGAACGATACAAGAAGTGCAACGACCTGTAGGGGAACTATGTTGAGAAATGAGATAACCATTTATGTTCATTTGCTCACTGCTATCGGTATCAAAGGGGTATATATGTTGCCTTTACTTTTTGATTCTCCCTCGTACGAAGGAATCAAGTAACACACTGGCATGCAAAAATTAAGGACGAGACGGTTTTTCGAATGTAATGTCGTGCAGAAGTGCTCCACATCGACTCAAATCATACCATAAGATCCCCAAGATGCAAGAATATGGGACAAGTGAGCAAAACCGTCCAAACAAGGAATCCAAAGGATACAAAGGCACTTTATTGAAAAGGTAGCTTCGAGCACAACGGGTTGGTTGGTTGGTTAATTGATGTTAATGGCGCAAGGGCCATGGTTGGCCAAAGAGCGCCAAACAAAAGACATCAAAACAAAACAAAATCAATAAAAAACGTACACAAGGTTAAAAACAGGCTGATGTGGTAAAAATGAAATATGATAGTGAACAAGTTAAAAGCTAGATAAGTTTAAAAAAGTCAATATCTTGTAAAAACGAAAACACTGCTTTCATGTCGCAGGCTTCGCCAATAATGGTTTGCAGCGTAGCTGCTCCTTCGTCCAACAGATGAGAGTGAAAATGACGAAAACGATGATCACAAAACCGAACACAAGTACACAAAACATGAAGGACAGTGAGACGACAGTCGCACGCCTCACACACCGGGACACTCTCGCCACACAGCAAAAAGCGGTGAGTAAAACGACAGTGCCCAATGCGGAGACGTGCAAGAACAACTTCCTCACGACGGTTCTTCCGCAAACTAGACTTCCATAGTCCGATCTGTGGTTTGAGAGAATGCAGCTTATTGCTGCTCTGCTGAGACCACAGGGACTGCCACTCGTCCAGGAGAAATGTCCGGATCAAAGGTCTAAAATCACGGAAAGACAGTGGAAGCCGAGCTGGCAACATGGAGGAAACAGATCTGGCAGAAAGATCTGCCAGCTCGTTAAACCGGATCCCAACATGGCCAGGAACCCAACAGAATCGGACCAGGAATCCAGCACCTTCCAAAGTTCCAAGAAGACGACGGACATCACGGATGACAGGAGAGTCCGTGTCCTCTGGAGAAGATAAAACTTGGATGACGGACTGGTAATCGGAGCAAATCAAAGCGCGACGATGAGATCTAGACTGTATGTGACACAAAGCGAGGTGTACCGCACGCATCTCTGCCGAAAAGACGGTGGATTCAGGCGGAAGCCTCTCAGCATGGGAGGCATCGCCACACACGAATGCGGATCCAACAACCTCACCGGATTTCGACCCGTCAGTAAATACAGGCACGAAATCCGGGAAGAGAGACAGTATCTCGGCAAAGAGCTGCTGGTACACCAGAGCAGGAGTGGAAGACTTTGGCCACACATAAAGGGAAAGGGCAGCCGTTGCTTGAACCGGCTGCCAAGGCGGTTCATTGTAGAACCGGGTCAAACCAATCCTTGACAAGTCTAGACCAGCATCGCGCACCAAGGTCGACAACCGAATCCCAAACGTCGGAACACAGGAAGGCCGGTGTGAGAACAGGCGGACACATTGTGGTTGGAAAATGGAACCATGCAGTGGATGATCAGGAAGAGACTTCAACCTGGTGAAGAATTGAAGAGACAGCTGCTTACGTCGGATGCACAACGGCGGTTCATGGGCCTCGACATACAGGCTATGCACGGGAGAGGTGCGGAAAGCACCAGTGCATAGCCGCAGAGCCTGGTGATGGACAGGATCCAGAGGCCGCAACACGGAAGGACGTGCCGAACCGTACGTTATGCAACCGAAGTCTAACTTTGACCGAATCAGAGAATGGTAAATGCGAAGCATTGAGCACCTGTCAGCCCCCCAAGATGTTCGAGAGAGGACCTTCAGGATACTCAAGGACTTCGTGCACTTCACCTTTAAAGACTGGATGTGAGGTCGGAAGGTGAGTGCTCGGTCAAATGTTAGCCCAAGGAACATGACTTCTGACACCACAGGGATGGTAGAACACCCCAGACGGAGGTTAGGGTCCGGGTGAAGACCCCGTTTGCGGCAAAAATGCACGCAAACGGTCTTCTGGGTCGAGAAGCCAAATCCATTGTAGGAGGCCCAGGTAGAGATCTTATTAATGGCCGACTGCAGCTGCCGCTCAATGGTGCGCATGTTGACAGATGCGCAAGAGATCTGCAGATCATCCACGTACATGGAGCCACGAACCGACGGAGGAAGTAGAGTGAAAATATGATTTACACGAAGGATGAACAATGTCACAGAAAGAATGGAGCCTTGAGGGACACCCTGCTCTTGTGGGTATAACGCTGAGAGGGTCGATCCGACGCGCACACGGAACATCCGGTTCTGGAGAAATCCGGCAATGAAGGTTGGCAAATTTCCCCGCAATCCGCAGTCACGCAGATCACGGAGAATGCCGTATCTCCAGGTTCGATCGTAAGCTTTTTCCATGTCGAAGAACACGGAGACCATGTGCTGACGCCGGACAAACGCCTCCCGGACAGATGTCTCAAGGCGAAGATGATGATCGGAGGTGGAACGGAATTTCCGAAATCCACTCTGATGAGGTGAAAGAAGGTGACGTGATTCCAAATAAAAAACCAAACGAAAATTGATGATGCGCTCTAGTACTTTGCAAAGGCAGCTCGTCATAGCAATTGGTCGGTAGTTCAACGGGTTAGCGGGATCTTTACCAGGTTTGGGAACAGGAACGACAATGGCAGTGCGCCAAGATTCGGGAAAGTCACGCTCGTGCCAGATCCTGTTAAACAGGACCAGCAGACATTCAAGAGAGGACGGAGAAAGGTGCTTCAGCATTTCATAATGGATGTTATCCGGTTCGACAGATGTTCGGCCGGACCGATTCAGGGCAATCTTCAGTTCGACGGCAGTCAGCGGGCTGTTATAATCGGCAGCGGAAAACGGTCCAAAGGAAACCTTGGACCGTTCAAGCCGCGGCTGTACCTGCCGGAACGAAGCAGCGTAATTGCGGCTGCTGGACACCGAAGAAAATGCAGCGCCCAGACAGTCAGCAATACCCTGAGCGTCAGCAACCGTTCCTCCACCACTCTCAAGAATGGAGATTTCCCCAGAAGGGTACTTACCCCGAATGTTGCGGATCCTGTCCCAAACGATCTTAGAGCTGGTAGTGGTGTTAATCCCGGATACGTATCGTATCCAAGATTCCCGTTGGCTACAACGACGTACCAAACGCGCGTAAGATTTGGCTCTCTTGAAAGCAAGTAGGTTCGCGTCGGTGGGGTACCGACGAAACCTACCCCAAGCCCGATGTTGGGCCTGACGAGCTGCCTTGCAAGTGGAATTCCACCAAGGTCGCTGACAACGTGGAAGTTTAGTCGAAGACTGAGGGATGGTAAAGTCTGCCGCGTGCACAATACAATCCGTTACCGCCGCAACAGCTGCATCGATCGTACCCGAGGTCACCATGACTGGAGTAATGATCGCTGAAGCCGTGAATGAGTCCCACTTGGCTCGATCAATAACCCATCTAGCAGGGCGAGTAGGATGACGGTACCCGTCACCTGCTAGACGGAGAAAGATGGGAAAATGATCACTGCCAAGGGGATCATCAGACACGCTCCAGGACCAGTCAGGATATAACGATGGCGAACTCAAGGACAGATCAATGGCTGAGTACGAGCGGGTGGGTTCATGAAAATAAGTGACTGCCCCGGTGTTGTGGAGACAGAGGGACGTGTTGGAGAGAAGGGACTCAACAACACGGCCCCTGGAGTCACGAGTGGTAGAGCCCCACAACGGATTGTGTGCATTGAAATCTCCTAAGATGAAGAAAGGAGGCGGCAGCTGGTCGACTAAATCTTCCAGATCCGAAAGGCTCACTGCTGCATTTGGTGGCATGTAAATGGAACACACTGTGAACAGTGTGTTCACAGACAGTCTCACTGCCACTGCCTGCAAAGATGTCCGAAGGACAACTGCAGTGACAGGAATACCATGAGGAACAACAACGGCCACTCCTCCGCAGGCGATGACACCTTCCTCATGATCTTTGCGGAAAATGGAATATCTGCGCAGCGGAAAAGTGTCCGTTGTTCGAAGCTTTGTCTCCTGGAGGCAAACGCACACAGGTGTGTGCGAAGACAGTAAGCCTTTCAGATCATCAATTCTTGGTCGCAGACCTCGGCAATTCCACTGAACGAGCGTAGCCATAATGAAAAATAAAAGGAAAGGATGAAAAACGAAAATGACAGACGACTAGAATGTCTCCGAGTCGTCCATCAGCTCCTGACCATCTGCAATGTCCGGAGGCAACACAGGGCTGTGCTTACTCACACAGGGCTGCGCTACCGGGGGTTTTTGTGGGTTTACCCCGCTCTGTTTCGAGGGGGACGATCCTGGTTTTACCTTTGCCGGCTTCTTCTTAGATGCGCCCTGGGACTGGGTCCCAGTGCTGGCAGAGGATGTCTGCACAGAGGATGTTTTAGGCGTCGATGTTGATGGCGCCTTGGATTCAATGCGGCGAGACTTCAGTGCCTCCAATCCGGCAGCAACGATGTAATCAAAATCATAAAGACACCGCGCTGGGAAGGTCACTTCAGTCTGCACCGCAACAGTAGCCTTCTGGACCACAACCGATGCATAGGAGCGCCGGCCTGTTGGTAGAGGAGCTATCCGCCGTCTGGCTTCAGGATAAGACAGATGTTCTGTCGTCTTCAGGCGTTGGATAGCCTGCTCCTCGATCCACTTTGGGCACTGCTTAGAAGAAGCCGGGTGAGAACCCTCGCAATTGACACAATGATCCGCCTCAGCGGAGCAGTCCGCCAAAGAGTGTTCTGGCGACCCACAGCGTCCACACTTCGCTACATTACGGCAAGACTGCTGGGAGTGACCGTAATGCTGGCACTTGAAACATCTCAAGGGGTTCGGAATGTATGGTCGAACATCGAGCCGCAAGTACCCCGCCTTGATAGAAGTCGGCAGGGTAGGGGAGTCAAATGTGAGCACGATGTTCCGGGAGGGAATAGACTTCCCGTCCAGCCGGAAAAGAATGCGGCGAACCCCAGTGACATGTTGTTCCCCAAGTTCTTCCAGCAATTCCTCATCGCTGCATTCCAGCAGGTCGCGGTAGTTGATAACACCGCGAGAGGAATTGAGGTAACCATGGGGAGATATTTGGACTGGAACGTCCAGCAGAACGGTCGTCTCCAGCAAGGTGGCACTGTGACAAGGATTGGAAGTCTCCACAAGAAGATCCCCTGACGGGAGCTTCTTGACACTCTTTGGTGAGCCCGCAACGGCCTGAAGAGCCTTATTAATCCAGAAAGGACTCTTCGAACCGAGGGATTGTGCTGGATCAACAGAATGAATAAGAAGAAATAGAGCGTTGCAGTTGGAACTGAGTAGTTTCTTAGTGGAGGAGGGCGACCCATCCTCCACACGGCGCTTCAAAGTAACAGCATGGGAAACACTTTTGTTTGCCATTAAGAAGAGAAAAGATTCGTCCGCCGACCTCCCCACCCACTACCGAGCCCAACGAGGGAGAGCCGGAGGTCCGCAAGCCCAAGAGGACGCAGGACACGGCTCTAGGGATAGTCAGCGGATATAGCAAGTTGGTAGGGCAGACACACGCAAAGCGTGCACCCAGACTTTCCCGTGCCCGGAGAACACCCCTTTGGCATGCCCACCCTACCTCCAAACTCACCCAGCCGAACAGAACGACAAGCCGCTAGAAAGCTGGGCGCCACTCGGCCACAGACTTCCTGACTAGGAGTGGGTTAGCTCCCAGCCTCCCGTTTAGGGTGAAGCAGAGGGCAAAGAGGAGTGTTGGCTTCTGGAGACACTACAACCCGGCCCCCAAATACCTCAGCCTCCAGCATCCTCATTTCCATCCTGTACGGGTCACCGCACACGGCAAACATGCAGGTAGGTCAAAGCTAACCAGCTCCGGAAAAACAGAAAATGTAACAGAAAAAAGAAAAGACAGGGAAGAGAACGAGGAACAAAACCCAGAGCTGGCGCCTCATCACAACCTCAGCAGCCTACAACTGAGGCGGGTACATGTCATTATATGAACTTAAGACGAAAAAAGCAAAACAATAAGAGAAAATCGGCTCGGGCCGTGGGGACGATATCCCCCATCAGCTGGATGAACAGCTGTCCTTTCGGTGATGTTATCGTTCAAGAGTAAACGAAAAGTACTCCGTCACAAGGTGAGATCGGGCCGTGGGGGCGCCGCTCCCCAAATAACTGGTAAACCAGTTATCCCCGTGCGGGGAGCACAACGGGACAGAAGACAGAAACGTCCAGGTGACAGGCGGCTGCCAAGAAAAATCCAGTTTTTAGTAGGGGATATGATCACCCCTGACTGCGTTGCAGGATTTACAACGTCTGTCCATGTTCAGGACGAGGTTGTCAAGGAGCTGTTGAGGCATCACGGCCCATTTTTCTTGTAGCGCCAATTGCAGCTGCGGAATCGTTGCTGGTGACGTGCTGCCAAGCGTCTCCCGAGAAGGTCCCACACGTGTTCGATTGGATTCAGGTCCGGGGACCTTGCGGGCCAATCCATGCGTTGAATATCTTCACTCTCCAACAGCTCTGCAACAGCCACTGTATGATGAGGTGTAGCATTGTTGTCCATGTAGAACTCAGGACCCACAGCACCTCTAAACAAACGCACGTGAGGCAGGAGAACCTCGGTGCAATAGCGGACACCAGTGACTGAAACTCTTTGGAAGATGTGGAGGTCAGTACGGCTACCAATCATGATACTGCCCCAAACGAGGAAAATCCAGTCTTTAGTAGGGGATATGATCACCCCTGACTGCATTGCAGGATTTACAACGCCTGTCCATGCTGAGGATGAGGTTGTCAAGGAGCTGTTGAGGCATCGCGGCCCATTCCTCTTGTAGCGCCAAGCTGCGGGATCGTTGCTCGCGGGTGGTGACGTGCTGCCAAGCGTCTCCCGAGAAGGTCCCACACGTGTTCGATTGGATTTAAGTCCCGAGACCTTGCGGGCCAGTCCATGCGTTGAATATCTTCACTCTCCAACAGCTCTGCGACAGCCACTGTACGATGAGGTGTAGCGTTGTCGTCCATGAAGAGGAACTCAGGACCCACAGCACCTCTAAACAGACGCACGTGAGGCAGGAGAACCTCGGTACAATAGCGGACACCAGTGACTGAACCTCCTTGTAAGATGTGGAGGTCCGTACGGCTACCAAGAATGATACCGCCCCAAACGAGAACTCCGCCACCTCCAAACCGGGCCCTTTCGATAATGTTGGAGGTGTGATTGCGTGTTCCCTGCTCTCTCCAGATGTGTATACGTCCACAATCGCTCGTCACACTAAATTGGCTCTCATTCCTAAAGAGAACTCGACCTCATTGCTGATGTGTCCAGTTCTTGTGTTCCTGGCACCACAGAAAACGCCGTCTTCGACGAGCAGGCGGTAATGGCACACACCGTACTGGCCGTCGTGCAAATAGACAACCTTTGTGCATCCTCCTGGCCACGGTAAAACGCGATAACGGACGTCCAGTTGTCTGTTACATGTGCCTTGCGATTTCTCCCGCTGTCTGCTGTCTGTCTCTTCTCGCCTGTAGGACAATATACCGGTCGTCCGCCACCGTGGTTGCTCGTAGACGACCACTGCTAAACTCTCGGAGAGCTGTTCCTGTCGTTTGAAATGCTCTCCAAGCTCGTGAAACGATGCTGTGAGCGATCCCGAACTCCTCGGTTACACTAGTCACATTTCGACCTTCTTCCAACTTCCCAATGACGCGATTTCGGGCAAAGTCATCCAGATGTCGTCTACTGGGTTGCCTGTTGACCATATCACACGGTGGCAGCAACTGGACGTCGTTCAAAGAGATGTACACCGTGCAATCGCTTTCACCGAATTGCTTGAGCGTACACCTCCCGTGTGATTTTATACCCTTCCGACCCCCCCCACGTCATGCTGCATATATGCGCATGCCCTACCGTACCGGACCCTAGTCTATCTCCTGAGTGGTCTTTCAATCCGTTCTGCCTGCTCGTTCCGCTGTTATGCTAATTTCTCCTCTTCGTCCTTAATTTTTGCACACCAGTGTATTATCATTTGACGAACAGATTTGTTTCAGGATTTAAATCTAATGAATTGCACAATCCGGCAAAAAATGGATGAAATTGTCTCTCCTTTCAAATTTTGTCGTTTGGCAGGTATAATGAGAACACATCGTGAAACTGTAGAATTAAACGTGTCTTTTTCCATTTATTTTTTATACTAAATCTGAGAATGGAATTTGGGAGCTTTATTATGCAGCCTTTTGAAACAATGCATAGCAGTGCAGGGTGACAACCGCAATGTAAAATTATTTCGCCGGTTTCTATTCGCCAAGTTTCGAATTTCCAGTTACGAAATGGCTGTCACCTTGTTTCCTAAACGACGCTTTATACCTTTAACAGGGTTGCTCTGTTGATGTGTGCTTCCATTTTTCATGATAATGAGTGCAGTTAACTTCCGTAAACGGCCGCAGAAATCCGAACGCTGTGCGCGGCAATCGTTAAACACGGGAGAGTTGCCGCCGATGGAATGATCTCTTCCTCCAGATGCACACTCCATTGGATACTGCCTGGCCAAATGCAGCACGTGTTGCGTTCATGCGATGATTTCTGCCTTTGTTTTTGCCCACACGGAAATATTTATGATGTTTGGAGTTACCCAAGGTAACAGAGGCAGAGTCGTTCGCTTCCGCCGCAGCCATTCCTTCATAAACGAGCTAGAATTTCCATTACTGGGATTCCCAGAGGTTCCGCAGTAACGACCGAGCGCTGCAAGTCACGATTTACCCCTAACATTGTCCAAGCTCAGATTTGCTTAATTTTTTTCGTGCTTTCGGTGAGCCGAGCTAGCTGATTTGTGCTACGGTTATTCTTGTTTATTTACTGTGCACTTCTTGATCTCTTTTATTATTTATGGAAATCGTTATCGCTTGCAGATGCTCCCTGTACAGATGGAAAAAGATTTTATTTTCAGAGAGATCGCATGAAGATTGAAGTACGGGGAAAGAGATAATGGCAGGTAGCAGGGTTTGAAGACTAGGAAAGAAATTCTGCAAGCGATACTCCTTTTTTTTTTTTTTTTAAATCTTTCTCTCAGTCAAATTAAAAACTTCTGCGAATAACATCGCTTCAGGTTTCTAAATGACGCGCATAGTGATCTATGATCTAGATATTTCGCTGCTAAAGACTTTTTCCTGTAAACTTGATTTTATTTGTACTTGAAAGTATAAAATCAGCGATAGAATAAATAAGCAACTTTATGCGTAGTAAAATATTTCATTTAAAGATATTACTTCGTATCTTTTCAACCGATTCCAGTCTATTATTTATAACAACTATGTTTCTGATCTCTATGTTGCCACGTCTGCAATACACCAAGGCTCTAATTTAGGATCACTCCTGTTTCCCATATACAGGATAATTCAAAATGATTACTTAGATTACATATGACAATAACGTGTTCATGAAGATAGACAGCTGATATCCCTACACAAGAAAAAAGGAATTTCAGAATTTCATTGGAACCTACTGCTGTGTTGCTATGGTGACGAACGAAAGTGCGCCGTAGGAGAGTGTGTTGCTATGATGACGTCTGCCCGTGCGCCAAAGCTAGAAGGAAGAAATAGCGACCGCAACAGAAAGGGCGTTTTGCGTCCTGGAGTTTGAAAGTGTCATTCAAAACCTTACTCCTTGTGACTTCTTTTTGTGGGGTATGTCAAAGACCATGGCTTGACATACCCACAAAAGAAGTAATACATACGTGTCATGGCTTGACGCGTATGTATTACTACAAACAAGGACCAAGATAACTGCATTTTTTGCCGAGAGCCTATACACTGAAGTGCCAGAAAAACTGGTACAGACGAGCTTATGCAAAATACATAGCAACGTCACCTATGCACGTACTCGGTTGCGTCCGCCAGTGCGTATATAAAGTGATAGACATCCTTGCCAGCTGTCAGAGCTGTTTTCGGCATGACAATGACAAGTGATAACGATTTAAGTGATTTTCAACGCGGTGTCATAGTTAGCGCTCGTGAGATGGGCCATAGTATTTCGGAGGTAGAAACGAAGTTCGGATTTTCACGGACGACCATTGCAAGGGTGTACCGTGACTACAAGAATTCCGGCAAAACATCCAACCTACGATACCAGTGTGGCCGTAAAAAGACATTGGGTGAACGTGACCATCGTCGGCTGTCAAGAATCGTTTTACGCGATAGGCGTGCAACACTCTCGCAGGTGTCATCGGAAATCAATGCTGGAGCCACAACAAGCATCAGTGCCCGGACTGTGCAACGTACCCTGCACGATATGGGCTTTGGGAGCCGACGCCCAACTCGAATCCCCTTGATGGGCGCACGACACAGAGCTATGCGCCTCGCTTGGGCACAGCAACACCGCCACTGGACACCTGATGACTGGAAACAAGTAGCCTGGTCTGACGAGTCGCGTTTCCAACTGTATCGGGCAGATGGAAGGATTCGTGTGTGACGCAAACCCCATGAAGCTATGGATCCCGCCTGTCAAAAGGGAACTGTACCGGCTGGTGGGGGTCCGTAATGGTTTGGGGTGTGTTTATCTGGACTTCACTGGGACCCCTGGTACGTCTACAAACGTCTGTGACCGGCCAACGCTATGTGCGCATCCTTTTTGACGAGGTACACCCGTTCAAGTCCTGGATTCATGCTGATGGGTTGGGCCTGTTCCAACAGGACAATGCACCTCCACACAAGTGTCCCCATTATGGTCAGAGGAGCATTCATCTGAGTTTGGGGTGTTGCCATTTCCAACAAGTCCCCAGATCTGAACCTGATAGAACACATTTGAGATGCCATGCAACGCGCTATCGAACACAGGAATCCGAGACCTCGGAATACATCCGAATTGTGGAATTCGAATTTCATTTTTCAAATACCAAATCAAATAAAAATTAAAGTTTATTTTTGCTTGTATGTCATTAAAAAAAGTAATCGCCAAAATTTTCGTCAAAACGTTTTATCAATTGCCGAATCGATTCTTTTCTCGCAAATTGCGAAGAATGCGATCGGCAGTGCGACCCCTGCATTATGTCTTAAAGGAAAAGTGTTTAATCAATGCATCCTTCCAGTGCTTACGTACAAAACAGAGACGTGGACTTAAGACTACGAAAGACATACAAAGACTGTAGACAACTGAAAAAAAACATAGAGAGATGAATGCTTGGTGTAACCAATAAAGATAAAAAGAGGAAATCGTGGATAAGGAAAATGACAAGAGTGGAAGACATCATGATCAGAGTAAAATCCCTGAAATGGCAATGGGCTAGACATACTTCTAGAAGAACGGAGCACCAATGGACAACCGAAATTTTAGACTGGATTCCAAGGGGCAGGAAAAGACTCAGAAGACCACGTGGGAGATGGGTGGATGGAGGAGACTAGCCTAAGACAGTTCGTTGTGGAAGAAACTTGGGAGATGACCATCTGGCAGTGAACTGATAATTTTGTCCCACTTTATGAAATTTTAGACTGGATTTCAAGGGGCAGGAAAAGACCACGTAGGAGATGGGTGGATGGAGGAGACTGGCCTAAGACAGTTCGTTGTTGAAGAAACTTGGGGAAGCCTTCACACAGCAGCGGATTGATAATTTTGTCCCACTTTATGAAGTTTTAGACTGGATTCCAAAGGGCAGGAAAAGATCCAGAAGACCACGTGGGAGATGGGTAGATGGAGGAGACTGGCCTAAGACAGTTCGTTGTGGAAGAAACTTGGGAGATGACCATCTAGCAGTGGACTGATAATTTTGTCCCACTTTATGAAATTTTAGACTGGATTCCAAGGGACAGGAAAAGACACAGGAGAAACCCACGTGGGAGATGGGTGGATGGAGGAGACTGGCCTAGGACAGTTCGTTGTTAAAGGAACTTGGGGAAACCTACATGCACCAGTGGATTGATAATTTTGTCCCACTTTATGAAATTTTAGACTGGATTTCAAGGGACAGGAAAAGACCCAGAAGAAAGCCACGTGGGCGATGGGCGGATGGAGGAGACTGACCCAAGACAGTCCGTTGTGAAAGAAACTTGGGGAAACCTTCATGCAGCAGCGGATTGATAATTTTGTCCCACTTTATGAGATTTTAGACTGGGTTCCAAGGGGCAGGAAAAGACCCAGAAGGCCACGTGGGAGATGGGTGGATGGAGGAGACTGGCCCAAGACAGTCCGTTGTGGAAGAAACTTGGGGAAACCTTCATACAGCAGCGGATTGATAATTCTGAATTTTGTCCCACTTTATGAAATTTTAGACTGGATTCTAAGGGGCAGGAAAAGACCCAGAAGAAAACCACATTGGGAGATGGGTGGATGGAGGAGACTGGCTCAAGGCAGTCCGTTGTTGAAGAAACTTGGGAAGACCTTCAAGCAGCAGTGGACTGATAATTTTGTCCCACTTTATGAAGTTTTAGACTGGATTCCGAAGGACTGGAAAAGATCATCCAGAAGACCACGTGAGAGATGGGTGGATGGAGGAGACTGGTCCAAGACAGTTCGTTGTTGAAGAAACTCGGGGAAACCTTCATGAAGCAGCGGATTGATAATTTTATCCCACTTTATGAAATTTTAGACTGGATTCCAAGGGGCAGGAAAAGACCCAGGAGAAGACCACGTGGGAGATAGGTGGATGGAGGAGACTGGCCCATGACAGTTCGTTGTGGAAGAAACTTGGGGAGACCTACATCCAGCAGTGAATTGATAATTTTGTCCCATTTTATGAAATTTTAGACTGGATTCCAAAGGACAGGAAAAGATCCAGAAGACCACGTGAGAGATGGGTGGATGGAGGAGACTGTACCCAATGCAGTCCGTTGTGGAAGAAAATTAGGGAGAACTTCATCCAGCAGAGGATTGAAAATGACCCGTTTCCAACTCTGGATAGCAGGGTTGCCATATAACGCGGATCGGAACCCTATTGCGTACCCCGCAAACCCGCATTGTAACGGGGAGGGGTGTAAGTGTTGTTACTACTACTACTTCTCTTCCTCGGCATTAGAGTCCATCTAGGACCTGAGCCTACCTCAGGATAGCCCTCCATTCTTCACGATTCTATTCTGTGCCTTGTTCCTCCAGTTCTTTATTATTCTCATTTTCTTTAAATCATCACGTGTTAATAGCCGAACATAGAGTCTGTATCACAGAAACTTAAATAATTACATACATCATAAACATACGTAAAATAAAATATCAATATGTACTTACGACATATTCGAAAACGAAGGTGAGGGTTTCACGCGTGTGGATGATATCATGAAGTGTGACGATGTTTGCGTGTTTGAGGCCGCGTAGCAATGAAGCTGAAACCAGAAAAGAAATTCATGACTCAATAACCAATATTATATACAAGAATTCAATTGCATATAAATTGAAGTTTATATAATTTGCAACACCAAGATATAACGAAGTGGAATTTACACCGAGTGATCACTGTATTATGACCCCCCCTATCAAAAGCGAAAGCGGCTTGATGACTACGTGATTTCCGAGAGGGCGGGGTTAGTCAACCGACGTAGCATATACACTATACTGACAAAAGTCACCGGACACCTAGAAGAGAAACACAACATTTATTGACATACATTATTACGGTGTCGGTCCACCTTTGGCCTTAATGCAGGCACTGACCCTTCGAGACATGCTTTCGACAAGGTTTTAGAACACATCGGTAGGTATGCGCTTCCATTCAGTACATAATGCTGACGCGAACTGTTGCTTAGTAGTAGGCCTTGGTTCCGAACTTCTTATGCGTCGCTCTAATTCATCCCATAGGTGCTCTATGGGAATAAGATCAGGGCTCTGTGCTGGCCAGTCCACACACGATACGGAATTATCATAAAACCACGCCTTAACGGTCCTTGCTTTATGGCTCGGTGCAATTATCCTTCTGATACCAACAAGGCTCGGCTGCATAGTACAGCCACAGAGTTAGTGGTGCATAATTGTCCAGAATATCGAATCAGAAGTGCTGGTTAACAGGTTTGTCCACGATAACCAATAGGCCGGGACCATACCACAAAAAACCCTCCCACACGCGTACACTGCCAGCTCGAAACTTCACCGTAGGAACAGTACACTGTGGTAAATAGCATTCCCACACACGGACATCAGATTGATGGATCGTGTATTTGGATTCATCAGTCCATAGGACTCGTTGCCATTGATCTACGGCCTACGATAAATATTCTTTACACCATGCTAAACGACGAGTAGCATTCCGAGTGGAGATGAAAAGCTTATGAGCAGCCGCACGATCATAGTAACCCATGGAATGAAGCTCTCTGTGAATGGTACGAGTACATACCGAGGTTCCAGCATTTTTACTCACCAGAACAGTGAGGTCTTGTGCAGTACTCCGTCGAATTAGCTGTAACGACTCTCCTGAGGCTTCAACGTCCTCTTATCACTGATTTTCTTTGGTCTGACGGAACGTTTTGCTGCTTCAGGCACGCCATGTGTCTTCCACTTATTCGGTCCAAAACAGTTGACTTGGGTATGTTTAAACGCCTCTCGGTTTCCCTTATGGACAACCCACTAATATAACACCCAACAATCTTTCCTTTCTCAAAGTCAGTTCAGCGACATTTTCACTCAACCTCACAGTGCGATATGATCGCGGTCAGCTGCAGGCTTGTATTATTCTCTTATAGACAACCCACTAATATATCACCCAACAGTCTTTCCTTTCTCAAAGTCAGTTCAGCGACATTTTCACTCAACCTCACAGTGCGATATGATCGCGGTCAGCTGCAGGCTTGTATTATTCTCTTATATCATCATCATCATCATTGTCAACCATTATCAATCCACTGCTGGACGAAGGTCTCCCCAAGTTTCCTCCACAACGATCTGTCTTGTGCCAGTCTCCTCCATGTCACCCCTGCATACTTTCGAATTTCATCCACCCATCTCCCATGTGGTCTTCTTCTGGGTCTTTTCCTGTCCCTTGGAATCCAATCTAAAATTTCGGCTGTCAATCGATGATCTGTCCTTCTGGCAGTATGTCCAGCCCATTGCCATTTCAGGGATTTAACTCTGATCATGATGTCTTCCACTCTTGTCATTTTTCGGATCCACGAGTTCCTCTTCTTATCTCTCCTGGTTACACCAAGTATGCACCTCTCCATGCTTCTTTGAGTTGTCTGCAGCCTTTGTATGTCTCTTTTAGTTAAGGTCCACGTCTCTGCACCATACGTAAGCACTGGAAGGATGCATTGATCAAACACTTTTCTTTTAAGACATAATGGCATATTGCTCTTGAAAATTATGCTGTTTCTTCCAAAAGCTCTCCAGGCAAGTTTTGTACGCCGATTAATTTCTTCATCAATGTGACCCTCACTTGATATCTGCTGTCCAAGATAAACGTACGTGTCTGTTATCTCCAGCTTTTCTGCATCAATCGATAAATCTTCATTTCTTGCAAAAGCATTGAACATCACTTTTGTCTTCTGAAAGTTCATTTTTAATCCCACTTCTTTACTCTTGTCAGCAAGTTCCTGGATCATACTCTGCAGCTCTGATGGGCTAGTTGCAAAAATGACTACGTCATCAGCAAAACGAAGGTGGGTTAGATAATCTCCATTAATCTTTATCCCCTTGTTTTCCCAGCTCAGTGACTGAAAAACACCCTCCAATGTGGCATTAAAGAGCTTCGGAGATATGGTGTCACCTTGTCTCACTCCTTTCCAATTTTTATGTGTGTTGTATTTTCAAACAGCCTAATCTTTGCACTTGCATTTTCATAGATGTTATTAATAATATTAATGTATGCATCTTCAATACCGCAGGTTTTCAGAGCCATTGTAACTGCTGATGGTTTCACCGAATCAAAGGCTTTTTCATAATCGATAAAAGCCATGCACAATGGAAGTTCATATTCCCTCGCTCTTTCAATTAGTTCTCTCAGCACATGGATATGATCTATTGTGCTGTAGCCACTCCTGAATCCAGCTTGTTCTCTCGGTTGAGCCATGTCCAGTGTTACCTTCAAGCTGTGTGAAAGAACTTTAGTGAAGATTTTATAAACTACTAATAGGAGGCTGATAGGTCTGTAGTTTCCGAGATCCTCAATGTCACCTTTCTTATGTAGCAGGATCATTGTAGCGGTGTTCCAATCCTCAGGAATCTTTCCTTCATTAAGGCATCGAATGAAAATTTGGGCGAGTACTGTTTCGATTTCTCCACTTGCTTCTTGTATGATGTCTACAGTAATTCCATCTTCTCCTGGAGCTTTTCCCCGCTTCATGTTCTTGATTGCATGTGCAACTTCTGCTGGAAGGACTGGAGGAACTCTGGTACTGGTATCTTTCATGACGTCTGGAGTGCATGTATCATCACTTTGATATAATTTGGAGTAGAAATCTTTCACTCTTGTCAAAATTTCGTCTCTATTTCTTGTTACAGAACCATCTTCTTTTCTCAGTGCCATAATCTGTTTTCTTCCCTTACTGAGATGTCCCTTTGCTATCTTTAGGCTTTGGTTGTTTTCAATTGCTTTCCTCACTAGTTCACAGTTGAATTTTCTTACGTCTTCAGTGATACTTTTTCGTACTGTCTTGCATAGCTCTATATATTCCACTTTGGAAGTCACATCTTCTTTAGTTGTCCTCATCTCTCTTCTTTTTTGCATCAACATTTTCGTTTTTCCTGATAATTTATTTACATGCAACTTGTTCTTAGACCCAGCTAATTTTGTTGCTGTTTTCATAAGAGCTTTGGTTACTTTTCTGTTAACTTCAGAGATGTCCACTTCTTCCGATGTTAGGCCTTCTAAAGCAGAGAACCTGTTCTTCAGTTCCAACTTGAAGGTATTATGGTGTTTTTTAAGGTTGGTTATGTCAATAGATTTTGTTTGTCTTATGAGCTTGCCACGTTCAAGTTTAGTGTTGAGGTGCATCTTACATCTCACCAATCTATGGTCACTACCTGTGTTGAACTTGTTTAGCACACTGCAGTCTTCTATGACGAATTTTTTGTTACACATAATAAAATCAATTTCACTTGTCGTCCCATTTGGATGTCTCCATGTCCATTTCCTGTGTGGCTTTTTCTTGAAAAAGGAGTTCAAGATGAAAAACCCTTCTGCCTCTGCAAACTCAACGAGAGTATTTCCACGCTGGTTTCTGTTGCCGTGACCGAATTTACCTACTGAAGTTTCATTCTGTTGCCGTTGCCCTATTTTTGCATTGAAATCTCCCATAATTATCTTCAAGTGCTGTTTACCTTTATTATTTAGATGACGAATTCCCTCATAAAATTCTTCAATTTCTTCTTCAGGATGACTTGTGGTGGGTGCATAAGTTTGAATAATCTGAGCCTGGTATCTTTTCGAGAGTTGGATAACAAGCCGTGCAGCTCTGTCAGAGGAACTTTCAACTTCTACAACTTTATCCTTCAGTTTCTTGTTTATTATAAATCCAACACCACTAGTTCTGCCAGTATCTGTCCCACGATAGTAGAAGAGATGTCCACTTCTCAGTTCAATGAGATCTTCTCCTTTTCTCCTTACCTCACTTAGCCCCACGATGTCCCACTTGATCCTTTGTAGTTCCTCTTCCAATTCAAGAAGCCTTGAATCAGAAGATAGGGAGCGTCCATTGTACGTTGCCAAGGTCAGCATCAGATGGCAGCCTAGTCCGGTCCTCCGGGGATTCTTAGCACCCTCTGCCTTCATGTCGCACTGGCCGCTGCCTTGGCCAGGTACATTCCAGCTGCCGGAGACTGAGGGCCAAGATTTAAGTTGTGGAGTCAGTTTGGAGGGGTTTGGCCATAACTCACCACGCTGGCCAAGCGGGTTGGTGAGTGTGGGATAGAATTTCCTCTAATCCCGATGGTATAGTTATACCGCTATTGGCGGTCGTCAGAGCCCCTTTAGTAGGAACAGGATGCACCACGAGAAGGCGGGGTTGACATTTGTCAAGGAGAGGCTGTGATGTTACGCATCACCTGACCTTACATCCATTCTCTTATATACAACCCACTAATATATACCTGACCATTCTCTTATATACAACCCACTAATATATCACCCAACAGTCTTTCCTTTCTCAAAGTCAGTTCAGCGACATTTTCACTCAACCTCACAGTGCGATATGATCGCGGTCAGCTGCAGGCTTGTATTATTCTCTTATGGAGAACCCACTAATATAACACCCAACAATCTTTCCTTTCTCAAAGTCAGTTCAGCGACACTTTCACTCAACCTCACAGTGCGATATGATCGCGGTCAGCTGCAGGCTTGTATTATTCTCTTATGGACAACCCACTAATATAACACCCAACAATCTTTCCTTTCTCAAAGTCAGTTCATCGACATTTTCACTCATAGTGCATATAAGGTGTGAGTGATGCAGTAGGTAGTAAAATTTGGAGCATGATGGATAAACGGAAGGATATATCTGACTTTGTGTGAAAGAACAGATTGTGGAAACTCAGGGAGCAAGTGTCTCGATTTCCCAAGCAGCTGAACTGATGGGTTGTTCGCGAGCCGCCGTAGTTAAAGTGAATCAAGACTGGCGTGAAAATGGTTAAGCAACGACCCGGAGGCAAAACTGCGCAGGACAGCGAGAGGTTGACGTGAGTGGTGAGCGCCGGGTCCGGCGACTCGCACAGACCAACAGACGCAGCATTGTTCAACGGATTGGAGGCAGATGAGACCCGTCTCCAATCGTCCAAGGTCCAGTACGAAAGTCCTTTCGCCCAGTTGAGGAGTAAATTCCGGTGATGTGGTGTTAGTAATGGGGCTCTAGAGGGGACGGGGGATCGGCGGCTCCCATAACGTTTTGCGGCTAATAATCGCCTGACGGCCTTGGTCAAGACGTTTCTGGTAATTTGTGCCACTGGCACTCTCTGATTGGTTGCAACTATGCGTGACACACGTCGAGGGCCACGCCCATCCACTTCCTTTCTCCTCCCACAGCGCTGTCCACGATGCGATGTTATTCCGGAAATGACGTAATTCCGACACACTCTTGATACTGTCGAAAGGTGTCGCATTCTAAAACAGCTTGTCACACAGACGAAGGGGAAGACCTAGAACAAGATGGATTGATGTTGTAAAATTGACCATCAGTGATACAGGGAGTGATCTGTCAGAAAATGGAGAACGACGTCAAAAGATCGAAAGCTTGCCGAGAGGTCACTCCTGATTGCTGTTTTTTATTATATCAGATGGTGACATATGTCTAAACTATGGCCGATGAATCAACTTACAATCTGGAAGAACGGATCGTAACGAGCACGTGGGCTTACGAACGACCTCATACAGGAACATCGATGAGAGACATTCAAAATTATTTCACCACAAGGCTTAATAAACTTGCCCCACCCAAACCTACAGTTTTACGCTAGGAGAAAAAATTTCGAATCTAGCTAGGACCATCAAAGACAGACCCCGCTCAGGACGACCATCAACAAGACAAGTAACTTGTGCTGAGGCTGCTGCATCAGTCGAACGATCACCTAAAAAGTCCGTTCGTAAGCGATCTTATTTATTAAGAGTTCCGTACGAAACATTATTAAGACATATGAGGAAAGATTTGAATTTAAAGCCATATATAAATCTTCTTTTGAAACGAATTGAGTGATAATGACCTGATGAAACGACAGGAAGCCTTTCAAACAATCCCTCCGCGTGGGAAAGTGTTTTTCTCGGACGAGTGTGCAATTTACCGTAGTGCAAAGGCCAGACACATTTACTTCTGGAGTAAAGAGCACCCGTACTTCTTTGAAGAACTGGAAAGGAACCCGCCGCATGTGATGATGTGGGCTGCAATGTCTGCCACGTCTTTGTTCGGTCCACATTTCCTTGAAGGTTCTGTAAACCAATTTAGCTACCTTACCATGTTACATGACTGGTATATTCCTCAACTGCAAGATCGGGGACTTCTCGGTCCGGTCTGATTCCTGCAGGATGGAGCACCAGCACATTGTGCAATCGCCTTACGAGAATATCTTAATGAGTTGTTTAGAGATAAATGGATCGGAAGAGGTTCTGCACACTTGCCAGCACCTCTGGAATGGCCACCCTGAAGTCCTGACCTGCCATCGTGTGATAATGCATTCTGGGGGTGCATCAAACAGAATGTAGCTAGCATCCGTTATGAGACAATTTCAGACCTTAAAGAAGCCGTTCGCAATGCATTTGCTTCTATCACTCCAGGAATGTTGAGAAAAATCTCACATCGCACTATAAGAGACGAATATTCCTCTGCCATGAAAACGACGGCGTACACACTGACACTAGGACAAGTTGTTGTCATTAGCCACATCTGGTCAAATGTATCCGCTATTATCATACTCTATTTATGCATTGTTATACCTAAATGAGAATAACAAATAGGGGTTAATGGGACTTTTGGTTCATACTGTACACTAATTTCGCTTTTTATGACTAGACGCTGTACTTTTGCTTGTAACTTCACTTCTCTTACTGGTAATAACATTCTGTAAAAATATTTGAATTCAGCACAAAATTTACTTTAAAATGATGTATAATATGTATTTCTGACTTTACCATTACGCTGTATAAGCTGTCTTGAAACATCAAAAATTGACTTTTGCCCTTGACTTTATGTATCGCGCGATATTTATTTATGATATGTACAATTTGAATAATTTACGTGCCATTCTGCTTGAAGAAGCTAGGTCAATACCCATTGGCCGACTTGAAAAAATAAAATATTTGTGACAAACGTTGTATTATCTTAATATATGGATAACTCTGTTGCTATGGCGATAGAACAATGTACCAAAAACATAAATCCTGAAAGGAAGGCAAAGCTATAATTTGTATTATGTGGAGATTACATTCTGTTGCTTGATTGCGAAGAAAGACAAACCGCGTTACCTTCTCGTATGGCAGTGAAGGGTGTTCCTTCCTCTGGTTGCAAACGAATTTCCTTGAGAGCCACCACTTTATTGTTGAGCCTGAAAAGAAAAACAAATCATCATAAAGGAATCTCTTAAGCAAAAGGAATGAAGACCCTGCAAGTACTCCCTGGAGGCTCCCAGCGACGCCCTCGGAACACGTTCCAAGGCGACGGGTCCGGCATAAAGGTGACAGAAGAGACCCTCAATCTCCTTTGGAGCTAAATGAATTTCCGCCCGCTTTGCCGGGTGGGATACCTGCAGTCGACAATTGCCCACGAGGTCGCGGAGGAACGGTTCCATCAGCGGGAGCGGGCAGCTATTTTGGGAGACCCAGGTGGAAATTTTAGGCACACTTTGAGTGAGTAAATATCCTTTTAAACGTGAAAAACTGGACATTTGAGAGGGGAATGCCTCGAACGTTTTTAGAAAGAAGGTGCGTGAGTCATGTGGATACGGGTTTTATTGTGTAAACGGATATTTACGGTGACGCGCTGAAATGTACTCTGAAGAAACTCTCAAAGGTACCTTTTGTTTGATCTTTTCCTACCTTTTACGACCACCTTAAACGCAATAAAAAAATAAGAGTTGCTCGCGAGAAGCAGAAATACACACCCGAGACAGAGTGTAAATGCATCCATGAGTCTCAGGTTGAGTGAGAATCTATTTATTTGCCCATGAGATGACTATTTAAGTGTTTTCACTGGCACACTGGATAAATTCCGAGACGTTGGGGCAGGAAGTCATATCAACAAATCACGGAGGGACAACTTCTGTGCAATAAATAACATAAAAGCGAAGGATTTTACGTTGTTAAATATCATCCATTTACGTTCTTTTCCACTGTACATAGCTTTTTATATTTATAGAATTCAGTAGCGCGTAAATCCAATTTTTGTGTGTGTAGGAGCTTATGCTCTTTCAAACTATATATATATATACACGCCGATGAACCATTGCATTATGACCACCTACCTAATGATCTGTAAGACCCCCGATAGCCCGCAAAACAGCGGCCACTCCGCGAGGCATCGATTCGATGAGGTAGCGATAGGTATCCTGGGGTATGTGGTACCATAATATGCAACAGTAGGTCCTCCAGTTCCTGTACATTTCGGGGTGGTGGGGATTTAGCGCGAACCCGCTTTTCCAAGTCGAACCACAAATGTTCGATCGGGTTCATGTCAGGTGAATTTGGAGGCCAAGGCCTTAACAGAAAGCCACCAGCATGTTCCTCGAACCTCTCCATGACGATTCTGGCAGTTTGGCATGGCACATTATCCTGTTGGTAATGGCAATCACCAGCAGGGAACACAGTTGCCATGAATGGGTGAACTTGGTAAGAAACGATGTTCAGATACCTGACAGCTGTCAGGGATTGTGCTATTGGGATAATGGGGCCTAAAGCGACCCAAGAAAACATCGCACACAGTATAACACCGCCGCCGCTAGCCTGTTTCAGCCAAACAGTGCGTCCAGGTGCCATAGCCCCTGTTGGTAATCGCCGTCTACGTGATGCACCAGGAATCTTGATTCGTCAGACCAGGCCACTTTCTTCTAATTATCCACGCTCCAATCTCGATCTTGGACCCATTTCATGTGTTGTTGGCGATGACGTGCAATGAGCATGGGGACCCAGATGGTTCTTCGGCTACGAAGGCCCATGTACAAAAGGCTGCGATGAACTGTGTGCTGTGACACATTGCCCTGATAACCACTGTTGTAGCTGCGGGGGATTTGTCACACTGTGGCCCTGCGGTCGCTGTGAACAATGCGCGACAGTCTCCGCTCCCCTCTGGCACCAATGAGCTGCGAACGACACACGGCTGGACAACGGTTCGTCGTTTGGCCATTTGTGCACCACTTTTGATACGTACTCACTAAAGCGGCATGTGAACAACTCACAAGCCGTGCTGCTTCCCAGATAGTAGTTCCGAGGCGCCATGCTATCAAAATTTGTCCTGTATCAAACTCGGATAAATCGGCAGCTTTTCCCATTCTGACTACGAACACTCTACTAACTAAAAGCCAGTCCTCGGGTTGTATGTATACTGCCGTGTGAACTTCACCTAAGCCACCGTTCGGTCTCCAGGCGCGCTCATCTCTCTAGGCTGGGGGTGGTCATAATGGAATAACTCATCGGTGTACATAGCTTTATATATATAGAATTTAGTAGCGCCTAACCCCAATTTTTTTATGTGTGGGAGCATATGCTCTTCCACCAAACTTTATATATATATATATCGCATTGTGGCCAACAGGAATGGCTCGCCATTGGTCCTGAAAAGCTACTGCCTAATGGGCCTGTAGTTCCCAACAACATCAACGTCACCCTTTTTATGTAGCAATAGTGTATATATAACTAAACAGATCATCCTTGTCAACCATTATCAATCCACTAAATTTCTCTACTACATTAGCCCCTCAGTCACAAGATCTCAATCCAATGGAACATTTATGGAATGAAATCGAAAGGAGCATCAGGATCAGGTAGCTGGATCCTCTACCATGAAATCTTCAAGACATGGAAGGCGCAATTCATCGCATTTGAGCTAATATACCCCAAGCCACTTAACAACATTTGATAGAGTCCGTATCAAGACGAATTCAAGCAGTATTAAGGGGTCTTCAAGAGCTGGAGGGTGCAATTCATTGCATTTGGGCTAATATAACCCAAGCCGGTTACCGACATTTAACAGATTCCATACCAAGAAGAACTGAAGCAGTATTAAGGGGTCTTCAAGAGCTGGAAGGTACAATTCATCGCATTTGGGCTAATATACTCCAAGCCAGTTACCGACATTTAATACCAAGATGAATTCAAGCGGTATTAAGGGATTTTCAAGAGGTGGAGGGTGCAATTCATCGCATTTGGGCTAATATACTCCAAGCCAGTTACCGACATTTAATACCAAGACGAATTCAAGCAGTATTAAGGGGTCTTCAAGAGCTGGAAGGTACAATTCATCGCATTTGGACTAATATACTCCAAGCCAGTTACCGACATTTAATACCAAGACGAATTCAAGCAGTATTAAGGGATTTTCAAGAGCTGGAGGGTGCAATTCATCGCATTTGGGCTAATATACTCCAAGCCAGTTACCGACATTTAATACCAAGACGAATTCAAGCAGTATTAAGGGGTCTTCAAGAGCTGGAAGGTACAATTCATCGCATTTGGACTAATATACTCAAAGCCAGTTACCGACATTTAATACCAAGACGAATTCAAGCAGTATTAAGGGGTCTTCAAGAGCTGGAAGGTACAATTCATCGCATTTGGACTAATATACTCCAAGCCAGTTACCGACATTTAATACCAAGACGAATTCAAGCAGTATTAAGGGATTTTCAAGAGCTGGAGGGTGCAATTCATCGCATTTGGACTAATATACTCCAAGCCAGTTACCGACATTTAATACCAAGACGAATTCAAGCAGTATTAAGAGATTTTCAAGAGCTGAAGGGTGCAATTCATCGCATTTGGGCTAATATACTCCAAGCCAGTTACCGACATTTAATACCAAGACGAAATCAAGCAGTATTAAGGGGTCTTCAAGAGCTGGAAGGTACAATTCATCGCATTTGGACTAATATACTCCAAGCCAGTTACCGACATTTAATACCAAGACGAATTCAAGCAGTATTAAGGGGTCTTAAAGAGCTGGAAAGTACAATTCATCGCATTTGGACTAATATACTCCAAGCCAGTTACCGACATTTAATACCAAGACGAATTCAAGCAGTATTAAGGGGTCTTCAAGAGCTGGAAGGTACAATTAATCGCATTTGGGCTAATATACTCCAAGCCAGTTACCGACATTTAATACCAAGACGAATTGAAGCAGTATTAAGGGGTCTTCAAGAGCTGGAAGGTACAATTCATCGCATTTGGACTAATATACTCCAAGCCAGTTACCGACATTTAATACCAAAACGAATTCAAGCAGTATTAAGGGATTTTCAAGAGCTGGAGGGTGCAATTCATCGCATTTGGACTAATATACTCCAAGCCAGTTACCGACATTTAATACCAAGACGAATTCAAGCAGTATTAAGGGATTTTCAAGAGCTGGAGGGTGCAATTCATCGCATTTGGGCTAATATACTCCAAGCCAGTTACCGACATTTAATACCAAGACGAATTCAAGCAGTATTAAGGGATTTTCAAGAGCTGGAGGGTGCAATTCATCGCATTTGGACTAATATACTCCAAGCCAGTTACCGACATTTAATACCAAGACGAATTCAAGCAGTATTAAGGGATTTTCAAGAGCTGGAGGGTGCAATTCATCGCATTTGGGCTAATATACTCCACGCCAGTTACCGACATTTAATACCAAGACGAATTCAAGCAGTATTAAGGGGTCTTCAAGAGCTGGAAGGTACAATTCATCGCATTTGGACTAATATACTCCAAGCCAGTTACCGACATTTAATACCAAGACGAATTCAAGCAGTATTAAGGGATTTTCAAGAGCTGGAGGGTGCAATTCATCGCATTTGGGCTAATATACTCCAAGCCAGTTACCGACATTTAATACCAAGACGAATTCAAGCAGTATTAAGGGGTCTTCAAGAGCTAGAGGGTGCAATTCATTGCATTTGGGCTAATATAACCCAAGCCGGTTACCGACATTTAACAGATTCCATACCAAGAAGAACTGAAGCAGTATTAAGGGGTCTTCAAGAGCTGTAAGGTACAATTCATCGCATTTGGACTAATATACTCCAAGCCAGTTACCGACATTTAATACCTAGACGAATTCAAGCGGTATTAAGGGATTTTCAAGAGGTGGAGGGTGCAATTCATCGCATTTGGGCTAATATACTCCAAAGCCAGTTACCGACATTTAATACCAAGACGAATTCAAGCAGTATTAAGGGGTCTTCAAGAGCTGGAAGGTACAATTCATCGCATTTGGACTAATATACTCCAAGCCAGTTACCGACATTTAATACCAAGACGAATTCAAGCAGTATTAAACGGTCTTCAAGAGCTGGAAGGTACAATTCATCGCATTTGGACTAATATACTCCAAGCCAGTTACCGACATTTATTACCAAGACGAATTCAAGCAGTATTAAGGGATTTTCAAGAGCTGGAGGGTGCAATTCATCGCATTTGGGCTAATATACTCCAAGCCAGTTACCGACCTTTAATACCAAGACGAATTCAAGCAGTATTAAGGGGTCTTCAAGAGCTGGAAGGTACAATTCATCGCATTTGGACTAATATACTCCAAGCCAGTTACCGACATTTAATACCAAGACGAATTCAAGCAGTATTAAGGGATTTTCAAGAGCTGGACGGTGCAATTCATCGCATTTGGGCTAATATACTCCAAGCCAGTTACCGACATTTAATACCAAGACGAATTCAAGCACTATTAAGGGGTCTTCAAGAGCTGGAAGGTACAATTCATCGCATTTGGACTAATATACTCCAAGCCAGTTACCGACATTTAATACCAAGACGAATTCAAGCAGTATTAAGGGATTTTCAAGAGCTGGAGGGTGCAATTCATCGCATTTGGGCTAATATACTCCAAGCCAGTTACCGACATTTAATACCAAGACGAATTCAAGCAGTATTAAGGGGTCTTCAAGAGCTGGAAGGTACAATTCATCGCATTTGGACTAATATACTCCAAGCCAGTTACCGACATTTAATACCAAGACGAATTCAAGCAGTATTAAGGGGTCTTAAAGAGCTGGAAAGTACAATTCATCGCATTTGGACTAATATACTCCAAGCCAGTTACCGACATTTAATACCAAGACGAATTCAAGCAGTATTAAGGGGTCTTCAAGAGCTGGAAGGTACAATTAATAGCATTTGGGCTAATATACTCCAAGCCAGTTACCGACATTTAATACCAAGACGAATTCAAGCAGTATTAAGGGGTCTTCAAGAGCCGGAAGGTACAATTAATCGCATTTGGGCTAATATACTCCAAGCCAGTTACCGACATTTAATACCAAGACGAATTCAAGCAGTATTAAAGGGGTCTTCAAGAGCTGGAAGGTACAATTCATCGCATTTGGACTAATATACTCCAAGCCAGTTACCGACATTTAATACCAAGACGAATTCAAGCAGTATTAAGGGATTTTCAAGAGCTGGAGGGTGCAATTCATCGCATTTGGACTAATATACTCCAAGCCAGTTACCGACATTTAATACCAAGACGAATTCAAGCAGTATTAAGGGATTTTCAAGAGCTGGAGGGTGCAATTCATCGCATTTGGGCTAATATACTCCAAGCCAGTTACCGACATTTAATACCAAGACGAATTCAAGCACTATTAAGGGATTTTCAAGAGCTGGAGGGTGCAATTCATCGCATTTGGACTAATATACTCCAAGCCAGTTACCGACATTTAATACCAAGACGAATTCAAGCAGTATTAAGAGATTTTCAAGAGCTGGAGGGTGCAATTCATCGCATTTGGGCTAATATACTCCAAGCCAGTTACCGACATTTAATACCAAGACGAATTCAAGCAGTATTAAGGGGTCTTCAAGAGCTGGAAGGTACAATTAATCGCATTTGGGCTAATATACTCCAAGCCAGTTACCGACATTTAATACCAAGACGAATTCAAGCAGTATTAAGGGGTCTTCAAGAGCTGGAAGGTACAATTAATCGCATTTGGGCTAATATACTCCAAGCCAGTTACCGACATTTAATACCAAGACGAATTCAAGCAGTATTAAGGGGTCTTCAAGAGCTGGAAGGTACAATTCATCGCATTTGGACTAATATACTCCAAGCCAGTTACCGACATTTAATACCATGACGAATTCAAGCAGTATTAAGGGGTCTTAAAGAGCTAGAAAGTACAATTCATCGCATTTGGACTAATATACTCCAAGCCAGTTACCGACATTTAATACCAAGACGAATTCAAGCAGTATTAAGGGGTCTTCAAGAGCTGGAAGGTACAATTAATCGCATTTGGGCTAATATACTCCAAGCCAGTTACCGACATTTAATACCAAGACGAATTCAAGCAGTATTAAGGGGTCTTCAAGAGCTGGAAGGTACAATTCATCGCATTTGGACTAATATACTCCAAGCCAGTTACCGACATTTAATACCAAGACGAATTCAAGCAGTATTAAGGGATTTTCAAGAGCTGGAGGGTGCAATTCATCGCATTTGGGCTAATATACTCCAAGCCAGTTACCGACATTTAATACCAAGACGAATTCAAGCAGTATTAAGGGGTCTTCAAGAGCTGGAAAGTACAATTCATCGCATTTGGGCTAATATACTCCAAGCCAGTTACCGACATTTAATACCAAGACGAATTCAAGCAGTATTAAGGGATTTTCAAGAGTTGGAGGGTGCAATTCGTCGCATTTGGGCTAATATACTCCAAGCCAGTTACCGACATTTAATACCAAGACGAATTCAAGCAGTATTAAGGGGTCTTCAAGAGCTGGAAGGTACAATTAATCGCATTTGGGCTAATATACCTCAAGCCACTTCAGATATTTTACCAAGACGAATTCAAGCAGTGTTAAGGGCGAAAGGTGGCCCAACAACGTACTAACCAGGTGGTTATACTATTTTGACCACACAATGTATATCCACATTAAAGCTGACTTCATTTCGCGTTTCGCGAGAAGTTCTAATAATATGAAATTTATAAGAGAAGTAAGCATTAAAAATCAAACGGTTTCAACTCATGTAAGGCAAAAAAAAAAAAAAAAAATTACGAAAATTACAAACAAGACAGGTGAGAAACGATATTTCGAAAGAGTACGCGCGCGCGCGCGCGCGCGCGTGTGTGTGTGTGTTTGTGTGCGTGTGCCATAGGCGTGAAGAGAATGAAAAAAGAAACTAAAGATTTGAAGATGATGAAAGCGAAAGCTATTCTACAATGAATTGCACATTTATACCACGTCTGAAAGTTGTAAAGTGGATTATGGAGAGAAATACGACGTTTGTGTTCTTCTGGCAAAGCGAAAAAAAAATAAAAAGGAAGAATTCACGACGTTGATACAAAGACAGGGAGAACTACACAGGGTTACTGATAGCTCAGAGCGGCTGTTCTATTATGCTGCGCCATTTCTTTTTTGGGATTTAGAGACCAACATGAGTAACTCTCTGAGGGCTACAAGGAGTGGTCCGTTCTTAATATATCATCATCATTGCCAACCATTATCAGCCCACTGCTTGATGAAGGTCTCACCAAGTTTCTTCCACAACAGTCTATCTTGAGCCAGTCTTCCTGATATTATTCCGGCATGTTTTCGAAATTCATTCACCCATCTCCCACATGGTCTTCTTCTGAGTCTTTTCCTGTCCCTTGGTATCCACTATCCAGTCTAAAATATCGGTTGTCCATCGATGGTCGTGTCTAAACCTTCTCGACAGGTGTCCACGACAAAAACACCCTGATGACAGATTCCACATCCACCACTCAAGCAAAGTGCTGTCCTTGTAGGAAATGAGCGATGGAGCGGAAGAGTTGTAATCGGATGAAGCAAGTTCTAGACTGCATAGAGGATGGGGATTTGACCCCAACCCCTTTTAATTCCTGTAGTTCTCGGCGGCCCACTCTGGAGGTGTGACATTGGGCATTATCCACTTGCATTAATGCCAGCTTCCTACTGATGAGCGCTGGGTAGCGTTGGTGCAGAGCATCATGGACCACTCTGGAGGTGTGACTTGAGACATTATCCAATTGCAGAAACGCATGCGTCCTACTTATGAGCGCTGGGTAGCGTTGGCGCAGAGCATCATGGAAGTGTGACTTGGGGCATTATCCACTTGCAGAAATGCCCGCTTCCTACTAATGGGAGCTGCGTAGCGTTGGCACAGAACATCATGGACCACTCTGGAAGTATTACTTTGGGCATTATCCACTGGCAGTAATGCCCGCTTCCTATTGATGAGCGCTAGGTAGCAGTGGCAAAAAACTACATGGACCAATCTGGAGATGTGATCTGGGGCGTTATCTATTTGCAGCAACGCCTGCTTCCTATTGATGAGCGCTAGGAGGAGTTAACGCAGAGCATGGTGGACCCGCTGTAGTTGTTCGGGATAAAGATTCTCTCTTCTCATTTCAAGTGAGCACTTTTGAAGTCACGTGACGTCACTCGTGTCGGCTACGCCAACAAGTTATTTGGCACCCCTACTTCTCTGTCCCAAGCAGCATTCCTATTGTGAGTCTCTAGGCTCCATCTAACGGCACTTCGCTTTTTTTGAATGCTTAAGGACCACTATGAGCAACTTGATGGGCTATGAGCAGTTGCCTATCCTGAATTTAGGGCCAATGGTTCCAGCGAAGGGAGAGAGCCAAGGCCTTACAGCAAACACAAGTTCCGTGCATCACCGGAGTCGAACCTGGACCCATCTCGGACAAATGGTCAGAAGCAAGCGCTTAGACCATTAGGCTACCGCGGCGGCTTCGTTTGTGTGGCGGGGCTCTAAAAGCTGGCATTCTGCATTTTCTCAGTCGCCTAACTTTCCTATTTTGACCCTCTAAGTTCCATCTGATGTCACTTTGTTTCTAATACGTGGCAAAAAGGGTTGTACAGCTTAAGGCAAATTTGTCTAAACTTTCTCTGTGGGCATAAACCATAGTAACTGATAGTTGAGTACGTGATGGTTGTGATTCTGGTGGATTTGCAGCCATAATCGCGTCTCATCATGACTAGGTTTATCCATTAAATGGGAACAATAAGATTTTCAAGACCTAAACTGTGACCTCTTACAATCATTTTGGAACTGTTACTTTTTGTCATTGGTCATAACGGTCACGTGATTTCAGACCCATCTCCAATGGCTGTCCATTTCCCCCAGAGGATGCCCTCTTTCTTTTCCCACAGTAGAATTCCTTCTTTCTTTTCCCACAGCAGGATATCTTCTCTCATTCCCACAGTAGATATAGTAGTAGAATTCCTTCTTTCATTTCCCACAGCTTGAGGCTTTCTGTCATTTTCCACAATAGATATGGGAGAATTCCTTCTTTCCCACAGAAGGATGCTTTCTTTCATTTTCCACAGCAGGATGCCTTTCATTTCCCACAGCAGGATGCCTTCTTTCTTCATTTCTCACAGCAAGATGCATTCCTTCAACATGTCAACGCCCAGTCTAATCGCTCTCATTTTGCAAATGACTGATTGGAGCTTCATTTCAGCGAGCGCTTGAATTGACTTCTCACTCTTCGGATTTGAACCCAATTGATCATGTGTGGAACGAAGTGGAGCAGTTTATTCGAGCTTTAAACCCACCACCTGTAGCTCTTAATTATTTACGGACACATCGAATAATGAGCCGCAGTACCACATTGAACCTTCCCAACAAATAGTAAAGTTCATGGCATGAAGTGTTGCCGCTGTTCTGGGGGCCGAAACGTTAGTTCTACGTTATAAGGTTAAATTCTACATGTATAATAAAATGTGTTTTCAGAGTACATTTCCAAGAACAATGGAAACGTCTTTTTAACCGATCAGTCTCAACTGCGTTTCGCGGAAATGTAAAAAACCATCAGACGAAGCCTTGAAGATGAGATCTCCACCAGAGTTGGAAACGGGTCAAAAATTTCGGACCCGGACGTTACATAAATGGACCCGACCCGGATCCGTAACTGACTCGGGCAAATCTGCTTTGAACTATATATATTTATCCCAATAACTGCTTGATATTTAATAACTGAAATCCTTTTTTAATAATAAAATTTGGATACTTGCTAAATTTTAGTGCCATTTTAATTGCCACTATTTTCGTAATCCAGAAGTAATGACTAACTATGACCGTGACCATTACACAAATGTATTTTTTAAATATATTTAGATTGTTCACTCTTTCCACGCTTTGATGGAGGTGCGCATACTTTCATATCTCCGTTAGGTTTTTGGTTCCGTAATCTTTTATTACACCGTCGACATCTTTCTTTGTAATTATACACTTTCCACATTTTGAGCAACAAGCAACACCAAACAACACAGAATTATTCACTGGTTCGTTAATGAGACGAAACAATTTCCAGCATTCACTCTTTCCCTTGTGGTTTTCAACAAGCACGTATTTGTTGGCCTCGACGCCTTTCTCAACCTCCTTAATATTAAATCCATCCATATTAAGGAGTTTATTTCGACATAACATGTCATTGGAACGTGATGTTAGCACATCAATCGAAAACCTCTGAATGCTCAATGTAAAAGATGCGATGTGAAAAGTAACTCTTAGTCAGACAGTGAACTTCGCACGGAGAGAGTGAATCAGCGGAGAAGCAGGCGAATGGCGTTTGCCTGTACCTTGCCCTGGACAACCGCACTGCAAAACAAAGCAAAGGAAGTATATTTTTACGATATGGTGTCGGTGTGTCTGACTTCGGTCGGTGGAAATCTTCGTTGCTTTAAGAAAGAGACAATCTTTTTGCATGGCAAATTATTATTCACTCCGTGGGCGCCAGTATCGACTATAGAATTCCACAACGTGCATTTTTCTATGGAATATATTTTTCTCTTTTCAAAAATAAAACGGGAATAAAACCTGGTCAGGAACACCTTGACCCGAGCCGTTGGGCCCGCAAGAAATTGTCGACCCGTTGACCATAACCCGTTGACCCGTGACCCGTGACCCGTTTCCATCTCTGATCACCACCACACACCGATTAAGAAGAGTGGTTCGCGAACAAGCACATTCACAGCTCTTTTTGGCAAAATGCCTAAACGAGTAAGAGCTTAGGAGACCCACTCACCGTTCGTTCACCAATGAATCCCCGCTCACACCATTCAGACGAATAGCCCTCATGTTTAATTTTCTCCCGTTCTTAAGTTTCACCATATTTCCTAGCTGTCTGCTGATTGCTCACTCACATGACGGTTGACACTTGTTAATTCTCGACGTTACTTTGATTATTGGGAATTAGTTTCCGAACTTATGCTAGCGGAAGGAAGTTAAACGTCTTGTGACGTCAGTGTGAGCCGCAGTAATGGCATATTGAATGATCAGTCACAGTAGTGAGAGCGAAATATTCTTCAGTCACGGTGGAATCATTCGTCGTAAACGAATTATTCGCGAATGGTCCATCTTGAATACGCAACACTCAACTCAAATGACGATGCCCTTCGCGGGTCATGGAATACGAGAACAGCTTTGGGCAAATTCCCTGGGGTTAAGGTGGACGACTAGTGATTTTGTTTCCTATACTTCCAATGGGCAAACTGCTGTACACATTTTCTTCACAATTAATGAGTTCCCAAGGATGAAAATTTGAACATCGATTAAAATAACTTCATATTATAACTTGGTATACTTAATATTTTTCAAAACATAACCATAATTAAGCAATCGAACATTTCTTTGTTCGCTGACGTCATCAATGTACAAGTGGTGCCATCTTTTTTCTGATCTCAACACCACCAAAGGAAAAGTTATTGATTTTAATGTAATTATGATTATGTTTTAGAAAATATTAAGTATTACAAGTTATAATATGAAGTTATTTTAATCGATGTTAAAATTTTCATCCTTGGGAACGCATTAATTGTGAAGAAAATGTGTACAGCAGTTTACCCATTGGAAGTATAGGAAGCAAAATCACTAGACGTCCACCTTAATAGGGGACATTATTTTCAGATGCAAATTTATTTAGTGTTCCGGAGTTTGCTTTTCAAGAATTGAAGGTAATTTCTTAAAAATATATGGAGACTCTAAACATAGGAAGAGTGTCGGAGTGATCTATGTTAAGGTGGTTCCACCTAAAATCTCTACCTTATGTTTCCAATGGTAAAACTTCTTTACAAATTTTTTTTGCAATTAATGTATTCCCAAGGATGAAAATTTGCACATCGATAAAACTAACTTTAAGTCATAGCACGGAATACTTAATACTTGCTAAAACATAAACATAATTATATTATAAATCAATCAGTTTTCTTTGAGTAACGTTCAAACCTCTTAACAGATGGCGCGACCTGTACATTGATGACGTCAGTAGTCAAACAAATGCTGGATTGCTTAATTTGGTTATGTTTTAGCAAGTATTAAGTATCCCATGCTGTAACTTAAAGTTAGTTTTATCGATGTGCAAATTTTCATCCTTGGGAACACATTAATTGCAAAGAAAATATGTAAAGAAGTTTTACCATTGGAAACATAAGGCAGAGATTTCAGGTGGAACTACCTTAAACAAATTCGAAACACATTAAAAACAAACAAGCTCGTGGGCTGTTGAAAGTGGCATCGTTCCGGTCGGAGTAAATTACATTAACGATAAACAGCGTTCTACAAAATAAAGTGACGGATCCATTTCTCCATTTATATGAACGCAGTAAGGAGAGAGATTAACGTAAAAACAGGACGGAAAGAAATACGCGATATATCTCTGGAGGCATGCCAAAACAAGCCAACATCAAAAAGCGACAGAGAAAAAAAATGGAAAGCCTTCTCTTTTTAAGATTGCATTACACGGCCCTTTAGCTCAATATCTACATAACGCTCAGATGGTTTGATGGCCTACAATAGAAATTCGACACTCCCAAAAGAAAAAGCCAAGCCCTACTGGAGGCAAAAAGAAAAAAAAAAACTATTCTGAATCGAAAAAGTAGCTACCACAATACGCCTCATGAATAGCAAATCGAGTCACTCTTTCTGAGCAGACACATCCCGCGGTGACCAGAAATACAGAGAAACCAGACACACATACACGACATTTTAGAGATATATCCATGAGATCAACGGGGAGGGGGAGTTTTGAGAGCATGTTGGGAGGGGGGGGGGACATCCCAAGCAAAATCCTAAGACGTGTTCCGACTAGACTACTCCTGTGAATGAGTGTACGAACTCGATAAAGGAAACACTTCTCTGACACATGATCCGTCTGATGTTTTTCTTTTGTTTTTGCGGGCACGTAACCTTTTCCTTCTTCTTGAGAAAGAATCTTCTGAAGAGCATTTGCAACTAAAAGAAGAAACACCGCCAATAAAGAAAAAAGTGCAAAACTGTTCGGGAAATTTAAAGTTCCAGAAAAGAAGGTGGCACTTTTGGGATTATTAGATTTTTCGAAGTGGAAATTTTCAGAAGTGGGGGAATCAACCGCGTTTTCTTTAAAAATTTAGTGCGATCGTTTTCTTCGATGCTATTGGGCTAAGTTTTTCAAACTCCTGAGAGCAAATAGGTCCTTTTTTTTTGTGTGAAACTGTTTACAAGGATATAAGTTCTTTTATGTTCTCTAAGCGCGTTATTATGCATCGATCAAATACTAGTAAGAACCTCGCTTTTGGGCTTAGCGACATCCTCGTGCATCAAAAATTAAGTCGGCCGTCCCTAATTTAGAGCCACCAGCAGAGCCGTAGCTAGCAGGAGGATGGAAGAGGCTAAGTCTCCCCCCTGGGTAAAATGCACGTCGTTGCAAATTCTTTGAAGTTTTGGTGGTTTATGAAAATGACTTTTGTGTTTCATTATAAGCATAAATACTTTATTTTGTCGTACATTATACTTTAAAAAAAAAAAAAAAAAAAGAAGTGATACAGAACGAACGTAGAATAACAACAAGAAAATTACTTTTCGAAGTGAATCAGTAGGAGCAGCCAGGGTTTGTTGGTTGTTATGGGCCAGGGAACAGAAATGCCTTCTCCCCTTTCGGAGAATGGTAAAATTTTAAGAACATCACACACACAAAAAAAAGAACAACCCAGGTAGGATCAGTTCCGACTGAGCCGTCAGTTTGGAACGTAGGACTACGATTTGCAGATCGGAGAGTTGAAATGAGCTAGTCGAGTATGGTTTCAAACCGCTTATTTAGCCAACATAGGTCAATGATATGAAAAGTAGCTTATATAATTTTTACAAATATGCTGGATACATCGTGAACACAAAGCAGATCGATACACGAATTACCCAACGTGGTGCTCTGTCTTCTTGGGCTTCTTACATTCCTCATCACTTGCTCTTGCCTCTCATTTTGACTTCCTCCACTTTCGCTTGCAGCATTGTCGAGCATGTTAATCCGTTCACACAAAAACAATTTTCAAAACTTTTAGTTCAAACCACTGCGGCTTTATACAGCCAGTGTCTTCTCTATATATCCTTCCTTTACGGGTACACATACACATTAAGACAATGGTCAGGAATCTACTTCCGCGTGCATCAAATGTTATTGCATGCTATGCATTCTTTCTGCGATGTCACATATTTGATTTTAAATTTCTTAATGCAATCGATGAAATGCTAATAAATAATAAGTTTCTACACATTAAAAATGTTTTCCATAAATTTGGAATTTCGAAAGATACACTCTCATTACATATATTCGTCGCAGACAGAATTTCAATTGATTCTGTTATAGCCGATTCATATCTCGTTGTGTATGTTGCAACGCACTTCGATTCTTCCCAATCAGGTCTCGCCCCTTCAAACAGTTTATCTCTTGTCGGGGGTGGGGTGTGTGAGGGGGGGGGGGGAGGCAGTGCATTCTACAAATTTCTTTTGTGTTCTTGTATGCGAACCTTTTTTTTGTTAGTCCAACATACGATTTCGTATTTCCATCAGGGTATTTTAGGGGTACTGAGTAAATACCCGCTTTATCCCATATTTCTCCTCTATCCTGGGAGCTTTTATAGTTTCGCAATGAGCCATTTATTGATAGTGCCGTGCGGATCCCAACATTACATTGAAATTTCTTTAATAACTTTTTGAAGAAAAAGGTGATTCTTGGTACATAGGGTATTGCTCCTACGAAATTCAGTTTCTTATCATTCGGCGTTATGTCCTTTCTCTCTCTCTCTATTTACTTGTTTTCATATGGTCTCTATAGTTTTCCGATTGTATCCCGCTTGTAAACCTTCATTCATAACGTTTTTAATTTCTTTCGTACGAAGGGATTCATTCGAACATACCAAGAACGCTCTATGAAATCTTGTCCGGAAGGCTGCCATCTTGTATGACCATAGGACATATGAACTTGGGCTCATGAAATTATTCAGCGGCTTGTAAGTCAGATAATATCAGTGTCAGCAAAAGAGAGATAATAGCATTTGACGCACGCGGAAGTAGATTCCTGACCATTGCCTTAATGTTTATGTGTACCTTTTGTTTATATTTCAAATTATGTAACTTATTCTTAGCAGTTGCATGAAGCCTTGAAACAGCCCTCCGTTGAGGTGCGAAAGCTCGGCTAATGGAAAAATGAATAATTAGTTACACCTAAATACGGAAGTAATTTATTCATAGGTATGGGTGTATAATATTTTATTGGAAAAAACATACTTAAGGATATCGAATGGAGAACATAAAATACGTCTAATAACACAAATACAAATTTTGAAGATGACAATCCGTTTTTTGGTGTAAATATGACAAGGATTGTAAGTCAGATAATATCCGAAAACTTGAAAATTTCGTCGTTCTAGAGCGGGAATCGAACCCTCGTCTCCCAGATAGCGCCCGAGTATGCTAACCACTACACCACCCAGAACGACCAAGTCTCAAGTTTCCGATTAATTTGAATACAATCATCACAGGATTCGCTAGTCGAAGCAACCGACATTCATGTTTAGTGAATCTGGAGGTTAGGAATCTTATCCCATTATTGCCCAGAGGAGCAGATAAATCATGAATGGAATACGGGATTACACCACATAATACAAATTTTGAAGATGACAATCCGTTTTTTGGAGTAAATATGACAAGGATGGTAAGTCAGATAATATCCGAAAACTTAAAATTTCGTCGTCCAGGAGAGGGAATCGAACCCGCATCTCCCAAATAGCGCCCGGGTATGCTAACCACTACACCACTCAGAACTACGAAGTCTCAAGTTTTCGATTATAAGGTGAAATCCCGTATTCCATTCATGATACGTCTAATAACATTTATTTTCTCTAATATACGGGGTGAGGCTGTTGACTCCGTTGACTCAAAAATCCTACTCTCGCGATATTAAGCCTTATTTCTTCCTAAATCTCTTACGCGCGCTTTCCTAAAATCTTTCACTTCCCAGTGATTAAAACTACGCAGTCGTCGGCTAACCGGACTGAATATTTCCTCGCCGCTTTCGGGACTCGAGTTCACTACTTTCGCACTCTTCGCAAAGTTACACACCTTCTCATCTCGATTCTCCGTGATCACTCTGGTCCCCCACTAAATTTTTTGCCTCTTTCTTTAAACCCGCTCTGCCCTAGGGCGAAAACTAAAAGCAATCCCACCTACTGCAATCAATCCTTCTGTCCCCACCTTACTCTCTGGCCTGGGACGTCCCCTAAACCAAACTAAATGCTCCACGATTTTAAAATTTTCGTAAAAGTGAAAATCTTCTTCGGATTTCTTTCGATTAACGGGAACAGGTACTTAATATGTTGGTCTTTCGTAAAAGCGAAGTGGCGTAATCCGTACTTTCGGAAAGCGGGGGAAATACCTGTAATTTGCTACTTCAGCGCCTTTAAGAAGAAAAAAAAAACGAAATTGTTGATTGTGAAGAGAGATAAATTTGCATGTAATTCATGAGATGCTGGACAAACGAAATCAAAAATTTAGGCGGATTTACGATTTGGTTTCTAAGAGTGAACCCAGCAATTCCAGAACAGCGAACGCAGACAAACGGAACGATGAAAAATACGATGAGAGTGGGAACAAGAATTAAGCCCTTGTCAACAAGTGGGCTTTCTCAGGAAAAATTCATTATTTACGGACATATCCCACAGTTCTTTGCAAATGGTTTTCTCCGCAATAACATGCTGAGGCAGAAGAGAATGAGGAACACGGGGAAGTAGGTCGATTTTCAGGAAGAAACATTCCAGACATCAACAAGGAAGGCAGCGGTTGTCATAGCAACTCCCGGGTTCCATGTATCAACGGGGCTCCACCGTGGAATAATTGAAAAGAGGATTAGTGGAAGACATCTGGATTGATGGCTTTCTTTTTTCTTCTTTTTTATTATTTTTTTTTTTTTTTGCAAATCCTAAACTACATCCCACTTTAAGTTGGCTCATGGGGGCGCAGTGGGGGCGATATCTTGGAAACACTGAATTGATCTTTGATTTCCCCTTAGACCATAGAATATTTGTCAAGGCATTTAAGAAAGCAATGTTTTATCTTTCACCCCTTGACAGAGTATATCGCACAGCCAATTTCAGCAGTAGTAGTTCATGATTTTTCCGGCAAGAGCTGTTGTTTGCATTGATCGACTGTACATGACATTTTTTTCAGTGTCAGCAAAAGTTTTGTTTCATCAGCGATACGCAAAGTTCGGATCTTTCTAAAACACGTCAATGACTTTTCCACTGGGGTTACACAGTACTGGTTGTGAAAACTGCAACACAAAGAAAGAATCGCGATATTCAAATGAAATTTATATCACAAATTCCTCAAGCCGGTGGCGCAGTAGCCTAAGCGATGGCTTCTGATCGTTCCTCCGAAAGGGGTCCGGGTTCAAATCCCGATGAGGCATGGATGTTGTGTTTGTCTTACGGCACGGACTCTCTCTGCCTTCCCTGGAACCAGTGACCCTAAATTAGGGACGGGCGACTACTTATAGCCCATTGAATTACTCACGGTGGTCGTTAAACCTCCAATAAAAAAAAAAAAACAGTGTTGCTGATCTCCGGGTGGAAGCGCGAAACTCTGTTTTTCAACCGTTGAAGCACTTCCACGTAAAATGCAGCATTGACCGTTTGTCCAGGTGGTACGGACTCCTTATGGACAACCCCTTAACAGTCAAAGAAGACAATGAGCATCGATTTCATCTTCGATTTGCACATTCGAGCCTTCTTTGGTCGAGGAGACTCGGGAGTGTGCCACTCTGAGCTCTGTCTTTTCGTCTCCGGATCGTACTCGAAGACCCACGTTTCATCACCTGTCATCACTTTCTCCAAAAAACCAGGTTCACTCCTAACGCGGTCCACAAGCTCACGAGAAATCGACACACGGTTGTTCCTCTGTTCATCGGTCAAAACCTTAGGAACCAATTTGGCGCAAACTTTCCGCATCTGCAATTCTTGCGTGATGATTTCTTACACAATGGATTTCGAGAGTCCCACATGCTCTGCTAGCAATCTAACTCTCAGACATCGGTCAGAGACCAAAACCGCTTTCACCTTTCCCACATTGTCCGAAGCGTGAGACATTGAAGGGCACCCTGGGTGTGGCTCATCCTCGACGCTCTCTCTTCCCTCTGTGAACGTTTTGTGGTACCGAAACACTTGTGCTTTCGATAAGGCATCCTTCCCGTAATCTTTCTGTATCATAGCAAGCTTCCCGGTCGCGGATATTTCAAGTTTAACACAAAACTTTACCACGTAACACTGTTCGACACTCTTCTGTGTTTTGACCGTTACGCTACGCCTACACAGCTGTCCACTACGCAAGCGATCCTCACTCTGTAAAAGCTCAGAGCCAACTGACGAGACATCGATCGTTTACCTAACATACCCCGCCACCCGTCACGCCCGGAGACTCCGCCCTCCGGCCCTTCTGATTGGCCCAGGAAAAGTGGTCTCATTACTTTTCGGACAAACCTTGTAGGTCAAGGAAGAAGTTGTATTTGCCGTGCATGGAAGAGGTCTTGGACATTCCGGGCCACATGTGGTCGAGCATTATCATGTTGGAACATAACACCGAGAAAATTTTGAAGGAAGGGTACGACATCTGCACACAAAACATCCCTGATGTACCGCTCACTGCTGAGGGTTCTCTCAATTCGTATCAGGCGATATCGCGAATTGAATCCACTCGCGTCCTAAAGCATGATGCTTAGCGTTGGGTTGATATGACACTTCAAGGTGTTGTTCACCACGATGTCTTGGAACATGTATGTGACCATTATGGTACACCAAGTTGAATCGGAACACGACCCGTTGCCAATCAACGCGCCAATGGCTGCGTTCGAGACTCTATTGCAGTCTAAGGCGTCTGTGGTGGAAGATCAAAGGAATGCGCAGCAAGCGACCAGTCCTCTGTTAAGCAGAAGACGTCGAACACTTCTGGAGGACAAAGCCTGACCAGTGGAAGTGTTTTACTGTTGTGCTAACACTGTTGATGTCACTGTGCGATCGGTCACTGCCATGCGGTGGAGATATCTGTCATCCCACGCAGTCGTGCGCTTTTGCGGTCCATTTCCCTGATTTCTGTGCGCCCGAGCCTGATGTGTCCACTGACACCACATTGACATTACTATACTGGTCTCTCGTCCCGTAAGAGTGGCAAGTTTGTGAAAAAAAATCCAGCTTCTTTCTTCCCAACAATCCTTCCACGCTCAATGTCCGTCAGGTGTTCACAATGCGACCTTCTTCGGCAACAGGGCGTAGTGAGACACAAAAGATATCCTTTCGACTGAATGTCGGCTCTACACTAATTGCAACAGCAGATCAGATCAGATCATATGTAGAGGATTTTAGGAAGGGAGTGTCTTACCCCAGGTCTTAAACAACCTTTAGAAATACGTAACAGTGTTGCGAGATAACGTAGTGTATAGCGGAAAACTGCGCTACAAATCGCGCTACTTTAAAACTAAAGTGAAGAAAAATGTTCTTCGTGTCGAGTGATATTTCCACGATTTCTCGAAGAAAAATGTTCATATCCGATGATACTTCCACGATTTCTTGAAGAGAAATGTTCTTCGTATCAGAAGATATTTCCACAATTTCTTGAAAAATGTTCTTCGTATCAGGTGATATTTCCACAATTTTTGAAGGAAAATGTTCATATCAGATGACACTTCCACGATTTCTTGAAGAAAAATGTTCTTCGTATCAGATAATATTTCCACAATTTCTTGTAAAATGTTCTTCGTATCGGGTGATATTTCCACAATTTTTGAAGGAAAATGTTCTTCATATCAGATAACACTTTCACGATTTCTTGAAGAAAAATGTTCGTCGTATCAGATATTTCCACAATTTCTTGAAAAATGTTTCCAGCTAGCTCCCATGGCCAGCCATGTCTGAAGACAAGCCGGCAAGCGCAGGGATCCTGCCTTTACCGTGGAACGGCACACGGATCCCATACCGGGAGTGACTGTCTGGGGAGCCATTTCCTACGATAGCTGGACACCCATGGTAATCCTCCGTACCACCCTCACGGCTCAACAGTACGTCGACGACATTCTAGAACCTGTTGTGTTGCCATTCCCATCACAGTATCATAGAGCAATTTTTCAGCATGATAATGTCCGGTCACACACTACAGGCTCTTCCAGGCCTGCCTCGCGACACCCTTCCGTGGCCAGCCCGATCGCTCGAACTTTCACCGATCGAACATGTTTGGGACATGATGGGACACCACCTGCGTCCATCCCGGCAAACTGGCCCACAATTTGGACACTACCTGGCATGATATACCTTAGGGCAGTACCTGTGAACTGTATGCGTCTATGCCACACCGGTTAACTGCTAATATCCGAGAATTGTACCACTCTTGCAGCTGTTTTATCGGAATAAACGATCTAAATGCTCTGGGTGTGCAATCATCTCCTTTCCTGTACCTGTATTGGGTTGGTGGGAATGAAAGGTTCGGCAAAGGACCAGCACACGTGGACGGCGAGAACGGAAAAGCAGACAACTTACCTAGGCAAAATAATCCCCCCTCGGCATGGACACATAGTTGCCACCTGTTCGGCAAAGCCATGATCCCGGAACGAAAAAGGTTTGTGTCTGGAACCCGAAGAAGTCATCAACTGCACGTTGAACCTCGTTGTCTGTCGTGAACTGTTTCCTCGACGAAAATGATCCAGATGACGAAACAGATGATAGTCTGTCGGAGACAAGTCCGGAGAATAGGCAGGATGAGACAGTACTTCATAGCCCAAGGCACTTAGTGTCAGCATCGTTCGTTGTGCGACATGAGGGCGGCCGTTGTTTTGGAGCAGAAGAACACCATATTTATTGACCAAAGCCAGTTGTTCCTCCAGCAATTTCCGGTGCATCTGGTGTAATTCAGCACAATAACTTTCTGCAGTGATGGTTTGGCCTCTTGCCAAGAAACTCCGATGAATTATCTCGGCTGTGGACCACCACACAAGGAGCATCATCTTCTTGGTGTGTAGAGGGGGCTTAGGATGACGTCCAGCAAAATGTGCCTTGCTTAACCATTGTGAAGATCGTTTCCGATTATCATAAAGGACCCACATCTCGTCGCAGGTGACGATTCGATGCAGCAGTGGCTCCTGTTTATTCCTGAAAAGCAGAGACGTGCAGACTTCCAAACGCCTAGTGTTGTTGGCAGTTGTCAACTCATGCTGCAGCCACCTGTCGGGCTTTTTGACCTTACCAAGCGCGGCCAGATGCCAAACAACTGTCTTGTGGCTGACACCTACCTCTGCCGTTATCTCACGACCTGGTTTTCTGGGGTCTGCTTCAACCACACGTAACAGAACATCGTCAGAAACAGCAAAAGGTCGGCGACCACGAGCTCCGTTTTTCATGTCCGTATCTCCGCTTCAAAACTTCACAAACGATCGCCGAATGGTTCATTGGTTCGCTGTATTATCCCCAAACGCTTTGTTAACGTTTCGAGCAGCAATTTTTACAGAATGGCCCACTTTAAATACATACAGGAAGATGACTGGCGTCTACATGTTTTCTTTGCAAGTCATGTTCCGTCCAAACAAACCACGCCTGAACCTTGTTGTTCACACACATGCTAGCTATTTATAGTAACTCTGTGACGTAATACCCGCAACACCTGTGGGTGGTTCTAAACTTTCTTGCAGTGAATATCGCGTTTCGGTGTCTTCACCGGGATCTACCCAGTGTTTTTTGCGTTTGGGATTGTCATACCATATCCACTTTTCATCACCCGTAACAATTTTACACAGGAAAGACTTCCTGTATTATTTATTCAAGAGATTCAAACACTTCATGACACACTCATCCTTGTTGACACAGGTCATGTGACACCCATTTTCCTTCCTCCTGAATCTTTCCCATTGCGCGTAAACGATTGGAAATGGTTTGTTGAGTTACCCCCAGTTGTTCAGCAAGTTCTTTTTTGCGTTTGAGACGAATTTTCATTCAGCAATGCTTGCAGTTCCTCACGAGCAACATTCCGCTACGTTCTCGATCGCTGGCATCAAAATCACCTGTTTTAAACAGTCTAAACCAAAACTCACACGTGCTTTTCGATACAATATTCTTTCCCAGAACAGAACAGATCGATGCTCATGCTTTTGCAGCACTTTTCCCTTGACGAAATTCGTAACGAATGTAGTGTCGAATAAATGCAGTATCGCTCGGCACCTTTCACCTACCGATGTGCAAGTGCGTTTGACTCTTGGGCAAACTTCTGTGTCACACTTTATACTCTGGACCAGTTACGGTCACATGACAACAACGCGGGGGAATGTAGGATATGTAAATTAGCAGTATGCGTCACACAAAAAACGCTTTAAAACTTATTTGTACACCTAATACACTGACGGAAAAAAATCCCAACACCACGAAAAAATAGTTGTAGAGGAATGAAAAGGCGGCAATACATTTGTATAGGTAACATATTTAATCGATTAAGGTTTCAAGATCACAGCTTATTGTAAGCGCGAGAAGAGCCATTTTAATGTGAAATGCTGGTACATTAATAACCGGTGTAACCGCCAGAATGTTGAATGCAAGCACGCAAACGTTCATGCATTGTGTCGTACAGGTGCTGGATGTCAGTTTGTGGGATGGAGTTCCATGCCTGTTGCACTTGGTCGGTCAATACAGGGACGGTTAATGCTGGTTGGGGGTGACGCTGGAGTTGTCGTCCAATGATGTCCCATACGTGCTCGATTGGCGAAAGATCTGGTGATCTAGCAGGCCACGGCAACATGTCGACACTCTGTAGAGCATGTTGGGTTACAACAGCAGTATGCGGGCGAGCGTTATCCTGTTGGAAAACACCCCCTGGAATGCTGTTCATAAATGGCAGCACAACAGGTTGAATCACCAGACCGACGTACAACTGTGACGTCAGGGTGCGTGGGATAACCACGAGAGTGCTCCTGCTGTCATAGGAAATTGCTCCCCAGACCATAACTCCAGGTGTAGGTCCAGTGTGTCTTGGCCGCAGACAGGTTGGTTGCAGGCGCTCACCTGGACTCCTTCTAACCAACACACGGCCATCACTGGCACCCAGTCAGAACCGGCTTTCATCAGAAAACACAACAGATCTCCACTCCGTCCTCCAATGAGCTCTAGCTTGACACCACTGACGTCGCAAACGGCAGTGGTTTGGAGTAAGTGGAATGCACGCTACAGGGTGTCTGGCTCGGAGCTGGCCCTCAAGTAACCGATTTGTAACAGTTCGTTGTATCACTGTGGTGGCAACTGCAGCTCGAATTGCTGCCGCAGACGCGGTACGATGCACCACTGCCATACGCCGTACACGGCGGTCTTCCCTCTCAGTAGTGCCACGTGGCCGGCCGGAACCCGGTCTGCTTGAGGCAGTGCCTTCCCTTGACCACCGCTGCCAACAATCATGCACAGTGGCTACATTCCTGCCAAGTCGTTCTGCAATATTGCGGAAAGAAAATCCACCTTCTCGTAGCCCTATTACACGACCTCGTTCAAACTCCGTGAGCTGTTGATAATGGCTTCTTCGTCTTCTTAAAGGCATTCTTGACTAACATCAACACCCTACGTCGAATCTCAACGATAACTAACGCTCACGAACGTTACAGCGCGTATTTACAGCAAACCTGCTTTGCATGTTCCGAGGGGCGGTACTAGCGCCACACGTATGCGCCGAGCGCGAAATATATATATATAGAAATATATATATATATATATAGACGTTATATATATATATATATATATATATATATATAGACGTCATCTTACAGATGTACTCTCACCGCCTACCAACTGTCGTTTATCTAACACAACCCCTTCTTGGTGTTGGGATTTTTTTTCCGTCAGTGTAGAAAAGGTATCAAGCGCAAATAATAAACAACGTAGCTTATTTTCATTATATAAGAATATCGTGCGCTGAGAGCACTAACAGCCTAGAAACAGAAACTGCAGAATTTGTATTGAGGTATCAGATGTTTAAAAGATCGGAAAATGTGTCTCTTTTTTTTTTAACAGTTTAATTTCGTTTTTTGGCTCTATGTCGAAGGACTTCCAAGAAAAAGTAAGAAAGAGCGTTGAGATGAATGACGGAAGTACGGTTTTGTGACATGAGAAAGAAGAATAAAAATCAAACAGGGGTATAGCAGACACGAAAGGGGAAAAATATCGGCATATTTAAACTCATCCTCGTGTTTTTTCACGGAAATATATATCACTTTAGTTCGCAGGAGATCACCTGCCAGTTCAGGATGCGTCCCGCTTTTCAGAAGTGAAAGCAATTCCAATGCCTCCGGAGAATAGAAGAAATTCTTCGGAAGACCTGCCAGAAGATATTCCGAGGCGACCTGTGATGTATATTTAAGAACCTAAACTGTATAAAAGAATAATTTTATGCACCGCAATTTTTCAACGAAGTTTTATTTAAAAGATCCTATTCGTTTTTTTTTTTTAAGAATGTGTAGGGAGGAAATACAGTGAAAAAATGCATATGCTTACCACACGTTCTTAAAAACATAGTCTGCGAAAAAATGCACTGAAACAGAAGTTGCAGAATAGTCTTCAAATGTACGCCAAGAGCTTTGAAAATACAGCGGGTTGACACAATAATGTGAACACTACGCTTAGACACGTGACTTTTAATGCAGCTGCGTACGTCGTAATACGCAAAGGTATCCACCACGTTTTGGTTGTAATAGCTTTGTTTAGAACACTGGTCTCAAACTCGCGGCCCTGCGCCAACTGTTTTGCGGCCAGCAAGAACGATTACAAAATAAAAATAAATCATCCTTTTTTTCAAGTATTATTACAATATATTAAATATAATACACGGTGTCCGAGAATTATTGGACACATTAAAAAATTATGTAAAAAAAAAAAAACTATGCGCATTGTCTGTTTTTCTATGTCACGCATTACTAACACGGTTTCTATATTTTGTGTTTTGCAGAATTGTTATTCCCAGATTCCGATAGATGGCGCTAGGTGTGGCCTGATGAGGAATGTATGAGAAATGCACAATCAGTCGTCACATCATCCGTACAGCAGAAGGCGATGTGTGTGTTATGGCTTGCGGAATTAAAGTCTGTCATTAAAGTTAAAAGACGGTACCGTTTAGAGTATGGTTGTAAGCCTCCATCAACGAATTCCATCAAACGGTAGATGAAACAGTTTAAAGAAACTGGCAATGTGGAACATCGTGGAGGAGCCGGTAGGCCTAGCGTCAACGGTGAGACGGTTGACCAAGTTAATGAAAGTTTCCGACGAAGCCCCTGGAAATCCCGTTCGTAAAGCAAGCAGAGAATGGCGCTTTCCGAAATCGACAGTTCACGATATCTTGCACCAGAAATTAAAGTTTCATGCTTATAAAATTCAAATAGGGCGAAAGATGCATGTAAATGATCGCACTCTGCGATACGATTTCGCTGTGGATATGCTGAATCGAGTGGAAAACGACGAAAAATTTTCTGAGTGCTGTAATTTTTAGTGACGAATCCACATTTCATGTATCAGGTATTGTGAATCGTCACAACTGTAGGATATGGGGCAGTGAACCGCCTCATGCTGCTATTGAACTGGAACGTGATTCTCCAAAAGTTAATGTGTGGTGCGCCCTATCAAAAAGAGAAGTGATTGGCCCTTTCTTCTTCTGCGAAAAAACCATAAATGGTGACGTTTACTTGGATATGCTAGAAAATTTCGTTATACCCCAGATCAAGAGATATGACAACGTCGTTTTCCAACAAGACAGCGCGACTCCGCATTGGTGAACGTGTGTACGTAAGTTCCTAAATGAGCATTTCCCCAACAGATGGATTGGGCGTGGTGGTCCCATTCCGTGGCCTCCTCGCTCTCCAGATCTAACTCCATTGGATTATTTCATGTAGGGTTATGTGAAGGATCGTGTCTATCAGACGCCTTGTACTGACTTGCAGAAACTGAAGCAGGCGTATCACAGCTGCTATTAATTCCGTAACTCCTCAGATGCTTGCCAATACATGGCATGAAATCGAGTATCGCTTGGACGTAATACGAGCAACCGAGGGATCTCACATCGAAATTTATTAACTTATGTAGTTACATTGTAAGTTAGTACAGTCAGTTTCTTTCTATCTGTTTAATGTTTTGTTTTATATAATTTTGTAATGTGTCCAATAATTCTCGGACACCCTGTATAAACATAATAACACCCTGTATAAACATAAACTTCTTACTTATAAAGATGGTGGCATAATAATGCCACCATCTTTATAAGTAAGAAGTTTATTTACGAAAAATATACCTATATTAAGCAAAATAATTTCAATATATTCAATTCTCCATTTTCCTACAATGCTGACAACGCAGCTGAAGAACTTAAGTTTGAATTAATAGACTTTCAGTGTGATTCTTTTCTAAGAAAAAAAAAAAATCAAGAGTTTTACCAGTTAGTTTCAAATGACAAGTACGTAAACTTTCATAACCTAGCTGTACGTGTTTAGCCTGTGTTCGGAATAACATATTCATGTGAACAGTTGTTTTCAAGAATAAACCAAGTAAAAATGTCTTGGAAGGAATAGGTTACGTGACAGTCCCTTATGCTGACTTTTAAAAGTAGCATGTTCAAAGGATATTATTCCAAATATCGATAAGTTAGTGACAGAAAAGCATGCCCAAGTTTCTGGTCAGAACATGTAACATTTTCTGTGCCGTGTTCAGTTGGTAAAATGTGATTGTTTTAAGATTTAAGTGAAAATAATTGTTACGTAAAAGTGATTGTTTTCAGTTATTGACGAAGCATTTGTTTTTACTATTTACCGATAATTAGAAATAATATTCCACTGTAGTGCCAAGCCATTGGAGTAGTTTTGTAAAGTTGATATTTATTCATAAGAAATTTATTAATATTCATGCGGCCCCCTAAGTTCCTTTAAAATTGGAAAGTTGCCCTTCCAAGGGTCTGAGTTTGAAACCACTGGTTTAGAACATCAAGGTCCTGTTTAAGTGCATTTAAAGAGTCTTGTTGCAAAATTCAACGTTGGTGACTGCCACAGAGCAACCTCAGGTTCGATGCCGGGCAGGTACGAACGCTCAAACCACTAAATATCCGTCGTGCGTCGGATGGGCAGGTTAAGCCATCTGACCCCGAGTACTGGCCCACCGGAAATAAATAAGGGCGTCTTCCTCCCCTTTCTAACTCGCTTCCGTGTCGCTTTCCTATCGGGCACACTAGCTCAAATCTCCTAGATTCCTATTTCTAAGGGTTGTTTAAAACCTGGCGTCAGACACTCCTTTCCTAAAATCCTCTACATATGATGTGATCTATGATCTTGTGGCAAAATTTCTTTCAGGGTTACGACTAAATGAGAGACCTAACGGACTTCGAAAGACGGCTAATCGTTGGCGGCCGACTAGTTGGTGCCTCCGTGACAACACTTGCTAGTGTAGTTGGGGTATCGAGAGGTACTGTGTCTAGCGTCATGACAGTATACCGTGTTCGTGGCAAAACCTCAACTGCGAAACACAAGAGCTGCCGGAAAACGACCCTCACTGATAGAAACAGGAGAGCATTAAAGAGGACTGTTTGTTACCCGTAATAAGAAGACCACGCACTGAAAATTAGTGCGGAGCTCAATCTGCATCTCCAGACCTCAGTATCAACGGAAACAGTGCGCAGCGAACTGTATAAACAAGATATTCACGAGTTTTCAGAATAGACCATTGCGTTTTTCATTGACTCTCAAAAAAACATGAGTTCAAATTTTAAGTATTCCTAAATTTTGTCTTGGATTTTTTCTAATGAATTAGCATTGTATACCTTTCTCAGTGAATCTGTTTTATTATACAATGTAAAGTCATAGGGGGCACTTCGACCATTAACGGATCCAAGTGCAAATTGCGAGGTCTGGGTGAATGGTAGTGAAAAAGCTGAAACTGTCTCTCCGACACCGCTGTACACAGCGACATGAAACCTTTACTCTTGGTGAGTCACTACCTTGAAATCTGTTCGTCTTCCAACCTCTGTTTTTGAACAAGTGGAAATCATACGAGACAAAAGTAAAATCGTTTTATAAACCTCTCTCTCTCTCTCTCTATCTATCTACACTGCTGGCCATCCAAAATGCAACACCAAGAAGGAAGCATCCGATCAGCCTGAAATTCGCAGCATGCGTCGCCCGCTAGAGGACATGCAAACGATTAGCATTGCAGGGCATATGCAAATCATGTGCACCCGGCACGCCACCGAGAAGCACTATAAGAAGTGTGCACAGAAGGCGGGGTGTAAGTAGTGGAAGTGTGTTGTGCTGCCGGACCTGTGCACGGGAAGCTTTCTGATGTCTCGTCGCAGAGTACGGCAGACATTCCACCACGTTTCGGAGTTCGACAGAGGACGAATAGTGGCTTATCGCGACAGCGGTATATCGTACCGAGACATCGGCGCCCGTGTGGGACGACATCCAGCCACAGTGAGGCGAGTAGTTTTTCAAATGGTAAGGGGGCATATTGCATATCAAACAAGACCAGAACTTTCTCAGAAATGATTGCCGTAATCAGATTTGACATACACTATATTGACAAAAGTCACCGGACACCTAGAAGAGAAACACAAGATAGCATTTATTGACATATATTAGTACGGTGCCGGTCCATCTTTGGCCTGAATACATGCAATAATCCTTCGAGACATGCTTTCGACAAGGTTTTGGAACACAGCGATAGGTATGCGCTTCTATTTACTACATAATGCTGCCGCTAACTCTTGCTTAGTGGTAGGCTTTTGTTCCAAACTTCTTATGCGGCGCTCTAATTCATCCCATAGGTGCTCTTTGGGATTAAGATCAAGGGCTATGTGCTGGCCAGTCCACACACGATACGGAATTATTGTCAAACCACGCCGTAACAGTCTCGGTGCGTTATCCGGCTGGTACCAACAAGGCTCTGTTCCATACTATTGCAACAGAGTTGGTAGGGCATAATTGTCCAAAATATCGAGGTAGACGTGCTGGTTAACAGGTTTGTCCACGATAACCAATGCGCCAGAACCATACCACGAAAAACACCCTCACATGAGTACACTGCCAGCTCCAAACTTGAATAGTAAACTGTGGTAAATAGCGTTCCCCGGGCTGCTGCCATTTACACACACGGCCATCAGACTCATGGATCGTGTATCTGGATTCATCAGTCCATAGGACCCGTTTCCATTGATCTACGGTCCACGATAAATGTTATTTACACCATGCTAAACGACGAGTAGCATTCCGTGTGGAGATGAAAGGAGTACGAGCAGCCGCACGACCACGGTAAGTCATGGAATGAAGTTCTCTACGAATGGTACGTGTTCATAATGAGGTTCCAGCATTTTTACTCACCTGTACACTGAGGTCTTGTGCAGCCTCCGTCATTAGGTGTAACGACTCTCACATCCTCTATCACTAATTTTCTTTGGTCTGCCGGTACGTTTTGCTGCTTGAGGCGCGCCATGTGTCTTCCACTTATTCAGTACATCGAAAACAGTTGACTTGGGTATGTTTAAACGTCTCTCGGTTTCTCTTATGGACAACCCACTAATATAACACCCAACAATCTTTCCTTTCTCAAAGTCAGTTCAGCGACATTTTCACTCAACCTCACAGTGCGATATGATCGCGGTCAGCTGCAGGCTTGTATTATTCTCTTATCGACAACCCACTAATATAACACCCAACAATCTTTCCTTTCTCAAAGTCAGTTCAGCGACATTTTCACTCAACCTCACAGTGCGATATGATCGCGGCCAGCTGTAGGCTTGTATTATTCTCTTATGGACAACCCACTAATATAACACCCAACAATCTTTCCTTTCTCAAAGTCAGTTCAGCGACATTTTCACTCAACCTCACAGTGCGATATGATCGCGGTCAGCTGCAGGCTTGTATTATTCTATTATGGACAACCCACTAATATAACACCCAACAATCTTTCCTTTCTCAAAGTCAGTTCAGCGACATTTTCATTCAACCTCATAGTGCGATATGATCGCGGTCAGCTGCAGGCTTGTATTATTCTCTTATGGACAACCCACTAATATAACACCCAACAATCTTTCCTTTCTCAAAGTCAGTTCAACGACATTTTCACTCAACCTCACAGTGCGATATGATCGCGGTCAGCTGCACGCTTGTATTATTCTCTTATGGACAACCCACTAATATAACACCAAACAATCTTTCCTTTCTCAAAGTCAGTTCAGCGACATTTTCACTCAACCTCACAGTGCGATATGATCGCAGTCAGCTGCAGGCTTGTATTATTCTCTTATGGACAAATCACTAATATAACACCCAACAATCTTTCCTTTCTCAAAGTCAGTTCAGCGACATTTTCACTCAACCTCACAGTGCGATATGATCGCGGCCAGCTGCAGGCTTGTATTATTCTCTTATGGACAACCCACTAATATAACACCCAACAATCTTTCCTTTCTTAAAGTCAGTTCAGCGAATTTTTCACTCAACCTCACAGTGCGATATGATCGCGGTCAGCTGCAGGCTTGTATTATTCTCTTATGGACAACCCACTAATATAACACCCAACAATCTTTCCTTTCTCAAAGTCAGTTCAGCGACATTTTCACTCAACCTCACAGTGCGATATGATCGCGGTCAGCTGCAGGCTTGTGTTATTCTCTTATGGACAACCCACTAATATAACACCAAACAATCTTTCCTTTCTCAAAGTCAGTTCAGCGACATTTTCACTCAACCTCACAGTGCGATATGATCGCGGTCAGCTGCAGGCTTGTATTATTCTCTTATAGACAACCCACTAATATAACACCCAACAATCTTTCCTTTCTCAAAGTCAGTTCAGCGACATTTTCACTCAACCTCACAGTACGATATGATCGCGGTCAGCTGCACGCTTGTATTATTCTCTTATGGACAACCCACTAATATAACACCAAACAATCTTTCCTTTCTCAAAGTCAGTTCAGCGACATTTTCACTCAACCTTACAGTGCGATATGATCGCGGTCAGCTGCAGGCTTGTATTATTCTCTTATGGACAACCCACTAATATAACACCCAACAATCTTTCCTTTCTCAAAGTCAGTTCAGCGACATTTTCACTCAACCTCACAGTGCGATATGATCGCGGTCAGCTGCACGCTTGTATTATTCTCTTATGGACAACCCACTAATATAACACCAAACAATCTTTCCTTTCTCAAAGTCAGTTCAGCGACATTTTCACTCAACCTCACAGTGCGATATGATCGCGGTCAGCTGCAGGCTTGTATTATTCTCTTATGGACAACCCACTAATATAACACCCAACAATCTTTCCTTTCTCAAAGTCAGTTCAGCGACATTTTCACTCAACCTTACAGTGCGATATGATCGCGGTCAGCTGCAGGCTTGTATTATTCTTTTATGGACAACCCACTAATATAACACCCAACAATCTTTCCTTTCTCAAAGTCAGTTCAGCGACATTTTCACTCAACCTCACAGTGCGATATGATCGCCGTCAGCTGCAGGCTTGTATTATTCTTTTATGGACAACCCACTAATATAACACTTAACAATCTTTCCTTTCTCAAAGTCAGTTCAGCGACATTTTCACTCAACCTTACAGTGCGATATGATCGCGGTCAGCTGCAGGCTTGTATTATTCTTTTATGGACAACCCACTAATATAACACCCAACAATCTTTCCTTTCTCAAAGTCAGTTCAGCGACATTTTCACTCAACCTCACAGTGCGATATGATCAGGGTCAGCTTGTTTTTATACCGTTTGCAGCTGTACCGCGCATCTTAACAACGCAGAGGATCCGTCCATTTTCTTTTGAATAGGTGTTCGGCTCATCTTGTCAATATGATGCATGTGTTGTGGTTCACAAGTTATCATCACAGAAGTTTGAAATAACAGCCTCTAAAGTACCCTGTGATGCGCAGCTATTTGATGTGTTCAACGTGTTGTCCTTGCTGCTGAACACAGAGCTGAAGGCGCTTGATCCAGTCGTTAAGCAGCCGCACGAGAATATCGGGAGAAATGGGGTTACAGGCCTCTGGGAGGCGTTGTTGAAGGTGGTGTTTGTCGCGGATTTTCCCAGCATACACCAGGCGTTTCGGATGACCCCTCAGATAAAAGTCAAGTGGTGTGAGTTCGGAGGATTTGCGTGGCCATACCACAGGACCACGCCGTCCAATCCAATGACCAAGGAATTGAGCATCTGGCCATTGACGAACATTGCTTCGTGGTGTGATGGCGCCTCATCATGTTGTTTGTTTGTTTGTTTGTTTGACTGGAGGTTTAACGACCACCGTGAGCAACGCAATGGGATATAAGCAGTCGCCCGTCCCTAGTTTAGGGTCACTTTTTCCAGGGAAGGGAGAGAGTCAGTACCGTAAGACAAACACAATATCCATGCCTCGCCGAGATTCGAACCTGGACCCTTCTCGGACGAATGGCCATGAGCCAGCGCTTAGACCACAGCGCCACCGGGGCGGCGCTGTTTTATGTAGCATTTCCAGGTAGCACTGAGCACTTAGATTATTGTCGATGAAAATAGGTCCGATTACACGGGTGCCCCATATTCCACGCCACACCATAACTTTTACATTATCAATGACGTTGGATGGTTCCGTCCAGTGAAGGTTCCTGTCACTCCAATACCCGTGGGTCCGACGTTAACCTCACCACTGACATAAAAATCGGCTTCGTCACTGAACAAAATGGCCTCTGCGAATGAGGGATCTCGTTGATGTTGGTCGAAAGCCCAAGTGCAGAGCTCTACATGTCTATCAGAGGAGAGGCGTAACTAGGGCGGGGCAGACGCCTGGCGCAGTTCAACAGATGGCGCAAAAACCACTGCTTACAATCTGATTAAAACCGGAATTGAAACTGTTGAACCAGTTTCTGGTGCAGTTTTTCTCGCCATATTTTGTCATTTACAAAATTTGTTTATAATATATTTCGCCAGTTTTGGTAGCCTCGGCAGCTGAAAATTCGCATTTCTTCCTCAATACGTTCACGGGATGCTAGCTGCCTATGCTTGGAAACGAAGACGGGACTACACGTACGTTGCAATGTTGTTCACATCGTTGAAGGTTCTCCAGGGGCTATTCGATCATTACTGCGACTGCGTGCTGCAACTGCCCGCTGCATTCGGCCCGTTTGATGTGATACCAAAGGTCCGAACTCCAAAGCAGTTGGGAAAAGCTGCACAAACATTCAAAGTTCGATTGTATCTCTCATACAGAGATAACAGATAACATTGGGCTGCGACATAATTTTTTTTCTCGAGCAGTGTATATTTATGGTATCATCATCATCATCATCAACCATTATCCATACACAGCTGGATGAATGTCTCCCCCAAGCCTCTTCCACAACTTTCTGTCTTGAGCCAGTCTCTTTTTTATCTTGACGATAATGCCACATCAGCCCTTTTCATTGTGTGTGTGTGTGTGTGTGTGTGTGTGTGTGTGTGTGTGAGAGAGAGAGAGAGAGAGAGAGAGAGAGAGAGAGAGAGAGAGAGAGAGAGAGAGAGAGAGAGAGAATTCCAAGGAACAGGAAAAGACACGGAAGAAGACTATGCGGCAGATGTGTGGATGAAATTTGAAAGCATGTCGGATTAACATGGAGGAGACTAGCTCAAGAGAGAAAGTTGTGGTAGAAAACTAGGGAGACCTTCATCCAGCAGTGAATTGATATTGGTTGATGTTGATGGAGATGATATACAGGGTGCATAGGAAAACCCTTTTAGCCTGGAATAACTTGCGAACGGAGAGAGGTACAGTTATGCAAGTGAGATAACGGTATAGTAAAGCGACTACGCCCGATCGAATGCAACCGATAGCAGCGCCCCTAGTGTCGAAATGCGGAAATTAGCCATTGCAAATCGAAAACGAAAAGAGATAGAGCAAAATGTCCAATTACAAAGTTGTAGAGCATCAACTAATTAGTACAAAACGACACTTGTTTTACACCGATAAGATAAATTGTCGCCTGAATACCCTAAAATGTCCGAAATCGACGCGCGACCTTTTGTGTGAACGTTTGAAGGGAATAGGCATAGGTATGAGCAAATACACGCAATTTATTGCATAACTGCGTACTTATGTGAACACAGTTTGATGACGTCAGACAAAACAAAAACAAAAAGGCAAACTGGCGCACAGTGACAAAAGTTAATGTCGAGTATGTTCGAAGAGTTCGCCATTGCCCACGATGCACATTTGTATTCGTGAAAGTAACTCTGCATGCACATTCCTCAGCATGGAAGGTGTCACACTATTGCAAGCATGTGTAACACGACGACGTAGATCCAGCAGACTTGTAGGCGCTGTTGAATACATCTGATTTTTTACGTAACCCCAGAAATCCAATCTCGCCATTCTCACACAGCATACGTAGACCTAAACTTCTGATCAGGAAACATCCTGCTACTGGTTTTTATATCGTAGGTACGTTACAACGTCACAATCTGCATTTTCATACGGCTACATTTGCGAAATGTGAATATGCAGATTCGAATCGTCGCGAATCGATTTTGGACATTGTAGGGTATTCAGGCGACAATTTATCTTATCCGTGTGAAACAAATGTCGTTTTATACTAATTAATTGATGCTCTACATCTTTGTAATTAGAAATTTTGCTCTATCTCTTTTCGTTTTTGATTTGCAATAGCTAACTTCCGCATTTCGCCACTAGAGGCGCTGCTATCCGTTGCATTCGATCGGGCGTATTCACTTTACTATACCGTTATCTCACTTGCATAACTGTACCTCTCTCCGTTCGCAAGTTATTCCAGGCGAAAGTGACTTTCCTATGCACTCTGTATACATCTATATATTAAAAAGATAGAAAGACAGAATGGGGCGCAGTATTTTGTGGTTTGTCCCGGGCACAGAAATAATTAGTTATGCCTCTGATCAGGGTCATCCTCTGATAGTTGTTACTGCATCTGGATCTTGAATGGATGCCAGTGAGAGGTGTGAAAAATCCGTTCAATGGCTGACATCACATTCTGCTGCGAGACGTTGTGGACTCTTTGCAAAGGATGGCAAGACCACTGTTGAGGTTTCGTCGTTGGTAACAGTTTTCGGCCGACCACTACGCGGCTTGTCGTCCATAGTCCCAGTTTCTCAGAATTTGGATATCAGGCATGCGACAATGCTGCGTGAAATTGGTGGCCTTTCTGGGTGTCAGTTGTTGTAGTCTGCGGCTATGATACTGCAGCTGCGTTCCCCCATACATCAGGATCATCACCTCAAATCGAAGGTGGATGTTCTATTTCTTCTGAGCGCTACGTCAAGATAATTCAACGTTCCATCCACTTCAAACTCCATGGTGAACTTTATCGTATATGGTGAATTTTGATCTTTATCATATGGGAACATGGAGTAGACGAATTAAAAGATTTCATGCATGAGATAAACAACCTACACAATACGATAAAGTCCACCATGGAGTTTGAAGTGGATGGAACGTTGAATTATCTTGACGTCGCTCTCAGAAGAAATAGAACATCCAGCTTCGATTTTGACGTTTATTATAAACCGACCGCAGTATCGAACCTTGTCCCTCCTGATTCTCACTGCCCAAACTTTCTGGCTTCAGAGCATGGTTCTATAGAGCGTATAACGTATGCAAACACGACTACCTAAATAACAAGGAAATTTATAATTCATGAAAGAAATACATAATTACGCCATATAATACAAATTTTGAAGATGACAATCCGATTATTGGCGTAAATGTGACAAGGATGGTGAGTCAGATAATATCCGAAAACTTGAAAATTTTCATCGTCCTGGAGCGGGACTCCGGTTGCTTTGACTAGCGAATCCTGTGATGGTTATATTCAAATTAATTGGAAACTTGAAACTTGGTCGTTCTGGGTGGTGTAATGGTTAGCATACCCGGGCGCTATCTGGGAGACGCGGGTTCGAGTCCCGCTCCAGGACGATGAACATTTTCAAGTTTTCGGATATTATCTGACTTACCATCCTTGTCACATTTACGCCAAAAATTGGATTGTTATCTTCAAAATTTGAAATTTATAATGTTTATAGCAAAGGTCTAATGGCTGCTGTATATCATCATCATCATTGTCAACCATTATCAATCCACTGCTGGATGAAGGTCTCCCCAAGTTTCCTCCACAACGGTCTGTCTTGTGCCAGTCTCCTCCATGTCACCCCTGCATACTTTCGAATTTCATCCACCCATCTCCCATGTGGTCTTCTTCTGGGTCTTTTCCTGTCCCTTGGAATCCAATCTAAAATTTCGGCTGTCCATCGATGATCTGTCCTTCTGGCAGTATGTCCAGCCCATTGCCATTTCAGGGATTTAACTCTGATCATGATGTCTTCCACTCTTGTCATTTTTCGGAACCACGAGTTCCTCTTCTTATCTCTCCTGGTTACACGAAGCATGCACCTCTCCATGCTGCTTTGAGTTGTCTGCAGTCTTTGTATATCTCTTTTAATTAAGGTCCACGTCTCTGCACCATACGTAAGCACTGGAAGGATGCATTGATCAAACACTTTTCTTTTAAGACATAATGGCATATTGCTCTTGAAAATTATGCTGTTTCTTCCAAAAGCTCTCCAGGCAAGTTTTGTACGCCGATTAATTTCTTCATCAATGTGACACTCACTTGATATCTGCTGTCCAAGATAAACGTACGTGTCTGTTATCTCCAGCTTTTCTCCATCAATCAATAAATCTTCATTTCTTGTAAAAGCATTGAACATCACTTTTGTCTTCTAAAAGTTCATTTTTAATCCCACTTCTTTACTCTTGTCAGCAAGTTCCTGGATCATACTCTGCAGCTCTGATGGAGTAGTTGCAAAAATGACTACGTCATCAGCAAAACGAAGGTGGGTTAGATAATCTCCATTAATCTTTATCCCTTTGTTTTCCCAGCTCAGCGACTGAAAAACACCCTCCAATGTGGCATTAAAGAGCTTCGGAGATATGGTGTCACCTTGTCTCACTCCCTTTCCAATTTTTATGTGTGTTGTATTTTCAAACAGCCGAATCTTTGCACTTGCATTTTCATAGATGTTATTAATAATATTAATGTATGCATCTTCAATACCGCAGGTTTTCAGAGCCATTGTAACTGCTGATGGTTTCACCTAATCAAAGGCTTTTTCATAATCGATAAAAGCCATGCACAATGGAAGTTCATATTCCCTCGCTCTTTCAATTAGTTCTCTCAGTACGTGGATATGATCTATTGTGCTGTAGCCACTCCTGAATCCAGCTTGTTCTCTCGGTTGAGCCATGTCCAGTGTTACCTTCAAGCGGTGTGAAAGAACTTTAGTGAAGATTTTATAAACTACTGATAGGAGGCTGATAGGTCTGTAGTTTCCGAGATCCTCAATGTCACCTTTCTTATGTAGCAGGATAATTGTAGCGGTGTTCCAATCCTCAGGAATCTTTCCTTCATTAAGGCATCGAGTGAAAATTTGGGCGAGTACTGTTTCAATTTCTCCACTTGCTTCTTGTATGATGTCTACAGTAATTCCATCTTCTCCTGGAGCTTTTCCCCGCTTCATATTCTTGATTGCATGTGCAACTTCTGTTGGAAGGACTGGAGGAACTCTGGTACTGGTATCTTTCATGATGTCTGGAGTGCATGTATCATCCCTTTCATATAATTTGGAGTAGAAATCTTTCACTCTTGTCAAAATTTCGCCTCTATTTCTTGTTACAGAACCATCTTCTTTTCTCAGTGCCATAATCTGTTTTCTTCCCTTACTGAGATGTCCCTTTGCTATCTTTAGGCTTTGGTTGTTAAGAGGGATGAAATAGACAGAATACATCGAACTGTAAGAAATCGTATAATGTCAGCAGCAACAAAATCCCCTAGTAAGACAATGAAGTACGCAGGACCCATCTCATATATCCCAGGCTTTGCATATTGGTTAAAGAATTTGTTATGTAAATACAACATATTAATAGCAATGAAGTCCCCAACCCCATTATCACATATAACATCAAGCTGCAAGGAGAGACAGTGTGAAAAAGAAAAGGCGGGTGTGTACGCTATACCGTTGGTATATCCTGACAACACGGAAAAGAAATATATCGGAATGGCAAAGCGATCCTTGGACACTTGATGTAAAGAACACGTGCGAAGTGTCAACCACGACATGCAGAATACAGCCCTCGCCGGAGAAATCATACTTTCATCGGCCGCTCCAGTATGGAATCGTATTAGAAGAATTGTCCCTTACACGAAGTTTAAAGAGACTGCCATCAGGGAAACAGTCGAAATCCTATCCAGAAAATTAACGTGCAGTGATATGGTTTTTACTGAACTACAAACAGCTTGGCTTACGTTATTAAAAGATGGAAACACATCGCGACACACCGTACAATTGCGTGATAAAAAATTCGTGTAATATGCTCGTGATGTCATCCACGTTACTTTCAAAATATCATCTTTGTTCCTTAGGTGTTCCAATTCCCTGCATTTTCATGCTTATTACGTCATAAAATTAAACGGATTTAATACGCTATATGCGTTTCCTGAGTATACGAATATTTCTCTTTGTACAGAGCAAAAACATAACCTTTTACCCATAGCTTGTTTACGTGCGCCATTTTCTTAGCAACCGATATTAAACTGCAGCAGATGTTTATTTCCTGCTCATCTAACACGCTGTTGCCAGTTTCAGTTCTTTGAACTCCTTTTCTTTTCTGTAATTTCTTATCAAAAACGTTCTGAAAATGTGTGGGCATCCTCTGTACTTTAAGCACCAGTGTAAATGCAAAGCAAGGTATGAAAATTCACCTCAATATCAACTTAAAAACTGCTTTTGGATTTTTCACTCATCGTTTACGAACAGCTCTCAGTGGTGTATAGCGTTCAATATCTCTCATTTTGATTTTTTTTTCTTTTATTTAGGAATTTTAAACCTTTGCTCTGGCACCTGTGAACGCCCTAAAAGAATCGTTAAGTCCGCCTTTTTATGAGGAATGAAATATCTTTTATACTGCGTCATATTTCAAAACTCCACGGCTTTAAAGCATTCAGTCTAAAGCTTACTGGGCCAGACAAGATTACTTTACCAACCTTCATGCAGTTTTTATTTCTTTTATTGTTCAGCGGATAATGCCCGAGTTTTCTTTTCGTTGAGGAATAGTCATTCTTCTGTTGTTGGAAAGGTTCATAGCGACTTCTCCTACCCGGAAAAACCTGTTGCTTAATCTCGCTTTAAAACAAGATTTATCTTTTTCTTTCAAACCTCATTTTTTTTTATCGTACTTCCTCATTTATGTTAACGAATGTGAATTTGAAGCGAGCGTTCTGCTAGTATTCTCCCATAACAAATATCGGCCATAGTTTACACATATCATCAATAGATATTTCCTTTACAAAGTCACTTTTGATCGGACATACACTATCTACCAACAAGTAATTGAACACCTGTGATAGCAAAGGAAAAGGAAGTTTATTCATCTTCAATAGTTGGTGGAGCCTCCACGAGCGGCGATTACAGCTGCGACACTCCAGGGCAAACTCTCAAATAGGCTTTGTACGACGGCTAGCGGTATTTTCTTCCACTCGGCTTGGAGAAGACAGGTCAGTTCCTTCACCGATTTCGGACGGTGGGGGCACCCCTTAAGTCGACGCACCAACTCGTCCCAGAGGTGCTCGATAGGATTAAGGTCCGGGGCCAGTACATTCGATTAACCCCATTGTCACCATACCAAACCATGGTGGACCTCACAACATGACAGGTGGCATTGTCATCCTGAAAGAAACATGGGTCCACCTCGCAAAACTGCCACAACGTAGGAAGCGCATGGTCATCTAAAATGGTGCAGTAGGTCTCGGCGTTGAGTCTACCAGGAATTGCGACCAAGGGTCCCGCGCCATAACAGGAGAAACACCCCCAATAGCATAATTCCACCGCCGACGAACTTCACAGTTGGCACAATACATTCCGGCAGGAGGCGTTCTCCAGGCAGACGCCAAACCCAGACCCTGCCATCCGAACGGTAGAGGGTGAACCTTGATTCGTCGCTCCAGATAACCTGTTTCCACTGTTCAACGGTCCACTTCGACGTCCTTTGCACCACGTTAGCCGAGCAGCCCTATTGAACTTGGTGATCAAAGGCTTGTGGGCGGCAGCACGTCCATGATAACCGAGCAGATAGGCTTCCTTACAGATGGTATTCATCGAACGAACACTCCTGAATGCCTGTTGAAACTCCTCGCGGATGTGCCCCATCGATTTGGTGCGGTTCTTCCGATTTTCTCTGGCCAGCACCCGTCGGTCTCTAACTCCCAGTTTTGTGGGTCTGCCGGGTCGGGGCACATTCCGACAGTCACCTCTCATCTTCCACTAGCCAATCACATAGGCCGCTGTCGATTTTGGGTTCTTCAACTGCTGGATATTTCACGTATGGATCGGCCATTTCTGTGATACCCAACGATTACACCTTTCTAGAAATCAGAGAGCTCCGAACTGCGTGGCATCTTGCATGCAACTGATTGCGTTGTTGTTTCCCACACGATATTTAACGGCGGCGGTCGTGACGTGTATCAGGACAGCAGATATCGTGGATTGCAGGGGTGTCCAATTACTTGTTGGTAGATAGTGTATAATCAATAGCTATTTTATTTAGTCACTTTTCATTGGATATATAATCAATAGCTACTTCCTATTTAGAGAGCCATTTTTCATCAGACATATAATTGATACCTATTTCCTTTACAGTCAGTTTCAATGAAACATATACACCGATGGCCCATTACATTATGACTACCTACCTAATAATCTGTAAGACCCCCTTTAGCCCGCAAAACAGCGGCCAATCGGCGAGGCATCGATTCGATGAGGTGGCGATAGGTATACTGGGGTATCTAGTACCACAATGTCAACAGCAGGTCCTCTAGTTCTCGTACATTTCGGGGTGGTAGTGATTTAACCCGAACCCACTTTTCCAAGTCGAACCACAGATGTTCCATTGGGTTCATGTCAGGTGAATTTGGAGGCCAGGGCATTAACAGAAAGTCACCAGCATGCTCCTAGAACCACTCCTTTACTATTCTGGCAGTGTGGTATGGCGCATTATCCTGTGGGCAATGTTTATCACCAGCAGGGAACACAGTTGCCATGAATGGGTGGACTTGGTCCGCAACGATGTTCAAATACCTGACAACTGTCAAGGATTGTGCTATTCGGATAATGGGGCCTAAAAATCCCAAGAAAACATCGCTGCCACCGGCCTGTTTTCCACCCAAAAGTGCATCCAGGTGCCATAGCCTCCGTTGGTAATCGGCGCATCCGCACTCGGCCGTCTACGTGATGCATTGGAAATCTTAATTCGTCAGACCAGGCCGCTTTCTTCCAATCATCCACTGTCCAATATTGATGATCATGGGCCCATTTCATACGTTGTTGGGGATGACGTGCAGTGAGCATGGGGACCCGGCTGGGTCTTCAGCTACGCAGGCCCATGCGCAGAAGGTTGCGATGAGCTGTGTGCTGTGAAACATTGCCCTGATCACCACTGTTACAGCTGCGGGTGATTTGTCACACTGTGGCTTTACGATCGATGTGCGACAGTCTCCACTCCCCTCTGGCATCAATGGGCTGTAAACGACACACGGCTGGACAACGGATTGTCGTATCGCCATCTTTGCACCACTTTTGATACGTACTCATTACAGCGGCACGTGAAATACTCCCAAGCTGCGCCGATTCCGAGATCGTAGTTCCGAGGTGCCATGCCATCACAGTTTGTCCTTTGTCAAACTCCGATTGACTTTGAACACTTTACTAACCAAAAGCCGGTCCTCGGGTTGTATATACAATATACTGCTGTGTGAACTTCATCTACTCCACCGTTCGGTTTCCAGGCGCGCTCATTTCTCTAGGCTGGAGGTGGTCATAATGGAATGGCTCTTCGGTGCAATCGATAGCTACTTCTTTTAGAGAGTCACTTTTCATCAGACATATAATCGATAGCTATTTCTTTTACAGTCACTTTTCATCAGACTTGTATAATCGACAGCTATTTCCTTTTCAGAGTTACTTTTCATTAGGCATATAATCGATAGCTATCTCTTTTACAGTCACTTTTCATCAGACTGTATAATCGACAGCTATTTCCTTTACAGTTACTTTTCATTAGACATATAATCGATAGCTATTTCTTTTACAGTCACTTTTCATCAGACTGTATAATCGACAGCTATTTCCTTTACAGTTACTTTTCATTAGACATATAATCGATAACTATTTCCTTTACAGAGTCACTTTTCATCAAACATATAATCGATAACTATTTCCTTTACAGAGTCACTTTTCATCAGACATATAATCGATAGCTGTTTCCTTTACAGAGTCACTTTTCAGACATATAATCGATAGCGATTTCCTTTAGTCACTTTTCATCAGACATATAATCCATAGCTATTTCCTTTACACAGTCATTTTTCATCATTTGCATAAACGCATGTGCTGTGGGGGTATGTCACGTGTTTAAACTAGTTCAAGTCGCGCACTGCAGTCAGTCGAAAGGGATAGAAAGTGGTAGTCGTTGCTGTGAACAGCACTGCATGTCGTCGTTCTGTCTGCGGTTGGGACGCTTAAAAGATGAACAGTCACAACCGTCTAATTAGGGAATTTTTGGTTTGCGAGTTTGAACTCGGCCATAACGCTGCTCAAGCAACACGAAACATTTGTCATGCGAAAGTGGAAGGTTCCGTGGACCACAGTACCGCAACCAAATGGTTCAAGAAATTTCGCTCAGGTGACAGAAACCTCAACGATCAGCCAAGGCCACGTAGGCCGCGAACCGTGGATTCGGAGGCCGTGCGCCAGGCCGTAGAGGAAAATCCGATAACCAGCATTCGGAGATTATCAGGCGAGCTGGGCATATCACAGACCACCGTGGTTCGTCACCTTGAGGACCTCGGCAAGGTCTACAGGAGCTGCCGCATTGTCCCTGACGAACTGACGCCAGCTGAAGCAAACCGCCGAGAGGAAGTGTGCACGAAACTCCGAGAAAACCCGAGCGATGTTCGTTTCATCAAGAGAATTGTTACGTACGATGAAAAGTGGGTCTATTTCCGTAATCCTAACACACAACGGCATTGGTTGAGCCAGTGCCAGCTTCCAGAATCTGTTGCGAAACGTGGGGGCTTCGAGCACAAGGTAATTCTCTACGTCTGGTGGAATTTCAAGGGGATAGTCCATTACGAATTTGTTCCAGACGGTCGGACCATCAACGCCAACCTCTACTCTGAACAGCTGGAGCAGATGTATGCCGTTTTGGAGAAGTACCGGCACTGGTGAACAGAAAGCGTGCTCTCCTACAACAGGACAACGGTCGGCTTCATACCGCGCGAACGGCCCGGGCGAAACTCCAGGAACTTGAGGGCATAGAACTGATGTCACACCCACCATATAGTCCGAACTTGCCCCGTTGGATTAATACTTGTTCCGGTCCATGGCCCACTTCCTTCGCAGGCGGCACTTCAACAACCTGGAGGAGGTGGCAGCTGGGGTGAAGGAGTTCTTCGCCTCGAAGGACAACAACTGGTACCGCCGCGGAATCGAAGAACTGGCTGAGAGATGGCTAAAGCCGGTGCAACACGATGGTCTATACTTCGAATGCTAGTCAGCTTTCGTCGTAAAGTTACGTATGAAGACATAGAGTGATACAAATACTGCAAAACGTTCGACTTACCATCTGTATTACTAGTTTTAAGTAGGTATAATTTCCACCAAGGCTGTATTAAAAGCTGCATTTTTTCTAAAAGTAAGTGACACAAACGCTTTTTCGGCAAAATAATCTTTTAGAATAAAGTGACGTCCACATTTGGAAAAAATTGGAACTATCACAAACTCTATTTCGGCATATGAACTTCTTTGACGTCGAAATTTGAAAAAAAATGGAACTGACAAACGTTGTTTCGGCATGAGAATTCCTTAAATAAAGTGACGTCGAAATTTGGAAAAACTTGGGGCTGACATAAACGTCGTTTCGGCATAAGGATTTCTTTGAATAAAGTGACGTCGAAATTCGGAAAAAATTGGAACTGATACAAACGCTGTTTTGGCATAAGAATTTCTTTGAATATAGTGACGTCGAAATTTGGAAGGAAACTAAAGCTGTCAAAAACACCATTTCTGCATAAGAATTTCTTTGAATATAGTGACGTCGGAATTTGGAAGGAAACTGAAGCTGTCAAAAACACCATTTCTGCATAAGAATTTCTTTGAATATAGTGACGTCGAAATTTGGAAGGAAACTGAAGCTGTCAAAAACACCATTTCAGCATAAGAATTTCTTTGAATATAGTGACGTCGGAATTTGGAAGGAAACTGAAGCTGTCAAAAACACCATTTCTGCATAAGAATTTCTTTGAATATAGTGACGTCGAAATTTGGAAGGAAACTGAAGCTGTCAAAAGCACCATTTCTGCATAAGAATTTCTTTGAATATAGTGACGTCGAAATTTGGAAGGAAACTGAAGCTGTCAAAAACACCATTTCTGCATAAGAATTTCTTTGAATATAGTGACGTCGAAATTTGGAAAGAAACTGAAGCTGTCAAAAACACCATTTCTGCATAAGAATTTCTTTGAATATAGTGACGTCGAAATTTGGAAGGAAACTGAAGCTGTCAAAAACACCATTTCTGCATAAGAATTTCTTTGAATATAGTGACGTCGAAATTTGGAAAAACTTGGGACTGACACAAACGTCGTTTCGGCATAAGGATTTCTTTGAATATAGTGACGTCGAAATTTGGAAGGAAACTAAAGCTGTCAAAAACACCATTTCTGCATAAGAATTTCTTTGAATATAGTGACGTCGAAATTTGGAAGGAAACTGAAGCTGTCAAAAGCACCATTTCTGCATAAGAATTTCTTTGGATATAGTGACGTCGAAATTTGGAAGGAAACTGAAGCTGTCAAAAACACCATTTCTGCATAAGAATTTCTTTGAATATAGTGACGTCGAAATTTGGAAGGAAACTGAAGCTGTCAAAAACACCATTTCTGCATAAGAATTTCTTTGAATATAGTGACGTCGAAATTTGGAAGGAAACTGAAGCTGTCAAAAACACCATTTCTGCATAGGAATTTCTTTGAATATAGTGACGTCGAAATTTGGAAGGAAACTGAAGCTGTCAAAAACACCATTTCTGCATAAGAATTTCTTTGAATATAGTGACGTCGAAATTTGGAAAAACTTGGGACTGACACAAACGTCGTTTCGGCATAAGGATTTCTTTGAACATAGTGACGTCGAAATTTGGAAGGAAACTGAAGCTGTCAAAAACACCATTTCTGCATAAGAATTTCTTTGAATATAGTGACATCGAAATTTGGAAGGAAACTGAAGCTGTCAAAAGCACCATTTCTGCATAAGAATTTCTTTGGATATAGTGACGTCGAAATTTGGAAGGAAACTGAAGCTGTCAAAAACACCATTTCTGCATAAGAATTTCTTTGAATATAGTGACGTCGAAATTTGGAAGGAAACTGAAGCTGTCAAAAGCACCATTTCTGCATAAGAATTTCTTTGAATATAGTGACGTCGAAATTTGGAAGGAAACTGAAGCTGTCAAAAACACCATTTCTGCATAAGAATTTCTTTGAATATAGTGACGTCGAAATTTGGAAAGAAACTGAAGCTGTCAAAAACACAATTTCTGCATAAGAATTTCTTTGAATATAGTGACGTCGAAATTTGGAAAAACTTGGAACTGACACAAACGTCGTTTCGGCATAAGGATTTCTTAGAAATAAAGTGACGTCGAAATTCGGAAAAAGTTGGAATTTATGCAAACGCTGTTTTGGCATAAGAATTTCTTTGAATATAGTGACGTCGAAATTTGGAAAGAAACTGAAGCTGTCAAAAACACCATTTCTGCATAAGAATTTCTTTGAATAAAGAGACGTCGATATCTGAAAAAAAAAAAAAAAAAAAAAAAAGATGGAGTTGCCACAAATGTCACTTTGGCATAAAAATTTCTTTGAATAAAGCGACGCTGAAATCCGCGAAATATTTGATATGACACAAACGCCATTTCGTCGTAAGAATTTCTCTGACTAACGTTGATATTTACAAAAAACTGGAACGTCAGAAACCCTGTTTATTTTGGAGTTTCTGTAAATAAAGAGACGTTGAGTGTTGGAAAATATCCGAACATCATACCAAGTAGCAAAGACTACATCACGTCATTCTTCTACCTCATCAATTATTTTGCACATACCGGGTAACTTCCAATTTATTTTACAGGTACCGACCCGTAATATTAAGGAAAATCTGCAAAACGTATTTTACCTTAATATTTCCATCAGAGCAAAAGCGCTCCTTGTACGCATGCTCCAACAATCTTGCATTTTTATTATAAAGCCGTAAAATAAAAAGAGGAAGAAGGTGGAATCCCTGGTTAAATAATTCCGAAGTATTCTACGTCACATAAAGAAAACTTTTAACATCTATGTTTGAACAATGATCAAATGCAGGCCGTTTTGGGAAAGTGTAAGGTATAAACGTGACTCTAGGCCTCACGTCCTTAGCAAAAACGATACTGAGCAATAAAAAAAAAGAATAATGTACGCAGTTTTCGGAAGGTGGTAAGTAAAAGTTAAAGGGGAAAGAAAACCTGATGTTTCGGTGATGAAAGAAGATGGCGCTGGCGTCCGCCTGCAGTCGTTCAAGCCCCACACGCACCCAAGGGACGAATTTCAGTGAATAAACCAACAGACGCAGACGGCGAAGGGCGGCGTAAAACGACGTCACGTGCCCCAATGTCAATGGGTACAACGAATTGCAAAGCTACAACAAATTGACGTGGGGATGATGCCAGCGAAGCCAGTTAATATGAAACACGCTGAGCTCATCTTGAGTGGAATCGTCAATATTACGCTTCATTTTTCTACATAGTATGCAAAACATTCAGATAGACCTTCAAACATTACGGATGTCATAACATATCGAATGTATAATAAGAGCTGCTGTAACATAACGCACTGGATAAGGAAATTTGCTAAGACGAAAGACGGCGTAACTTCGTCCGCAGGCGATTGAAAATCATAAAAATATCAATCCACACAGTAGTATTCTGAACACCCAATTTCTCACGGAATTCAGATTGAAACATTTTATTGGAACCATGATTTCTTGAGTTTACAGAATTGACCGAACTCTTGAGTTAATAATTGCTAAGATATATAGAATAATTTTTTAATAGCCAGGTATTTTCTTCTTGTTTGTGAACTTGCAAATGTTAAAATGCTATCGTAGTTCATGCGCAGAAGCACAAACAGTATTTTTTCTTTTTTCCTTTCTTCTGCAGATATAAAAAAAAAAAAAATACAATACTCTGTTATATTCCGCAAAAAAAAAAAAAAAAAAAAAAAAAAAAAAAAAAGATTCTTGAAATTTGTGGTTTCAGGAAAAAGAAAGTTACCAAATCATATTCTTTCAGCATACGCATGAAATAACAATAACACACTGTTTACCTACTGCATTAAAAACTATAACCCCGGCAAGCCCCGTGTTTGGGAACTTGAGGGCATAAATTTTGTTATTGAATTCCGATGGACTAAATGACAACAATGACATTGGGTTTCCTAGTATAGGTAGGCGACCCAGTCTCATCGTTTAGACTTCAAAGCGTTGTGTTTCATACGAGGTTGTCGCAAGAACTCATAAGCCGCAAAGTAATTAAATTTAAAAGCTAACATTTCAGTCTCATGCGTAAATAAATAGGGGTATCTTAGAAGAAAGGAAACTATTACTTTAAATTAAACCAGAACACCGACACTCGTACTCATTTGCAGAGCAGCTAGAACAAAAACACGTTGTTTTAAGAAACAAATATAAAATTTATTTTGCGCATATTTCTTAATTTATGCACAATTTAATGGTGGGACCAGATTAAGAAGTTATACTGTATTAAGACATCTGTACACAAAGAAGTTATGGTTTAGCCTGAGAGTTATAGAAATAGAAACGTTCCTACAAATCCAACTAGTACGAGGTGAGCAATAATATTTCATTTCTAAAATTACAATGAATACTCAGCGTGCAAAGGATTGAAATATTTGCATGACGTCTTTCCCTAAAAAATCTTCTGCTCGTGCAACACCGATCCGGGGGTTGAGGAAGGCGAGTGTCTTCTTGCGGTCGTGGTTTTTGGCTGGTATCCTCCGCGAATAAAACGCAGCCCGGGAGCTCTCGACAAATGTCTTCTCTATTTTCCTTGGGTACCCAACATCCTGCCGGATTTGGGTCGGACGACTAACTTCTCTCCATTTCTACGGATGACAACTACCAGCAACAACAACAACATCACCAACTGCAACCGCAACACCTGATTTCTCCAAGTTTTCCATTTTATTTTAGTTTCGCTTTCAGCCATGCTACTAGGCGTGTTCCTACCTCATGAAGGCGTCCCTCGAACCTTCATTGGCATTGGTTTCCGGTTTATCTCCCCCCTTGTTTGCAAGTGGCCTGCCGTCTGGTGGATACTGTCCAGTGGCTACTTCGAGCAGATGTTCTCCTGGCCAGCTGACCATCTGCTCAGCTAAGCCCTTTAAAAATTTATTTGGCCCTAACTGCCACCCTGTTTCGGAGTTCTATTATCAGAACATCCGCGAAAACCCTTTTAAATCTTTAAGCATGCTCAGAGGCGCGTATGCCCGACTGCAATATGTTCTCCGACACAGAGCCTCGGTGACATTTATTACCTAGCCTTACCTTCTTACCAGATTTAAGATTCTTTCTTAGACTTCCATCGTACAGTCACCACTGACCCATTGTTAGCTAGGGTTGCATTATACACTAAGTGGCCACTTTATTATGACTACTTCCCCTCCCCTCAGTACTTCGTAGGGTCTCCTTTTGCCTTTAATACTGCGTCGGTTCTTCGTGACATGGACACCACGAGATGTTGATAAGTGGTTTGTGGAATCTGAGACCATGCTTCATGAATAGCACTTTCCAGGAGTGTGAGATTGCAGGGTTGTGGATCCAGCTGTCTGATGACATGTTCAACTTCATCCCACAAATTCTCAATGGGGTTGAGATATGGAGATTGTGGGGGCCACCTAAGCAAAGTAAACTTACCTGCATGTTCCTGAAACCAATCCTGTACAATACGAGCACTATGGCAGGACGCATTATCTTGTTGAAAGTAGCCATTGGGATAAACCATCCACATGACAGGATGCACTTGGTCCGCAACGATGTTTAGACATGATGTGCCAGCCAGACGTTGATCAACACGAATTAAAAGGCCTAAAGCATGCCAGGAAAACATTCCCCAAACCATAAAGTTGCCTCCACCAGCTTGAAGGGTTGTAGCAATGTATTTGGGGTCCATGCTTTCGTGCTGATTCATCGGACCACATAATTTGTTTCCAATTATCAACTGTCCAATCCTTGTGCTCTTGTGCGAACTGGAGACGTTTTCTCTTGTTAACTGCAGACAGCAAAGGTGTTCGAACAGGCCTTCGGCTGCCATATCCCATCCCATGCAGTGTACGGCGAACAGTGCGTGCAGAGATCATTTGAGGGGATCCTTGATTAAGATGGTCAGTAATTTGTTGCACTGTTGCCCTTCTGTTGTCTGTTACCAGTCTGAACACTCTCCGTTCCGCCCGAGCAGTCACTAGTCGATGACGACCACACGTTGCACGTGGAGACCCAGTTTTTTGGCTGACAGTCCAGTCTTTAAACACTTTAACAACAGCTGCTCTGGAACATTTCACGAATGCCGCGGTTTCGGTTATACTCGCTCCATGGCTCCGAGCTCCAACAATCATCCCATGTCGAAAGTCCGTCAAATCGCATTTTTTACCCATCTCGTCACCCAGAAATCACTTCTACTACTGTCGCAAGCACTAAGCTTTACCTTTTTATTCTAGCCTCGCCCTCTGGCCGCAAAAGCGTGCAGCCATAGCTCATTTGCTTAAAACTGTCAGGTGGTCATAATAAAGTAGCCACTCAGTGTATAATCCGCAGTGCTGTTGCTTCGCAAATGCCGGGAAATAAAAAAAAAAAAAACTTTCACTTCGTTTGCGGAATTTTGTACCCGGACGAGCGTTTGCGTTTCGATCTCCTTCCCACGTGAAGGAGAAGCAAGGAGAAGAAAGAAAGAAAGAAAAAAAAGAAACCAACGAATCCTTATGCGGCCTAGGTCGATATAATATTTCCTGCACCCAATTAGGAATTACTCTAATTAAGAAATAAATAACTATGTTCATTAATTAACACAATTAATTAGGTAATCAAATCCCGAATTTGGGTATTTATTTACCAGAAGCAATGAGCTCGAAATTAGAAGAATTTTCGCGGCAACAGAACTGTCAACTTTTAGACTTAAATTAGAAAAGAAACTGGTCTGACAATCTAAAATAATCATTTTAGGTTCGCAATGGGAATCTTAAAAGCAAATTTCATTCGATAGGATTCTGAATGAAAAATTCTGTATGTCAAATTGATAACGAGGAACAGTACACCAATTAAGTAGTAAATAGTAACACTATATTAGTGATCCGTTTCATTGACGTAGGAAATAGACACATAAGCGTTTCTAAGCTTTCGCACATCAACCAGATGGCTTTTTCAAAGAAGTTAGACAAAAACTGCCAACTCAAAAATAGAACGCATTAACAATTTGAACGCGGGAACTAACTTCTTTGAAAAAGCCATCTGGTTGATGTGCGAAAGCTTAGAAACGCTTATATGTGTCTATCACTTTTTTTTTTTTTGATTGGAGGTTTAACGACCACCGTGAGCAACTCAATGGGCTATAAGCAGTCGCCCGTCCCTAATTTAGGGTCACTGGTTCCAGGGAAGGGAGAGAGAGCCAGTGCCGTAAGACAAACACAACATCCATACCTCACCAGGATTCGATCCCGGACCCCTTACGGACGAATGATCAGAGGCCAGCGCCTTGGACCACTGCGCCACCGGGGCGGCATATGTGTCTATTACCTACGCCAATAAATCGGATCACTAGTATAGTGTTACTATTTACTATTTTGTATGTCGTTTATGAACGACAAAGTAGGACAAAAATTCCTGACGTATTGTTTTCCTGCTCCTAAAGAGTTGTTGAAATGATTTTAATCGTGTGACGTAGACCATCGCTGACGTCATGTCACAAGGATTTGTATGTCATGACGTCACACCAGCAGCTGTGAAAAATCGGTTTTTGTTGCTATGACAACGAAGCAAAGTAATAACGCTTGCACTGTGTTGTTTGGCTATATATTTTATTGTTGTAAGAATCTTACCTTGATATGGAGTCACAAAAATACACGAAATGGTGTATCATCAAAGTGAAACAGATATGTTCCAAATGTAAAACAATGAACATGAACATTATAACAATAAAAAGAGCATATTATTTGAGTCAGATATTCAACATTTAAAATGGGACAAACGTTCAGACGTTGAGACAAAGGAAATGACATATGTTTAGATACTTGTATAATAAGCAGGGTTTGTACTTACTCGCTGAAACCTTTGTATACAGTCGCATAGGAGCCTTCGCCTAGTTGTTCTAATTTGATGTACGACTCCGAACGACCAAATCCTAAGGAGGGCTGCAGAAAGAGAGAAGGCGAATTAGATTTTATACGTCTGCACGAAAACACAAATTTTAAAGCATAAGTACGTCGCTGATAAACAGGGATTGTTCAAAATAATGCGAATAACATGACTATCGGGGTTAACGGTATTTGTGTAGGTTAACTCCAGTGTAGTACACAGAAACAAGTTAGTAAAATCATGCAATGCATTGATTATGATACGCTTTCCAACATACCAGAAATCATTACTCAATTTATTACTCAAGTTATGAGGATAATGGCTGTGGGATAAATATCGCTCCTGTGCCCTGATCTTTGACCCCATTTTGATGATATTAAACAGAAGTGGTCCAGTATACCTCCGGAACAACATACTACAGTTTTGTCGCAATGGAAGCATTTTTAGTCAAGTTATGAGGATAAAGGATGTGGAATAAATTTAGCTCCTCTGCCCTGATATTTAATCCCATTTCAAGGATATTACATAGAATTGATTCAGCATATCTCTGGAACAACATACTACAGTTTTGACGCAAAAGAAGCATTTTTAGTCAAGTTATGAGGATAATGGCTGTGGAATAAATTTCGCTCCTCTGCCCTGATATTTGACCCCATTTCAATGATATTACATAGAATTGATTCAGCATATCTCTGGAACAACATACTACAGTTTTGACGCAAAAGAAGCATTTTTAGTCAAGTTATGAGGATAATGGCTGTGGAATAAATTTCGCTCCTCTGCCCTGATATTTGATCCCATTTCAATGATATTACACAGAATTGGTTCAGCATATCTCTGGACCAACATACTACAGTTTTGACGCAAAAGAAGCATTTTTAGTCAAGTTATAAGGATAATGGTTGTGGAATAAATCTCGCTTCTGTGCCCTAACCTTTGACCCCGTTTCGATGATACAGTATTACACAGAAACGGTTGAGTATATCTTCGGAACAACATGATAAAATTTTATCGCAATCGAAGCATTTTTACGCAAGTTATGAAGCATAAGATCGATGGAATGGATCCCTCTCCTATGTCCTGACCTTCGACCCCATTTCCAATATGGTTCTTCCTCAGGTTGTCCTCTACCACATACTAAAATTTCAACGAAATCAAACCATTTTTACGCGAGTTATCGTACAGACAGACGGAGAAAGCTGGAGCATATACGCTTCTTCAACCAACGGTTGGAAAGCGTAAAAAGAAAAAACAAAAAAACTAAAGTTGTGATTATCTTTTGTGTATCTTTTCTTTGTACATATTCTCTACGTGATACGCCAGTGTAGTACAAGTTGTGTTAAGCAGCGGTTTGTACGAGAGGTATCAGTGAAAAATGAGTGATCTGTCAGACTTCCAAAGAGGACAAATCGTGGGAGCCAGTTTAGCAGGTGCGTCTGATACCACAACAGCCAAATTGTTTGGGGTTTCAACAGCAACAGTCTCCATGGTTATAACTGCTTGCACAAAGCATGTCTCAAGCCAAAAAATTAGGCCTAATTAGTCAAAATTCAGGAGGTGGCCTTAAAACCGAAAAAACTCAGTAGATTCATAACGTTTGCCGAGAAAATCACAACCTTGACAACTATCAATTCTTGCTTCGTCCAACTGCAGCCATTCATTTATGCTTTCCAACCGTAGGTTGAAGAAGCTTATATGCTCCAGCATTGTCCCTCCGTCTGTCTGTCTGCACGATAACTCGCGTAAAAATGGTTCGATTTCCATGAAATTTTAGTATGTGGTAGGGGACAACTGGGGACGAACCCTATTCAAAATGGACGAAATGGGGTCAAAGGTCGGGACATAGGATTGGGATCCATTCCATCGCCCTTATCCCATACTATTATAGGAGCAATTCTTGTATATATGTACATTTTATTTTGAAAACAGCTCTAAGGATTTTGATGAAAGCCGTTAACCAACCGTTTTCTGATACTAGAAATCGATTTAGCTTGATCTCGATTTTAGGAAAATTCGTTTAGTGGGTTAAATAACCACCCCGAATTACCACGTTTTTAGTGTCATGGCGTCGTCCCTTTCATGCTTAGAAATCTTATGACGTCACACTCTCGCTATTGAGATGTCGGCGCGCGGTCACGCCATCTGTCTAATTACGTCACGCATTGTGTGGATCCTATTAAAGTTTTATGACGTCACACTCTTGCGAGCAGATGGTCGCGATTCTCATCTGCCTCATTACGTCACGCGTTCTGTGCGTATGTCCGTCCGCACAATAACTCGCATAAAAATCGTTCGATTTCGATGAAATTTTAGTATGTGGTAGGAAAATACCTGGGAAGGAACCCTATTGAAAGTGAACGAAATGGGATCAAATGTCAGGACATAGGAGCGGGATCCATTCCACTGCTCTTATGCGTCATAACTAACGTAGAAAAGTTTCGATTTCGATGAAATTTTAGTATGTCGTAGGGGACCACATTGGGACAAACCCTACTGAAAATGGGCGAAATAGGGTCAAAGGTCAGGAGGACACAGGAGCGGGATCTATTCCATAACCCTTATGCATCATAAGTTACGTAAAAATGCTTCGCTTGCGACAAAACTTTATCATGTTATTTCGGAGGTATACTGAACTGGTTCTTTTGAATATCATTGAAATGGGATCAAAGGTCAGGGCACAGGACCGAGATTTATTCTACAGCCATCATCCTCATAACTTGGAGTTATGTTGGAAAGCGTATCATAATCAATGCATTGCATGATTTTTTACAAACTTGTATATAATTTATGACAACTAAGATTGCGGTGTTAAGATAGAATAATAATAACAACGTTTTGCACAATAAAATGTTTATTATACATTGGCTATAGTTTCGCAGAGCGTTTAACTCGGCTTCCTCAGGACGAATTCATCCTGAGGAAGCCGAGCCAAACGCTCTGCGAAACTATAGTCGATGTATAATGAACATTTTATTGCAAAACGTTGTTATTATTATTCCATTCATCATGCTTCAACTCTGTGCTTATATTTTTTTGTCTTGGCAAAATATGTGATCTACAGATTTCACCTCGACCTTTCTACAAGTCCACCAACATCTCCCTACAACAAGCTGAACAGCAACTTCTCTCGCCTGTATTCAGGCAGATTTTTCAGAAGCTCTACGAACTGGAAATACCTCGCAGTTTTTACGCTTTTCAACCGTAGATTAAAGAAGCGTATATGCTTCAGCTTTGTCCGTCCGTCTGTCTGTCCGCACGATAACTCACGTAAAAATGGTTCGATTTCGATAAAACTTTAGTATGTGGTAGGGGACCACCTGCGGATGAACCCTATTGAAAATGGGCGAAATAGGGTCAAGGGTCAGGCATAGGAGCGGGATCCATTCCATAGCCCTTATGCACAATAACTTGACTAAAAATCCTTCTATTGCGACAAAACTTTATCATGTTGTTCCCGAGGTATACTGAACTGGTTCTGTTGAATATAATCAAAATGGGGTCAAAGCTCAGGGCACAGGAGCGATATTTATTCCACAGCCATTATCCTCGTAACTTGAGTAATAACTTGAGCAATGAGTTCTGGTATGTTGGAAAGCGTATCATAATCAATGCATTGCATGATTTTACTAACTTGTTATAGTATCTGGCTTCCACACAACAACTGGCTCAAGTTCAACAGTCTCTTCCAACCTATGGGTGACTTCCTGCTCGTTTTTCATCATTTCTCATGTATTGCCTAGCATTGCCAGTACTTTAAACTTGCTGAATATTGTGACTTTCCTCTAAACTTTGACGATCTTCGAAGTTACATGCTCATTATGATGTTTGTCACCTTTTTGATCATTGGCAGATCATCTGCTTCTCCTATTAATAGCTGATATTCAGCAATTATTTTAAATCGTCATTTCATCACGGTAAATATCATTCTTTCATTTCATATAATCGGTAAATGAACCCATTCTTGTATCTATTGTACATATCTTTGGTCAAATAAAGCGATTTCGAATTCCAAGAAAATCTTTCAGTAGAGACAAGAGTCAAAATCAGTAGAATGGGAACACCACTATAGATGTTATACAATCACCCGTACAATAATTTAGGTACCCGGTTTCTTATGATAACACAATATACATAATATTGGTGCATCAACTGCGGGACGGAAGGCAAGGAGGGGGGGCAAAGGGATATTCTTTGCCACAGTAATCTAAATATCATGCGACATGATATCCACGATATTAGATCGAGTTACAGAACCTCAAAATCGGGTTCTCAGACAGACGATGGAAATTTAATAGTTAGTCAAACGTCATGTTGAAAATTTCCTCCTATTACCGGAAATTTTCCGTTATATGGTTACGGATAAAGTGAGAACAGAATTGTTCTGTTAATATACGAAATGAATCGCGGAAAATGGCTCGCGATTTTTAGAATTCTTTTTTTTTTCTTTTTTTTACAGTGCTGTGAAAGAGATTGACCTAAATTTATCAAAGAAGTTGAAATTTTCTGATATTCATTTTGATTCAAAGAGATTCATCCAGATTCGTCACCAATGTTTCAGCAGCTATAGAGATTCACATCCGAACTTTGAAGTTCTCCGTTAATAACATCTGCTCACTATGAACGGATTTACTTCTATCAAATATCGTGTACTGTTGCATACAATAGTTTGACTTTATTTATACAGAATGATTATACGTGGAAAGTACACTGAAGAGCAATCGAATGACAGATACCTGTCTAGTAGCGTGTAGTACCACCTTTCTCACTGATGACGGTGGCGATTCGTCTCGGCATGGACTCCACAAGACACCGGAAGCGTTGGGAAACCATATGGATCCACGACCCCTGAACAAGCTCCCACAGTCCACGAAGATTTGATGGAAGGGGGACAGAGCCTCGAACATCTCTCTCGATGGCATCCCAGATGTGTTCGATGGGATTCAGGTCAGGTGACCTAGCTGGCCAAGGAAGCGAGGTCACGTCGGTGGAGTGTTCATCCAACCATTCGGATACAATTCGGGAGCTGCATTGTCTTGTTGCAAGATGAGGTCCCCAGTGGGATGTTGAAGACGGATGTTGTGTTTGTCTTACGGCACTGGCTCTCCCCCTTTCCTGGAACCAGCGGCCCCAAATTAGGAACGAGTGACTGCTTATAACTCAAGGAGCAGCTAACGGTGGTCGTTCAGACTTCCAACCAAAAAAAAAAAAAATAATAATAATAATAATAATAACCCCGGCGAGGCATGGATGTTGTGTTTGTCGTACAACACTGGCTCTTTCCCTTCTCTGGAACCATGACCCTAAATTAGGGACGGGCGATTGCTTATAGCCTGAAGAGCTGGTCACGGTGGTCGTTTAGACCTCCAAAAAAAAAAAAAAAAAATCTCGGTGAGGCATGGATTTTGTGTTTGTTCTACAGGACTGGCTCTCTCCCTTCCGTGGAACCAGTGGCCCTAAATTAGGGACGGGCGACTGCTTATAACCCACTGAGGTGCTCACGGTGCTCATTAAGCCTCTAACCAAAAAAAAAAAAAAAAAAATCCCGGAGAGGAATGGATATTGTCTTTGTCTTAAGGCACTGGCTCTCTCCCTTCTCTGGAACCAGTGACCCTAAATTAGGAACGGGCGACTTCTTATATCTCACTGAGTTGCTGACGGTGGTAGTTAACCCCCCTCCCCCTCAAATAAGGACCACACTGAGCATCTCAATGGGCTATAAGCAGTCGTTCGCGCCTAATTTAAGATCAGTGGTTCCAGGTAAGGGAGAGAGCAAGTACCGTAAAGCAAACACAAAAACCATGTCTCACCGGGATTCGAACCCCGATCCATCTCGGACGCATTGTCAAAAGCCAGCGTTTGGACCACTGCGCCACCGTGGCGGTGTCAATTACTTCCTAATCTACATAGGAGTACATACCTAAAATATTAACTGTGATTTAGTAAACAGACTAAGAGGAGAAAATAGTGGTGTTCGTTTTGTAATAATTAAATAAAAAATAAAATAAAAGCCTCATGGATTCGCAGTCTACATACGAGTATATATGTACTTGATTGAATTTTCATCCTGCACTTACAAAGCACACCAACCCAGCACCTGGAGACATTAGGGAACATTCAATAAGAGAATGTTCTAGGAGAAATCGATTCGTCCCTACGTTATATTGAACATGACACACCCCACTCAAAACTCAGGGGCTTGCTGACAATTGTTGTCCTGAGGGCGAGATAAGGAAACTTCACATTTGACAATCGGGGGAAGCGATGACGTGGCTTAAGTCGGAACCTTTGCAAAAGGCAACCCTATCCCTGCCTTGTTTACCATTTCTTTCCACTTTTTCTTCCCTTCCGAAATAATTGAATCAGTATTTTTTTTCTTAAGTTCAAGACGGAGCGAGCCGAAATTCTGGGAATCGCACGCATTGATCCAGGTGCACATACATCACCTTTAAAAAGAGAATAAAATATTTTACCTCAAGATTTGAAAAGCATTGTTTTATAAAGTGAACGTGGCATTTGAACGAAAACAGTGCACACGAGAGTCGACAGCTGACGTACGTCGTAAACGTCAATGTCAAATCTAACACTGAGTCTGTTACTATCAAGAGAGTCGGGTAACGATGTGTTACATGCCCGCTCGAAAGATTCGGGATATTGCACTTTCGGAAACTGCATAATGCTGAATTACCAAAAACAGGAGTCAGAGAATAAAGAAAATGGTGGCGAGCCAATTTGTAGCATTCCTACTATTTGAAACGTGTATACATGGGTTACTGAATACTATACACAGTCAGTTCTTCTTATCCACTCATTTTAAATGAAGCAGGAGACACTGAAATAAAGTTCAAGAAGTACACAGTCGCCTCACATTATTGTGATCACCTCCTACGTTTGACGTCAACAGCGCGTAGCCAATGAAAGAAGGCACGTGTCGTGAGCTGGCTTAGAGGGTATATAACGTGTGCTGTAGGCAATCTGAAAACACATCACTCGTTGCTGTCATGGATAAAAGGAGCGATTTATCAGATTTGCAAAACGGGATGATTATTTTTTATCGGCTTTCGGGACAAGAGTGGCAGTATTTCTGAAATAGCGCACTTTGTGAACTGTTCGCGTGCTGTTGTGGTTAAAGTGTATCGTGATTGAAGAAATGGCACCATTGCGAATAAGTGACGTGTAAACTGCGGAGCACCACGTATCACTGATGTGAGAGTTGAACGTGGGATTCAAAGATGCGTGAGGGCCCATCGACACGCTACACAGTGGAGCAACTCACCGGCCGAATGAACCAGGGGGCTACCGGAAGTGTGTCTAAAGCGACAGTTCAGCGAACCCTGCTGCGTATGGAGCTCCGATGCAGACGGATGGTCACTGCACCTATGTTAACGAAGGTGCGTCGGCAGAAAAGGCTTATATTTCCACGGCAGAATCGGAATTGGGCATCCGCTGATTGGCAAAGGATTGCCTTCTCCAATGAGTCACGTTTTCTGCTCCATGGAACGGATGGACGTTTTTTTTTTTTTTTTTTTTTTTGATTGGAGGTTTAACGACCACCGTGAGCAACTCAATGGGCTATAAGCAGTCGCCCGTCCCTAATTTAGGGTCACTGGTTCCAGGGAAGGGAGAGAGCCAGTGCCGTAAGACAAACACAACATCCATGCCTCACCGGGATTCGAACCCGGACCCCGTTCGGACGAATGATCAGAGGCCATCGCTTAGACCACTGCGCCACCGGAGCGGCGAACGGATGGACGTTGGCGTATAAGGCGAGAAACATAGGAAAACAAACACTCTTTAACCATTAACCATTTCTGGAAGAACAGAAGCTGGTGTGGGGACACTGGGAAATGTTTTCGTGGAATTCTCTGGGTTCACTCATACCTGTGGAAAGCACTATGGACTGAATTCGTTATGAATCCATCCTTGCAGACCACGTACACCCACACATGCTGATTGTCTTCCCTAGGGTGATACTGAACACTGGAAAAAAGTTATGTGGTCCGACGAGTCCTATACGGAAACCATTGATTTCTGCGAAGAACACGAAAGTTCGTCAACAGTGGTGTCAGGAACACCGTGATTGGACACTGGAAATAAGTTATGTGGTCGGACGAGTCCTATATGGAAACCAGATTTCTGCAAACAACAGGAAAGTTCGTCTACAGTGGTATCAGGAACACCGTGACTGGACACTGGACTACCGTAACTGCGACTGGACACTGGAAAGAAGTAATGTGGTCGACGAGTCCTATACGGGAACCACTGATTTCTACAAAGAACAGGAAAGTCCTTCTACAGTGGTGTCAGGAACACCGTGACTGGGCACTGGACTACCGTAACTGCGACTGGACACTGGAAAAAAGTCATGTCGTCGACGAGTCCTATACGGACACCACTGATTTCTGCGTAGAACAGGAAAGGCCGTCTACAGTGGTGTGAGGAACACCGTGACTGGACACTGAAAAAAAAAGTCATGTGGTCCGACGAGTCCTATACGGAAACCACTGATTTCTGCGAAGGACATGAAAGTTCGTCTACAATGGTGTCAGGAACACCGTGAATGGACACTGGAAAAAAGTCGTGCGGTCCGACCAGCCGCACGACCTTGCTCTGTACCTACGGTAGACAGAGAGTTTAGCAGGAGCTCCACGATGCAATTGACCCAGCTTTCCTTATAAACACAATTTAAGGTTCTGGAAGTAGTGTCATGGTGTGAGACACGTTATACAGGTACGGAATGGGGCCCCCGATATTGCTAGAAGGTCAGGTGTCCTTCAAGAAATTCCTGAACATTGTTCCTGATCAAGTCCGTCCTGCAATGTTGACTTTTTATCCAGCAGGTGACGGCTATTTCCTGGATGACAATGGTACGGCCCATCGCGCAAGGTGTGTGCAGCAGTGGTTCAGCGAGCATGACAGTGATTTCCATCATCATCGCTGGCCACCACGATGCCCAGATCTGAACCCCATTGAGAATGTATAGGGCATTTTAGAAAAACAGGAGCAGAGACGTATTCCGCCAAATCTGAGGCAGTAAAAGGATTGTCTGGTGAAAAATCTTCATTTTTTTGTAAAAAACATTTAACATCATTTTTATTTTCCGTAAGATGATATTTAATCTCACTTGTTTACTCTTGTCATAAAGTTCCTGGATCATACAGTGTATCTCTAAGTGGGTATTTACATAAATTACTATGTCGTCAACAAAATGTAGATCGGTTAAATAATTTTCATTAATCTTTATCCTTTTGTCCTCTCAGTTCAGTGACTGACAGACATTATGCAGTGAAGAGATTGAGATATGATGTCATATTCTTACACTGCATTTCCAATTTTTATGCGTGCTGTGTTCTCGTACAGTCGAACATATGCACCTGCATTTTCATAGATATAATTAATAATATTAATGTATGCCTCTTCAATAACGCAAGATTTCAAAGACGTTACAACTGCCGATGCTTTCACGGATTCAAAAGCTCTTTAATAATCAATAAAAGCAGTACATAATGAGAGTCCATATTCATTCGCTCTTTCAATTAGTTCTCTCAGACGCTGATACACACATATTTGCGGGAAAATATCCGGAAGAAAACCACGTGGGAGATGGGTGAATTAACTTCGAAAGCATGCGCGGATGACATGGAAGATAATTGCTGAACACAGGAAGTTGTCGAAGAGACACAGGCAGGGCTTCATCTAGCAAGGATTGCGAATGGTTGATGATGATGTACACAGTCGCATACGTATATAAATCATATGTCTTTGTTTATGTCCAATTTTCGGTTTCTCAGTCTGCAAAAATGGCATCTTCACTCGTGAAGGTGAGAGTGAAAAATACTAATGTTATCACGAATGGAATACGGGATTACACCATACAATATAAATTTTGAAGATCTGTTTTTGGTGTAAATATGACAAGGATGCTAAATCAGATAATATCCGAAAACTTCAACATTTCGTCGTCCAGGAGCTGGAATCGAACCCGCGTCTTCCACATAGCGCCCGAGTATGCAAACCACTACACCACCCAGAACGACCAAATCTGAATTTCCGGTTAATTTGAATATAACCATCACAAGATTCGCTAGTCGAAGCAACCGGCATTCCTGTTTAGAGAATCTGCAGGTTAAGAATCCTATCCCGTGATTGCCCGGAGGAGCAGATTAATCATGAAAGAAATACCGGATTACACCATATAATACACATTTTGAAGATGATAATCCGTTTTTTGGAGTAAATATGACAAGGATGGTAAGTTAGATAATATCCGAAAACTTGAAAATTTCATCGTCCTGGAACGGGACTCGAATCCGCGTCTGCAGATAGCGACCGGGTATGCTAACCACTACACCACCCAGGACAACCAAGTCTCAAGTTTTCCGATTAATTTGAATATAACAATCATAGAATTCGCTAGTCAAAATTTGTATTGTACGGTGTAATCTCGTATTTCATTCATGATTTATCTGCTCCTCCGGGCAATCACGGGATAGGATTCTTAACCTCCAGATTCGCTAAACATGAATGCCGGTTGCTTCGACTAGCGAATCTTGTGATGGTTTTATTAAAATTAATCGGAAACTTGAGACTTGGTCGTTCTGGGTGATGTAGTGGTTAGCATACCCGAGCGTTATCTTTGAGACGCAGGTTCGATTCCCGTTCCAGGACGGCGAAATTTTCAAGTTTTCGAATGTTATCCGACTTACCATCTTTGTCACATATACACCAAAAAAAAACGGATTCTCATCTTCAAAAAAAAAAATAAAAAATGTTATTTGAGTTTTGAAGACGCCGGGATGGGTAAAAGATCTGAGTCATCCACCAATGGGCAAAACTTGAGAACGAAAAACAGTAAAACTACACTAGTAATCTGATTTATTGGCGTAGGAATATACACTCATTGTCAAAAAAATAGTTGCACCCAGAAGGACGTGTCGGATTGCAATGCTATTCGGGAGGAAGGTAAAGGTTGCCAGGAACAATAAATGATTAAACATTGAGGCTGATATAGGAAATATTCATTGAGCTACACGCCAATAGGTAGTGTCTCTCAGTATGGCATTGGAGGGCCATGTTTGCTAACACAACATGCCAGACGTCTTGGAATGGAGTTGTACACGTTCCTAATGATATCCTGCGATAAGCCATCATATGCAGCTTGAATCTTCTCACGTAGTTCCTGCAGATTGTGCGGTAGGGGTGGCGTGTGGATAGCGCGTCCAATAACATCCCACATATTTTCAATCGACGATAGGTCTGGTGCTGCGGTTGCCCATGGCAGAGTGTCAGGGCCTTAAATGCAAGCTCTCGAGACAGCAGCGGTATGCGGACGAGCGCTGTCCTGTTGGAAAATGACACCGGAGTTAGCGTTCAGAAAAGGTAGGGCCACTGGTTGCAGGACCTCATTAACCTAACGTTGGGCTGTGAAAGTACCTGTAATAAACACCAAAGGTGATCTGACATCGTAAGCAATTGCACCCCACACCATGACCCCAGGCCTACTGCACGTGTGACACTCGACTACAAACCGTTCATCTTGGCGTTGATCATGGTGCCTCCACACACAGAATCGGTGGTCGTCTCCTCCAAGACAAAAGCGAGACTCGTCAGTGAAGATCACCCGCTGCCATTCTGAGTGGCTCCATGACAGTCTGGCACGACACCATTGCAGTCTTTGGCGACGATGCAATGATGTTAAGGGCAGTCGTCGTAACGGTCTGCGTGCGGTGTAGTCCTATGTCGTGCAGCCGCCTGTCAATGGTGTTGGTACAAATCGGTTGCACAAACTGCTCGTTGAATATGCGCAGTCGTGGCTGTTTGGGTCACTCCGCGCATGTCGGACAACCCGTCGGTCCTCTCTCTCTCCGTGGTTCGTCTAGGTCTCCCAGACCCTTCCTGTCGCTGCTGTGTGTCTTGTTCGATCCACTGCCGCCAACAGCGTGCCCGGTGATATCCGCACGACCGGTATGGCGCGCAATACGACGATAAAACCATCCCGCTTCCCGGAGCCCGATGATGCTGCCGCTCTCGAACTCCTCCAACTGCTCGAATTACTTCCGAACTTTTCTCAGAGGCTACTTCACTTGCAAAGAGAGCAACCAACACAACAGCACAAGTCAGAATGGAAAGCACGCGCAACGGGACGACCTTATATACCCTGTCAGGCACAGCGCTACGACTCCTCCTTCCTTGCGTCACATGCGGGGCTGAACGTGATACTTGAATCATTTGAATGTCTCTCGATGCCAAACCTACCTACCAAATTTCATTCCTGTCGGTTGCTTTCTTCTGGTGCAACTACTTTTTTGACGATGAGTGAGGGTGTTTCAAAACTAAAGGAACAATCTTTAAGGGATGATAGAACACACCGAAACAAGCACTTTTCTTGATGGAATGCATGGTTGCAAGTTACGCGTTTAGGCACTAGAGGGCGCTTTCCATTTCCCTACACAAGCTGTCTTTCGCAAGGCAATAATAACCCATATCTTTTACCAGAACGTCTAGATGGGGGACATACCTTATTTTCCTTCAACAAATCTTGCCTGAATTGATCCAGCATGTACCAGCAGCCGTCCGCCGTAAAATGTGGTTCCAGCATGATGGAGCGCCAGCTCATTTTAGCACTCAGGTGCGTGATTACTTGAACGCCACATTTCTAGGCCAATGGATTGGCCGAGGTGGACCCATCGCTTGGCCCCACTATCACCAGATCTGTACCCTCTGGATTTCTTTTTATGGGGACATCTTAAGTCCGTAATGTACGACACTCCCATTGATTCCAATGAGGAACTAGTCGCCCGACTTTCAGTCGCTATACGGGCATCTTTACGTCGACGATGCGAAGCGTGTATCTGGAGTGGCTGTCGTCCTTTTGATCAGCTTACGTAAATTTCATTAATTTCAGTATTTTCTTATTAATGTTTGCAAATTTGATGTAATTTTGTGATGTAACGGTTTTCTTTTTTTGTCTGCAATAAAGCTTTGTTTTGATTTGTTGTGCCATTCCTGTCTTTGCGTTGCGAAAGACGGCGTGTGTGGGGGAAACGGAAAGCGCCCTCCAGCGGCTAACCGCGTAACTAGTGACCATGCATTCTATGACGAAAAGTGCTGGTTTCGCTGTGTTCTATCACCCCTTTAAGTTTGTTGCATTAGTTTTGAAACACCCTGTATGTATAATGAGCATTTCCAATTTTCGCACATCAACCAGATGGCTTTTTCAAGGAAGTTGCCAATTCTGAATAAAATTCCACTAAAGTTCCTCCTCTAGTAACTGCAGTTGTGTCAGTTCTATTTCGGTAAACCATTCGGCAAGTAATGGAGTTCCTATGGTTTGAATTTCACAAATCCAAGCTGCTCCTGCATGTGCGAAGCTATAGGTCAAGAACTGGCTCCTTTTAAAGTTTTGCTCACCAGTGCATACCTCCTTTCGGTCTTATGTGAATTATTCAGTTTCTGAGAAATCATATCTACGCTGTTAAAGGTCATATTGAACAATTTCATTCCTTGTCTAACAGAAGGAAGCATGTAAACATGATTGCTGATATGTCTGCCATTTTATTCACCCGTCAGTCATTCTGCCCGTCCGTCAGTCTGCAGGAAGGAACGGTACATCAAAACATTTCCGTCAAATTTGAGACAAGTCAGACAGATTGCTATATGAACAGAAACTCGGGAATAAATCTCTTTGCTCTTACTCTGTCGACACACAAAGAAAAACTCTTTCGAGTTTGTTGCAAACAACAACAAATAACAGACAAACAGTCTGACAGATAAACGGAAAATCTCTGGCCGATAATTGTTCCCGATGAATTGACTTGTAGCAAGTTGTTCCTCAAACGTAACGCACAACTAATATTCCGATCAAACTTTCTTTTTTTAAGCCTTCCAACCGTAGGTTGAAAAAGCGTATATGCTCCAGCTTTGTCCGTCCGTCTGTCGGCACGATAACTCGTGTAAAAATGGTTCGATTTCGATGAAATTTTAATATGTGGTAGGGGACAACCAGAGGATGAACCCTATTGAAATCGGGCGGAATAGGGTCAAAGGTCAGGACATGGGTGCGGGATCCATTCTATCTCCCTTATGCATCATAACTTATGTAAAAATGCTTCGATTGCAACAAAACTTTAGTATGTTGTTCCGGAGGTATACTGAACCGGCTTCTGTTTAATATCATCGAAATGGAGTCAAAGGTCGGCACAGGAGCGAGATTTATTTTACAGCCATTATCCTCATAACTTGACTAAAAGTGCTTCTATTGCGACAAAACTTTAGTATGTTGTTCCGGAGGTATACTGAACTAATCCTGTTTAATGTAATCGAAATGAGGTCAAAGGTCAGGACACAGGAGCGAGATTTATTCCACAGCCATTATCCTCATAACTTGAGTACTGATTTTTGGTATGTTGGAAAGCGTATCATAATCAATGCATTGCATGATTTTACTAACTTGTTCATTTTTTTCAAGAAATAGAATTGTAGATTTCGATGTATGGACTGGTAGTCTTATGCTGATAGATTTCTACTCTTTGAAGGCTCAGTAGATAAAAGAATGGTATTTCCTCTTTAAATATAAGAGTTCAAACATCATTTTGATAATATATAGACTTGATTTTGGCATTGTCTTCAACCTTTCTCAACTTTAATTTCCCATTGGACGAGAAACCAGCAATAATCGTGAATCCTTTACTGAAGCTTTCTTTGGATTATTGGAACCAAGTCTGTAAGTCTTTTCTCTGTTCATTTGCCATAATAAATTGACCTTTTTTCGTTACAGTCGTTTAGGTAGATCAATGCGTCACCAATATCTGTCTTCGGCTACGTTATTTTCATAAAGAAGTCTACACCGTATTCTGCGACAATATTTTTTCTCATATCCAAATCTTTGTTTATAACCTTGTTTATAGTTAATATAGAGATTTTTAACGACTTTGGGTCGGTAGATTTTCTTTTAAGATCAGAGACCTTCTGAAATAGTCGTAAAAGTACGTACCTTCTTTTTATATTTATATGCAAAGCTTGACGACCCCCCCCCCTCTACTACTCATAATATTGCTTATTTTACATTTATAAATGCTAACTTCACGATTTCCACAGCGATTTTTTAATTACAGAATACGAATATTTATCTTCGTAAAGCCTTCTATCCACAGCTTGCTTAAGTGCGCCATTTTCTTAGCAGACGATATGTAACTGCAGCAGATGTTTCTTTTCGGTTCATCTAACACGCTGTTGCCACTTTCAATTATCTAAATTTCTTTTATTTTCTGTAATTTCTTGTCAAACACGTTCTAAAAGTGTGTAAACATCTTTTATAGCTGCTGTTGTGTAAAGCCGAAGGGAATTCCTCCCCATCAGTAGGACAATAGTTAATAATAATTAATCTTAATAAGATAAAATATTATATCTTCACTAGACAAAGAATATCTTTGATGCACCACCATCATTTAACTTTGAATAATCAAACTATTGAATATGTACAAACATTTCAGTTTTTGGGAATCATTCTAAAACCTACTTTAAAATGAAATAATCATATAGCATACATTGAAAGTAAAATTGCAAAACATGCTGGTATTGTCTGTAAGGTTATATCATGTTTGTCAGTTAAACTTCTGTACTATTCATTGATTCATTCACGTATTGATTATGGCATTGCCTCTTGGGGGAAGACTACACAAACTAATATAAATAGGTTGCAAATTTTACAGAATAAATTTATAAGGTTATTGGATTTAAAGATCTCTCCTTCTACTCTTAACAACTTACAATTATTCCATTATCATCATAACCATGTTGACCCAAATAGGTATGCAAGTCTATTGATTAAACAACTATTTCATTTTAACATTAGTAAATTGATGTTTAAAAGGATAAAAAATAATTCCTTTTCCGATGTAATAGATTTAAATTCAATACTCATAATTATAAAACAAGGAAAAAGGCATTATTGCGACCTATTTTACCAAAGACACATATGTCAAAGCAAGCTATTAACTACATTGGTCCTGAGTACTGGAATGGGTACCCTGTGGAGTTAATTGATATTAATAATTTAAAAAGAATTAAAAATATACTTACTTAATAACTAAAAAAAACCCCCAAAAAACTACCATCTTTACCTTACTGTGTTGACATGACAAGTGCTTGACCCATTTGTTCTGTTTTTGGGGATTCAGGGTCTCTGTGAGGCCTTTTCCCTGTTTTTTTTTTTTTTTTTTTTTTTTTTTGATTGGAGGTTTAACGACCACCGTGAGCAACTCAATGGGCTATAAGCAGTCGCCCGTCCCTAATTTTGGGTCACTGGTTCCAGGGAAGGGAGAGAGCCAGTGCCGTAAGACAAACACAACATCCATGCCTGACCGGGATTCGAACCCGGACCCCTTACGGACGAATGATCAGAGGCCAACGCCTTAGACCACTGCGCCACCGGGGCGGCTTCCCTGTTTTCCCTTGCTGCTATTAATTTTTAGTTACACATAAATATCTCTGTTTCATCATGTTATAATGTAACAGCATAAACATTGAAATAAAAAAAAAATAAGTTGATAAGCGCCTGCGGGATTCAGTTAGGGCCGACTGACTACATTGGTTGTCGTTTATGGGGAGTTTCAGTTTACATTAGCAGATGAACAATACAGTTCGGTATTTTATTGTTTTGCAATCAACATATGTGCGCCAACAAGACAAAAGCTTATGGCAACTTTCGAAGATTTGATTATTCCCCTCAGCAGACACACACTAGGAGCACACGTAGGAACAGTATAGGGTTGGTGTGCATTCCTCTGGTGCTTTCGAAAAGAAACTATTTCTTTTTTTGAGTCCCATATTTTTTCTTCATTTGCAGTGCATCCCCCTGAACAATAAAAAGGAAAACCTTAAATGAAATTACTCCGTACCCTCACAATAAGAATATTTTACAATACGTATTCTCCACGATTCTTGAGATACAAGTGCATAGTAGAGTGGAAAGTAAGGAGGTAAAAATAAATTTGTTATACGGTTTGGTATATCTAAAACAAAATACAAAATACTTTAAGATCTATAAGATTTTAAGACTTAATTTTCGCTTACAGTTTCAGTAATAAATTTTATTTTAATAATAATAATGAAGGACACGTCAGTGAAAAGCGACACATATCGGCAATGCTATCAAGCGTCAGAGACCATCCAACATATCACAGCAGGGTGCAGAGTCCTCACACAAACACGAACAGGCACAATCAAGTCACCAAGATTGTCCATCAGAAACTGGCAAGAAAGCCCCACCTCATTACAACTGAGCCTGTCCTCTACTACAAGTATGAGCCAACAACGCTTCTAGAGAACAACACCCACAAAATCTACTGGAACAGATCGATCAGAACAGATAAGATTATCCCACACAATCGGCCCGACATCGTCCTGGTCGACAAGGAGAAGAAGTCAACATACCTCATTGACATAGCCGTGCCCAACACGTGCAACATCCAGAAGACGCACGGAGAGAAGCTGTCAAAGTATAACGACCTACGATACGAAGTCAAGGAAACGTGGCATATGGAGAACGTCACCAACCGTCCCCATAGTAAGATGCGTCGCATAAATATAGAGACAGTCTACTTTGCGCCGTGAACACAATGCGAATATAGGTAGGAAGCTGAAGTGGTACCTAATTAGACATAACCCTACAACAAACGTTTCGATCCGTCGATATGACCGCATTGGGTGAAAAGAACACCACAAAGTGAAATGGTGTAATTTTAGGTGTCTCATAAATGTAAAGACAACTATGTAAAGTAGCCACATGCAAATGACATGTACAAATTAGCATGTTGTACGCACGCGCATGGGCCGTAAATCGGTCCAGCCTACAAAACAAAAGACAGCGGACCTGCCGTCAGACATTCATTTGTCGAAATGCCACGCAACAGTCAACTTTCTGGTGAGGAGGTGCAGAAGATTTGGAGACTGAGAGCCAATGGATTGCCTGTAGCGAAAATTTGTAAAGCCATGGGGAGGAGTAGGGCAGTCATTTATAGGACTTTATCGAAACGCGGTGCGTTAACTGCCAGAAAACGGCCTGGAAGGCCTCGAATAACAACCAAACGAGATGATCGTGCCATCATGCGTTTAGTTTCATCCCAAAGGTTATCACTACGTCAAGTTTCTCGAACTGTTGGTGTCACCGTCTCAAACGACACAGTTCATCGACGAATCAAGGAAAGTCGCAACATTGTGCTCCGTAAAATGCGCCGTCTGCCACACATCCCGCGGCGCCACAAGGAAGCTAGATTGTTATGGGCAAGCAGCCACATGCACTGGACGGACGAGTGGATCACAACTATTTTCTCCGATGAGAAAAAAGTTCAACCTGGACGGTCCTGACGGTTGGAACTGCTATTGGCATGATTTACAACGCGAGCCACGCACCTTTTTCAGCAGACAGAAGGGAAGGTGATATGTGATGGTCTGGGGGTGCTTTTGCGTTCAATGGGACAACGGGTATCGCTTTTCTGCAAGGAAGATAAAATTCCGAAACGTATCAGGACATATTCAGCAGCCACCTTCTACCGTTTGCGTAAACTCTAGCGGATGTTGATTATCTGTTCCAGCAAGACAATGCCTCTATCCATCGGTCTGCATCAACGAAAAGCTGGTTTAACATGTGACTGTAATGGATTGGCCAGCACTCAGTCCAGATATGAACCCTATCGTAAACCTCTGGGGTATCCTATCTCGTGATGTGTATGCGAATGGACGGCAGTTCTCAAGTGTGGTGGCATTGAAAGAGCAGATTGAACGAAGCTGGTATGCACTCCGTCCAGAACACTTACATCACTTGGTGGACAGCATGCCCAATCGGGTTTTCAGTGTTATTCGGAACAACGGCTCCACTATTCGTACCGGAGGTGCTCATAACCAGTAAGTCTTTATATTTCTGAGGCAACGTATTTATGTTTTTTTCTTGTACTTGGCGTTGGAATTGTTATGTTACCGTCAAACCATTGTGCAGCTGCGTGTCCTGTGCTATTTTTGCTATAAATATGAGGTGTACATTTCAGCTCGTTGTTTTTTTTTTCTTTTTTATTCGAGAATTGGTTCTGTCTCTATATTTATGCGACGCACTATAATAACGGCCACAGGAGTTGTACCAAAGAGCATTCAAAGCTCTTTACAGGCATTAGACCTTCAACCTAACACCTACATGGAACTACAGAAGGCAGCTATCCTGAACACTTGTAGGATTGTAAGGAAGTTTCGGGACAACCGAGAGAAAGAAATACCGCTTCCCAGACATGGTACGTTGTACCCGTCGCGGAAGGAAGAGAAGAAAAACCTCAGGAAGAAGTGAAATCTCAAAATTTCGTAATAAGTCAGTGATAATCCAAAATGTCGACTTTATCAAGAAAAAGATGAAACTCTGTCTCATCTTATATGTGAATGTAGCGAAATTGCACAGACAGATTACAAAGCCAGACTTTTTTTTTTTTTTTGATTGGAGGTTTAACGACCATCGTGAGCAACTCAATGAGCTATAAGCAGTCGCCCGTCCCTAATTTAGGGTCACTGGTTCCAGGGAAGGGAGAGAGCCAGTGCCGTAAGACAAACACAACATCCATACCTCACCGGGATTCGAACCCGGACCCCTTACGGACGAATGATCAGAGGCCAGCGCCTTAGACCACTGCGCCACCGGGGCGGCATAGCGTAGCGAAATTGCACAGACAGATTACAAAGCTAGACTTTTTTTTTGTGATTGGAGGTTTTTACGACCACTGTGAGCAACTCAATAGGCTATAAGCAGTCGCCCGTCCCTAATTTAGGGTCACTGGTTCCAAGGAAGGGAGAGAACCAGTGCCGTAAGACAAACACAACAACATCCATGCCTCACCGGGATTCGAACCCGGAACCCGTTCGGACGAATGATCAGAGGCCATCGCTTAGACCAGTGCGCCACCGGGGCGGCAAAAGCTAGACTTGACAGGGTTGCAAAATTGATTCACTGGTCATTACGCAGAAAGCACAATCTGCCAGCATCGAAAAACTCATGGGAACATCATGCTCAGAACGTCTTAGGAAAAGATCAGGTCGAGATCTTTTGGGATTTTCGAATTCAAACCGATCGGCACCTAGCATAATACCGAAACATAATAGTCATAGAAAATCGGAAAGTCTGTATAATAGATATAGTGATTCCTGGAGATGCCAGAGTCGATGAAAAAGAGCTGAAAAAAAAATGACTAAATATAGAGACCTGGCCATAGAAGTTACCCGATTATAGACTAAACACACAACGGTAGTCTCCATTGTTATCTGAACACTTTGAGCCGCCCCGGTGGCCCAGTGGTCTAAGCGATGGCCTCTGATCATTCGTCCGAACGGGGTCCGGGTTCGAATCCAGGTGAGGCATAGATGTTGTGTTTGTCTTACGGCACTGGCTCTCTCCCTTCCCTGGAACCAGTGACCCTAAATTAGGGACGGGCGACTGCTTATAGCCCATTGAGTTGCTCACGGTGGTCGTTAAACCTCCAATAAAAAAAAACCAAAAAAAAACCACTTAGAACAATTTCAAATTTTTGTTTTATGAATCATTTAAAAAAGTTGCAGCTTTCTGATATACCACCTACAGAACTTCAGAAAACAGCTTTACTTGGGCCATCCTAATATATAAAGGGCTAAGTTGCCGACGACCTGGATCACTTTTTAAGTCGTCATAGCAACAACCGAGAAGCAAACGTTTGTGACGTCACGATTAGCTTTTCATGCTTTCGTGCAGGTGACGTCATCAGTTACACGTGTACAGTTCACGCGTATATCACTTTGTTTTGTTGTCATAGCAACAAAGAACACAGCTGCTGGTGTGACGTTTAACGTTTTGTTTATATCTTTTTTCTTTCGTTCGAAGTTAGTCTTTTTTTTTTTTCGAGTCCTGTAGAAGTGGAAGAATATAGTTCTAGGCTGTAAGATGTTTGTTATTTATATATTTAAACATACAAGATTATTATTTTTTCATGCATTTTCCTCCTAAAAATATTTCATAGCCGTTAATACATATACGTATATTTATTAATTTTAATACGTACTTGCAACGACGTGGATCTCTTTTATTTTAGTAAGGCAAGGCCGAATGTTAGTGTCTTTCGCAAACTTGACTGTTGTTTAAAACCTCGCCTATTTTTTTTTTTTTTTTTTTTGATTGGAGGTTTAACGACCACCGTGAGCAACTCAGTGGGCTATAAGCAGTCGCCCGACCCTAATTTAAGGTCACTGGTTCCAGGGAAGGGAGAGAGCCAGTGCCGTAAGACAAACACAACATCCATGCCTCACCGGGATTCGAACCCGGACCCCTTACGGACGAATGATCAGAGGCCATCGCTTAGACAACTGCGCCACCGAGGCAGCAAAACCTCGCCTATGCCGCGACAAAAAAGAAGAATTTTCCTCCTTGATTAGATGAAGAGATTGAAGACAAACGCCGCAAAGTCTATTTGCCGCCACGGTGGCGCAGTGGTCTAAGTGATTGCTTATGCTCATTCGTCTGAGCTGGGTCTGGGTTCGAATCACGGTGAGGCATGGATGTTGTGTTTGTCTTAGGGCACCACGTTTCTCCTTTCCCTGGAACCAGTGGCCCTAAATTAGGTACGGGCGACTGCTTATGCTCATTGAGTTTCTCATGGTGGTCGTTAAACCCTCAATATGAAAAAAAAATCTATTACGATCGAGCAAGGCGAGAACAACGCACTGCAGTCGAAAGACAAGATGTTAACTCCCGGAATGCCGAACATACCAGGAAAAAAAAGCAGTGCAGTTTAAAGAAATTCGACATTTGCGTGATTCGTCGTACTAATAATATGACGCCGGAACATACTGAAGCTGAATCTCAGCGCATGGCAAATGCGCATATTGCAGGGGCACAAAATACCACCCCAGAACAAAGGAATGAACGCTGCGCTCGAGAGGTTCATGGAACATTAACGAACCGACAACAACAAGCAAATGCTACACGTTATGTGGCTTTAAACCATACAGACGATGAAAAGTCTGTAGTGAGACACTCATGTGGCACTCTTGAGGAAATTTGTGAATTTTGCAAAGCCAAAAACTTTGCCGGAGAAAGACCTTCAGATGGTAAGTTTTCTAAATGTTGCTCAAAAGGAGCAGTAAAATTAGATCCTATTCGCACTTCCCCATTAATTGAACAACTTATAAAATCAGCATGAGCATTCAAAAACTTTATGGTTAACACACGGTCGATTAACAGTTCTCTTGCATTTGCATCGATGGGAGCACAAATGGTTTCTCCACCAGGTTATGGACCTTATTGTTTTAGAACAAATGAATCAATCTATCATCGTGCAGAGGCATTGCATCCTGATAATAGTGAACAGCAGAAATACGCGCAAATGTACATATTGGATCCTGATGCGGCTGCTTCCCAAAGAGGGCAAATGCAAGAACATAGTGGGGGGCAATAAAGATCTGTTGCAAACACTGAATACATTCATGACAGAAAATAATCCATTTGTGGAAGCATATAAAATGCTTTATGAAGTCGAGCAAGAGAGTATTCAAGATGTTCAAATGAATAATGCTGTTCTTTCTAATGTATCAATGGCTATTATTCAAGATCGTAGAAATGTTCAAAGGCGTTATTACGATCCAAGATATAATGGAGTTGCTATTATATTATAGACCATACTTAAGCTCTGATTCAATTGATGCTGACGACGAAGAAAATACTGAACGGTATTATCCTACAGAGTTTATAAATGAGCAAACTCCGTCAGGAATGCCACTTCACAGACTGAAGTTGAAGATTGGAGGTATTATCATGCTTTTGAGAAACCTCAACACACAACGAGGTTTATGCAAAGGAACAAGACTGATAATTAAAGAACTGAAACCCAATTTGGTCATTGCAGAAGTACGCACAGGCTCAGCATGTGGTAAAACTGATTTTATTCCGCAATTGACCTAGCGCCTACTGTTATAGACCTCCCATTCACATTAAGACGACAATTTCCTGTAAAACTCGCCTTTGCCATCTCCATTAATAAGTCTCAAGGTCAAACACTGGAGAAAGTAGCTATCTACCTTCCTGAACCAGTGTTTAGCCATGGACAACTTTATGTTGCATTATCGACGGTTTGATGATGTCACAGTTAAAGTAGTCCATGGGCCAGAACAAGGAAAACTACTCCCAGATTCCGAAAAATATTTACAAAAAATATCGTGTACAAAGATATTTTCCAACGTCTTTAATAAACGCTTGAATAGCAATAAGTGATTTCTAGAACCCGTTGTATTCTTATCTCAACGGGCTTTACAGATAGTTATATATATATTACGCCGCTACTTGACTGATACCTAGGTCTCCAGTGGAAACTCGTATCAGCTCAACAACACCAGACAATGATAATTTTGTTGTTTATGCTTGTTTGTCATAGGCTGTGCTTCATATATCTCGAATAAAGAGGAAATAATAATAACAATAATAATAGTGTTATTGTTTTGTTCTCGATTGTAATCATGTGCTCCATGTGACACCAGCCGCCTCCCCCGCCCACGAAGTACCCTGGTTACGCCCCTGTCGGAAATAAATTGTTCTGTTCGTTATTTCCAGGACTGAAATAACGTTTTATAAAAGTCCCCCTACGATGCATTTCTGTATCACTGTAAAGATAAAAAGGTAAGGGGTGGGGGTTGGGGGAGAAAGTTCTTTACGTTAAGATACCGGTTCTGTTTCGAAGGGCCGGTCCTAAGTCTACATCACTCAGGAAACACTGGTGTTACCGTATTCGTTTTTCATGGCAAAGAATGAAACGCCGCGTCGTCACTCCACAGATGCGAGTGACGTCATCATCGAACTGCTCCTGACCCCAAGTCGTTGCCATGGCAACACGTCTGGTCTGCTTCCATTCATCCATCAAGCTTCTTCAGCACGTCTGGTTCTATCCTGATGTATATATTTTTTATTCCTGTTCTTACTATCGTGCCAAGCTTTTCTCTCTTATTTTCTTTGTTTTATCAGCTCGGCTGGTGTTATTTGAGTCACTGTTTGTTGGTCAAAGCAGATTACGAGACTTTGTGGGAGTCTACTGGTAAAAGAACCGTTTTTCACATAATAAAACTCCAAGTAGCGACGAAAATCGTGGGTCTTCAACTTTTGTCCACTATTGAGCGGTGTCGGCTATTCAGGAGGGTGACTTATGAGCACAGCTAGACATAAAAAAACAACAACTTCTAAATGCGGCCGTATAATAAACAGGGTTACCATGAAAGCAGACCCATATCTCACGAACTATGGAAGTTAGCGATTTACTTCTTGTGCAGTAGTATAGGAAAACCCCTATGCCGCACACAATAACACCACGTAGGATTCCCTCGCCCCCTTTTGGGGGGGGGGGTTGAGGGGCTATCTCTCCCCCTTTGCAGTTAGAGCAAAAAAGTCAATTACAAACTTGCTCAGTGAGGCAAAAATAGTGCAAAAATGTTTATGCCCCATAACAAAAGATGGAAGAGGACTCTTCAAATGCGAAAAAAGCGGAAAGCTGCCTGAGTCGCTGTGTCCGAAACATATTTGCATGGATTTCAAATGTGCTTTCTGCTCCGTGGTCAGAATACAAAAATGATATGCGTGGTCGGTATGACAACACTTCGTGAACCAGTGACGAGAAGTCAAAAGCTTTGCCACGTACGCAAGTCAATTAGATGTGTATACAGTCTTCCTATTGGTTGAGTGTTTCGCTACTTTATGCTATTTCTCCTTGTCTCAGCGTATTTTCTACTGTATTGGACATTAAAGTCTGATATTGAATATGTCAAGGAACTGCGTTTTATTTCAGAACAAGAACTGTTGATAAGGTTTGCAGGAAAACTTTTCCTTTGTGCTTTCTTTTACTTAAAACTTATCAGTTTAGATAAGTAATAAGTTCTTGTCTAAATACTCTATCGTGGCTTCCGGATGTTGTGATTTCCTTGGGGCCACATTCCACGCCCCCTTCCGTCTTTTGTTATGGGACAGAAACATTTATGTGCTATTTTTGCCTCAATGAACAAGTTTGTAATTCACTTTTTTGTCCTATCTGCAAAAGAGGGGCGAGATAGCCCCCTCAGCCTCCCAAAAGGGGGCGAGCGAATCCCTTGTGGTGTTATTGTGTGCGCCATAGGGGGTTTCCTATACTACTGCACAAGAAGTAAATCGCTAACTGCCAAAGTTCGTGAGATATTGGCTAATCAAATTGATGTTTTTTTTGTTTCACAGTTTTTTTTTTTTTTTTTTTTTTGGTTCTTGCTTGATGGTGAGAAACAAAAAAATGCGTGCGGATACGTACAGTATTCTACATTTCAAATCCAACATACACAGTGCGTCAAAGAATTTTTAAGACTGGGTCTGTAAAATGAAGTAGAAATAAGAAATTATAATTGGTTTTTGGTTGTTATTCAAAATAAGTCCCTCCGGCTTCAATACACTTGTTACAGCGATTTAATAATGATTCGAATGCCTGTTCCAGTTCACTTTGCGGAATCGCCTCCAAAGCACGCGTCGAAGCTGTTTGTATGGTCGAAATATCAACAAAATAACACCCTTTTAACATCATTTCAAGTTTAAGGAACAAAGAAAAGTCGCACGGTGCTAAATCAGGCGAATACGGTGGATGATTCAACACACAGACGTTTTTTTCGCCAAAAATCTACGAACAAGAAGTGAGGTGTGACTGGGTGCATTATCGTGCAACAAACACCAACTGTTTTCATCCCGATATTCTGGATGAATGCAACGAATTTTGCCCACCAAACGCCTCAAAACATTTAAATAAAACTCACCAGTAATTGTTTGTCCACTTGGAACAAATTCTTTGTGGATAATACCCTTATTATCGAAGAATGTAATGAGCATTGTTTTGATTTTCGATGGAACTTTTCTTGTCTTTTTGGCTTGTTTTTTGAATTCCATTCCGCACTTTGTCGCTTTGATTTAGGATCATACTGAAAACACCATGTTTCATCACCAGTAACAATCGATTTTAAGAAGTTTGGATCATTTTCAGCGGCTGAAATGATGTCTCTGCAATGTGTACTTCTCCTTGATTTTTGTTCACTGGTTAACGTGTGTGGAACAAATTTAGCACAGACTTTTGTTTTGCCCAAATCTTCATGCAGGATGGTTCGAATCGTTTCTTTGTTGATGTTTAAAGACTCTTCTATCATTCTTACTGGCGCACATGGATTGTTTGCCACGAAATCACGCAATTTTTCAATAATCTCAGGTGTCCTAGATGAACTTGGTCTTCCGGTATGCTTATCATCTTCTAGCGTCTCTCTTCCATCCATAAAACGTTTATGCCACAGAAAAACATTGGATCTACTTGAACAAAATTCACCGTAAACGTGTTTCATCATTTGGTACGTTTCCGAGGCACTTTTACAAAGTTTTGCGTTAAATTTAATAACAGCCCTTTGTTCCATCTTAATAATTCAACATGAAAAAAATTTCACTTCTCTAATGAACGCCCGTTTCGTTTGAGTTGCTTTAACAATTGCGCAGTACTTTTGGCAGAAAGCAAGCAGATGGTCACGGTTTATAACGCATTCGCGATTACACTGGTGGCGTCACCGTAGGCCGAAATCTAGCGCCTGTCTTAAAAATTCTTTGACGCACTGTGTATAGAGTATACGTATTTAGGTGCATGTTTAAACGTACGTAACAATAAAATAAACACACCGGACATAAAATTACGGAATGCTGATTGAAACATGTACATAAGTACAAAGTTGATAATCGTAATTTGTATAAATATGGAGAGTGAAACTCCTGGATTACAATTGTGGATGTATGAGGTGTGTGTTTAAAGCATCTGTAGAATTCAGTATTTCCTTTTAGAGGTACAACTATGGGTCGCAAAGGTAATGTTACTGCCCCGGGGGTGCAGTGGCCTAAGCGATGGCTTCTGATCATTCGCCCAGGGAGGAGTTTCGGGTTCGAATCCCGATAAGGCTTTTTTTATTGGAGGTTTAACGACCGCCGTGAGCAACTCAATGGGCTATAAGCAGCCGCCCGTCCCTAATTTAGAGTCACTGGTTCCAGGGAAGGGAGAAAGCCAGTGCCGTAAGACAAACACAACATCCATTCCTCATCGGGATTCGAACCCGGACCCATTTCGGACGAATGATCAGAGGCCATCGCTTAGACCACTGCGCTACAGGGGCGGCCCCGATAAGGCTTGGATAAGGATCTAAGAGATGGCTTCTGATCATTCGACCAGGGAGGGGTCCGGGTAAGGCATGGATAACGATCTAAGAGATGGCTTCTGATCATTCGCCCAGGCAGGGATCCCGGTAAAGCATGGATAAGGATCTAAGAGATGACTTTTGATCATTCGCCCAGGGAGGGATCGGGGTTCGAATCCCAGGTAAGGCATGGATAAGGATCTAAGACATGGCTTCTGATCATTCGACCAGGTCCGGGTCAGGCATGGATAAGGATCTAAGAGATGGCTTCTGATCATTCGCCCAGGCAGGGATCCCGGTAAGGCATTGATAAGGATCTAAGAAATGACTTTTGATCATTCGCCCAGGGAGGGATCGGGGTTCGAATCCCAGGTAAGGCATGGATAAGGATCTAAGAGATGGCTTCTGATCATTCGACCAGGGAGAGGTCCGGGTAAGGCATGGATAAGGATCTAAGAGATGGCTTCTGATCATTCGCCCAGGCAGGGATCCCGGTAAGGCATTGATAAGGATCTAAGAAATGACTTTTGATCATTCGCCCAGGGAGGGATCGGGGTTCGAATCCCAGGTAAGGCATGGATAAGGATCTAAGAGATGGCTTCTGATCATTCGACCAGGGAGAGGTCCGGGTAAGGCACGGATAAGGATCTAAGAGATGGCTTCTGATCATTCGCCCAGGCAGAAATCCCGGTAAGGGATAGACAAGGATCTAAGAGATGGCTTCTGATAGTTCGCCCAGGGAGGGGTCTGGGTTCAAATCCCGGGTAAGGCACGGATAAAGATCAAAGAGATGGTTTCTGATCATTCGCCCAGGGAGGGGTTTCGGGTTCGAATCGCGGTATGGCATGGATAAGGATCTAAGAGATGGCTTCTGAGCACTCGCCCAATGAGGGGTCCGGGTAAGGCATGGATAAGGATCTAAGAGATGGCTTCTGATCAGTCGCCCAGGGAGAGGTCGGGGTTCGAATCCCATGTAAGGCATGGATAAGGATCGAAGAGATAGCTTCTGATCATTCGCCCAGGGAGGTGTCGGGGTTCGAATCCCAGGTAAGGCATGGATAAGGATCTAAGAGATGGTTTCTGATCATTCGCCCAGGGAGGGGTTTTGAGTTCGAATGCCGGTAAGGCATGGATAAAGATCTAAGAGATAGCTTCTGATCATTCGCCCAATGAGGGGTCCGGGTAAGGCATGGATAAGGATCTAAGAGATGGCTTCTGATCACTCGCCCAGGGAGAGGTCGGGGTTCGAATCCCATGTAAGGCATGGATAAGGATCGAAGAGATAGCTTCTGATCATTCTCCCAGCGAGGGATTTCGGGTTCGAATCCCGGTAAGGCATGAATAAGGATCTAAGAAATGGCTTCTGATCATTAGCAAAATGTCGGGGTTCGAATCCCGGTAAGGCATGGATAAGGATCGAAGAGATGACTTCTGATCATTCGCCCAGGGTGGGGTCCGGGTTCGAATTCCGGTAAAGCATGGATAAGGATTTTTTTTTTTTTGATTGGAGGTTTAACGACCACCGTGAGCAACTCAATGGGCTATAAGCAGTCGGCCGTCCCTAATTTAGGGTCACTGGTTCCAGGGAAGGGAGAGCCAGTGCCGTAAGACAAACACAACATCCATGCCTCACCGGGATCCGAACCCGGGCCCCTTACGGACGAATGATCAGAGGCCATCGCTTAGACCACTGCGCCACCGGGGCGGCAAGGATAAGTATTTAAGCGATGGCTTCTGATCATTCGTCCACGGAGGAGTGCGGTTGGAATCCCGGGTAAGGCATGGATAAGGATCTAAGCTATGGCTTTTGATGATTCGCCCAGGGAGGGATCCCGGTAAGGCATTGATAAGGATCTAAGAGATGGCTTCTGATCATTCGTCCAGGAAAGGGTCCGGATTTGAATCCCGGTAAGGCATGGATAAGGATCTAAGACATGGCTTTTGATCATTCACCCAGAGAGGGACCCTGGTAAGGCATGGATAAGGATCTAAGACATGGCTTTTGATCATTCACCCGGAAAGGGACCCTGGTAAGGCATGGATAAGGATCTAAGACATGGCTTTCGATCATTCGCCCAGGGAGAGGTCCGGGTAAAGCATGGATAAAGATCTAAGAGATGGCTTCTGATGATTCGCCCAGGGTGGGATCCCGGTAAGGCATGGATAAAGATCTAAGAGATGGCTTCTGATCATTCGCCGAAAAAGAGGTCTAGTAAAGCATGGATAAAGATCTGAGAGATGGCTTCTGATCATTCGCCCAGGGAGGGGTTTCGAGTTCGAATGCCGGTAAGGCATGGATAAAGATCTAAGAGATAGCTTCTGATCATTCGCCCAATGAGGGGTCCGGGTAAGGCATGGATGAGGATCTAAGAGATGGCTTCTGATCACTCTCCCAGGGAGAGGTCGGGGTTCGAATCCCATGTAAGGCATGGATAAGGAAGGAAGAGATAGCTTCTGATCATTCTTCCAGGGAGGGATTTCGGGTTCAAATCCCGGTAAGGCATGAATAAGGATCGAAGAAATGGCTTCTGATCATTAACAAATGTCGGGGTTCGAATCCCGGTAAGGCATGGATAAGGATCGAAGAGATGACTTCTGATCATTCGCCCAGGGTGGGGTCCGGGTTCGAATTCCGGTAAAGCATGGATAAGGATTTAAGCGATGGCTTCTGATCATTCGTCTACGGAGGAGTGCGGTTGGAATCCCGGGTAAGGCATGGATAAGGATCTAAGAGATGGCTTCTGATGATTCGCCCAGGGAGGGATCCCGGTAAGGCATTGATAAGGATCTAAGAGATGGCTTCTGATCATTCGTCCAGGAAAGGGTCCGGATTTGAATCCCGGTAAGGCATGGATGAGGATCTAAGAGATGGCTTCTGATGATTTGCCCAGGGAGGGATCCCGGTAAGGCATTGATAAGGATATAAGAGATGACTTCTGATCATTCGCCCAGGGTGGGGTCCGGGTTCGAATTCCGGTAAAGCATGGATAAGGATTTAAGCGATGGCTTCTGATCATTCGTCTACGGAGGAGTGCGGTTGGAATCCCGGGTAAGGCATGGATAAGGATCTAAGAGATGGCTTCTGATGATTCGCCCAGGGAGGGATCCCGGTAAGGCATTGATAAGGATCTAAGAGATGGCTTCTGATCATTCGTCCAGGAAAGGGTCCGGATTTGAATCCCGGTAAGGCATGGATAAGGATCTAAGACATGGCTTTTGATCATTCACCCAGGGAGGGACCCTGGTAAGGCATGGATAAGGATCTAAGACATGGCTTTCGATCATTCGCCCAGGGAGAGGTCCGGGTAAAGCATGGATAAAGATCTAAAAGATGGCTTCTGATGATTCGCCCAGGGAGGGATCCCGGTAAGGCATTGATAAGGATCTAAGAGATGGCTTCTGATCATTCGTCCAGGAAAGGGTCCGGATTTGAATCCCGGTAAGGCATGGATAAGGATCTAAGACATGGCTTTTGATCATTCACCCAGGGAGGGACCCTGGTAGGGCATGGATAAGGATCTAAGACATGGCTTTCGATCACTCGCCCAGGGAGAGGTCCGGGTAAAGCATGGATAAAGATCTAAAAGATGGCTTCTGATGATTCGCCCAGGGAGGGATCCCGGAAAGGCATTGATAAGGATCTAAGAGATGGCTTCTGATCATTCGTCCAGGAAAGGGTCCGGATTTGAATCCCGGTAAGGCATGGATGAGGATCTAAGAGATGGCTTCTGATGATTCGCCCAGGGAGGGATCCCGGTAAGGCATTGATAAGGATCTAAGAGATGGCTTCTGATCATTCGTCCAGGAAAGGGTCCGGATTTGAATCCCGGTAAGGCATGGATAAGGATCTAAGACATGGCTTTTGATCATTCACCCAGGGAGGGACCCTGGTAGGGCATGGATAAGGATCTAAGACATGGCTTTCGATCACTCGCCCAGGGAGAGGTCCGGGTAAAGCATGGATAAAGATCTAAAAGATAGCTTCTGATGATTCGCCCAGGGAGGGATCCCGGTAAGGCATTGATAAGGATCTAAGAGATGGCTTCTGATCATTCGTCCAGGAAAGGGTCCGGATTTGAATCCCGGTAAGGCATGGATAAGGATCTAAGACATGGCTTTTGATCATTCACCCAGGGAGGGACCCTGGTAGGGCATGGATAAGGATCTAAGACATGGCTTTTGATCATTCACCCAGGGAGGGACCCTGGTAGGGCATGGATAAGGATGTAAGACATGGCTTTTGATCACTCGCCCAGGGAGAGGTCCGGGTAAAGCATGGATAAAGATCTAAAAGATGGCTTCTGATGATTCGCCCAGGGAGGGATCCCGGAAAGGCATTGATAAGGATCTAAGAGATGGCTTCTGATCATTCGTCCAGGAAAGGGTCCGGATTTGAATCCCGGTAAGGCATGGATGAGGATCTAAGAGATGGCTTCTGATGATTCGCCCAGGGAGGGATCCCGGTAAGGCATTGATAAGGATCTAAGAGATGGCTTCTGATCATTCGTCCAGGAAAGGGTCCGGATTTGAATCCCGGTAAGGCATGGATAAGGATCTAAGACATGGCTTTTGATCATTCACCCAGGGAGGGACCCTGGTAGGGCATGGATAAGGATCTAAGACATGGCTTTCGATCACTCGCCCAGGGAGAGGTCCGGGTAAAGCATGGATATAGATCTAAAAGATGGCTTCTGATGATTCGCCCAGGGAGGGATCCCGGTAAGGCATGGATAAGGATCTAAGAGATGGCTTCTGATGATTCGCCCAGGGAGGGATCCCGGTAAGGCATTGATAAGGATCTAAGAGATGGCTTCTGATCATTCGTCCAGGAAAGGGTCCGGATTTGAATCCCGGTAAGGCATGGATAAGGATCTAAGACATGGCTTTTGATCATTCACCCAGGGAGGGACCCTGGTAGGGCATGGATAAGGATCTAAGACATGGCTTTCGATCACTCGCCCAGGGAGAGGTCCGGGTAAAGCATGGATATAGATCTAAAAGATGGCTTCTGATGATTCGCCCAGGGAGGGATCCCGGTAAGGCATGGATAAGGATCTAAGAGATGGCTTCTGATGATTCGCCCAGGGAGGGATCCCGGTAAGGCATTGATAAGGATCTAAGAGATGGCTTCTGATCATTCGTCCAGGAAAGGGTCCGGATTTGAATCCCGGTAAGGCATGGATAAGGATCTAAGACATGGCTTTTGATCATTCACCCAGGGAGGGACCCTGGTAGGGCATGGATAAGGATCTAAGACATGGCTTTCGATCACTCGCCCAGGGAGAGGTCCGGGTAAAGCATGGATATAGATCTAAAAGATGGCTTCTGATGATTCGCCCAGGGAGGGATCCCGGTAAGGCATGGATAAGGATCTAAGAGATGGCTTCTGATGATTCGCCCAGGGAGGGATCCCGGTAAGGCATTGATAAGGATCTAAGAGATGGCTTCTGATCATTCGTCCAGGAAAGGGTCCGGATTTGAATCCCGGTAAGGCATGGATAAGGATCTAAGACATGGCTTTTGATCATTCACCCAGGGAGGGACCCTGGTAGGGCATGGATAAGGATCTAAGACATGGCTTTCGATCACTCGCCCAGGGAGAGGTCCGGGTAAAGCATGGATATAGATCTAAAAGATGGCTTCTGATGATTCGCCCAGGGAGGGATCCCGGTAAGGCATGGATAAGGATCTAAGAGATGGCTTCTGATGATTCGCCCAGGAGGGATCCCGGTAAGGCATTGATAAGGATCTAAGAGATGGCTTCTGATCATTCGTCCAGGAAAGGGTCCGGATTTGAATCCCGGTAAGGCATGGATAAGGATCTAAGACATGGCTTTTGATCATTCACCCAGGGAGGGACCCTGGTAGGGCATGGATAAGGATCTAAGACATGGCTTTCGATCACTCGCCCAGGGAGAGGTCCGGGTAAAGCATGGATATAGATCTAAAAGATGGCTTCTGATGATTCGCCCAGGGAGGGATCCCGGTAAGGCATGGATAAGGATCTAAGAGATGGCTTCTGATGATTCGCCCAGGGAGGGATCCCGGTAAGGCATTGATAAGGATCTAAGAGATGGCTTCTGATCATTCGTCCAGGAAAGGGTCCGGATTTGAATCCCGGTAAGGCATGGATAAGGATCTAAGACATGGCTTTTGATCATTCACCCAGGGAGGGACCCTGGTAGGGCATGGATAAGGATCTAAGACATGGCTTTCGATCACTCGCCCAGGGAGAGGTCCGGGTAAAGCATGGATATAGATCTAAAAGATGGCTTCTGATGATTCGCCCAGGGAGGGATCCCGGTAAGGCATGGATAAGGATCTAAGAGATGGCTTCTGATGATTCGCCCAGGAGGGATCCCGGTAAGGCATTGATAAGGATCTAAGAGATGGCTTCTGATCATTCGTCCAGGAAAGGGTCCGGATTTGAATCCCGGTAAGGCATGGATAAGGATCTAAGACATGGCTTTTGATCATTCACCCAGGGAGGGACCCTGGTAGGGCATGGATAAGGATCTAAGACATGGCTTTCGATCACTCGCCCAGGGAGAGGTCCGGGTAAAGCATGGATATAGATCTAAAAGATGGCTTCTGATGATTCGCCCAGGAGGGATCCCGGTAAGGCATGGATAAGGATCTAAGAGATGGCTTCTGATGATTCGCCCAGGGAGGGATCCCGGTAAGGCATTGATAAGGATCTAAGAGATGGCTTCTGATCATTCGTCCAGGAAAGGGTCCGGATTTGAATCCCGGTAAGGCATGGATAAGGATCTAAGACATGGCTTTTGATCATTCACCCAGGGAGGGACCCTGGTAGGGCATGGATAAGGATCTAAGACATGGCTTTTGATCATTCACCCAGGGAGGGACCCTGGTAGGGCATGGATAAGGATCTAAGACATGGCTTTTGATCATTCACCCAGAGAGGGACCCTGGTAAGGGCATGGATAAGGATCTAAGACATGGCTTTTGATCATTCACCCAGGGAGGGACCCTGGTAGGGCATGGATAAGGATCTAAGACATGGCTTTTGATCATTCACCCAGGGAGGGACCCTGGTAGGGCATGGATAAGGATCTAAGACATGGCTTTCGATCACTCGCCCAGGGAGAGGTCCGGGTAAAGCATGGATAAAGATCTAAAAGATGGCTTCTGATGATTCGCCCAGGGAGGGATCCCGGAAAGGCATTGATAAGGATCTAAGAGATGGCTTCTGATCATTCGTCCAGGAAAGGGTCCGGATTTGAATCCCGGTAAGGCATGGATGAGGATCTAAGAGATGGCTTCTGATGATTCGCCCAGGGAGGGATCCCGGTAAGGCATTGATAAGGATCTAAGAGATGGCTTCTGATCATTCGTCCAGGAAAGGGTCCGGATTTGAATCCCGGTAAGGCATGGATAAGGATCTAAGACATGGCTTTTGATCATTCACCCAGGGAGGGACCCTGGTAGGGCATGGATAAGGATCTAAGACATGGCTTTCGATCACTCGCCCAGGGAGAGGTCCGGGTAAAGCATGGATATAGATCTAAAAGATGGCTTCTGATGATTCGCCCAGGGAGGGATCCCGGTAAGGCATGGATAAAGATCTAAGAGATGGCTTCTGATCATTCGCCGAAAATGAGGTCTAGTAAGGCATGGATAAAGATCTGAGAGATGGCTTCTGATCATTCGCCCAGGAAGGGGTCCGAGTTAGGCATGGATATTGTGTTTGGTTTTCGGCACTGGCTCTCACTGTTATTTGATAACCTAGCGTACTGTATCACATGTTCGCTATGTAATTTGCTGATGTACATGACTTCAATATTTGTTGTACTCTGTGTCACATATACTGTTTCTGTATTAACTCAAGAGGAACCTGTATGTGTTAACCAGGACAAATAAATATTTTTTTAAACCTTAATCAAGAAAAAAAAGTGACGTTACTAAGCGGCAAAAGTGGGCCATAGTTTTTTGGCCGCAAACATGGTCATTCCTCGCAAGAAGTGGCGGGTTTGTTAGACTGTCCTTGTCAACAGTCAGTAGTATCCATTTCCAGTGGAAGAAGTGTGGAAGCTATCACTGTAGGCGGAGCAACTGTGGTAGAAGCTCTATGATGACAAATCGGAATTGCAGGTGTTTTGAACAATTAGCAACTGCCGCACGCTTGCAGACTCGTCAAGAACTGCTTCAACAGTACAATGTTGGACCCCGCAAACCAGTCTCAGAACGAACGCTACTGAGAGAACTGCACGGCTTGGGCATTTTCAGTCGTGTTGCCCGGATACGTCCGAAGCTAATAACTGTCCAGAAGAAAATCGCCTTGCCTGGGCAAAACAGCATAGTCACTGGACCACTGAACAATGGCGAAGTATAATATGGTCCGACCAATCCAGATTCTGCTTGCATTCCAATGATGGTCGCTCCAGCTTCACGTGGAAGGCTGAAAAAGCGTTTAACTCTGGATGTCTCCAAAGAGTTGTGAAAAACAGAGGTGGAAGTGTCATGTTTTAGGGCTGTATTTCAAGTACTGGAGTTGGGCCATTCGTTGAGGTGTCCAATCATATGAAATGTGTGGATTATGTGCTACTATTAAGCAAAACAGTATCGTAACTAGAATATTAAATAGTGGCGACGAATAATATGGTCCAACGAATCCACATTCTGAGTGTACTCCAATGATCGTCGTTCCATGGTCATGCGGATGGCTGCAGAAGCATTCAATGAGAGTGTCCAAAGAGCTGAGCAAAAAGGTGGTGGAAGTGTCATGTTTTAGGGCTGTATTTCAAGTACTGGAGTTAGGCCATTCGTTGAGGTGTCCAATCACATGAAATGTGTGGATTATGTGCCACTATTAAGTAAAACAGTATCGTCACTAGAATATTAAATAGTGGCGACGAATAATATGGTCCAACGAATCCACATTCTGAGTGTATTCCAATGATCGTCGTTCCAGGGTCATGCGGATGGCTGCAGAAGCATTCAATCAGTGTCCAAAGAGCTGAGCAAACAGGAGGTGGACGTGTCATGTTTTATGGCTGAATTTTAAGTACTGGAGTTGGGCCATTCATTGAGGTGTTCAATGATGAAACAGCATCGTCACTAGATCATTAAATAGTGTCGACGAATAATATGGTCCGACGAATCCACATTCTGTGTATATTCTAATGACGGTCGCTCCAGGATCATGCGGATGGCTGCAGAAGCATTCAACCAGAGTGTCCAAAGAGCTGAGCAAAAAGGAGGTGTAAGTGTCATGTGTTAGGGCTGTATTTGAAGTAGTGGAGTTGGGCCATTCGTTGAGGTGTCCAATCACATGAAATCTGTAGATTATGAGCCACTATTAAGCACAACAGCATCGTCACTAGACCATTAAAAAGTGGCAACGAATAATATGGTCCGACGAATCCACTTTGAGTGTATTCCAATGATGGTCGCTCTAGGGTCATGCGGATGGCTGCAGAAGCATTCAATCAGAGTGTCCAAAGAGCTCAGCAAAAAATGTGGTGGAAGTGTCATGTTTTAGGGCTGTATTTCAAGTACTGGAGTTGGGCCATTCGTTGAGGTGTCCAATCACATGAAATCTGTGGATTATGAGCCACTATTAAGCAAAACAGCATCGTCACTAGACCATTAAACAGTGGCGACGAATAATATGGTCCGACGAATCCACGTTCTGAGTGTATTTTAATGATGGTCGCTCCAGGGTCATGCGGAAGGCTGCAGAAGCATTCAACCAGAGTGTCCGAAAAGCTGTGCAAAACGGAAGTGGAACTGTCATGTTTTAGGGCTGTATTTCAAGTACCGGTGTTGGGCCATTCGTTGAGGTGTTCAATCGCAGGAAATCTATGGATTTCGCGCCAATTTAAAATAAGGCATTATTGCCATTTTCCCAGTTTTGGGAACAAGAACACATAGTGGATCAGTGTTTGAAGATGATAACTCTTGTTCCATCGAGTTAGAATTGTCCTTGACTGGTTTGAAGAACGTGAGAATGACGTTCCACATCTTAATTGATCTGCAAATTCATCCGATCTATATGTGATTGAAAAAATCTGGGACACGTTAGAAAGAGCCGTGAAGAAGATAAAAACAACCCATAGCTAATAATATGTGCGACAGTTATTATTCCGAAATAATTGTTAGAATATGTTTTTAAATTCAATTTATCTGACTCGAAGGTATTCCAATTTTACGCTAGATGGCGCAATAAGTTAGCTTAGCAGTGTTTCAATCTGGAAGAAACGAAATATCTCATTTCTGTTTGATTTTTTTGAATTATCTAGGCCAAATAGAAATAATTGAATGGGGCCAAAAGTGAGGCTGGAATATTGTCTTCCATAAATCATCTTAAATCCTGCTGTACGTTCAATTATTGGAAGAGAAAACGTGTACATTAGCAGAGAACCTATGAATTTGAGCTATGGAAACTCCGCCTACTCGCTAAGCTCCACCTTCTTTCTGAGCTCCACACGAAATGACGTCATTGGTTAAAACGTAACAGCGCCTATTTCGTGTTTTAATTGTGGAGCCAACGAGAGACCGCTTCCATTCTGAATATAGTGAGGTCTGCAGTGATTTGCTGACGTCAACTTCTGGGACAGTCTCTCAAGACGTAAAAGTCACGCCCAACGAGTGATGTTTTGCGCCATCTATCGCAGAAGATGAACATTAACGCTCAATCAAAGACAGCCTTAAGGGATCTTTTGAGCATGGAGTGGAATTAAATTGACATGCATGTGATACTGAGTCATATTGATAGCATGCCAAACAAAACGAAAGTTGTAATTAAAGCAGGTGGGGATGTAACTCCATATTAAGGAATAAAGTTTACATTCCGTAATTTTTTGTCCAGCGTGTTCATCTTTTCTAAGCATTGTAGAAACAATATATGAAACAATGTACGTTTACTGTACTTCATAAAACGTACCCAGACATCAAATTTGAACTCACTTATGTCAAAAAAAAAAAAAAAATACAGGCTCAGTTCTGATTGAGCCGTCAATTTGGAACGTACGACTACGACTTGCAGATCGGAAAGTTGAAATGAGCTAGTCGAGAATGGTTTCAAAGCGTTTATTTAATTTGTTATAACCAGCATAGGTCTATGATATGAAAAGTATATTATATAATGTTTACAAGTAATGCTTGGATACATTGAGAACACAAAGCAGATCGATACAAGAATTACTCAACGTGGTGCTCTGTCTTCTTGGGCTTCTTACATTCCTCATCACTCGCACTTGGCTCTCGTTTTGATTTTCACCACTTTTGCTTGCTTTCATTCTGCGGCACTGTTGAAAATGGGAACTCGTTCACACGAAAATAATTTTTAAAACTTCCAGTTTAAAGCACCGCGTTATGTTCTTTATGTATTTGAATAGATCTCGTCGATAGCTTTAAAACGATACCACGCACAGTCGTTTTGTACTCACGGATGTCCAGATAAACAGCGATATTATCAAAAGTGTCCATCGGTTCACAAGGAAAAGGATTTTTAAAATGTTTAGTTCAAACGACTGCCAAGTGTTCTTCGTTTATTTGAATAGATGTCGCCGAGAGCTTTAAAATGATGCCACGCACAGTCGTGTTGCGATCACGGTTGTCGAGATAGATTGAGTCAAACGCGATGGTACACCCAGAAATATTGCGTCATCTCCCACGCGTACAGGGAGGTTCGATGTATTGCGCAGTACGCGAATTGGACTCCATGCTGTTTACGAATATGCTAACACGATTAGTGTTAGCATATTCACTTTAAGAGTACCTACATATTGCATTCAAAACTGTATGTTACATACCTTCTAATCTTCATCTTGCATATCAGGATTATATAATATTGTAATCACTTCCATGACCTCTATCATATGCTGCAGAAAATGGCCCTTATTGTAAAAGTTTCACAACAGAGGAAATTCAATCTAAAGCCATTTCGTGGACAATCGCCGCACCGTTGTTTAGGATCGGGATCCATTTCATCGCCCTTATCCGATACTATTAAAGGAGCAATTCTTGTATGTATGCAAATTTTATTTTTAAAACGGCTCTAAGGATTTTGATGAAAGTAGTTAACCTACCGTTTTCTGCTACTAGAAATCGATTTAGTTTGATCTCGACTTTAGGAAAATCCGTTTAGTGGGTTAAATAACCACCCCAAATTACCACGTTTTAAATGTCATGGCGTCGTCCCATTAATGTTACCCATGCTTAGAAATCTTATGACGTCACACTCTCGCGATTGAGATTTTGGCGCGCGGTCACGCCATCTGTCTAATTACGTCACGCGTTGTGTGTAGATCCCATTAAAGTTTTATGACATCACACTCTTCGTGAGCAGATGGTCGCGAGTCCCATCTGCCTCATTACGCCACGCGTTGTGTGCGTATGTCCGTCCGCACGATAACTTGCGTAAAAATCGTTCGATTTCGATGAAATTTTAATATGTGGTAGGGGAACACCTGGGAACACACCCTATTGAAAATGGGCGAAATGGCGTCAAAGGTCAAGACATAGGAGCGGAATCACTTCCATCGCCATTATGCGTCATAACGTACGTAAAAATGCTTCGATTTGGATAAAATGTTAGTATGTTGTAGGGGCCTGCTTGGGGACGAATCCTATTGCAAATGGGCGAAATGGGGTCAAAGGTTAGGACACAGGAGCGGGATATATTCCACAGCCCTTATGCATCATAACTTACGTAAAAATGCTTCGATTACGACAAAACTTTATCATGTTATTTTGGAGGTATACTGTACCAGTTCTGTTAAATATAATCGAAATGGGATCAAAGGTCAGGGCACAGGACCGAGATTTATTCCACAGCCATTATCCTCATAACTTGACCAATGATTTCTGGTATGTTGGAAAGCGTATCATAATCACTGCATTGCATGATTTTACTAACTTGTTACGCTTTCCAACCGTAAGCTGAAGAAGCGTAATGCTTCAGTTTGTCTGTCTGTCTGTCTGTCCGCGCCATAACTCGCGTAACAATGATTCGATCTCGATGAAATTTTATTATGTGGTAGGGAACCACCTGGGGATGAACCCTATTGAAAATGGGTGAAACGGGGTCAAAAGTCAGGACATAGGAGCGGGATTCATACCATTGCCATTATGCGTCATAACGTACGTGAAAACGGTTCGATTTCGATGAAAATTTAGTATGTGGTAGGGGACGACCTCAGGACGAACCCTATTGAAAATGAGCGAAATGGGGTCAAAGGTCAGGACATAGGAGCGGGATCCATTCCACTATACTAATGCGGCATAACTTGCGTAAAAATCATTCGATTACGACAAAACTTTATCATGTTGTTCCAAAGGTATACTAAACCGGTCCTGTTGAATATCATCGAAATGGGATCAAATTTCAGGACACAGGAGTGAGATTTATTCAACAGCCATTATTCTCGTAACTTGAGTAATGATTTCTGGTATGTTGGAAAGCATATCATAATCAACGCATTGCATGATTTACTAACTTGTTTCAAGTATCTCTGATTAGTAATTAGTTGTTTCTTTGAAAATCTAAATTTTTAATAAATTGACAGGTGGTCTTTAACTTTTGCAAATGACTAATATTTCCCTAAAGCAAAAGTTTCTTTTAACAAAGGTTGACACAGAATTATTTTATAAGTGAAATGATAGATATTTTACGCATTTCTTGAGAGATAGCTTCGTGACATTTTCGAAAGTGCTCCACCGAGCGAAATCACAGGTGTTCTCGATAAAAGAGGAAAAGTGTTTTTCTGTTAAAGTGCAGAAAAGAGCATTTCGCAACTCTGCATTTCTTGGGATTCAGAGGATAAATGGCCAAGCTGCATAAAATATACGACGACACATTTAGGTGTTTGATTTCAAACACGTTACAACACACGTTGATCCCGTTATCCCCATCCGGCTCCCCCCTGTAAACCAATGTCAGCTCATCGTATACGTCCCTCATAAATCCGAGCTCTCACTCTAAAACATCACATCAGTAGCCGGATGGGTCGATCATTCCTTTTCTGTCCCCCCTCCCCCTCTTCAGCCTCCTCATACCCCAGTGGTCATCGCCGAAGGTAGCTCTTTCCCGACCCTTGAAGGGATAACTGCAACGGAAGGAGAAAAGTGGAAATATCCCTGAACCTTTTGGTGGTGGATGTAGCTGAACACAGTTTTACTGCGAAAGGTTTTATTTTATTTCTTGCTCAAGATGTTCACACTTACCCCCCCCCCCCAACGTTACTTCCTTTTTTGTCTCCTCCCTTCCAGAGCAGAAGCTTCAGATGCCAAATCTGCACCTGCCAAAATGATGGGTGGTTTCGGAATGACGCTGAAAAAGCACTTAAAGAGATGGTGGGAATGACATTTTAGCAACTCTTGCCTTTAAAGGGAGGCTTTCGCTTGGAGAATTTCAAGCACAAATGTGCTGCTGAATATAAAGAAGAGTAATAAAGATCTGAAAAAGCGTTTTATTTCCGTTTTTTCTTTCCACAAATGAAAATTTTCGTTGAGAATATTTCGGTCAACAGAAGGTACCTACGCTTTTTCCTGGGTTAATGACTCTGGTGAGTATTCAAGAAGTTGTCAGTCCTTAACAGTGGCGCACCCAGGAATTCCTGTTCTAAGGGGATATATACACGGCCGGACAATTGCTAAGGACGGATGACAATAGCAACCATAAAATGGAAGGCAGGAAAATGTGGAAATTAGCATAAGTGCGGGATACAGTAAGACGTGTTGTGCGTATGCAAATTTTGGATTGCCGAACTTGTTCGTGACGTCATAGCGCTGATAAGAGATATAAAGGATTTGACGCGTATTGACCGTTGTTGTTCAAACGCAAAGTTGAAAGGGAAAGAATCAATTGAGGAACTTGCAATTTTCACTATGTCTTCCCGACATCATCTAGATGATTTTACGCGTGGCCGTATTATTGGCAAGATTGAAGAAGGGCGAAAAATAACAGATGTTGCCAGGGAGTTCGACGTCAGCCACAGTGTTGTTTCAAGGCTTTGGAAATCATTTCAAACAAATGGAGAGTGTAGCAAACGTCACGGGGGAGGTTGTGTTCGCAGTATGACACCTGCAGAAGATCGGTACATAGTGCTATCAACAAAAAGACACCGGCGCAGCTCAGCTAGTGAGGTAGCAAATCAGTTTATGGCTGCTACTGGCAAGCGGATCTCCCGAAAAACTGTCGCCAGACGTTTGCATGAAGGAGGACTATACGCCCGCCGTCCTGTTGTGTGCATCCCATTGTCCACACGTCACCGTACCGCCCGTTTGCAATGGTGCCATCAACATCGCAATTGGACTGATAACGACTGGTCTGCTGTCCTCTTCTCAGATGAGAGTAGATACAGTCTATCGTCTGATTGTCGACGACAACTGATCTGGCGTGATAGTGGTACTGCATATTGTCCAGCAAACATACAGGAAAGGGACCGATATCCGACATGTAGTGTCATGGTATGGGCTGGCATCATGATCAATGGCCGTACGTCCCTCTATGTGCTTCCAACTGGGACTATGACTGGCCAACGATACATTAATGATGTTCTGCTACCTCATGTTCGCATGTTCCGTGGTGCTGCCGGTGATAGATTCATTTTCATGGACGACAACGCAAAATGTCATCGAACAGTCGCTGTCCAGGAGTGTCTTGAGAGCGAGGATATTCAACGCCTCGTATGGCCAGCACGTTCTCCAGATCTGAATCCCAATGAAAATGTGTCGGATGCTTTGGGGAGGAGTCTTGCTGGTCGCCAATGCCCTCCAATAAACAAGGAGACCCTCATCCGTGAACTGACAGAGGAATGGGATAAATTACCCCAACAGCTGCTTGATAATGTTGTGCAAAGCATGACACGACGTGTGGAATCTTGCATCGCCCTCCATGGTGGCCATATCCCGTATTGACATCTTACGCCGGAACGCCTGCGGACGGTAATTGCATTTTTTTCACGTTTACGTATTCTGCACAAAATGGCCTGTTCGTCCCTTGAACACGTTCCAAAGCCTTCTGGATTTCAGAGCACAATAAATTGTCTTTCTTGTAATGTCCTGGCATTCTGACATTATTTTATTTCAGTTGGCATCCAACCACACTTACTTTTTTATGCGCTATATAGCCGTTTATGATCCGTCCTTAGCAAATTGTCCCGAAATGTATATATACACTGGCGGAAAGTGAAAAAACACCACCAAGAAGGAGACATCTGATACCAACGAAATTTATACAGCATAATAACGGAATACAGAGGATAACGTGATCAAGACATTATGGCAAAATACAGCTGTATTTGCTGGTAAACGGAAAAATATCATTTCCATGTAACATGGTTAGTACGAGGTTGAACCGCCATGAACTGCGTCACACTGTGCAATTCTGCCATGGAGTCTGTCGTACAGATGTTGGATGTAAGTTTGGGGTATTGAGTTCCAAGCATCCTCAACCTGGACGCGTAAATCGGGGATGGTCGTGGCTGGCCGTGGAGACCGGATAAGTCGTTGTCCCATAAAATCCCACGCGTGCTCAATGGGGGACAAATCCGGTGAACGTGCAGGCCATGGAAGTTGTCTCACACCCTGAAGTGCATGTTGCGTTGCACGTGCCGTGTGTGGGCGTGCGTTATCTTTGGTGGAAAACACCACGATGGACCGACCTTACAAATGGCACAACAACGGGCTGAATGATGTTGCTGATGTGCCATCTCCCCTTCCTCAACTGAACACGCGGTTGCCGTTGATCTTGTCATCCCGGCACACAGCAACGGAAGTCACGTGACACTTGCCTTCTGACCACCCAAGAAGTAGAAAACTTTTTCTCTCGTCTAAACACAACGCAGTTACCGTTGATCTTGTCATCCCACCTCACAGCAACAGAAGTCACGTGGCACTTGCCTTCTGACCCAGGAAGTAGAGAGCTTTTTTATACCATCTGACACAATCATTTCAATGCAACGCGGTTTCCGGTTATCTATGTGATCTCGGCTCACAGCACTAGAAGTCACGTGCCACTTGCCTGCTGACTCAGGAAATAGGTTTTTTTGTGCTGTCTGAAACAAGCCTCTCCCCGTCAGAACACGGTTACCGGTGATCTTGTCATCCCAGCTCACAGCAACGGAAGTCACGTGACAGTTGTCTTCTGACCCAGGAAGTAGAAAGCTTTTTGTGTCGTCTAACACAAGCGACCTAACTCAACGAAGTTACCGCTGATCTTGTCATCCTGGCTCAAAGCAACGAAAGTTACATGGCACTTGACTTCTGACCCAGGAAGCTGAGAGCTTTTTTTATGCCATCCGACACAAGAATTCCAACGCAACGTAGTTTCCGGTTATCTATGTGATCACGGCTCACAGTAGTGGAAGTCACATAACATTTGCCTGCTGACCCAGAAAGTAGATGGCTTTTTGTGTCGTCTGACCCAAGTGTCCCAACGCAAAGCGGCTCCGGTGACATCTGTATTCCAGCTCACAACAACGGACATCACGTGACACTTGCCTGCTGACCCAGGAAATACAAGGCGTTTTGTGCCATCTGAAAAAAGCCCTCTCAACTCAGCGCGGTTACCGGTGATCTTGTCATCCTGGCTCATAGCAACGGAAGTGACGAGGTACTTGCCTTCCGACCCAGGAAATACAGCTTTTCTATGCCATCTGACACAAGAATTCCAAACAACGCGCTTTCCGGTTATCTATGTGATCTCGGCTCACAGCAACGGAAATCACGTGACACTTGCTTTTTGGTCCAGAAAGTAGAAGCAGGGTTGCCACTAATATAGGCTTTAAAAATTCCCTGAGTTTTCCAGGTTTTCTTGAAGATAATTTTGCGGGGAATTTCAGGTAAAATTTACAGATTATGTATAACCAGGATAATATACATACTAAATGCCACATCTTTAATGCAATATATTCAATGCAAGAAAAACAGGAAAGATGACACCGAATTTTTGGTGTAATAAACACTTCCTTTGAATCCGTTCTGACGCAAATTAAATTTATCAAATCAATTCTAAGTTGGTTGGTTGGTTGGTTGATTTTATTGGCGCAAGGGCCAGGTTTGGCCAAAGAGCGCCAGACAAAGAACTATTAGCTACAGATTTTGAAAAGCGTGGAAAATGATTAAGAGCAGACATGCTTGGTAAAAGTTGGAAAAGAGGATGATGAAAGCTGTGAAGACAAGTTAGTTAATTGGGTTTATATAAAAATTTATGAATTTACTATTATAATTATTATGATTTTTTTTTATGTAACAACTACACAAAGGATGAGTCACCAGGAGGGGGACGAACCGTCACTCTCCTCCCCCACGCTCCTCTGCAATGTTGGCCGAGGGCGGGGACGAACTGTCACTCTCCTCCCCCCTATGTTCCTCTATAATGTTGGTTGAGGGTGGGGGCCTCGCTGAGTCCGAGACAGTTGCAATGTTGGTCAGGCGGACCGCGACAGTCGGATGGACACTGCACACCTTTGCGGATTGAGAGCCGGGTCTTCCGCACGTGCAGGCTTTCTGCTGGAAACTGGAAGAGACGGTCGTCGTCAAAGAAGGCGCAGACTCATCTATTCGAAAAATCTGGAGCTCAGGAAATCCACTTGTGTCGCTTGTTCAGCTGTAGATCGCTTGGCAAGGGCGGCGAGAGCTACAGGGCTCGGAACAAAAGGCTGCACGGGTTGTGGCAGAGACTGAACTACTGCGGCAAAAGTACGCTGTCGGTTGGTGGGTATACCCAACCTGGCCTTTGCAGCAGGGTACGAGAGGCCGTCCAGGGTCTTGAGGCGCTGGATCGCCATCTCGTCCTTCCATTTCATACAGTTGCGGGAGTAAGCTGCATGGGCCTCACCATAGTTAACACAGCAGGCCGCAGAAGTGCAACCTTCCCCGTCATGTTCACTGGAGCCACAATTAGCGCAACGAGCGGAACTCTTACAGAAACGTTGTGAATGCCCGTACCTCTGGCACCGGAAACAGCGCAGAGGACTGGGAATGTACGGGCGAACTCCACAGACCAAGTAGCCAGCCTTGATTTCGGTCGGAACTTTCGGGGAGTTAAAAGTCAAGATTACATTTTTAGACTTAATCAAGGAACCATCGCGCCGGAACATCATACGACGTGCAGCAACAACACCTTGATCTGCAAGTTCAGTCACCAATTCGTCTTCACTGCATGGCAAGAGATCAAACTCCGAAATAACACCCCGAGAGGTGTTAAGAAACGGGTGAGGTGCCACTTTGACAGGAATGCCTTGAAGACTAGTGAGGTGCATAAGAGTGTTACTCTGAGAAACACTGCAAGTTTGAACAAGCAGGTCCTCAGAGCGAAGCTTCCTCACAGACTTCAAGGGGCCAACCGCAGCGTCCAAAGCTTTAGAAATGAAAAAGGGAGATCTGGTGGACAGTCTCTCATTCGGATCGATGGATTCCACAAGTAAGTGTGTAGCATGCGTAGTCACAGCAATCGAGGGTAGACGACGCTTCGGAGCGACTGGTACAGCTGCCGAAGAAGAGGTACCACATTCTTGGTCAAGGTCTAAAGATCGTTTAAGGTTATGAGACATGGTAGGTTGAGAAGACGAAGGAGAGTCGTTGTCAACAAACATTTCCTCAAGGTGACTTAAATTTGGAGGTTTTCTTTTTTGTTTTTACCCATGGAAAAAAGGAGGAAGATTCGTCTGCAAACTACTCTACCCACCACCGAGCCCTACAAGGGAGAACTGGAGGTCCGCAAGCCGAGAAAATGACGCTGGACACAGTTCTGGAGCTTATACGTTGCAGATATAGTCCGTTGGCTGTGATCACACGCACTCGGCGGACACTTCGGCCTCCTGGTACCGTCATGCCAACGCCTTTGGCATGATCCCACAACCCCGGGCTTACCCTGCCGTGCTATACGACAAAAAAGCCGCTAAAGCCCTGTACACAACTTGGTACATGACTTCTGACTAGAGGTGGGTTAGTCTCTAGCCTCCCGTTTACAGCGAAGCCGGGGTCGAAGAGGAGTGTTGGTGCACAGGAGGCACTGCTCCGGTCTCCTGCGACCTCAGCCGCCAGACATCCCATTTCCGCCTCACGGGTCTCCGCACGCGGCAAACATGCAGGTAGGTCTAGCACCCAAACCAGCTAAAAGGAAAAAAGAAATCCAAAGAAGACAAATCCTGGAAGGGAACCTAAACGGAATCTCAGCAACCTACGAACTGAGCGGTTAATATAAAACAGTTAGTGGTGGAGGGTAACAAAACCACAAGACCGGGGTGTTAGTACATAACGTGGTAGCGATTAGGTAGAGAATACAACACGGGCAACTAGCCAGTGGAGAAAATAAGTAAAAACGAAAAGCGAGACACAAGACCAGCTCGGGAACGTGGGGACGCGACTCCCCAACAGCTGGATGAACAGCCGTCCCTGCAAACTCCAACAGCACCGAAACAAAAAACAAGCGGTGGCATGACATCAGATGTTGACCAGTCACAAGGTCAGCTCGGGCCGTGGGGGCGCCGCTCCCCAAATAACTGGTAAACCAGTTATCCCCGTGCGGGGGCAATTCTAAGTCAATGGAACCGGTATGGTAAACAATAGCATCTGACCAAAGAAAGAAGTTTTTCAATCGGGTTTTTAATCCCGCAGATATTGCTGTAAACAGAATTCTGAACTTATGTCCTCTGTTTTTTTTTTTAATTGGAGGTTTAACGACCACCGTCAGCAACTCATTGGGCTAAGGGCAGTCGCCCGTCCCTAATTTAGGGCCACTGACACCAGGGAAGGGAAAGAGAGCCAGTTCCGTAAGCCAAACACAACATCGGTGCATCACCGGGATTCAAACCTGGACACATCTTGGACGAATGATCAGAAGCCATCGCTTAGACCACTGAGCCAACGGGGCGGCGTCCTCTGGTGGCAGACTTGTGCATTAAGAAACATTTGAATTTACATGAGAAACATTTCGCAGCGGAAACGTTCTCCAACAACGAAGGAATTTTTCAAATCAGATTCTTAGAAGCAGAGATATGGACAAATATAAGATATTCATCTACGCCCCCTGGCGGGAGAAACATGCATTTCAGGAAGAAAAAATTCTCGAAAGGTTTTTTGATGTGAGCGGTATCGGTCCAAGAAAAAACAGAATTTAGTCGAGTTTTAAGGAGTTCAGATTTTGCTGCAAATACATCAGAAGCGGAAATTAAAACTTATGCCACCTGGTGGGCAAACCATTCTTTACAAAATATTAGAAATTATATCAAAAAATTTTTCCATCAGGAGCTGTATGCGATACACGAAGAATTTTTTCAAATCAGAATTTTAGAAGCAAAAATATTGGGGAAAACGCAATTTACCTTTGCGCCCCCTAGCGGAAAGTTTATGAATTACTTGGAAACTTTTAAAATTATTTAAAAAGCATGTCACACCATAAACTCTATCCAATGAAGAAATAATTTTCCAAATCGGACCATTAAAAGCAGAGATATTGACAAAAATAAGATATGCATCTACACCCCCAAGTATAGTGAAACTATGCAATATTTTAAAAAGAAATATTCCGAAAAGGTTTATCGACGTGAGTAGCATCGGTCCACGAACGAATTTTTTTTCACTCAATACTTTAGCTCAGATTTTATGGCAGAAGCAAAAATTAACCTTACGCCCCCTGGTGGCCAAAGTATTCTTTACCAAAAATTAGAAATTATATGCAAAAGATTTCCCATCAAGAGCTGTATCCGCTGAAGAAAAGATTATTCAAATCTGAGTTTTAGAAGGAGATATATCGGGGAAAATGTAATTTACTTTTACTCCACCTAGTGAAAAATCTATGCGTAACTTCAGAAAGTAACTATACCTAAAATACTTTTCGACATAAATGGAATAGAAAGATGGAAGGATTTTTTCAATCGGACGTTTAGAAGCAAATATATGGAATAAAATGTATTTTGAATTCGACATTATCTGCATTTTAAGCCCTTTAAGCGGCAAAATTAAACATCGTAAAAAAAAAAAAAAAACCGAAATGGATCATCATTCGCATATTTCAAGCTTCACAATGCAAAAAGAATTATTCAAATCGGACTAATAGTTGCAGATATATGGTGTTAACAGACGGACGGACGGAAGGACAGACAAACCGATAACATAAGCACAATATCTTTTTTACAAAAGACGTGCTAAAAAAGCTATTATTGTACACTTGAATTATTTGTTGGCTTCCTTTTTTTATTATTATTGCTGTCAGAAATTTTCGATTTCCATAGCATACTGGATATTTTCCGTCATCCGCAGCGAACCGACGATTTCCATATTAACTACATAAAACCCCTAGTACATGAAATCGCTGAATCTTTCTTTCCACCGCATGGTCTTATTCAGCTTCAAGCGGAACTCGGAGCGCACGGAGAATTTAGTGTGCCCAAAGTACCGGCGATGACGACGGGGCGCGGAGGTTCTGGCGCGCAATGGCGCAAAATCTGCCTTTTGTAGCAAGATGGCGCAATATTTTTATTTTGGCGCACACTGCCGCAGAATTCGCATCCCTGGTAACTGCATACGCATTATGCAAAAAATTATCAGTTTAAATTTCTCTGACGTTTCCAGGTTTTTGCAAAAAAAAAAAAAAAAAAAAAATATTTCTCCCTGAGTTTTCCCTGATTTTTAGCCTTATTTTCGGATTCTCTGATTTTTCCCGGTTTTTCGCTCCAAACAACATTTTGTACTTATATTTCTCTATGTTAAAACGTTTACTTCAACAGTTTTCTTTATGGGGAAAGCCACAAGAGTCTTATTTTCTGAAACACAGTAATCAGGTAACCACAAAAGTACTTGCCGTTTTTCGAGTAAGCAAAAGAAACACCTTGTAATGATTGAATTTCCGGAGAGATGGCATTCCGCCCGCGGTATATCGTCAGCTGCAATCTCAAGATGTCGTGCGCATATGAATCAGATGAGTAAGCAGTTTTGTAGTAGAAAGACGTGCAATTACAATGGCGTTATCAGTAGAGATTATTCATGGGTGTTTGTTACACGAATTTAAACTCGGTTAATATGCTGCACAAACAACTCGTCGCATTTGCTTAGCATTCGGAGCAGATGCTATGAAGAAACGCACAACTTGGAATTGGTTTCGAAAGTTCAAAGCCGAAGATGAATCCCTTCAAGGTAAGTCCCGGAGTGGTCGTCCTGTCATACTTGACACCGAAGTCCTAAAAAGTCGCTATTGAGCAGGACAGTAGCCAAACATGCCAGGAACTATCCCAGTCATCTGGTGTTGGAACCAGCCCAGGCATTCTGAGCAGGACAGTAGCCAAGCATGCCAGGAACTAGCCCAGTCATTTGGTGTTGGAACTGGCCCAGTCATTCTGAGCAGGACAGTAGCCAAACATGCCAGGAACTAGACCAATCATTTGGTGTTGGAACTAGCCCAGTCATTCTGAGCAGAACAATAGCCAAACATGCCAGGAACTATCCCAGTCATTCTGAGCAGGACAGTAGCCAAACATGCCAGGAACTATCCCAGTCATTCTGAGCAGGACAGTAGCCAAACACGCCAGGAACTAACCCAGTCATTCTGAGCAGGACAGTAGCCAAGCATGTCAGGAACTAGCCCAGTCTTTTGGTGTTAGTGATGAAACCATCAGAATACATCTGCATGCAATAGATACGGTCTGCTAGCAGGACAGTAGCCAAACATGCCAGAAACCAGGCCAGTCATTTGGTGTTAGTGATGAAACCATTCGAAGACATCTGCATGCAATAGGTAAGGTGCACAAATTGTCTAAGTGGGTCCCCCGCGAATTGTCTGCAGTGAACAAACAGCAACGTTTCTCAGCTTTTCCTGCATCGCTGCCTCTTGCGGTAACATCAAAAGACAGCAATTCAAGACAAGCTGAGACAGACAAGCGTAGATGGCCTGGGAGGAAACAGGCCAGCAGCAGCGGTGTTATGCTGTGCGCGATGTTTTCTTGGAACACTTTAAGCCCCATAATCCCAATAGCACAATCTCTGACAGCTATCAGGTATCTGAACATCGTTGCGGACCAAGTTCGCCCACAAATGGCAACCGTGTTCCTTGCTGGTGATGGCCAACAGAATAATGTGCCATGCCACACTGCCAGAATCGTCAAGGAGTGGTTCGAGAAACATGCTGGTGACTTTCTGTTAATGCTCTGGTCTCCAAATTCACCTGACATGAACCCAATCTGTCATTTGTGGTTCGACCTGGAGAAACTGGTTCGCGCTAAATCACCACCACCCCGAAATGTACGGGAACTGGAGGACCTGCTGTTGACATTATGGTACCAGATACCCCAGAATACCGATCGCCACTTCATCGAACCGATGCCCCGCCGAGTGGTCGCTATTTTGCGGGCTAAAGGGGGGTCCTACATCTTATTAGGTGGGTGGTCATGATGTAATGACTCATCAGCGTATATTGCGCAGGCCGCCCCGGTGGAACAGTGGTCTTTTTTTTTTTTTTTTTTTGATTGGAGGTTTAACGACCACCGTGAGCAACTCAATGGGCTATAAGCAGTCACCCGTCCCTAATTTAGGGTCACTGGTTCCAGGAAGGAGAGAGCCAGTGCCGTAAGACAAACACAACATCCATGCCTGACCGGGATTCGAACCCGGACCCCTTACGGACGAATGATCAGAGGCCAGCGCCTTAGACTTCTGCGCCACCGGGGCGGCAAAAGAGCAGTGGTCTAAGCGATGGCTTCTGATCATTTGTCCGAAAGAAGTCCGTGTTCGAATCCCGGTGAGGCATGGATGTTGCGTTTGTCTTACGGCACTGGCTGTCTCCCTTCCCTGGAACCAGTGACCCTAAATTAGGCACGGGCGACTGCTTATAGCCCATTGAGTTGCTCACGGTGGTCGTTAAACTTCAAATAAAAAAAGTATTACGCAGATTTTGTCTAGGAGACGTTCAAGCGTTTTCTCTTTGGCTGATTTTCTTCTACTAAAAATATGGTATGAAATATTTTTTTCCCGTGTCGGTAAAGATTCAAAAGAAGCGATCATTACATCCGAGAATTCGTTGCCATTTCTGTTTCTTTTATCAAATAACAGCAGAGACAAAAACAAGGCCCCCACCCCCATTAGTGCCTGCAGCAGGGATTTCGCTCATTTGCGATGCCAAAGTAAGAGGAGAGAAGTAATAAAACTAGTAGTGGAGAGATTCAAAGCAGCTCCACTGCGGAAGCCCAACATCCTCTAATAGCCCTTCTGTGTTCACCGTCAGGAGAACGTTTTTCAGACTCGCAGGGAAGAATCGTCGTTCACGGTTGCGGTTGGGGACTCGGTAGTAATGGCCGACGATATTTCAATCGTCTTCGCGACTGAACGAACGCCGTCGTTTAACCTTCGAAGCTTTGTCCATTCACATACGGAGAAAAAACGCCTGCACACCCCCTGGTGGCCGTCGGGAAATCATTTCGAAGTTGCTTTTCGCACTGACATTCTTGCGAAAACTCCTGATATATTGCGACCATTGCAGAGTTCGACGAGTACGTTTTCTCAAATAAATAACCTTTTTACTGCGGTCCATATTTTAAGGGGGATCCTCATATCTTTGTAACTTCCACCGGAAACGTCACGCTGAGCACAAGCGACATTTGCAGAGATGTCATGTACACACCAACCTGCCAATATTAAAGACAACAAATGCATAGTTGCATAGCGGAAGAAGAATGTAGAACGGTGGGGTAAAAAAAAAAAAATCTTTTGTTTCGCGGTTTAACGACCCCTTCGGCATCAAATCCAGGGAGGCCGACTATAATTTTTTTTTAATCTTTTTTACTGCGGGCTACAAAGAGTTCGGCGCCCCCACCTTCCTACATATACACACACACGCACACACACACCTGGATCTGACAAGTTATACCATTGGTGAACCAACAAGATAACATGACAATGACTAATGGGTTAGTAATGTAAGATAAGTCTTAGTAGAATGTCACCAACTTTTTTCTTGTTTCCAATGCATTATCCTAATTGCTTTTCAAAATTTTGCATTTTTCTTATGAAAATACAGTCGAGTCACGTTATTATGACCACCTCTTACTTTTGAAGTCAACAGCGCGTAGCCAATGAAAGTAGGGAGGGTATATAACGTGTGCTGTAAGCATTCTGAAAACATATCCCTCGCTGCTGTCATGAATAAAAAGAGCGATTTATCAGATTTGCAAAATGTGATGATTATCGGCTTTCGGGCCAAGGGCGGCAGTATTGCTGAAACAGCGCAGTTTGTGAACTGTTCGCGTGCTGCTGTGATTGAAGTGTATCGTGATTGGAGAAATGGCACCACTGCGAACGTGGAAGCAGAGGATCAACACGTGCCATTAACGTGAGAGGTGAACGTCGGCTGCGAAGGTGCGTGAGGGCCCATCGACACGCTATAGTTGGCAACTCACTGATCGAATGAACCAGGGGGCTACCGGGAGTGTGTCTAAAACGACAATTCAGCGAACCCTGCTGCGTATGGGGCTCCAACGGATGGTCCCTGCACCTATACTAACGGATGTGCATCGGCAGAAAAGGCTTACATTTGCACGATAGTATCGGAATTGGTCCTCCGCTGATTAGCACAGGATTGGCTTCTCCGATGAGTCACGTCTTTTGTTTCATCGAACGGATGGACTTTGGCGTATAAGGCGAGAAACATCAGAGAACAAACACTCTTCAACCAATTGCTGGAAGAACACAAGCTGGTGGGGACAGCGTTATTGTCTGGGGAATATTTTCGTGGTATTCACTGGGTCCACTCATACCTGTGGAAGGTACTATGGGCCGAATTCGTTATGAATCCATCCTTGCAGACCACATACATACATACATGCTGATTGTCTTCCCTGGGGCGGATGGGATCTTCCAGAACGAAAATGCGACGTGTCACACAGCTAGAAATGTCCGAGAGTGGTTGGAAGAGCACGATGAAAACTTCAAAGTACTTCCCTAGCCCCCTAATTCCCCAGACTTAAACCCAATTGAGCATCTGTGGGAACACCTTGATCGTGTTTTTCGCTTTCTGGATTCTCCACCAGTCACTCTCCAGCAGCTGTCAGATGCACTGCAGTCAGCATAGCGCCACATTCCTGTGAACACCTTCTAGGCGCCACATTCCTGTGAACACCTTCTAGCGCCAAATTCCCGTGAACACATTCATTCGCCTTCTAGTTATTTGTTCAGTTGCTGCTGTTCATCTTTGGTGAATCCCCAGAATTGTGTGGGGCTCCAATGAAGCAGTCCTGTCAGGTGGTTTGACAGTTTGTCGTATGTGAGTCTGGAGAATTTCGAGGCCGCTGTATCGCAATTGAAGCATGTCCGGCGCGTAACTGAAAGCCTGCCAAACTGCCAAAGGCCTTGGGTTCGATTCCCGGTGGCGGCTGATGAGAATTTTTCTGTGATTCACTTTAATGGTAGAACGAGCGATGACTTCTATTTAATGTTCCTAATCCATGTCAACTGTGTATTTATTGATTTTCAATTGGGTTGAGATCCGGGCTAAAAGCTGGCCACGGTAGTAATTTGACATAGTTCGATCTCAGCCAGGCCGTCGTGGAGGTTGCTCTGTGAATGCTCGCGTTGTTCTGCTGGAAAACCCAATCAGGACCACCTATTTCAGCAGCAGCTGGGAGCAAACTGCCTTTTAAAAGTTACTGGTATGTTACGGAATTTTGACGTCTTTATAAAACGCAGATATTACCTTGTTCATTAAATCCAAAAAAAGACCCATACCATTACGGAACCTCCTCCGTATCGTCTGGGCTATCTAAATTAAATTTCTTTTCATCACTAAATAATCCTTGGAGCCATTCATCCTTTCATGACATATGGTCTTTGGCCCACTTTAATCGAGCTAGTGTGTGCTGTGTAGTTAAAAGCGGTTTCTTTAAGGTGGATGTCAAGTGATTTTGTTTCCTATATTTTCAATGGGCAAACTTCTGTACACATTTTCTTCACAATTAATGTGTTCCCAAGAATGAAAATGTGAACATCGATTAAAATAACTTCATATTATAACTTGGAATACTTAATATTTTCTAAAACATAACCATGATTATATTAAAAATCAATAACTTTTCTTTTGGTGGTGTTGAGACGAGAAGACAGATGGCGCCACCTGTACATTGATGACGTCAGTATACAAATAAATGTTGGATTGCTTAATTATGGTTGTATTTTAGAAAATATTAAATATTCCAAGTTATAATATGAAGTTACACAATCTACCAACAAGTAATTGGACACCTGTGACAGCAAAGGAAAACGAAGTTTATTCACCTTCAATAGTTGGTGGAGCCTCCACGAGCGGCGATTACAGCTGCGACCCTCCGGGGCATACTCTCAAACCAGGCGTTGTACGACGGCTAGCAGTATTTTCTTCCACTCGGCTTGGAGAAGACAGGTCAGTTCCTTTACCGATTTCGGACGGTGGGGCCACTCCTTAAGTCGACGCTCCAACACGTCCCAGAGGTGCTCGATAGGGTTAAGGTCCGGTCTCTGCGCAGGCCAGTCCATTCGATTAACCCCATTGTCACCATACCAAGCCAGGGTGGATCTCGCAACATGACAGGTGACATTGTCATCCTGAAAGTAACATGGGTCCACCCCGTAAAACTGCCACAACGCAGGAAGCGCATGGTCATCCAAAATGGTGCCGTAGGTCATACATTCCGGCAGGAGGCGTTCTCCAGGCAGACGCCAAACCCAGACCCTGCCATCCGAACGGTAGAGGGTGAACCTTGATTCGTCGCTCCAGAGAACCTGTTTCCGCTGTTCAACGGTCCACTGTCGACGTTCTTCGCACCACGTTAGCCGAGCAGCGCTATTGGACTTGGTGATCAAAGGCTTGTGGGCGGCAGCACGTCCATGATAACCGAGCAGATGGGCTTCCTTACGGATGGTATTCAACGAAAGAACACTCCCGAATGCCAGTTGAAACTCCTCGCGGATGTGGCCCATCGATTTGGTGCGGTTCTTCCGAATTTCTCTGGCTAGCACCCGTCGGTCTCTAACTCCCAGTTTTCTGGGTCTGCCGGATCGGGGCACATTCCGACAGTCACCTCTCATCTTCCACTTGCCAATCACGTTGGCCACTGTCGATTTTGGGTACTTCAACTTGCTGGATATGTCACGTATGGATCGGCCATTTCTGCGATACCCGACGATTACACCTTTCTCGAAATCAGAGAGCTCCGAACTGCGTGGCATCTTGCATGCGACTGGTTGCGTTGTTGTTTCTCACACGATATTTAACGGCGGCGTCCGTGACGTGTATCAGGACCGCAGATATTGTCGATTGCAGGGGTGTCGAATTACTTGTTGGTAGATAGTGTATTTTAATCGATGTTCAAATTTTCATCCTGGGGAACGCATCAATTGTGAAGAAAATGTGTACAGAATTTTGTCCATTGGAAGTATAGGAAGCAAACTCACTAGACTTCCACCTTAGTTTTCTTGCATATTTCAGGAGGGGTGTCTGTTGCAATACTCTGTGAACCATACTTTTCGACATTTTCACGTTTCCATGTTGACTTATATTCCGTACAGACAGATCATCATGCACAGCGAGCTTCCGGATATGTCGTTTCGTTCGAGACGAAACATTACTAATGCCGTCCAGTTCGTTTCAGAGCTGGATATATTTTCGCTACCACTTAAAACGTTATAAATAGAAGATTCGGATCGTTTTAATTTGTTTGGAATCGCACTTACGCTCGTTCCTTGATCGTGTAATTTCCGAACGTGAATTATCTCCTCCGTTGATAGCTCTTTCAAACGTGGCATTGTTAAAACTGAATCAGCCTCATCACGTTTACCGACTATTTATTTCGGATATTTAGAAACAACCAACCCATTATTATTCCAATAATTAGTGCTCTGACGCCACGCTAAGTTGCATAGGCAATGCGTGTTAGTGTTCGCGCTTTTGTGTGAAATTCCAAATAGTTGTGGGATAGTTTCACTAAACTACATGTTTAAAACGTTTATTACATATCCAAAAACATTATTTTCTTATCGGCAAAATATGTCTGCAAAGACTATGTGGTTTATTTTCACCACTGTGTTAATGGGTTTCGTACATTTTCACTAATCGTACGTTTACTCTGTTTTTACACCTTTCCATAAAATTGTAGGACGGACTGTAGTTGCGTCTAAATTATTCAATTCTTGTGGGTACGAAAAATTACTGGGTGCTGTCTACAAGAGAATATTATTGTGTACCATACGTTAGCTGCGCGGAACACTGTACGCAGCTAACTAAAGTCTAATTAAAAAAGAAAATACAAAAATGTGTAAGTTTCTTTTTCAGTTAAAAGTGAAATTATCCACACGATGTGCATTTCTAATATTCAAGCCCCTCAGAGTATGAATTCATGCTTCTTGAAGGAGTGGCCCTGTGTCTGATAGATTTGGGTGTCATCTAGAATGGCACATAAGTGCTGGAAAATCGGATGTGGTTCGATTAGAAAAAAACAAGTTAGTAAAATCATGCAATGCATTGATTATAATACGCTTTCCAACATTTCAGAAATCAGTAAATAGTAACGCTGTACTAGTGATCCGATTTATTGGCGTAGAAAATAAACACATAAGCGTTTCCAAGCTTTCGCACATCAACCAGATGGCTTTTTCAAGGAAGTTAGACGTGCAAACTGAAAAATAGAACGCTTAACAATTTGAACGCGGGAACTTGACAATAAATAGATGCGATGTTATATTCATTTAAAGATACGAGGCATCACGTTGGTTGCACGCGGGATCCTGGTAGAGAAAAGGTGTTACTTGAAGAATTGGTTCCAAATTCGTGGCAACTCGAGCGAGACACAATCATTGCAAGCATCGCTGTTGGTAATGATTGTTATAAATTTCAGAAATCATTACTCAAGTTATGAGAATAATATCTGTGAAATAAATCTCGGTCCTGTGCCCTGACCTTTGATCCCATTTCGATGATATTCAACAGAATCGGTTCAGTATACCTCCGAAATAACATGATAAAGTGTTGTCGCAATCGAAGCATTTTTACGTTAAGTTATGATGCATAAGGGCTATGGAATAGATCCCGCTCCTGTGTCCAAACCTTTGACCCCATTTCGCCCATTTTCAATAAGGTTAGTCGCCAGGTGGTCCCCTACCACATACTAAAATTTCATCGAAATCCAACCTTTTTTACGTTAGTTATGGCGCATAACAGCAGTGGAATGGATCCCGCTCCAATTGACTGACCTTTGACACCCTTTCGTTCACTTTAAACAGGGTTGCTTCCCAGGTGATCCCATACCAGATACTAAAATTTCATCGAAATCCAACGGTTGTTACGCGAGTTATCGTGCTGACGGACATACGCACACAACGCGTGACGTAATGAGGCAGATGGGAATCGCGACCATCTGCCCGCCGCAAGTGTGACGTCATAAATCTTTAATAGGATCCACACACAACGAGTGACGTAAAGAGACAGATGGCGTGACCGCGCGCCAACATTCTCAAAAGCGAGTTGTGACGTCATAAGATTTCTAAGCCTTGGTAACATTAATGGAACAACGCCATCACTAAAAACGTTATAATTCGGGGTGGTTATTTAACCCACTAAACGGATTCTTCTAAAGTCGAGATCAAGCTAAATCGATTTCTAGTACCAGAAAATGGTAGGTTAACGACTTTCATCAAAATTCTTAGAGCCGTTTTCAAAATAAAATGTACATACATACATATAAGAATTGCTACTTTAAGGTGGACTTCAAGTAACTTTGCTTCCTATACTTCCAATGGAAAAACTTTTCTACACATTTTCTTCACAATTAATGCGTTCCCAAGGATGAAAATTTGAACATCGATTAAAATATCTTCATTTTATAACTTGCAATACTTAATATTTTCTAAAAAATAACCATAATTATGCAATTCAACATTTGTTTGTCTACTGACGTCATGAAAATACAGGTCGCGCCATCTTTTTTGTGGATAATTAATGCGTTCACAAGGATGAAAATTTGAACATCGATTAAAATAGCTTCATTTCATAACCTGGAATACTTAATATTTTCTAAACCATAACCGTAATTATGCAATCCAACATTTTTTTGTCCACTGACGTCATCAAAGTACAGGTCGCGCCATCTTTTCTCTGGTTTCAGCACCACCAAAGGAAAAGTTATTGATTTTTAATATAATTATGGTTATGTTTTAGAAAATATTAAGTTCTCCAAGTTATAATATGAAGTTTTTTTAATCGATGTTCAAATTTTCATCCTTGGGAACACATTAATTGTGAATGAAATGTGTACAAAAGTTTTTCCATTGGAAGTATAAGAAGCAACGTTACTTGACGTCCACCTTAGTAATATCAGATAAGGACAATGGAATGGATTGCAATCCTATGTCCTCACGTTTGACCACATTTCGTCCATTTTCAATAGGGTTCGTCCCCAGGTGGTCCCCTACTACATACTGAAATTTCATCTAAATCGAACCATTTTTACGCACGTTGTGACGCATAAAGGCAATGGAATGCATTCCGATCTTATGTTCTGACCTTTGACCCCACTTCACCCATTTTGAATAGGGTTTGTCCCCAGGCGGTCTCCTACCACATAGTAAACGTTCATTGAAATATAACCATATTTACGCAAGTTATGACGCATAAGGGTAATGGAATGATCCGCTCCTACGTCGTGACCTTTGACCCCATTTGTCCCATTTCCAATAGGGTTCGTCCCTAGGTGGTCTCCTACCACATAGTAAACTCTCATTGAAATCGAACCATATTTACGTGCATTATGACGCATAAGGATAATGGAATGATCCCACTTCTACGTCGTGACCTTTGACCCTATTTGTCCCATTTTCAATAGGGTTCGTCCCCGGCTGGTCCCCTACCGCATACTAAAATTTCATCGAAATAGACCCATTTTTACGCCAGTTATCGTGCGGACGGACGGACGGACAAAGCTGGAGCATATACGTTTCTTCAACCTACGGTTGGAAAGCGTAAAAAAGGGCAAACGTAATGGATGTAGCTTTAAGGTGGTTCCACCTAAAATCTCTGCCTTATGTTTCCAATGGTAGAACTTCTTTACATATTTTCTTCGCAATTAATGTATTCCCAAGGATGAAAATTTGCACATCGATAAAACTAACTTTAAGTTATAGTATGGGATACTTAGTATTTGCTAAAACATAACCATAATCAAGCAATCCAACATTTGTTTGTCTACTGACGTCATCAATGTACAGGTCGCGCCATCTATTAACAGGTCTGAACTTTACTCAAAGAAAAATGATTGATTTTTAATATAATTATGGTTATGTTTTAGAAAGTATTAAGTATCCCATGCTGCAACTTAAAGTTAGTTTTATCGATGTGCAAATTTTCATCCTTGGGAATGTAATAATTGCGAAGAAAATATGTAAAGAAATTTTACCATTGGAAACATAAGGCAGAGATTTTAGGTCGAACCACCATAACAAAACGTCTCTCAGCCGCACTCGAAGAGAAATTCTTCCCGACAAAATCATAGTTATTTTCATCTTTTGTGATTTTCCTAGAAAAATAACAGTCTGTGCAATCCGAGCTGCCAGCGAATATCATAAGTAAAACAATCGTATTTGATGTCAGCAACGCCGCCGTTACTGATATAAACTTTCGTGGAATTTTGAACAGGATATATTTTTTCTATTTTTATCTTGCACACACTTATCCGCCTGAGGATTACAAAGATTTATTGCTGTTCCATCCGATGTCTTAAAGCGGATTATCTTCGTTCTCTAACTTGAAAGCACGTACACAGTGCACGTACGTGTTCTCAGAACCGATAGTCACAATTTTTACAGTACACTATGTTTCTTGAACAAGAAAAATGAACAAATCGCGATTTGTACCGGTTGCCTAAGACTTACTTTTTGACAACCATCCATTCCTCTGTCGAAATACTTAACAGTGGTGTGCAAAAATATTGCATCACCGGCGAAAACAGCGAATTTTTAAGTTTAAATCTTTTTTTAATTAACTAATTTTCATAGTTATAGATCATTACATGCGAAATTTAATGGGTATTTAAAAAACGTCTCTTTTTCCTGTAGCCACTTCTAAGTTTTTAAGATATGACTTAAAAAATTTTGTTTGACAAACACATTGAAATTCATGTTAGCTGCGCATCTACACTGCTGGACACCCAAAATGCAACACCAAGAAGGACACCAGATAGGTTGACTAGTATTAAAAGAAATCCGTCTTGTTGCACGATGATATTTATTCAGCTAAAAAATGAAATCTATATACAGTTTAAAAACACATGAGCACTTTCGGTGTCATATTGACACCTTCATCAGATGTAATTTCACCATGTGGCTACATGCTGGTCTTAAGTACGTGGAGTAGATGCATCATGGGAAAGATAATGTCAATGTCACATGATATACCAGATAACAAGACAATAAAAAAAGGCATAGTTAGCCAATGATCACTTAACAGAAGCAATTGCTATTGTGCTGTCCTTCCCAACAAGATTGCTCCAAGGTTCAGGTAAACCATAAGGATAATAGTCATTACAGCAACTTGTATTATAAGCCGAAATATAGAGGCTTTCTGCAAATAACAAGGAATAAACAGAGTTAGGTGTGTTTATGATTTTAGCGTTGTCCCAGTCTGGGATGGAATTTCCAGCACTTATGGTTCTTGCAAAAGAGGTGCTTTGGTGATTCATTTTTAGATCATATCTGTGTTCATTTAATCTCAAATCCAAATTTCTTTTGGTAGAACCCACATAATGATTGTTTAGTTCACCAGAGATAGTGTCAAGCATAGGAATAACATACACACCCCATTTTTTCCCCTTGTCAATTTTGTCACGATCATTGCGGATAATGGTATATAGATTGCATGAGCCAGATTTGCTGGACAAATAACAACAGATACAAAGATGAAACTATTGAGCTTACAGGCCCGTGCGACTTGCGGAATACGCAGACAACAATAGTTCGTGTGGCCCACATGGCTGCAAATAACGGTCGCTACACGCCGCGGCATCGAACGAAAGACGCTTTGGATGTGGCCTTGGGGTATGTCGGTCCAGGCTGCTTCCACACCTTGCCACAGTTTATCAGGCGTAGCCGCGGGTGGTGCTTTCCGGGCCACTCGGCTGCCGATCAGCGACCAGACGTGTTCGATGGGCGACATATCGAGAGAACAGGCTGGCCACGGCAGCAATGACACCTGGTGGGCCGTGAAGAATTGTTGCATGATGCGTGCCACGTGCGGGCGCGCATTGTCCTGTTGAAACTTGGCCTCTGGCAAGTCCTGCAGGAAGGGAAGGACTGCAGGCTCCAAAACGTCAGATATGTAGCGGTGGCTGTTGAGTGTACCGGCGATGCGTACAAGAGGGGTGCGGGTGTCATATCCAATTGAACCCCAAACCATAACGCCAGGCGACGGACCGGAATAGCGATGCATAATGCAGGCGTCATACAATCTCTCGCCACGGTGCCGCCACACGCGGATCCGACCATCGTGGTGTTGCAGGCAGAAGCGGGATTCGTCGGAGAAGACAATGGCGTGTGATTCCGTAGTCCAGGTGCGGCGTTCAACGGCCCACTGCCGCCGCCCTCGCTGGTGGTGTAACGTCAATGGTAATAGGAGCAATGGGCGCCGTGCGACAAGTCCCCGCCCTTACAGACGACGTGGAACGGCACGTGCTGACACAGGTTGTTGCGCAACACACCCTAATTTCTGAGCTAACGTTCGTGATGTTGCAAGCCGTCAATGCCCGCTGCACAACATGCATGTCCTCTCGCTTGGTGGTGTGCCGAGGCAATCGCTCACGTCGGTCCGTCCGTCCCTCCTGCACCCACCGAATCCATACTGGCCTCACTGTGGCTGGATGTCGTCCCACACGGGCGCCGATGTCTCGGTACGATTAACCGCTGTCGCCATAAGCCAGTTTTCGTCCTCTGTCGAACTCCGAAACGTGCTGGAATGACTGCCGTATTCTGCGACGAGGCATCGGGAACCTTCCCACGCACAGGTCCGGCAGCACAACACATTTCCACTACTTACACCCGGCCTTCTGTGCACCTTTCTCATAGTGCTTTTCGGTGGCGTGCCGAGCGCACATGATTTGCATATGCCCTGCAATGCTAATTTCAAGCGAATCGGATGCTTCCTTCTTGATGTTGCATTTTAGGTGGCCAGTAGTGTATTACAGCCAATCATAGACATCCTTTTACCTGATTCTCTGCTTTCTAATGCTATCCTAATCCTACCCCGGCCTTTACAAGGGTGGACGCAGAGCTACGAGAACATTGTAGTGGTCTCTTCTTGTTCTTATTAGGGTATAATTTGTACACATTCTTAATAATGGTTAATGCGGAATTGTCCACATCGGATAGAGTAAAAATAGTTGTTCTGCATGAAAAGGGATATTTTTCAAGGCAAATTGCTGAAAGAGTAGACTGTAATCAATCAACAGTTATTAGGCTACTGAAGAAAGTAAAAGCCACTGGTGATATTAAAAGCACGCGTCGCAGTGGAAGGCCCAAATCCACTACAAGGCAGGACACAGCGTTAGAAAGCTAAGCGTGACAGACAGGAGGCTCAGTCCACCTGAATTGTTTCTGAGATGGTCTGAAGTGTTAGGAGGAGGCTGCTTCACTATGATGGATATGGCTGCAAAGGCAGACGTAAACCACTGGTAACGGCAAATCAAAGACAACGTAGACTTCAGTGGGCAAAACAACATGTCTCATGGACAACCAAGCAGTGGGGAAATGTCCTTTCAGTGATGAATCAGAATTTTGTCTTAATGGGAATCAGAGTAGTACCTATGTAAGGAGATTCAAGCATGAATTTCATCCAAGTTGCTTAGTGACTACTGTTAAGCACAAGGTGATGGTCATGGCTTGAAGCTGCATGTGTGCCCACATGTTGTTGGGAACCTCCAAATCCTCGATGGCACGGTAAATGCCCAAAAATACATCTGGATATCAGAAAACACGTTGCTTAGTGACTACTGTTAAGCACCAGGTGATGGTCGTGGCTTGAAGCTGCATGTGTGTACACATGTTGTTGGGAACCTCCAAATTGTCGATGGTACGGTAAATGCCCAGAAATTCAACTGGATATTAGAAAGCAAGTTGCTTAGTGACTACTGTTAAGCACCACGTGATGGTCATGGCTTGCAGCTGCATGTGTGCCCACATGTTGTTGGGAACCTTCAAATCCTCCATGGCACGGTAAATGCCCAAAAATACATCTGGATATTAGAAAACACGTTGCTTAGTGACTACGGTTAAGCACCAGGTGATGGTCGTGGCTTGAAGCTGCATGCGTGTACACATGTTGTTGGGAACCTCCAAATTGTCGATGGTACGGTAAATGCCCAGAAATTCAACTGGATATTAGAAAGCAAGTTGCTTAGTGACTACTGTTAAGCACCAGGTGATGGTCATGGCTTGAAGCTGCATGTGTGTCTACATGTTGTTGGGAACCTCCAAATCCTCGATGGCACGGTAAATGCCCAAAAATACATCTGGATATCAGAAAACACGTTGCTTAGTGACTACTGTTAAGCACCAGGTGATGGTCGTGGCTTGAAGCTGCATGTGTGTACACATGTTGTTGGGAACCTCCAAATTGTCGATGGTACGGTAAATGCCCAGAAATTCAACTGGATATTAGAAAGCAAGTTGCTTAGTGACTACTGTTAAGCACCACGTGATGGTCATGGCTTGAAGCTGCATGTGTGCCCACATGTTATTGGGAACCTCCAAATTCTCGATGGTATGGTAAATGCCCAGAAATTCAACTGGATATAAGGAAACAAGGTCCTACAATCATCTGGAAGACTTTATGACGGCGATATTATTTTTCAAGATGACAATGCTCCCTGTCATCGTGCCAAAGTAGTGAAAAAGTGGTTTCAGAAAAAACAATGTTCAGCATCATGATTGGCCACTAGAGTCACCGGACTTAAACCCGATCGAAAATTTGTGGTTCAAAGTGCCGTATAAACTATCAAAAGAGAAGCCAACAACCAAAATTCAACCATTGAAGATGTAATTCAAATTTGTAATCGTATTGTTCAACCTTACCTTTTTATAAAACTTTGTTCACAGTATGCCATCAAGATGCGAAGCTGTTATTAAAGCCATAAACTGGACAACATAATATTAGGTACATTTCATAATTTTGCTTCATTATATTTCGGTATTTAAATGTTATTTCATTCGTTATGAAGTACAAAAACAATTTATCTCTCTATTCTAAAAAAAGTAACTGCTGCCCCCGCTGTTTTTGAAATTTCGCGACTCGCGCTTTTCTAGCTCGTAGCGCAAAAAGTACTGAACACAAAATATAAAATTTAAATCGTTTGTAGAGAATTCTGCGGAGAACACGCTGAAATAAACCATTTTTCGATTCTGGCGATACTTCAAGAGCTATTGCATTTTAAAGTTAAGGTAAGCAAAAAAAGTGCTATCAGTTCGCGTTCGAGACACACTAACAGCAACAGAACCACGAAACTATGTAGGCATGTAGGGCCATAGCCGAATTTTCGCACTTCGTCGCCCCTTTTTTTGAATTTTGATTTAATTTACGAGAAATTAAATTTTTAAATTTCACAGAATTCTCTAATTTGCGATGGGATTCATTAAAAAAAACGGATATTGGCAAACTATAAATCATAAAATTTTTTACAGCATAAACTCACAACTATCATCCCTCTTTTAGAAAGTTTTTTTTTTTTTTTTAAGAAAAAGTCATTTTCTGATTTTTAAGCATTTTTTTAAAGACGCAAAGAAAAGGAACGAGCGGCTTACTCTGTCTTCAGCGTTAACCACACCGGAAAGTTCTTGTCCCATGACATGCTGCTATGGTGAAGCAGCTCTTTTTAACACTCTTCTCATTGGGCGAAAGGACAGGCTACAATCAAACTAGTAATGACGCTATGCTTAATAACGTAGCGACGATTTTAAAGTTCTGCATTTTCCGCCGGCATACGTGAATACTTATGTAAATATATGCTTTCGTCTGGTATATGAAAAGCAAAGAGGAAGAATGCGAGTGTGTTCGTCCGTGAATTGTTCGACCGCTTCTAAATGACCTAGAGATCTAAAATTGGCATGCTGATAGGTCTTAAGGTTCGTATACCTAGAAAAGTACGAAAACAACAACAGCAACAACAACAAAAAAAAAAAGGTCGGTTTTGGAACATTGTTTGCTTGAATTTTTCGCAAATTGTTTGACCACTTCTAAATGACCTAGAGACTTGAAAATCGGCCTGCATATAGTCTTAAGGTCCGTATACTTAAAAAACTACGAAAAAAAAAGTCGGCTTTGGAACATTGTTTGCTTGAATTTTTCGCGAATTGTTTGACCACTTCTAAATGACCTACATGTAGAGACCTGAAAATTGGCATGCTGATAGGTCTTAAGGTCCGGATACCTAGAAAAGTCCGAAAATCAAAAACACAAAATGGCGGCTTTGGAACATAGTCTGCTTGAAATACATGCAAACGCACAAAAAAAAAAAAAAAAAAAAAAAACCAGCGCTTTGAAACATGCCTGCTTGAATTTTTCTACCACTTCAGAGAAAAGTCTGAAAACCAAAAAATTCAAAAGGGTGGCTTAGCTTCACTGTTTCAAAATTCTGATAAGTTTAAAGATAATTTTGTCAGAATCACTGGAATGCTTTGAAAAGTTCAAATTTTGATTTAAAATTAAGGGGAGCCAAAGCCTGCTCCGTTTTACGTCTAACCGTATGCATTGACGTCACGAAGCTGTTCTAAATTGTAAAACAGTTACGGATTTTAAATTACTTTTCTTTCCCTTAATTACTTTTCCATTTCTTTAATTTTATGTTCAAAAAATGATTTTATAGATTCACTGTTCGGAGAACGGGCATGATTGCTAGTTGCTGTAAACGTAAGTATGGGATAAATGATCCTTTTCATAATAATTTCGACTTGGTCATAATTTTTGTACTGCACCTTAAGAACAGAAGTAGCTACAGGAAAAACTAAGACATTTTTGAAATCTCCATTTGTCTTTGATTTGCCGTTAACTTACGAGGCATAAATGATAAATATAACTACGAAAGCATAAGAGTTAAACTTAAAAATTTACAGTTTTTGCTGGTGATGCAATACTATTGTACACCGCTATCAGTATCGCCGGTGGTCGAAATGGGTCGGGACGCAGCGGAACCCCGTTCCTGGAGCGATGGGACACCAACAAAAGGGAGCATTTAATTTGAATATAACATTTCGCAATGCATTATACATTTCAAATAATGACGCCATCTTGTATGAATTGTTCATCGTTTCAAAAATAAAAAATTTCATTCTGCTCTAATAAGGTGTTTAGTGAGAGCGAAGTATCGCCGACTGTCTGTCGGACCTCCTCAGTGGTCCGCCGGACGGTCGGCGATACTTGAGATTATTTTAGAAGATAATTTTTATGTCGTAAAAGAAATACGGGATTACACCCTATAATACAAATTTTGAAGATAACAATCCATTTAGGCGTAAATATGACAAGGATGTTAAGTCAGATATACGAACACTTGAAAAATGTCATCGTCCTGGAGCGGAAATCTTCCAGATAGCGCCCGGGTATGCTAACCACTACACCACCCACAAAGACCAAGTCTCAAGTTTCCAATTAATTTGAATAATTTTCAAGTTTTAGGATATCTGACCTACCATCCTTGTCACATTTACACCAAAAATCGGATTGTCATCTTCAAAATTTGTATTACATGGTGTAATTTCTTATTTCTTTCATGATTTATCTGCTCCTCCGGGCAATCACGGGATAGGATTGTTAACCTCCAGATTCGTTAAACATGAATGCCGGTTGCTTCGACTAGAGAATCCTGTGATGGTTATTTTCAAATTAATCGGAAACTTAAGACTTGGTCGTTCTGGGTGGTGTAGTGGTTAGCATGCCAGGGCACTTACCTGAGAGACGCGGGTTCGAATCCAGCTTCAGGGCGATGCAATTTTTCAAGTTTTCGGATATTATCTGACTTACCATCCTTGTCACATTTACACCAAAAATCGATTTGTCATCTTCAAAATTTGTATAATTTTTATGTTTCAAATCGAAGTTATAATAGATATTTCAGTTAAAATAAACGGATATTTTACACAGAGTCGAGTTTCATTGTTTTGTCGCCCAGTACAAATGCACATCTCCGTCTCACATACGAGCTGACTTCCCCCCCCCCTCAATGCTTATTAATAGCGGACACCTTTAATTGCACTTGTATTCGAATGGTCTTTTCAATAAGAAACGTACTTCTGAATAAAGAAAACAGCTCTGATTTCAGCTAAATGTGAGTATTTTCTTTAAAGTTTATTAACGGAATTTCCTCATATGGTTTTATATCTACTGCGAAAGGATTTGTGCATATTAAATTTTTAAGGCATTCATTTGTACTTTGGTTTCCGGCAGCGAATGATTCCCATTTCCACCACTCAGTATCACTATGAATTAATAAATTTCCTGATTTCAAATATGAAACAACTCATGAATGGAATACGGGATTACATCATACAATACAAATTTTGAAGATGACAATCCGTTTGACAATATGACATTGATTGTACGTCAGATGATATACAGAAACTTGAAAATTTCGTCGTCCTACAGGGAAATCAAACCCGCGTCTCCCAGATAGCGCCCGGGTATGCTAACCACTACACCACCCAGAACGACCAATTTTCAAGTATCCGATTAATTTGAATATAACCATCACAGGATTCGCTAGTCGAAGCAACCGGCATTCATACACTGGTGTGCAAATATTAAGGACGAAGAGGATAAATTAGCATAACAGCGGAACGAGCACGCAGAACGGACCGAAAGACCACTCAGGAGATAGACTAGGGTCCGGTACGGTAGCGCATGCGCATATATGCAGCATGACGTACGGGGGAGGGGGTGTCGGAAGGGTATAAAGCACACAGGCGGTGTACGCTCAGCAATTCGGTGAAAGCTATTGCACGGTGTACATCGGTTTGAACGATGTCGAGTTCCTGCCACAGTGTGATATGGCCAACAGGCAATCCAGTAGACGACATCTCGATGACTTTACCCGAAATCGCGTCATTGGGAAGTTGGAAGAAGGTTGAAGTGTGACTAGTGTGGCTGAGGAGTTAGGGATCGCTCACAGCATCGTTTCACGAGCTTGGAGAGCATTTCAAACGACAGGAACAGCTATCCGAGAGTTTAGCAGTGGTCGTCCACGAGCAACCACGGCGGCGGACGACCGGTATATTGTCCTACAGGCGAGAAGAGAAGGAAGACAGACAGCGGCAGAAATCGCAAGGCACATGCAACAGACAACTAGACGTCCGTTATCGCGTTTTACCGTGGCCAGGAGGCTGCACAAAGGTGGTCTATTTGCACGACGACCAGTACGGTGTGAGCCATTAACGCCTGCTCATCGGAAACGGCGGTTTCTGTGGTACCAGGAACACAAGAACTGGACATATCAGCAATGTGGTAGAGTTCTCTTTACGGATGAAAGCCAATTTAGTCTGACAAGCGATTCTGGACGTATACACATCTGGAGAGAGCAGGGAATACGCAATCACACCTCCAACATCATCGAAAGGGACTGGTTTGGAGGTGGCGGAGTTCTGGTTTGGGGTGGTATCATGCTTGGTAGCCGTACTGACCTCCACATCTTCCAAGGAGGTTCAGTCACTGGTGTCCGCTATTGTACCGAGGTTCTCCTGCCTCACGTGCGTCTGTTTAGAGGTGCTGTGGGTCCTGAGTTCCCTTTCATGGACGAAAACGCTACACCTCATCGTACAGTGGTTGTCGCAGAGCTGTTGGAGAGTGAAGACATTCAACGCATGGATTGGCCCGCAAGGTCCCCGGACCTAAATCCAATCGAACATGTGTGGGACCTTCTTGGGAGACGCTTAGCTGCACGTCACCAGCCACCAGCAACGATTCCGCAGCTGCGATTGGCGCTGCAAGAGGAATCGGTCACGATGCCTCAACAGCTCCTTGACAACCTCGTCCTCAGCATGGACAGACGTTGTAAGTCCTGAAACGCAGTCAGGGGTGATCATATCCCCTACTAAAGACTGGATTTTTCTTGGCAGCCGCCTGTCACATGGACGTTTCTGTCTTCTGTCCAGTTGTGCTCGAACCTACCTTTTCAATAAAGTGCCTTTGTATCCTTTGCATTCCTTATTTGGACGGTTTTGCTCACTTGTCCCATATTCTTACATCTTGGGGATCTTATGGTATGATTTGAGTAGATGTGGAGCACTTCTGCACGACGTTACATTCGAAAAACCGTCTCGTCCTTAATTTTTACAGACCAGTGTGTATAGCGAATCTGGAGGTTTTAATTCATTCCCGTGATTACCCAGAGGCGCAGAATATCGATGAATGAAACATCAACGAATGAAATTATGGGATTTTATTCAAGTTAATCGGAAACTTGAAACTTGGTCGTTCTGAGTACCATCTTGGGCGTTATCCGGAAAACGCGGATTTGATTCCCGCTCCAAGATGAAGAAATTTTCAAGTTTCCGGATATCATCTGACTTACCATCCATATAATATTTACAACAAAAAACGGATTCGCATCTTCCAAATTTGTATGCCGCCCCGGTGGCGCAGTGGTCTAAGCGATGGCCTCGGATCATTCGTCCTAAAGAGGGATTGATGCTGTGTTTGTCTTACGGCACTGGTTTTCTCCCTTCCCTGGAACCAGTGACCCTAAATTAGGGACGGGCGACTGCTTATAGCCCATTGAGTTGCTCACGGTGGTCGTTTTTTTTTTTTTTTGATTGGAGGTTTAACGACCACCGTGAGCAACTCAATGGGCTATAAGCAGTCGCCCGTCCCTAATTTAGGGTCACTGGTTCCAGGGAAGGGAGAGAGCCAGTGCCGTAAGACAAACACAACATCCATGCCTCACCGGGATTCGAACCCGGACCCCAGACGGACGAATGATCAGAGGCCAGCGCCTTAGACCACTGCGCCACCGGGGCGGCACGGTGGTCGTTAAACCTCCAATAAAAAAAAAATAAAAATTGTGTGAAACAAACGTTTCAGTTCCTCATCAACAACTATTATAAATCCACTGCTGGGAGATAGTATCCAATAGCGTATAAACCACCTGCCGGTAATCGAACTAGTATCCTTCGGCTCCGGAGACGAAGCTCTTCCAATTAAGCTACACCGACGAAGTTTGCCGCAGCAACTTTGCCGTCTTAACATGTGCGTGATCTCTGAGGTAGGCGAGTCAAATACACTGCTGGCCATTAAAAGAGCATAACACCAGGTAGATCACAAGTTGGCAGAAGGACAGAACATGGGAGGAAATGTTAATGATTAACCGGGCAGCACATAGAGAAATCATGTGTAGCAGAAACGCCCCCTGGAAGTCGTATAAGAGGACTGAACAAGGAGCCGGTGTTAAAAACTCGAAATGTGTTTGGTCGGCGTTCCTGGCCACGGACATCTGCAGCGTGACAAATCGAAGACAACGGCAAAGCTACCAGCAGGTTTCCAACTTCGATCGCGGGAGAATTGTGGCATATCGGAATTACGGATTATCACTCCAAGACATCGGTGTTCGTGTGGGACGAAATGCGGCCATGTGGGGGGAGTATGGCGTCACTGGGTAGCAGAAGAACGAACACAGCGATGTGCTGGGATCCCAACGGCCCCGTCACACCACCGAACGAGAGGAGCGACATCTGGTGCACATGGCTCTGGCGGATCGCACAGCCACATCGACCACGGTAGCTCAAAAGTTCGGGTGCGTGGTACAACACCCACTCTCCGCACGAACGGTACGACTTCGTCAGAAGCAGCGGACCATTTTTTCACGGCGCCCATTGCTTCGGCTACCTCTGATTGTACAGCACCGGTGTCTCTGACTGAAATAGTGTCAAGGACGTCGCGCATGGAGAAGCGAGTGGCAAAGCATCGCGTTTTCCGACGAATCCCGCTTCAGTTTGCAGCACCATGATGTGCGAATGCGTGTCTGACGGTACCGCGGCGACCGGATGAGTGAGTCCTGCATTATATCCGCGGTGACTGGATGAGTGAGTCCTGCAATATATTCGAGGCGACCAGATGAGTGAGTCCTGCATTATATTCGCGGCGACCGGATGAGTGAGTCCTGGATTATATCCGCGGCGACCGGATGAGCGAGTCCTGGATTATATCTGCGGCTACCGGATGAGCGAGTCCTGCATTATATCCGCGGCGACCGGATGAGTAACTCCTGCATTATATTCGCGGCGACCGGATGAGTGAGTCCGCTATACCCGCCGGCATGCAGCGTCATGCACAGTCGAGTCACATTATTGTGACCACCTCCTACTTTTGACGTCAACAGCGCGTAGCCAATAAAAAGGCATTCTGAAAACACATCACTCGTCGCTGTCACGGATAAAAGGAGCGATTTATCAGATTTGCAAAAAAAGGATGATTATCTGCTTTCGGGCCAAGGGTGGCAGTATTTTTGAAACAGCGCAGTTTGTGAACTGTTCGCGTGTTGCTGTGGTTAAAGTGTATCGTGATTGGAGAAATGGCACCACGTGAAAACGGCGGAGCACTACGTGCCATTGATGTGAGGTGAACGTCGGCTTCGAAGGTCCGTGAGGGCCGATCGACACACCACAGTTGAGCAACTCACTTGCCGAATGAACCACGGGGCTACCGGAAGTGTGGCTAATACGACAGTTCAGCGAACCCTGCTGCGTATGGGGCTCCGATGCAGACGGATGGTCACTGCACCTACGCTAACGAAGGCGCATCGGCAGAAAAGGCTTATATTTGCACGGCAGTATTGGACTTCCGCTGATTGGTAAAGGATTGCCTTCTCCGATGAGTCACGCTTTCTGCTTCATCGAACGGATGGACTTTGGCGTATAAGGCGAGAAACATCGGAGAACAAACACTCTTCAACCGATTCCTGGAAGAACACAAGCTGGTGGGGGCAGCGTTATGGTCTTGGGAATGTTTTCGTGGCATTCCCTGGGTCCACTCAAACCTGTGGAAGACACTATGGACCGAATTCGTTATGAATCCATCCTTGCAGACCACGTACATACATACATGCTGATTGTCTTCCCTGGGGTGCATGGGATCTTCTAGCACGCCAATGCGACGTGTCACACACCTAGAAATGTCCGATAGTGGTTGGAAGAGCACGATGAAAACTTCAAAGTACTTCTCTGGCCCCCTAATTCCCCAGACTTAAACCCAATTGAGCATCTCTCAATTGTGTAGTTCGCTCTATGGATCCTCCACCACGCACCCTCCAGCAGCTGTCAGATGCACTTAAGTCAGCATGGCTCCACATACCTGTGAACACCTTCCAGCACCTTATTAAGTCACTCCTAGCCCGTCTAGCTGCTGTCCGCGCTGCACACGGAGGTTACTCTGGATATTAGCTGGTGGTCACAATAATGTGACTCGACCATGTAGTATTGGGTGCCATTAGATTCCACTCCTGTACGTATGACATTCAGAAGTGCTAAATGGTGAACTGAGGCTAATGATCGAGGAAGTTGGATAAAAGTGAGGGAGGCGTATACCCTGCAGTGGGTGTCAGCAGGCTAAGGAGGAGAAGTCTGGATTCTTTTTCAGACCAGACCTTGAGTTTGGGATGCAGTGCTTGTGTAGGCTCTAATCTGGAGTGTGTAGATATTATTGGCAGGGCAGTGTACAGACGCTTTTTTTAGAAACGTGACAAAACGGACTGCGAATATTTCCCGGGGGGGGGGTTGAAAGCCTATATGGGGATGGGTTAGCTTTATTTGTTAATGGCTTGCTTCTTGAATAGGAAAGAAGAACATATATCCCTCAGTGACAGAGAATGGATATCTTCTCTGGTGAAAGTACAAGGAAGTAGCGACGATAATGTGCTTATTTGATTGACAGCTGACAGCAATTCTTCGGAGGTTGTTAGAAGACGCCTCATAAGCAGCAAAATGCCTTTCATTTGAGCAGATACGGAGCGGGGTAAGCAACAGCGAACCGCAAGAGCATTCAGATCTCTCTCTCTCTCTCTTTTCTCATAATGCTTTGCTCGTTATGTTTGATCGGGCATGATATGACGTGACTGTTAGCAGTTTCTACGCCTCCTTCACATCTTACCCGAAGGCAAAGAGCAATTTGCCGAAAACGCAGCATCATACGCTTGAAGACAACTGCACTCAGTACTACTTGCTCGGTATCATCCACGTTTGTTACTGGTCTTTTAACTCGAGAGCAGCTTCGCTTCACAAGACATGAATACGCACGTGGGAGAATTCTGCCGTAGTTTATTTTGGTATAGGCTTTACACGCCTCGGAAAATCCATTTCAGCTGAAAACATACACGGAACAACAGCGCTTATGTGGCAGGATTGTGAAACACAGATCTATACTACCGTTTGTGAAAACTGCGCCACCGAAAGAATCGCGTCATTCAAATTAAATTTATATCACGGTGTGAAAACACAAGTTTGTCCGTGATGGCGATCGAGCTCGCTTCCCCTCACTCCGGAGTAAGTTGCTCTCCCGATTAAGTTACACGGACGAAATGTATCGCTGCAGATTTGTCGTCTTGACACGTGATTCGCCTCTATAATAGTACGTTACATCATCTCCCACTTAAATATTTTCTTTTTTTTTGAAGCGAAGTAGGATTTTTACGCTTTCCCACCGTAGGTTTAAGAAGCGTATATGCTCCAGGTTTGTCCGTCTGTCCGCACGATAACTAGCGTAAAAATGGTTCGATTTCGATGAGATTTTAGTATGTCGTAGGGGGCAATCTGGGGACGAACCCTTTTGAAAATGGCCGAAATGGAGTCCAAGGTCAGGACATAGAAGCGGGATCCATTCCATTGTCCTCGTGCGTCATAACTTATGTAAAAATGCTTCCATTGCGACAAAACTTTATCATGTTGTTCCAGAGGTATATTGAACCAGTTCAGTTGAATAGCAACGAAATGGGGTCAAAGGTCAGGGCACAGAAGCGAGATTTATTCCACATCCATTATCCTCATACACCGGCAAGAGCAGAAGGTTGTTCCTGTTGCTTCAGGATAACGCGCGTCTTCACACCGCGATAACGACTTTAAACACGATCATTGACCTGGGATGGGAGATTTTGTCCCACCCGGCGTATTCTCCAGACTTCGCTCCATCGGATTATCACCTCTTTCGCTCCCTGCAACATCACCTGAGTGATACGTACTTCACTTCTATCGAGGTGGTCAACACTAGTATTGATGACTTTATCAACTCTAAACAGCCCTCTTTTTTCCGCAGTGGCATTCGGCAGCTTCCTGACCGATGGCTCAAATGTATTGAACGCGACGGGATTATTTCCGTGATTAGGCACGTATTCGATTTGGTATAATTTGCTGTCAACGTGTCGTGCCTCTGGCTGAGAATTAAGTTGCACACCTAATACATACAACTGACAAAAGCTATAAAATGATGTATAACACGATGGGATGTAAGCTGTAGATATCCTAGACCAAAAGTTACTTGTCCTCCTTACTAACACACTTGCGATTCAACTTTTCTTTCTACCGTGACGTACTACAGACGTGAAATACGTGTCAAGACGACAAATCGGTTGCCATACATTCCGTCGGTGTAGCTTAGTAGGTTAGAGCAACTCACTCCGGAGCGAAGAGACGTGGGTTCGATCTCCATTACGTTCAAATTTCCTATTTTCACACTACCTTGAAGTCAGATTTTAGCTTAATGGACTCTTGGAGCTACATTACATTTCATCGATGACGGGATCGTTTCTAACGTTCGTCTAAATCTGAATAATATACACCATCGAGTCACATTATTGTGACCACGTCCTACTTTTGACGTCAACAGCGCGTAGCCTATGAAAGAAAGCACATATCGTGAGCTTTCTTGGAGAGTATATAAGGTGTGCATTCTGAAAACATATCACTCGTTGCTGTAATGGATAAAAGCAGGGATTTATCGGATTTGCAAAATGGGATGATTATCTGCTTTCCGGCCGAGGGTGGCAGTATTTCTGAAACAGCGCAGTTTGTGAACTGTTCGCGTGCTGCTGTGTTTAAAGTGTATCGTGATTGGAGAAATGGCACCATTGCGAATAAGCGAAGTGGAAACTGCGGAGCACCAGGTTTTTTTTTTTTTTTTTTGGTTGGAGGTTTAATGACAGCAACTCAATGGGCTATAAGCAGTCGCCCGTCCCTAATTTAGGGTCACTGTTTCCAGGGAAGGGAGAGAGCCAGCGCCGTAAGACAAACACAACATCCATGCCCGACCGGGATTCGAACCCCGACCCCTTACGGACGAATGATCAGAGGCCAGCGCCTTAGACCACTGCGCCAACGGGGCGGCGGAGCACCACGTGCCACTGATGTGAGAGGTGAACGTCGGCTTCGAAGGTGCGTGAGGGCCCATCGGCACGCTACAGTGGAGCAACTCACTCGCCGAATGAACCAGGGGATTACCGGAAGTGTGTGTTTAAAACGACAGTTCAGCGAACCCTGCTGCGTATGGGGCTCCGATACAGACGAATGGTCACTGCACTTATGGTAGCGAAGGTGCATCGGCAGAAAAGGCTTACATTTGCACTGCAGTATCGGAATTGGGCATCCGCTGATTGGCAAAGGATTGCCTTCTCCGATGAGGTAAGTTTTCTGCTTCATCGAACGGATGGACGTTCACGTATAAGGCGAGAATCATCGGAAAACAAACACTCTTCAACCATTGCTGGAAGAACACAAGCTGGTAGGGTTATGGTCTCGGGAATGTTTTCGTGGCGTTCTCTGTCTCCACTCATGCCTGTGGAAGGCACTATGAACCAAATTCGTTATGAATCTATCCTTGTAGACCACGTACACCCATACAAGGTGCTTGTCTTTCCTGGGAGGTATGGGATCTTCCAGCACGACAATACGACGTATCACACAGCTAGAAATGTCCGAAAGTTGCTGGAAGAGCACGATGAAGACTTCAAAGAACTTCCTTGGCCCCCTAATTCCTCAGACCTAAACCCAATTGAGTATCTGTGGGACCACCTCGATCGTGTTGTTCAATCTATGGATCCTCCAGCACGCACCCTCCAGCAGCTGTGACATACACTGCAGCTAGCATGGCTCCACATACCGGTGAACATCTTCCAGCACCGAATTGAGTCCCTCCCAGCCCGTCTCGCTGCTGTCCGCGCTGCACACGGCGGTTACTCTGGATATTATCTGTTGGTCACAATGCCATTCGACCGTGTATATACGGTCATATCAGAATAGTATGACCACCCCCAGAATCACCGCGTACTTGCCCAGGCGCGTCATAGAGTGCACGTGACAAGGTCGACCACACGGAGATATAAGCGGCCGGTCAGGACAGATGAGCTATAGTGCATTACCTGAGTGAAATGGGCAGAGGTACTGATTTGACGGACGTTAAAAAAGGAACGACTATCGGTTACCGCTCCAAGGGTGAAAACATCCCAGAAACAGACTTCGTGGGATGTTTGAGAGGTGCTGTAACGTAAAGGTGTACCAAGAATGGACCGCTGGCACACCGAGTACCTCCCGACAGTGTAACTGGGGAGCCCCAGAGGCCATCGACACCAGAGGAGAACGTCGCCTTCGTCAACTGGTAAAGGACAATCGACGCACAAGCAATTGGCCACGCAAATGAACGCTGGGCATCCAGGCACGTGTCACTGATAACAGTGGAGCAAACCTTGTTACGCATGGGTTTCCGGCGTCGACGCTGCGTCAAGGCGCCCATGTTAACCCGGTCCATCGGCAACGACGCCTGCAATTTGCATAAGACTACCGTCATTGGACAGTGGGAAAAGGTTTCCGTCTCTGACGAATCGAGGTTTCTACTCCAAAGAAGTGAAGAGCGGTGGCGGACACGGCGTCAAATACACGAGAACCAACACCCGGACACGCTTTACGGTCCAGTATAGGCCAGGGGTGGCATGAGGGATGTTTTCCTGGTATGACCTGGGACCACTGGTACCACTATATGGGTCCCTGAACGCCAATGGCTATCTTTACATCCTCGCTGACCACATTAAGTCCTTCATGTTGCGTGTTTAGCTTGGTGGTGTCTACCAACAGGATAATGCGCCGTGCCACTTCGCTAAGGGGGTGCGTGACTGGTTCCAAAAACACGACAGCGATGTCTCCGCTCTCTTTTGGCTGGCGAAATTGCCCGACCTCAATCCAGTACAGCACTTGTGGGACTATTTGAATAGACAGGTTTGACGTGATGACCCACAACCACGTCATTTCCGGGAGCTCCGTGCTCTGCTGCAGTCCGAATGAGCACGTGACCCTCGGGCAACCTTCCAGGCCCTCATTACGTCAATGCCACGCCGTATCGCCGATGTCATCCGGGTCTAGTTTGGTTATTTTCATTATTATGCAGGTGGTCATATTATTGTGAAACATCTGTGTAATAATGTTAAGAAATATTATTTTTGGAAAACTACAGTCGCAATACTTCCTACTGCGGCTGCCATAGTTTAGTAATATTTACTTTTATGACACGTATATCTTCCTTCATTGGCTTCACGACAATAACATGCATTAATCCGCCTACCTAAGTATGGCTCAATATCAGGAATTAATAAACCTTATTATTTGTTGTTATGATTTAATTCCACTTAGTGTGTACCAGACCGTAGCTCGGTGTACACGTGAGTGACGAGAATAAGTGCAATGTGGTGTACGAAAATAAATGTATACTCTCGACCACTCGCTTTATTTTACACCCACAAAGATTTTTAACATAAAATATCTACATTGAGTACCTCGGCACACTTTCAATTCTTTGTTTCTTTGAGGTTTTTTTTTTTGATTGATGGTTTAACGACCACCTTGAGAAATTCGATAGGCTATAAGAGGCAGGACCTTAAGACAGACACAATATCCATGCCTCACCAGGATTCGAACACGGACCCATCTCAGATGAATGGTCAAATATGAGCCAGCGCTTAGACCAGTGCGCCACCAGAACGACATCATCTATTTCATGACTGAAAAATCAAACAAACAAACAAACAAAAACGCTGTCTCAGATTTATAACCCACTGAATTAGGTATAGAAGAAACCAAAAACCGTGTATTTTTGGTAATCTGAAATTCAAAACATAACATATAATCGTAAAAATGGTATAACCGAGTTGGAGAAGGGATACAAACCACAGTAAAATATTGAGACTAGCTCATAATTATTTATATAAATAAAATTGAATGTTTGTTTGTATGTCCGCTATGGAAATCTACAGTTTTCAATTTAGAACCGTCAAATTTTGTATACTATCGCATGATACTCTCAGTTAGACCGTAGACGGTTTTTGGAAGGGGTCGGAGCCCGGGGTTAAGGGGCTCAACGTAAAATCTACAAATTTCAATTTAGAACCACCACATTTGGTATACTATCTCATGGTGCTCTAACTTAGACCGTAGATGGTTTTTAGAAGGAGTCGGAGCCGGGGTCAAGGGGTCCCTATACAAAATTTTCGTAAAAATTTCCATTTTTTAATTTTTTTTTTGTTGATAGGAGGTTCAACGACTGCCGTGAACAACTTATTGGACTACAAGCAGTCACCTGTCCCTAATTTAGGGTCACTAGTTCCAGGGAAAGGAGTATCCAGTGCCGTAAGACAAACACAACATCCATGCCTTTCGGACGAATGATCAAAGGCCCATTTTTAAAAAAAATAATTTTATTTTGAATTCGAATTAAATACTTTTTGTTATTCCACAATTTTCAATTCGGAACCACCAAATTTGGTATACTATCTCATGGTACCCTAACTTAGACCGTATACAGTTTTTGGAAGAGGTCAGCCGAAGCCCGGGGTCAAGGGGCCCCCCACACAAAATTTTCATAAAATTTACAGTTTTCAATTTAGAACCAGCAAATTTGGTATACTATCACATGGTACTTTGACCGTAGACGGTTTCTGGAAGGGTTTAGAGCCCGGGGTCAAGAGATCACCCCCCTGTAACAAAATTTTCGTAAAATCTAGTTTTCAATTCAGAACCACCAAATTTGATATATCTCATGGTATCCTAACTTAAACCGTATACAGTTTTCAATTTAGAACCAGGTCGGAGCCGCGGGTGGAGATACCCCAAACAAATTTCATGAAATCTACAGTTTTCAATTTAGAACCAACAAATTTGGTGTACTATCTCATGGTACCCTAACTTAGACCGTAGGTGGTTTTCTGTTGGGGTTGGAGCCCAGGGTCAAGGGGCCTCCATAAAATTTTTTCGTAAAAAGTTTAATTTTTTACTTTTAAGAACTGCAACACAATTCAGCACTCCAATACCCGATCTACGGTCTAAGTTAGAGACCGTAGACAACAATAAAGTGCAAAAATATCCGTTTATTGGTGTATTAAAAACACAAATGAATAAACGTTTGCTTTCACGACCAACGGGTGGTTTCATCAGGCAGAAATACAATATAAGGTAAATAGAGAGACCCAGATATTCAAAACGGTAAACAAAAGGATGATCAATGTCAAGTCGCATGCACGCGATATGACATAAGTACATCGCATTTCAGTGTCCCGGGATTCTCAGAAGCGCACGCCATATCTACGGCAGTTCTATAATGTCTCCTCGAAAGTAAGTATTTCCATTCCTCTTCCTTTATTTTTTGTTTAGTGAAAGAAAATTAACTAAATCCTTTTTTTTTTATTTTTCACATTTGCAGCCATTCCGGCTCTTTTTTTTTTTTTTTTTGGCAGAAATATTACTGCATCACCCTGCCATTGGCAGTGGCTGGCATTAATTTGGAGGAACCCTGCTTTTCACCCGGACAACTCTACGTCGCCTGCTCAACGGTTGGCAATCCTAAAAATCTCAACATTTTTGCTCCCAATGGATAAACTAAAAATACTGTTTACCAAAAAGCAATGAACATAAATTTACTGGAAAATTACAGGAATATCTTTTTCATAGATTAACTTTCACCCGCTGAATTTGGTGATTCTACGAATAGTATTATATACCCGGGAAATACCGGGTACTCCTGTTAGTTCCGAATAAAAGTGAAAAACGTATAACCAAGATTCCACGGAATTTTGTTACTACACCAATAATGTATTTATGATACTTTATTGTCTTGTCAATTTATTGGGCTGTGCTTGCAGCAGTGATCAGTTACCAAAAGGGGGAAAAAATGGTTAAAAAAGTACTGCTTTGCATAAGATCTGAGTTTGGAATTTAAATTGCTGTATCTTCTTGTCACAACAGTTGCAAACCACACTTTAATGTACGACGCGGAACTTGGAAAACAGCAGCTATCTCTCAAATATTGATTTTCTCCAGGACGAAACATAAATCCTGTTTAAGTAAGAAAATCCTTCAAATCAATCTTAAGTTTAGCAGTAACTTAATAGCCAGTCTTCTTCTACTCTTTGTTTTCATTTTTGTTTTGTCGTTGCCGAAGCCACTTTGATAACGTTGTTGTCTGGCTTCGGATTACCCGCAAAACCCCTAAACAACGGCTTCTTCAATTTCACTCGTCGCGTCGATTTTTTCTCTCGCCATTTCGTCGCGTTCATCTCACTTTTCTTCTTTTTCTTCATCTCACCTTTCTTTTTATTCAGCAAGCCGCTCCAAAGAGTGTTGTTACAATGTTATCTGAAAATTCGCCGGAAATCTATTAAAGAACGCTTCCTTAGTCCTTCGATCAAAATAAACACACAGTTCGGCTTGCGATTGAGCTGTATTCGTGAACCAGGTTTTTATGAAGAGAAAAATATCTAAAGCAGCCTAATACAATAAATCCATTTGCTTCTATTGCTAGATTACCCATTTATGTTAACATAGAACTACACTATCTACCAACAAGTAATTGGACACCTGTGATTTTTTTTATTGGAGGTTTAACGACCACCGTGAGCAACTCAATGGGCTATAAGCAGTCGCCCGTCCCTAATTTAGGGTCACTGGTTCCAGGGAAGGGAGAGAGCCAGTGCCGTAAGACAAACACAACATCCATGCCTCACCGGGATTCGAACCCGGACCCCGTTCGGACAAATGATCAGAGGCCATCGCTTAGACCACTGCGCCACCGGGGCGGCCACTTGTGATAGTAAAGGAAAAGGAAGTTTATTCACCTTCAATAGTTGGTGGAGCCTCCACGAGCGGCGATTACAGCTGCGATCCTTCGGGGCATACTCTCTCAACCAGGCGTTGTACGACGGCTAGCGGTATTTTCTTCTACTCGGCTTGGAGAAGACAGGTCAGTTCCTTCACCGATTTCGGACGGTATGGGCACCCCTTAAGTCGACGCTCCAACACGTTCCAGAGGTGCTCGATAGGGTTAAGTCCGGACTCTACGCAGGCTAGTCCATTCGATTAACCCCATTGTCACCATACCAAGCCATGGTGGACCTCGCAACATGACAGGTGGCATAGTCATCCTGAAAGTAACATGGGTACACCCCGTAAAACTGCCACAACGTAGGAAGCGCATGGTCATCCAAAATGGTGCAGTAGGTCTCGGCGTTGAGTCTACCAGGAATTGCGACCAAGGATCCCGTGCCATACCAGGAGAAACACCCCCATAGCATAATTCCACCGCCGCCGAACTTGACAGTTGGCGTTCTCCATGCATACGCCAAACTCAGACCCTGCCATCCGAACGGTAGAGGGTGAACCTTGATTCGTCGCTCCTGAGAACCTGTTTCCACTGTTCAACGGTCCACTGTCGACGTTCTTTGCACCACGTTAGCCGAGCAGCGCTATTGGACTTGGTGATCAAAGGCTTGTGGGCGGCAGCACGTCCATGATAACCGAGCAGATGAGCTTCCTTACGGATGGTATTCAACGAAAGAACACTCCCGAATGCCAGTTGAAACTCCTCGCGGATGTGGCCCATCGATTTGGTGCGGTTCTTCCGAATTTCTCTGGCTAGCACCCGTCGGTCTCTAACTCCCAGTTTTCTGGGTCTGCCGGGTCGGGGCACATTCCGACAGTCACCTCTCATCTTCCACTTGCCAATCACGTAGGCCGCTGTCGATTTTGGGTACTTCAACTCGCTGGAGATGTCACGTATGGATCGGCCATTTCTGTGATATCCGACGATTACACCTTTCTCGAAATCAGAAAGCTCCGAACTGCGTGGCATCTTGCATTCGACTGGTTGCGTTGTTGTTTCCCACACGATATTTAACGGCGGCGGCCGTGACGTGTATCAGGACCGCAGATATCGTCGATTGCAGGGGTGTCCAATTACTTGTTGGTAGATAGTGTATTTTCTCCGTAGATTAAACCAGTGTATACAAACCGCCGGTCGTCGAGAAACGAGTTAATTTATTTTTCTTTTGAATCGAAATGGAGTCAAAGTAAGAGAAAATTTAGATCTATTATTTGAAGTAAGACTATGTTTAACTCCACGGAGAGTATGAGGCGACTTACGGCCGATCGCCTGTGACAAAAATAGGTCTCAATTGAAATCATTATAGCGTTAAAAATACCTGCCGCACACTAATCGTGTTAGCATAAGGTGCGTCGCATAAATATAGTTACAGTCTACTTTGCGCCGTGAACACAATGCGAATATAGGTAGGAGGCTGAAGTGGTACCTAATTAGACATAACCCTACAACAAACGTTTCGATCCGTCGAGATGATCGGATTGTGTGAAAAGAACACCACAAAGTGAAATAGTGAAATTTTAGGTGTCTCATAAATATAAAGACAACTATGTAAAGTAGCCACATGCAAATGAGATGTACAAATTAGCATGTTGCACGCACGCGCATGGGCCGTAAATCGGTCCAGCCTACACAACAAAAGACAGCGGACCTGCCGTCAGACATTCATTTGTCGAAATGCCACGCAACAGTCAACTTTCTGGCGAGGAGGTGCAGAAGATTTGGAGACTGAGAGCAAATGGATTGCCTGTAGCGAAAATTTGTAAAGCCATGGGGAGGAGTAGGGCAGTCATTTATAAGACTTTATCGAAACGCGGTGCGTTAACTGCCAGAAAACGGCCTGGAAGGCCTCGAATAACAACCAAACGAGATGATCGTGCTATCATGCGTTTAGTTTCACCCAAAGGTTATCACTACGTCAAGTTTCTCGGACTGTTGGTGTCACCGTCTCAAAGGACACAGTTCATCGACGAATCAAGGAAAGTCGCAACATTGTGCTCCGTAAAATGCGCAGTCTGACATACCTCACGCAGCGCCACAGGGAAGCTAGATTGTTATGGGCAAGCAGCCACATGCACTGGACGGACGAGTGGATCACAACTATTTTCTCCGATTAGAAAAAGTTCAACCTGGATAGCCTTGACTGTTGGAACTGCTGTTGGCATGATTTACGACGCGAGCCACGCACCTTCTTCAGCAGACAGAAAGGAGGGGGATCTGTGATGGTCTGGGGAGGTTTTGCGTTCAATGGGACAACGGATATCGCTTTCCTGCAAGGCAGGCAAAATTCCGAAATGTATCAGGACATACTCAGCAGCCACCTTCTACCCGTTCGCCGAAACTCTAGCGGGTGTTGATTATCTGTTCCAGCAAGACAATGCCTCTATCCATCGGTCTGCATCAACGAAAAGCTGGTTTAACACTCATCATGTGACCGTAATGAATTGGCCAGCACTCAGTCCAGATCTGAACCCTATCGTAAACCTCTGGGGTATCCCATCTCGTGATGTGTATGCGAATGGACGGCAGTTCTCAAGTGTGCTGGCAGTGAAAGAGCAGATTGAACGAAGCTGGTACGCACTCCGTCCAGAACACTTACATCACTTGGTGGACAGCATGCCCAATCGGGTTTTCAGTGTTATTCGGAACAACGGCTCCACTATTCGCACCGGAGGTGCTCATAATTAGGACGTCTTTATATTTTTGAGACAGCGTACTACCGTTTTTTTTTCTTGTACTTTGCGTTGGAATTGTTATGTTTCCGTCAAACTATTGTGCAGCTGCGTGTCCTATGCTATTTTGCTATAAATATGAGGTGTACATTTCAGCTCGTTGTTGTTTCTTTTTTATTCGAGAATTTGTTCTGTCTCTATATTTATGCGACGCACTGTATTCGCAAACAGCATGCAGACCAATTCGCGTACTGCGCAATACATAATGCGCACGACGCTCCCCGTGCGCGGGGGAGATGATGAATTGTGTGCGGCCGCGTTTGACTAAGTCGATCTCGGCAACCGTGAGCGCAACACTACTTTGCGTGGTATCGTTTTAAAGCTCTTGAGATCTATTCAAATATACGAAAAATATTTCGCAGTGGTTTGAACTGAACATTTTAAAAATCGTTTTCTTGTGAACCTGTGAACACTTTTGACAACATCGCGGTTTATCTGGACAACCATGAGTGTAAAACGATTGTGCGTGGTATCGTTTTAAAGCTCTCGACGAGATCTATTCAAATATGTAAAAAACATATCGCATTGGTTTCAACAACAACAACAAAAAAACATTTTTTTTCGTTGCCACAGATGTTTGAACGGTTTTAAGGGTATTTTGAGGGTAAATACTTTTTAGGTTGTTTTTTTATAATAGGTGTTATATATATCCCTAGTGTTTACATTTTATCAAATTTATATCCCATGACGTCCAAGATTGGGTAGGAAATCATATTTTGACAAAACTGCCAATTTCAATTTTGAATTCACCCTGGAGAAAAATAGATTGAATTGTTATATGTACTGTATATTTTTAGAAATAGCTAGGAAAACTAGCTTTAACCAAATTTTTAAGATGACAATCCGTTTTTTGGTGTAAATATGACAAGGTTGGTAAGTCAGATAATATCAGAAAACTTCCTTCGTCGACCTGGAGCGGGAATCGAACCCGCGTCTCCCAGAAAGCATACCAGGGCACTAACGTAGAGACGCGGATTCGATTGCCGCTCCAGGACGACGAAATTTCCAAGTTTTTGGATGTTATCTGACTTACCATCCTTGTCATATTTAAACAGAAAAAAAAAAAAACAGATTGTCATCTTCAAAATTTGTATTATATGGCATAATCCCGTATTCCATTCCCGATAACTTTAACCATTTCAATTTTTATTTCAAACAGCCATGACCAGGCGAATTTCAGCCAGATTGTTAATAATTTTTATTTCTGCACTTGAGAAATATTTGAATGCTATTTATAAATTCAACCAAATCTAAAAGAAAAAACATATATATATATATATATATATATATATATACGTATCAAGTTGCATGTGAACAAATTATCTTGATACGTATATATATATATATATATATATTCTATAAAGAAGATACCTAAGCAAAAAAATGCAAATATAATTTTGACTAACACCTAGTACAACATAGAAAAGGTTATGTATCTACCTGTGTGAGTAAAAGGAGAAAAGACAAAAAAATAAAATAAAACAACTGAATGTAGAAGGTGTCGAGAATACTGAGCCTTGGCTTTATCAAGGACCAGCAAAAACTCTGCATTTTCTCACTTCCACAAAGACCTAGTTGGAAATGGGTTTCTGCAAGGCCATAGATGCAAGTATCATTCCCACCTAAAATAGTTTAAAACATATATATATAAGTCATGTCCTCCGTAGAGTTGCATGACCTAGCACTAGTTAACAATTTCGCTTGCATCCATTAACCTTCATGGCCCGACCCATGCTCTTCATCTGTTACTATTAAACAGAGAGAAGAAGATTAAAGAGAACTCAAGCTGTGAGAGTGACATAATAATTAGAAATGATTTTCAGCCATAACGAAATTCCAAGTTCGTTTGAGAGAGAATTTAAACCTGAAAATCAATGCAAAAGAAATCCAAATTTTACATTGCAATTAAAAAAGGAAATGTTAATTTTTAACGAACAGATTTTTGAAAGAAAACTTGAGTCTAAAACCCCCTACTCTACAACTTATGACAGCACGAAAACGAGAATAAGTTAAAGATAATAATTAACTAAAGAAAACTTTGTGAAAGTTATATACCTTAAACAGTTAGTTGCAATATGTACAAAGTATTTCAGCAGTGCTTTAAGTGCATAATTAATTAGTTATTAAGAACTTAACTACTTTGAAAAAACAGCGCAGAGACAGCGCATAGAAAAGGAACAAGCTTAGCCATCTTCTGTTCCTAGGTACCCCAAAAGACGCTTAAAGTTACAAAAGAAAAGAAAGAGTTAATACCCGCAAAAATGTTAACAGACAAACCAATGCCTAAAAGCTGAAAAGCTAAAAAACGACAGAGAATAAGTACAAACATTGAACTTATAAAACCTAGAACCCAAAAACAAGGAAGAGAGCTTACCTCTTGTGTGACAAAAACTTTTCTCCTCACAAGAGAAGAACATGGCTGACCTCTTCCGCCACTCCCTAGATGCTGGGGGGCAGTGAGGGTGGGGCTGATGGCCTCCTCATACAGCAAGAAAAATTATTCTGAATAATAATACTTTAAGAAAAATTATTCTGAATAATAGAGTAAGGTTGGCAGATCTGCTTTAATTTTCTACACAGTTAATAATATGATTCTGACCAATCAAAGCCGTAAGGAAGTTGGCTAGAGGATGCCTATTAACTACCTAAAGGAACCTTAGTGCTATGGATATGACGGTCCTATTAAAACAAAAAATTAAATAATATAAACAAAATCACAAAAAAAGCTTAAAAATCTGTTTATAAAAGAAAATAAAAACAAATAAAAAAGAAAACTAGTTATTCATCACTAGGATAGCTATACTAAAAATAGTAAAACCAACATTAAAATTAATAAGATTCTGATTAATCTATAGAAGCTCACTAAGGTGATTTAATACATGCAAAGATTATTAAATAAACTGCTCGTGTATTTTATAATATTTCTCATGTATTCTGGAGAGTTAATTCTGCTCTTTCTGATCATACAGATCCACAGTCTTAAGTTTATATATTTTTTCTCTGGTTAAAATCTCCGCGCGTTGTTTTCTTGCTGTATGAGGAGGCCATCAGCCCCACCCTCACTGCCCCCCAGCATCTAGGGAGTGGCGGAAGAGGTCAGCCATGTTCTTCTCTTGTGAGGAGAAAAGTTTTTGTCACACAAGAGGTAAGCTCTCTTCCTTGTTTTTGGGTTCTAGGTTTTATAAGTTCAATGTTTGTACTTATTCTCTGTCGTTTTTAGCTTTTCAGCTTTTAGGCATTGGTTTGTCTGTTAACATTTTTGCGGGTATTAACTCTTTCTTTTCTTTGTAACTTTAAGCGTCTTTTGGGGTACCTAGGAACAGAAGATGGCTAAGCTTGTTCCTTTTCTATGCGCTGTCTCTGCGCTGTTTTTTCAAAGTAGTTAAGTTCTTAATAACTAATTAATTATGCACTTAAAGCACTGCTGAAATACTTTGTACATATTGCAACTAACTGTTTAAGGTATATAACTTTCACAAAGTTTTCTTTAGTTAATTATTATCTTTAACTTATTCTCGTTTTCGTGCTGTCATAAGTTGTAGAGTAGGGGTTTTAGACTCAAGTTTTCTTTCAAAAATCTGTTCGTTAAAAATTAACATTTCCTTTTTAATTGCAATGTAAAATTTGGATTTCTTTTGCATTGATTTTCAGGTTTAAATTCTCTCTCAAACGAACTTGGAATTTCGTTATGGCTGAAAATCATTTCTAATTATTATGTCACTCTCACAGCTTGAGTTCTCTTTAATCTTCTTCTCTCTGTTTAATAGTAACAGATGAAGAGCATGGGTCGGGCCATAAAGGTTAATGGATGCAAGCGAAATTGTTAACTAGTGCTAGGTCATGCAACTCTACGGAGGACATGACTTATATATATATGTTTTAAACTATTTTAGGTGGGAATGATACTTGCATCTATGGCCTTGCAGAAACCCATTTCCAACTAGGTCTTTGTGGAAGTGAGAAAATGCAGAGTTTTTGCTGGTCCTTGATAAAGCCAAGGCTCAGTATTCTCGACACCTTCTACATTCAGTTGTTTTATTTTATTTTTTGTCTTTTCTCCTTTTACTCACACAGGTAGATACATAACCTTTTCTATGTTGTACTAGGTGTGAGTCAAAATTATATTTGCATTTTTTTGCTTAGGTATCTTCTTTATAGAATGTGAATTCTGAATTTTCAAAACTGCTGCGTTGCGCGTTTTGATTTTCAGGTTTTTTTGCAACCTTCGTTTTAAATTCTAAAGTTTTTCCTTAGTCTCCAGTTTTGCTCTTAAGTATATATATATATATATATATATATATATACTTAAGAGCAAAACTGAAGACTAAGGAAAAACTTTAGAATTTAAAACGAAGGTTGCAAAATTGCAAAATAACCTGAAGATCAAAACGCGCTACGCAGCAGTTTTGAAAATTCAGAATTCACATTCTATAAAGAAGATACCTAAGCAAAAAAATACATATAAAATTTTGACTCACACCTAGTACAACATAGAAAAGGTTATGTATCTACCTGTGTGAGTAAAAGGAGAACAGATAAAAAAATAAAATAAAACTACTGAATGTAGAAGGTGTCGAGAATACTGAGCCTTGGCTTTATCAAGGACCAGCAAAAACTCTGCATTTTCTCACTTCCACAAAGACCTAGTTGGAAATGGGTTTCTGCAAGGCCATAGATGCAAGTAACATTCCCACCTAAAATAGTTTAAAATATATATATATGTCATGTCCTCCGTAGAGTTGCATGACCTAGCACTAGTTAACAATTTCGCTTGCATCCATTAACCTTCCTGGCCCGACCCATGCTCTTCATCTGTTACTATTAAACAGAGAGAAGAAGATTAAAGAGAACTCAAGCTGTGAGAGTGACATAATAATTAGAAATGATTTTCAGCCATAACGAAATGCCAAGTTCGTTTGAGAGAGAATTTAAACCTGAAAATCAATGCAAAAGAAATCCAATTTTTTTACATTGCAATTAAAAAAGGAAATATTAATTTTTAACGAACAGATTTTTGAAAGAAAACTTGAGTCTAAAACCCCCTACTCTACAACTTATGACAGCACGAAAACGAGAATAAGTTAAAGATAATAATTAACTAAAGAAAACTTTGTGAAAGTTATATACCTTAAACAGTTAGTTGCAATATGTACAAAGTATTTCGGCAGTGCTTTAAGTGCATAATTAATTAGTTATTAAGAACTTAACTACTTTGAAAAAACAGCGCATAGAAAAGGAACAAGCTTAGCCATCTTCTGTTCCTAGGTACCCCAAAAGACGCTCAAAGTTACAAAGAAAAGAAAGAGTTAAAACCCGCAAAAATGTTAACAGACAAACCAATGCCTAAAAGCTGAAAAGCTAAAAAACAACAGAGAAAAAGTACATGAAGTACAAACATTGAACTTATAAAACCTAGAACCCAAAAACAAGGAAGAGAGCTTACCTCTTGTGTGACAAAAACTTTTCTCCTCACAAGAGAAGAACATGGCTGACCTCTTCCGCCACTCCCTAGTTGCTGGGGGGCAGTGAGGGTGGGGCTGATGGCCTCCTCATACAGCAAGAAACCAACGCGCGGATATTTTAACCAGAGAAAAAAATATATATAAACTTAAGACTGTGGATCTGTATGATCAGAAAGAGCAGAATTAACTCTCCAGAATACATGAGAAATATTATAAAATACACGAGCAGTGTATTTAATAATCTTTGCATGTATTAAATCACCTTAGTGAGCTTCTATAGATTAATCAGAATCTTATTAATTTTAATGTTGGTTTTACTATTTTTAGTATAGCTATCCTAGTGATGAATAACTAGTTTTCTTTTTTTATTTGTTTTTATTTTCTTTTATAAACAGATTTTTAAGCTTTTTTTGTGATTTTGTTTATATTATTTAATTTTTTGTTTTAATAGGACCGTCATATCCATAGCACTAAGGTTCCTTTAGGTAGTTAATAGGCATCCTCTAGCCAACTTCCTTACGGCTTTGATTGGTCAGAATCATATTATTAACTGTGTAGAAAATTAAAGCAGATCTGCCAACCTTACTCTATTATTCAGAATAATTTTTCTTAAAGTTCTTTTGATGAAAGAAGAAGGAATTTCGTTCTCTAGAAAACTTTCTAATAGTAAATTAATGTGGTAATTGAAGTCCAAATTGTTGCTGCAAATTCTTGAAATTCTTAGGACCTGAGAAATTAGTGCATTCTCAATTACTTTGGTTGAAATGTTATTATTCCAGTGTAGATATTTAATTACTTTGAAAGGAAAATTAACTCTTTTATCAAAGAGGCTAATAGATGGGTTACCTCTGTTGAGCTTAATGCTTAAGTCTAGGAACTCAAGTTCCTGATTACTGTGGTTGGTTTTACATAAGTTAAGAGAGCTAGGATAGATATTATCAAAATCACTCTCTATAACTTCTGAATTATTGATACACAGCAGATCATCAATATATCTAAAAGTGTAAAGGTAGTTATCTGAGCAGGTGGGGTGATTTTTAATGAATTTATATTCCTTAAAGAACAGGAATAGATTAGCGATATTCGTGGACGTTGATGTTCCCATGGGAATACCGTTCACTTGCTTATAGAGAGTATTATTATATAAGATATGGTTATTTTCTATGCAGCAATTGAGATAAGAGTTCCAAGTTCCTACATTAACAAATTGGTTAAGTTTAAATTCTGCATACAGCTCTTTAAAGGTAGTGATTATATCTGATAGAGGCAGATTAGTATATAGGTTTTCAAAATCATAACTATTAATATCTAGGGGACAAACTTTGAGTATAGTAGAAATTACTTCTGCATTATTATTAATTATCCAAAAATCTCTGTACATCAAGTTAGAACAGTTTCTAATGTGTTTCAAAACCTTCTTTAAGACATCTTCAAAAGCAAGATCTATTTTCTTTTTATGACTCCTTACTCCACTAGCTATGAACCTGAACTTCACAGGATCCTTATGAAACTTAACCGTTGCAAAAAGAAATGGAAATTCAGGCTCACACAGAGTTTTTGCTGGTCCTTGATAAAGCCAAGGCTCAGTATTCTCGACACCTTCTACATTCAGTAGTTTTATTTTATTTTTTTATCTGTTCTCCTTTTACTCACACAGGTAGATACATAACCTTTTCTATGTTGTACTAGGTGTGAGTCAAAATTTTATATGTATTTTTTTGCTTAGGTATCTTCTTTATAGAATATATATATATATATATATATATATGTTTTTTCTTTTAGATTTGGTTTCACCAATCTATGGTCAACACAGGTAGTGACCATAGATTGGTGAGATGTAAGATGCACCTCAACACTAAACTTGAACGTGGCAAGCTCATAAGACAAACAAAATCTATTGACATAACCAAACTTAAAAAACACCATAATACCTTCAAGTTAGAACTAAAGAACAGGTTCTCTGCTTTAGAAGGCCTAACATCGGAAGAAGTGGACATCTCTGAAGTTAACAGAAAAGTAACCAAAGCTCTTATGGAAACAGCAACAAAATTAGCTGGGTCTAAGAACAAGTTGCATGTGAACAAATTATCAGGAAAAACCAAAATGTTGATGCAAAAAAGAAGAGAGATGAGGACAACTAAAGAAGATGTGACTTCCAAAGTGGAATATATAGAGCTATGCAAGACCGTAAGAAAAAGTATCACTGAAGACGTAAGGAAACTCAACTGTGAACTAGTGAGGAAAGCAATTGAAAACAACCAAAGCCTAAAGATAGCAAAGGGACATCTCAGTAAGGGAAGAAAACAGATTATGGCACTGAGAAAAGAAGATGGTTCTGTAACAAGAAATAGAGGCGAAATTTTGACAAGAGTGAAAGATTTCTACTCCAAATTATATGAAAGGGATGATATATGCACTCCAGACATCATGAAAGATACCAGTACCAGAGTTCCTCCAGTCCTTCCAGCAGAAGTTGCACATGCAATCAAGAACATGAAGCGAGGAAAAGCTCCAGGAGAAGATGGAATTACTGTAGACATCATACAAGAAGCAAGTGGAGAAATCGAAACAGTACTCGCCCAAATTTTCACTCGATGCCTGAATGAAGGAAAGATTCCTGAGGATTGGAACACCGCTACAATGATCCTGCTACATAAGAAAGGTGACATTGAGGATCTCGGAAACTATAGACCTATCAGCCTCCTATCAGTAGTTTATAAAATCTTCACTAAAGTTCTTTCACATCGCTTGAAGGTAACACTGGACATGGCTCAACCGAGAGAACAAGCTGGATTCAGGAGTGGCTACAGCACAATAGATCATATCCATGTGCTGAAAGAACTAATTGAAAGAGCGAGGGAATATGAACTTCCATTGTGCATGGCTTTTATCGATTATGAAAAAGCCTTTGATTCGGTGAAACCATCAGCAGTTACAATGGCTCTGAAAACCTGCGGTATTGAAGATGCATACATTAATGTTATTAATAACATCTATGAAAATGCAAGTGCAAAGATTAGGCTGTTTGAAAATACAACACACGTAAAAATTGGAAAGGGAGTGAGACAAGGTGACACCATATCTCCGAAGCTCTTTAATGCCACATTGGAGGGTGTTTTTCAGTCGCTGAGCTGGGAAAACAAGGGGATAAAGATTAATGGAGATTATCTAACCCACCTTCGTTTTGCTGATGACGTAGTCATTTTTGCAACTACCCCATCAGAGCTACAGAGTATGATCCAGGAACTTGCTGACAAGAGTAAAGAAGTGGGGTTAAAAATGAACTTTCAGAAGACAAAAGTGATGTTCAATGCTTTTACAAGAAATGAAGATTTATCGATTGATGGAGAAAAGCTGGAGATAACAGACACGTACGTTTATCTTGGACAGCAGATATCAAGTGAGGGTCACATTGATGAAGAAATTAATCGGCGTACGAAACTTGCCTGGAGAGCTTTTGGAAGAAACAGCATAATTTTCAAGAGCAATATGCCATGATGTCTTAAAAGAAAAGTGTTTGATCAATGCATCCTTCCAGGGCTTACGTATGGTGCAGAGACGTGGACCTTAACTAAAAGAGACATACAAAGGCTGCAGACAACTCAAAAAAGCATGGAGAGGTGCATGCTTGGTGTAAAAAGGAGAGATAAGAAGAGGAACTCGTGGATCCGAAAAATGACAAGAGTGGAAGACATCATGATCAGAGTTAAATCCCTGAAATGGCAATGGGCTGGACATAATGCCAGAAGGACAGATCATCGATGGACAGCCGAAATTTTGGATTGGATTCCAAGGGACAGGAAAAGACCCAGAAGAAGACCACATGGGAGATGGGTGGATGAAATTCGAAAGTATGCAGGGGTGACATGGAGGAGACTGGCACAAGACAGACCGTTGTGGAGGAAACTTGGGGAGACCTTCATCCAGCAGTGGATTGATAATGGTTGACAATGATGATGATGATATACGTATCATCATCATTTTTAACCATTGTCAATCCACTGCTGGACGGTCTCCCTAAGTTTCTTCCACAACGGTCTGTCTTGTGCCAGTCTCCTCCATGGTCTTCTTCTGGGTCTTTCCCTTTCCCTTGTAATCCAGTCAAAAATTTCGGCTGTCCATCGATGGTCTGTCCTTCTGGCAATATGTCCAGCCCATTGCCATTTCAGGGATTTAACTCTGATCATGATGTCCTCTACTCTTTGTCTTTTTCGGATCCACGAGTTCCTCTTCTTATCTCTCCTGGTTACACCAAGCATGCATCTCTTCATGCTGCTTTGAGTTGTCTGCAGTATTTGTATCTCTCTTTTAGTTAAGGTCCACGTCTCTGCACCATATGTAAGCACTGGAAGGATGCATTGATCAAAAACTTTTCTTTTAAGACAGAATGGCATATTGCTCTTGAAAATTATACTGTTTCTTTCAAAAGCTCTCCAGGCAAGTTTCATACGGTGATTAATTTCTTCATCAATGTGATCCTCATTTGATATCTGCTGTCCCAGATTAATGTAGATATTGGTTATCTCCAGCTTTTCCCGATCAATAGATAAATCTTCATTTTTTGTAAAAGCACTGTACATCACTTTTGTCTTTTGAAAGTTCATTTTTAATCCCACTTCTTTACTCTTGTCAGCAAGTTCCTGGATTATACTCTGCAGCTCCGATGGAGTAGTTGCAAAAATGACTACGTCATCAGCAAAAGGAAGGTGAGTTAGTTAATCTCCATTAATCTTTATCCCTTTGTTTTCCTAGTTCAGTGATTGAAAGACATTTTCCAATGTGGCATTAAAGAGTTTGGGAGATACAGTGTCACCTTGTTTCACTCCCCTTCCAATTTTTATAGGTGCAATATTCTCAAATAACCGAGTCTTTGCACTTGCGTATATATATATATATATATATATATATATATATGGGATGTAAGGTCAGGTGATGCGTAACATCACAGCCTCTCCTTGACAAATGTCAACCCCGCCTTCTCGTGGTGCATCCTGTTCCCACTAAAGGGGCTCTGACGACCGCCCATAGCGGTATAACTATACCATCGGGATTAGAGGAAATTCTATCCCACACTCACCAACCCGCTTGGCCAGCGTGGTGAGTTATGGCCAAACCCCTCCAAAATGATTCCACAACTTAAATCTTGGCCCTCAGTCTCCGGCAGCTGGAATGTACCTGGCCAAGGCAGCGGCCAGTGCGACATGAAGGCAGAGGGTGCTAAGAATCCCCGGAGGACCGGACTAGGCTGCCATCTGATGCTGACCTTGGCTACTTACAATGGACGCTCCCTATCTTCTGATTCAAGGCTTCTTGAATTGGAAGAGGAACTACAAAGGATCAAGTGGGACATCGTGGGGCTAAGTGAGGTAAGGAGAAAAGGAGAAGATCTCATCGAACTGAAAAGTGGACATCTCTTCTACTATCGTGGGACAGATACTGGCAGAACTAGTGGTGTTGGATTTATAATAAACAAGAAACTGAAGGATAAAGTTGTAGAAGTTGAAAGTTCCTCTGACAGAGCTGCACGACTTGTTATCCAACTCTCGAAAAGATACCAGGCTCAGATTATTCAAACTTATGCACCCACCACAAGTCATCCTGAAGAAGAAATTGAAGAATTTTATGAGGAAATTTGTCATCTAAATAATAAAGGTAAGCAGCACTTGAAAATAATTATGGGAGATTTCAATGCAAAAATAGGGCAACAGCAACAGAATGAAACTTCAGTAGGTAAATTCGGTCATGGCAACAGAAACCAGCGTGGAAATACTCTCGTTGAGTTTGCAGAGGCAGAAGGGTTTTTCATCTTGAACTCCTTCTTCAAGAAAAAGCCACACAGGAAATGGACATGGAGACATCCAAATGGGACGACAAGTGAAATTGATTTTATTATGTGTAACAAAAAATTCGTCATAGAAGACTGCAGTGTGCTAAACAAGTTCAACACAGGTAGCGACCATAGATTGGTGAGATGTAAGATGCACCTCAACACTAAACTTGAACGTGGCAAGCTCATAAGACAAACAAAATCTATTGACTTAAAAAACACCAACCTTAAAAAACACCATAATACCTTCAAGTTAGAACTGAAGAACAGGTTCTCTGCTTTAGAAGGCCTAACATCGGAAGAAGTGGACATCTCTGAAGTTAACAGAAAAGTAACCAAAGCTCTTATGGAAACAGCAACAAAATTAGCTGGGTCTAAGAACAAGTTGCATGTAAATAAATTATCAGGAAAAACAAAAATGTTGATGCAAAAAAGAAGAGAGATGAGGACAACTAAAGAAGATGTAACTTCCAAAGTGGAATATATAGAGCTATGCAAGACAGTACGAAAAAGTATCACTGAAGACGTAAGAAAATTCAACTGTGAACTAGTGAGGAAAGCAATTGAAAACAACCAAAGCCTAAAGATAGCAAAGGGACGTCTCAGTAAATGAAGAAAACAGATTATGGCACTGAGAAAAGAAGATGGTTCTGTAACAAGAAATAGAGGCGAAATTTTGACAAGAGTGAAAGATTTCTACTCCAAATTATATGAAAGGGATGATATATGCACTCCAGACATCATGAAAGATACCAGTACCAGAGTTCCTCCAGTCCTTCCAGCAGAAGTTGCACATGCAATCAAGAACATGAAGCGAGGAAAAGCTCCAGGAGAAGATGGAATTACTGTAGACATCATACAAGAAGCAAGTGGAGAAATCGAAACAGTACTCGCCCAAATTTTCACTCGATGCCTTAATGAAGGAAAGATTCCTGAGGATTGGAACACCGCTACAATGATCCTGCTACATAAGAAAGGTGACATTGAGGATCTCGGAAACTACAGACCTATCAGCCTCGTATCAGTAGTTTATAAAATCTTCACTAAAGTTCTTTCACACCGCTTGAAGATAACACTGGACATGGCTCAACCGAGAGAACAAGCTGGATTCAGGAGTGGCTACAGCACAATAGATCATATCCACGTGCTGAGGGAACTAATTGAAAGAGCGAGAGAATATGAACTTCCATTGTGCATCGCTTTTATCGATTATGAAAAAGCCTTTGATTCAGTGAAACCATCAGCAGTTACAATGGCTCTGAAAACCTGCGGTATTGAAGATGCATACATTAATATTATTAATAACATCTATGAAAATGCAAGTGCAAAGATTAGGCTGTTTGAAAATACAACACACGTAAAAATTGGAAAGGGAGTGAGACAAGGTGACACCATATCTCCGAAGCTCTTTAATGCCACATTGGAGGGTGTTTTTCAGTCGCTGAGCTGGGAAAACAAGGGGATAAAGATTAATGGAGATTATCTAACCCACCTTCGTTTTGCTGATGACGTAGTCATTTTTGCAACTACCCCATCAGAGCTGCAGAGTATGATCCAGGAACTTGCTGACAAGAGTAAAGAAGTGGGATTAAAAATGAACTTTCAGAAGACAAAAGTGATGTTCAATGCTTTTACAAGAAATGAAGATTTATCGATTGATGGAGAAAAGCTGGAGATAACAGACACGTACGTTTATCTTGGACAGCAGATATCAAGTGAGGGTCACATTGATGAAGAAATTAATCGGCGTACAAAACTTGCCTGGAGAGCTTTTGGAAGAAACAGCATAATTTTCAAGAGCAATATGCCATTATGTCTTAAAAGAAAAGTGTTTGATCAATGCATCCTTCCAGTGCTTACGTATGGTGCAGAGACGTGGACCTTAACTAAAAGAGACATACAAAGGCTGCAGACAACTCAAAGCAGCATGGAGAGGTGCATACTTGGTGTAACCAGGAGAGATAAGAAGAGGAACTCGTGGATCCGAAAAATGACAAGAGTGGAAGACATCATGATCAGAGTTAAATCCCTGAAATGGCAATGGGCTGGACATACTGCCAGAAGGACAGATCATCGATGGACAGCCGAAATTTTAGATTGGATTCCAAGGGACAGGAAAAGACCCAGAAGAAGACCACATAAGAGATGGGTGGATGAAATTCGAAAGTATGCAGGGGTGACATGGAGGAGACTGGCACAAGACAGACCGTTGTGGAGGAAACTTGGGGAGACCTTCGTCCAGCAGTGGATTGATAATGGTTGACAATGATGATGATGATGATATATATATATAAATATTATTATGAAAATCTAAAATATTTTCATCGGTTACAGTTTTAAAATACTTTATATTCCCAGAACCATAATGAAATAAAAGCCATTTGGATAGTTGTGCACAGAATTATATTTGCTATCTACCTATCTAGATACGATATGTTACACATGCATACAAAAATCCACCAGTTTCATGTACTGCAGTGTACCCATACCCTGATGAGTTATTACATTATGACCACCTACCTAATAAGCTGTAGGACCACCTTTAGCCCGCAAAACAGCGGCCACTCGGCGAGGCATCGATTCGATGAGGTGACGATAGGTATCCTGAGGTATCTGGTACCATAATGTCAACAGCAGGCATTCCAGTTCCCGTACATTTCGGGGTGGTGGTGATTTAGCGCGAACCCGCTTTTCCAAGTCGAACCACAAATGCTCGACTAGGTTCATGTCAGGTGAATTTGGAGGCCAGGGCGTTAACAGAAAGTCACCAGCATGTTCCTCGAACCACTCCTTTTCTATTCTGGCAGTGTGGCATGGCGCATTATCCTGTCGGTAATGGCCATCACGAGCAGGGAACACGGTTGCCATGAATGGATGAACTTGGTAAGAAACGATGTTGAGATACCTGACAGCTGTCAGAGATTGTGCTATTGGGATAATGGGGCCTAAAGTGCCACAAGAAAGCATCGCCCACAGCATAACACCACTGCTGCCGGCCTATTTTCGTCTTACACTGCATCCAGGTGCCATAACTTCCGTTGGTAATCGGCGTATCCGCGCTCGGCCGGCTACGTGATGCACCAGGAATCTTGATTCGTCAGACCAGACCACTTTCTTCCAATCATCCACTGTCCAATCTCGATCTTGGGCCCATTTCATGCCTTGTTGGCGATGACGTGCAGTGAGCACGGGGACCCGCCTGGGTCGTCGGCTAAGCATGCCCATGCGTCGAAGGTTGCGATGAACTGTTTGCTGTGACACATTGTCATGATCACCATTGTTGGAGCTGCGGGTGATTTGTTGCGTTGGGGCCTTGCGGTCGCTGTGAACGACGCGCGACACTCTCCGCTCCCCTTTGGCACCAATGGGATGCTGATGACACACGGCCGGACAACGGTTTGGTCACATGTGCACCACTTTTAATACGTACTCACTGCAGCAGTTCGCGACCAACCCGCAAGCCGTGACGTATCCGAGATCGTAGTTCCGAGGCGTCTTGCCATCACAATTTGTTCTTTATCAAACTCCGATAAATCGGCAGCTTTTCCCATTCTGACTCCGAACACTCTACTAACCGAAAGCCGGTCCTGTATACATAATTATACTGCTCTGTGAACTTCACCTGCACCACCGTTCGGTCTCCAGGCGCGCTCATTTCTCTATAGGCTGAGGGTGGTCATAATGTAATGGGTCAACGGTGTATATAGTATAGTAAAGCCACATGCAACATGTTTGTACAGTTATTCTATATATTTAAAATAAATATTAATGTGTAATATTGTTTTGCTTCCCACTACTCGTAGAAAGATATGGGATTGATGCCCGAATTTTTTTCACTGCCCGGGGCTTAGGCGATGTCTCGCTACTGTCCTTCTCTGTAGTCTCCCTGCTTCTGAATGACAGTTGGAGATATATGGTGTCCACAGACTGACGGACAAAGTGATACTATAAGCACGTACTTTTTCAAGACGCGCTAAGCCACCCTCTCAAAAAAAAAAAAAAACTAGCTAGTCAAGCTTGTAGAATCTATCTTTAACAAGTTAGTAAAATCATGCAATGCATTGATTATGATACGCTTTCCAACATACCAGAAATCATTACTCAAGTTATGAGGATAATGGCTGTGGAATAAATCTCGCTCCTGTGCCCTGACCTTTGACCCCAGTTCGATTATATTCAACTGAACCGGTTCAGTATACCTCCGGAATAACATAATACAGTTTTGTCGCAGTCGAAGCATTTTTACGTAAGTTATGAAGCATAAGGGCAATGGAATGGGTCCCGCTCCTATGTCCTCACCTCTGACCCCATTTCGCTCATTTTCAATATTGTCTGCAGGTGGTTTCCTACTACATAATAAAATTTCATCGAAATCGAACCATATTTACGCAAGTTATGACGCATAAGAGCAATGGAATGGATACCGCTCCTATGTCCGGATCTTCGACCCCATTTCGTCCATTTTCAATAGGGTTCGTCCCCAGGTGGTCACCTACCACATACTAAAATTTCATCGAAATCGAACCATTTTACGCAAGTTAAGACGCATAATGGAATGGATCCCGCATCTATGTCCTGACCTTTACTCCATTTCGTCCATTTTCAATAGGGTTTGTCTGCAGGTGGTTCCCGACTACATACTAAAATTTCATCGAAATCGAACCATTTTTATGTAAGTAATGACGCATAAGAGCAATGGAATGGATCCTGCTCCTGTGTCCTGACCTTTGACTCCATTTCGTCCATTTTCAATAGGTTCGTCCCCAGGTGGTCACCTACCATATAATAAAATTTCATCGAAATCGAACTATTTTACACGAGTTATGACGCATAAGGGCAATGGAATGAATCCCGCTCCTATGTCCTCACCCTTGACCCCATTTCGCCCATTTTCAATATGGTTCGTCCCCAGGTGGTTCCCTACCACATACTAAAAGTTCATCGAAATCGGACCATTTTTACGCAAGTTATGACCCATAAGAGCAATGGAATGGATACCGCTTCTATGCCCTGCCCTTTGACCCCATTTCGTCCATTTTCAAACAAAAGGTCTTTTTTTTTTTTTTTTTTGGTTGGAGGTTTAATGACCACCGTGAGCAACTCAATGGGCTATAAGCAGTCGCCAGTCCCTAATTTAGGGTCACTGGCTCCAGGGAAGGGAGAGAGCCAGCGCCGTAAGACAAACACAAACAACATTCATGCCTCACCGGGATTCGAACCCGGACCCCTTTCGGACGAATTATCAGAGGCCATCGCTTAGACCACTGCGTCACAGGGGCGGCCCATTTTCAAAAGGGTTCGTTCCCAGGTGGTCACCTACCACATACTAAAATTTTATCGAAATCGAACCATTTTTACGCGAGTTATCGTGCGGACAGACAGACAGACAGACAAGCTGGAGCATATATGCTTCTTCTACCTACGGTTGGAAAGCGTAAAAAGGTGTATCATTAAAACGAGGAACGGCAATGAGATAGGCACTTTTTTTAATGGAGAATTCTTGATATAAAGACGACAGCGCGAAGTAAAACTTTTGCTTCTTTCACTGCGGAGATTTACTGGCAATCAATAATATAAATGGGGAACAGAATGGGCACAAATGCAACTTACATTGCATTCCGTGGTTTCTGAAATCCTCGAAGTGGACTGTATTCATGTTCTTGCGGAATATGATTGAATGTTTCGAAGAACACATGCTTTCCCTTAATGCCAGGCTGATTCCCCTGGTGATCGGGTTCTTCATCCAGAAGAGAAAATCATAGGTCATATCGAATTTCGTTTCAGAATGTCCCTAAGCAACTATTATGGCATAATGTTTCCGGCAGCCATCAGCGAGCAAATGCCCTGGAAATAGGATGGGCTGCTCGGGGTGGTCCGTTATTCAGAGAGCAGACAGAAAGTGCTTAAGTGGCCATTTGTATCAATAAGATATCACGACGGCAATTCTCTGCACGAGACCATCAGACAGGTAATTCAATTTCAATAAAGCTCTTACATTTTGCTTTTTCTCCAACATTACTTCGATATATTCAGATTCCAGAAATGAGCAATCGTGAGCACTGACGGTTGCAAAGGGATCGTATGCCCGGAGTTGGACCGAAAAAATACACTTTGGATTTTTACTTCCTTATGACTCTTAAAAATTCATAATACATCGTGGCACAAATATATTTGTCATACGAGATAACCAAAGTGTTTGATTCGCCACAAAAATGGTTTCTTTCTGGGACGTACATGAACGATGCCAACTTCCGGGATTAAAGAATTCAGCCACATTTAATTAAATTCCATTCATACCCTAAGAAAGGAGCAATTGTGATTAGCGATATACTGGAGGGGAGGGGGGGGTCAGCACACTTGCAACTCAACTGAATTTTCGATTTTATTTATCCTAAAGTCAAAGAAAAACCTTAAAAGTACGATAAAAAATTCAAAATACAGTGTCATTATCCTCTAAGTTGGCAATATTGTTACCAATGACAACGATTTTCTTACAGGTGGAAGCACGTAGCAGAGAAGCTTAGTGACGTCACTGTAGCAGTGCAATTTGCTACTTCAGTGTAGATACCTGTAGAAGGATATCAGCACCTAGTTGAATCCATGCCACATTGAATCGAGGCTGTTTTGAAGGCCAAGGACAGCCCAACACATTATCAGGTAGGTGTTCCTAACAATCTGCTACTTCAGTGTAGATACCTGTAGAACGATATCAGCACCTCGTTGAATCCACGCCACATCGAACCGAGGCTGTTTTGAAAGGCCAAGGACAGCCCAACACATTATTAGGTAGGTGTTCCTAACAATCTGCTACTTCAGTGCAGATACCTGTAGAACGATATCAGCACCTCGTTGAATCCATGCCACATCGAATCAAGAGTGTTTTGAAGGCCAAGGACAGCCCAACACATTATTCGGTAGGTGTTCCTAACAATCTGCTACTTCAGTGTAGATACCTGTAGAACGATATCAGCACCTCGTTGAATCCATGCCACATCGAATCGAGGCTGTTTTGAAGGCCAAGGACAGCCCAACACATTATCAGGTAGGTGTTCCTAACAATCTGCTACTTCAGTGTAGATACCTGTAGAACGATATCAGCACCTCGTTGAATCCATGCCACATCGAATCGGAGGCTATTTTGAAGGCCAAGGACAGCCCAACACATTATCAGGTAGGTGTTCCTAACAATCTGCTACTTCAGTGTAGATACCTGTAGAACGATATCAGCACCTCGTTGAATCCATGCCACATCGAATGGAGGCTATTTTGAAGGCCAAGGACAGCCCAACACATTATTAGGTAGGTGTTCCTAACAATCTGCTACTTCAGTGTAGATACCTAGATACGATATAGGAGCACCTCGTTGAATCCATGCCAGGCTATTTTGAAGGCCAAGGACAGCCCAACACATTATCAGGTAGGTGTTCCTAACAATCTGCTACTTCAGTGTAGATACCTGTAGAACGATATCAGCACCTCGTTGAATCCATGCCACATCGAATGGAGGCTATTTTGAAGGCCAAGGACAGCCCAACACATTATCAGATAGGTGTTCCTAACAATCTGCTACTTCAGTGCAGATACCTGTAGAACGATATCAGCACCTCGTTGAATCCATGCCACATCGAATGGAGGCTATTTTGAAGGCCAAGGACAGCCCAACACATTATCAGGTAGGTGTTCCTAACAATCTGCTACTTCAGTGCAGATACCTGTAGAACGATATCAGCACCTCGTTGAATCCATGCCACATCGAATGGAGGCTATTTTGAAGGCCAAGGACAGCCCAACACATTATCAGATAGGTGTTCCTAACAATCTGCTACTTCAGTGTAGATACCTGTAGAACGATATCAGCACCTCGTTGAATCCATGCCACATCGAATCAAGGCTGTTTTGAAGGCCAAGGACAGCCCAACACATTATCAGGTAGGTGTTCCTAACAATCTGCTACTTCAGTGCAGATACCTGTAGAACGATATCAGCACCTCGTTGAATCCATGCCACATCGAATGGAGGCTATTTTGAAGGCCAAGGACAGCCCAACACATTATCAGGTAGGTGTTCCTAACAATCTGCTACTTCAGTGCAGATACCTGTAGAACGATATCAGCACCTCGTTGAATCCATGCCACATCGAATCAAGAGTGTTTTGAAGGCCAAGGACAGCCCAACACATTATTCGGTAGGTGTTCCTAACAATCTGCTACTTCAGTGCAGATACCTGTAGAACGATATCAGCACCTCGTTGAATCCATGCCACATCGAATCAAGAGTGTTTTGAAGGCCAATAAGGACAGCCCAACACATTATTCGGTAGGTGTTCTTAACAATCTGCTACTTCAGTGTAGATACCTGTAGAACGATATCAGCACCTCGTTGAATCCATGCCACATCGAATCAAGAGTGTTTTGAAGGCCAAGGACAGCCCAACACATTATTCGGTAGGTGTTCCTAACAATCTGCTACTTCAGTGTAGATACCTGTAGAACGATATCAGCACCTCGTTGAATCCATGCCACATCGAATCAAGAGTGTTTTGAAGGCCCAACACATTATTCGGTAGGTGTTCTTAACAATCTGCTACTTCAGTGCAGATACCTGTAGAACGATATCAGCACCTCGTTGAATCCATGCCACATCGAATCAAGAGTGTTTTGAAGGCCCAACACATTATTCGGTAGGTGTTCTTAACAATCTGCTACTTCAGTGCAGATACCTGTAGAACGATATCAGCACCTCGTTGAATCCATGCCACATCGAATCAAGAGTGTTTTGAAGGCCCAACACATTATTCGGTAGGTGTTCCTAACAATCTGCTACTTCAGTGCAGATACCTGTAGAACGATATCAGCACCTCGTTGAATCCATGCCACATCGAATCAAGAGTGTTTTGAAGGCCCAACACATTATTCGGTAGGTGTTCTTAACAATCTGCTACTTCAGTGCAGATACCTGTAGAACGATATCAGCACCTCGTTGAATCCATGCCACATCGAATCAAGAGTGTTTTGAAGGCCCAACACATTATTCGGTAGGTGTTCTTAACAATCTGCTACTTCAGTGCAGATACCTGTAGAACGATATCAGCACCTCGTTGAATCCATGCCACATCGAATCAAGAGTGTTTTGAAGGCCCAACACATTATTCGGTAGGTGTTCTTAACAATCTGCTACTTCAGTGTAGATACCTGTAGAAGGATATCAGCACCTCGTTGAATCCATGCCACATCGAATGGAGGCTATTTTGAAGGCCAAGGACAGCCCAACACATTATCAGATAGGTGTTCCTAACAATCTGCTACTTCAGTGCAGATACCTGTAGAACGATATCAGCACCTCGTTGAATCCATGCCACATCGAATCAAGAGTGTTTTGAAGGCCCAACACATTATTCGGTAGGTGTTCTTAACAATCTGCTACTTCAGTGCAGATACCTGTAGAACGATATCAGCACCTCGTTGAATCCATGCCACATCGAATCAAGAGTGTTTTGAAGGCCCAACACATTATTCGGTAGGTGTTCTTAACAATCTGCTACTTCAGTGTAAATACCTGTAGAACGATATCAGCACCTCGTTGAATCCATGCCACATCGAATCAAGAGTGTTTTGAAGGCCCAACACATTATTCGGTAGGTGTTCCTAACAATCTGCTACTTCAGTGCAGATACCTGTAGAACGATATCAGCACCTCGTTGAATCCATGCCACATCGAATCAAGAGTGTTTTGAAGGCCCAACACATTATTCGGTAGGTGTTCTTAACAATCTGCTACTTCAGTGTAGATACCTGTAGAACGATATCAGCACCTCGTTGAATCCATGCCACATCGAATCAAGAGTGTTTTGAAGGCCCAACACATTATTCGGTAGGTGTTCTTAACAATCTGCTACTTCAGTGTAAATACCTGTAGAAGGATATCAGCACCTCGTTGAATCCATGCCACATCGAATGGAGGCTATTTTGAAGGCCAAGGACAGCCCAACACATTATCAGATAGGTGTTCCTAACAATCTGCTACTTCAGTGCAGATACCTGTAGAACGATATCAGCACCTCGTTGAATCCATGCCACATCGAATCAAGAGTGTTTTGAAGGCCCAACACATTATTCGGTAGGTGTTCTTAACAATCTGCTACTTCAGTGCAGATACCTGTAGAACGATATCAGCACCTCGTTGAATCCATGCCACATCGAATCAAGAGTGTTTTGAAGGCCAAGGACAGCCCAACACATTATTCGGTAGGTGTTCTTAACAATCTGCTACTTCAGTGCAGATACCTGTAGAACGATATCAGCACCTCGTTGAATCCATGCCACATCGAATCAAGAGTGTTTTGAAGGCCCAACACATTATTCGGTAGGTGTTCTTAACAATCTGCTACTTCAGTGTAAATACCTGTAGAACGATATCAGCACCTCGTTGAATCCATGCCACATCGAATCAAGAGTGTTTTGAAGGCCCAACACATTATTCGGTAGGTGTTCTTAACAATCTGCTACTTCAGTGTAGATACCTGTAGAACGATATCAGCACCTCGTTGAATCCATGCCACATCGAATCAAGAGTGTTTTGAAGGCCCAACACATTATTCGGTAGGTGTTCTTAACAATCTGCTACTTCAGTGTAGATACCTGTAGAAGGATATCAGCACCTCGTTGAATCCATGCCACATCGAATCAAGAGTGTTTTGAAGGCCCAACACATTATTCGGTAGGTGTTCCTAACAATCTGCTACTTCAGTGTAGATACCTGTAGAACGATATCAGCACCTCGTTGAATCCATGCCACATCGAATCAAGAGTGTTTTGAAGGCCCAACACATTATTCGGTAGGTGTTCTTAACAATCTGCTACTTCAGTGTAAATACCTGTAGAACGATATCAGCACCTCGTTGAATCCATGCCACATCGAATCAAGAGTGTTTTGAAGGCCCAACACATTATTCGGTAGGTGTTCTTAACAATCTGCTACTTCAGTGTAGATACCTGTAGAACGATATCAGCACCTCGTTGAATCCATGCCACATCGAATCAAGAGTGTTTTGAAGGCCCAACACATTATTCGGTAGGTGTTCTTAACAATCTGCTACTTCAGTGTAGATACCTGTAGAACGATATCAGCACCTCGTTGAATCCATGCCACATCGAATCAAGAGTGTTTTGAAGGCCCAACACATTATTCGGTAGGTGTTCTTAACAATCTGCTACTTCAGTGCAGATACCTGTAGAACGATATCAGCACCTCGTTGAATCCATGCCACATCGAATCAAGAGTGTTTTGAAGGCCCAACACATTATTCGGTAGGTGTTCTTAACAATCTGCTACTTCAGTGCAGATACCTGTAGAACGATATCAGCACCTCGTTGAATCCATGCCACATCGAATCAAGAGTGTTTTGAAGGCCCAACACATTATTCGGTAGGTGTTCTTAACAATCTGCTACTTCAGTGCAGATACCTGTAGAACGATATCAGCACCTCGTTGAATCCATGCCACATCGAATCAAGAGTGTTTTGAAGGCCCAACACATTATTCGGTAGGTGTTCTTAACAATCTGCTACTTCAGTGCAGATACCTGTAGAACGATATCAGCACCTCGTTGAATCCATGCCACATCGAATCAAGAGTGTTTTGAAGGCCCAACACATTATTCGGTAGGTGTTCTTAACAATCTGCTACTTCAGTGCAGATACCTGTAGAACGATATCAGCACCTCGTTGAATCCATGCCACATCGAATCAAGAGTGTTTTGAAGGCCCAACACATTATTCGGTAGGTGTTCTTAACAATCTGCTACTTCAGTGCAGATACCTGTAGAACGATATCAGCACCTCGTTGAATCCATGCCACATCGAATCAAGAGTGTTTTGAAGGCCCAACACATTATTCGGTAGGTGTTCCTAACAATCTGCTACTTCAGTGTAGATACCTGTAGAACGATATCAGCACCTCGTTGAATCCATGCCACATCGAATCAAGAGTGTTTTGAAGGCCCAACACATTATTCGGTAGGTGTTCTTAACAATCTGCTACTTCAGTGTAGATACCTGTAGAACGATATCAGCACCTCGTTGAATCCATGCCACATCGAATCAAGAGTGTTTTGAAGGCCCAACACATTATTCGGTAGGTGTTCCTAACAATCTGCTACTTCAGTGTAGATACCTGTAGAACGATATCAGCACCTCGTTGAATTCATGCCACATCGAATCAAGAGTGTTTTGAAGGCCCAACACATTATTCGGTAGGTGTTCTTAACAATCTGCTACTTCAGTGTAGATACCTGTAGAACGATATCAGCACCTCGTTGAATCCATGCCACATCGAATCAAGAGTGTTTTGAAGGCCCAACACATTATTCGGTAGGTGTTCCTAACAATCTGCTACTTCAGTGTAGATACCTGTAGAAGGATATCAGCACTTCGTTGAATTCATGCCACATCGAATCAAGAGTGTTTTGAAGGCCCAACACATTATTCGGTAGGTGTTCCTAACAATCTGCTACTTCAGTGTAGATACCTGTAGAACGATATCAGCACCTCGTTGAATCCATGCCACATCGAATCAAGAGTGTTTTGAAGGCCCAACACATTATTCGGTAGGTGTTCCTAACAATCTGCTACTTCAGTGTAGATACCTGTAGAACGATATCAGCACCTCGTTGAATCCATGCCACATCGAATCAAGAGTGTTTTGAAGGCCCAACACATTATTCGGTAGGTGTTCCTAACAATCTGCTACTTCAGTGTAGATACCTGTAGAACGATATCAGCACCTCGTTGAATCCATGCCACATCGAATCAAGAGTGTTTTGAAGGCCCAACACATTATTCGGTAGGTGTTCCTAACAATCTGCTACTTCAGTGTAGATACCTGTAGAACGATATCAGCATCCTCGTTGAATTCATGCCACATCGAATCAAGAGTGTTTTGAAGGCCCAACACATTATTCGGTAGGTGTTCCTAACAATCTGCTACTTCAGTGTAGATACCTGTAGAAGGATATCAGCACTTCGTTGAATTCATGCCACATCGAATCAAGAGTGTTTTGAAGGCCCAACACATTATTCGGTAGGTGTTCCTAACAATCTGCTACTTCAGTGTAGATACCTGTAGAACGATATCAGCACCTCGTTGAATCCATACCACATCGAATCAAGAGTGTTTTGAAGGCCCAACACATTATTCGGTAGGTGTTCTTAACAATCTGCTACTTCAGTGTAAATACCTGTAGAACGATATCAGCACCTCGTTGAATCCATGCCACATCGAATCAAGAGTGTTTTGAAGGCCCAACACATTATTCGGTAGGTGTTCCTAACAATCTGCTACTTCAGTGTAGATACCTGTAGAACGATATCAGCACCTCGTTGAATCCATACCACATCGAATAAAGAGTGTTTTGAAGGCCCAACACATTATTCGGTAGGTGTTCTTAACAATCTGCTACTTCAGTGTAAATACCTGTAGAACGATATCAGCACCTCGTTGAATCCATGCCACATCGAATCAAGAGTGTTTTGAAGGCCCAACACATTATTCGGTAGGTGTTCCTAACAATCTGCTACTTCAGTGTAGATACCTGTAGAACGATATCAGCATCTCGTTGAATTCATGCCACATCGAATCAAGAGTGTTTTGAAGGCCCAACACATTATTCGGTAGGTGTTCCTAACAATCTGCTACTTCAGTGTAGATACCTGTAGAAGGATATCAGCACTTCGTTGAATTCATGCCACATCGAATCAAGAGTGTTTTGAAGGCCCAACACATTATTCGGTAGGTGTTCCTAACAATCTGCTACTTCAGTGTAGATACCTGTAGAACGATATCAGCACCTCGTTGAATCCATACCACATCGAATAAAGAGTGTTTTGAAGGCCCAACACATTATTCGGTAGGTGTTCTTAACAATCTGCTACTTCAGTGTAAATACCTGTAGAACGATATCAGCACCTCGTTGAATCCATGCCACATCGAATGGAGGCTATTTTGAAGGCCAAGGACAGCCCAACACATTATCAGGTAGGTGTTCCTAACAATCTGCTACTTCAGTGTAAATACCTGTAGAAGGATATCAGCACCTCGTTGAATCCATGCCACATCGAATCAAGAGTGTTTTGAAGGCCCAACACATTATTCGGTAGGTGTTCTTAACAATCTGCTACTTCAGTGCAGATACCTGTAGAACGATATCAGCACCTCGTTGAATCCATGCCCCATCGAATCAAAGAGTGTTTTGAAGGCCCAACACATTATTCGGTAGGTGTTCTTAACAATCTGCTACTTCAGTGTAGATACCTGTAGAAGGATATCAGCACCTCGTTGAATCCATGCCACATCGAATGGAGGCTATTTTGAAGGCCAAGGACAGCCCAACACATTATTAGGTAGGTGTTCCTAACAATCTGCTACTTCAGTGCAGATACCTGTAGAAGGATATAAGCACCTCGTTGAATCCATGCCACATCGAATGGAGGCTATTTTGAAGGCCAAGGACAGCCCAACACATTATCAGATAGGTGTTCCTAACAATCTGCTACTTCAGTGTAGATACCTGTAGAAGGATATAAGCACCTCGTTGAATCCATGCCACATCGAATGGAGGCTATTTTGAAGGCCAAGGACAGCCCAACACATTATCAGATAGGTGTTCCTAACAATCTGCTACTTCAGTGCAGATACCTGTAGAACGATATCAACACCTCGTTGAATCCACGCCACATCGAATCGAGGCTGTTTTGAAGGCCAAGAACAGCCCAACGGATTATGAGGTAGGTGTTTCTAACAATCTGTTACTTCAGTGTAGATATCTGTAAAACGATATAAGCACCTCGTTTAATCCACGCCACATCGAATCGAGGCTGTTTTGAAGGCCAAGAATAGCCCAACGCATTATGAGGTAGGTGTTCCTAACAATCTGTTACTTCAGTGTAGATACCTGCAGAACGATATCAGCACGTCGTTGAATCCACGCCACATCAAATCGAGGCTGTTTTGAAGGCCAAGGACAGCCCAACACATTATTAGATAGGTGTTCCTAACAATCTGCTACTACAGTTTAGAACAATATCATCACTTCGTTGATTCCATAGCACATCGAATCGAGGCTGTTTTTGAACGGGCAGCACAAGATGCTATTAGGTAAGTGTTCCCAATAATTTGCTACTTCAATGTCGTCATGTTTATATTTACAACACAAAAAATGCGAAAGATGTACGACAGATCCGAAACGAACGGAGTAATTACATTAAAATGTTCAAATAGGATATAAACGTAATGCATTAAATTAGAAATGCGTTTTTGAAACAAACCGTGTGTTCGGTGTGGAAATTAATTATAAGTCGTTTCAAGGAGAGCCTGAAAAGCAGCTTCGATATTCTGCACATGTGTTCCTAAAGATAGACGCAGTTTAGATCAATCATTCACCAGTGGATTACTTGGATCGCTGAAACACAGAGAGTGCCTCGGTTTAACATCAAATCATGGCATCCCCAAGGACATACTTCGAAAGTTTCGCTGCTAACTTCATTAAACATCGTTAGAAAAGGCATTTTAGTTTTCCTAAAGACGAGAAAATCTTGATAAAACGTGGAGTTAGGATTTCGCAAATGTGTAGAATTTTTAAGTAATTCAAATTGAAGTTATTATAAAACATTTTTCAACTTTTATTGCGCTGCGTTAATTATTGTTTCGACAGTAGTGGCGATCCCAAAATGATTCCTCGGAAAGAATCCCTCTTCCTTAATTTCTTCCTTGTGCGAACTTTTAGGGGAAGAACTTTTCTAAATCAAATTAGCAAATGGTAAGAAACGGAGTTTCGCGTGCAGGCGAGATAATGATCGTCGCACAGGTGGCAGCAACGAGCGCCTCCTAATCCAATGCCATCGCAGGACGACAACATTTGGTGGAGAAACGCGACTAAAACTTCACCGTTGCTGAGGGAACTTTAGAAGAATGTGCACATCAAGCCCTCATCGGAAACAACGTTCGAACAATACATTTTGTGTTAACTCAATAAAAAGCTACGGAAGAAATTACCTAAACTAATTGTTTAATACAACATCTACCCGCGAAAACTTCCCATTAATTGATAAAAACGCCATGATCTGGGAAACGAGAAGACACACAGGGACTGGACAAAATAATATGAACACCATGATTATAAATGTTATTTGTGTAGGCTACACTGAACTCACTGCAGAAAAACTTTTGATAGCAAAAAAAGCGGCATCAATAATAGAACCCCTGAAAAATTACGGCATTGGACAACTTTATATAGATCTAATCAAGCCTATCTACCAGAATGCAGCATCTAATATTATTTCAAATCGAGAAAGCGAAAAGTTTAGAGGAATAAGAAAAGGAGAGACTATCTCGCCAAAACTATTTGCATTAACGCTGGAATAAAAACATGGTGAGCAATTAAATAACAAGGAACTATACACCAACTATACTTAAATATTATAACTATACTAGTAATCAGAATTTCTTGGCGTAGAATAGAAATCAAAGTTTCCAAGCTGACAAAACGTTCATTCAGAATGAGAGTTGACGAACATAAAAGGGGCATTAAATACTGCAAACTAACCACGGCCCTATCCAGAGAAGTGAAGTTCAAGTCGGCTGCTCCTGTATGGGATGACATAAAGAAATTAGCTTCCTACTCCACCCCAAATCTACTGCCATTCGCGAAACTTTGAAGATCATAGCCAACAACGAGTCACGCGATGATAGAGTCTCGCAGTAGTTGCCACGGGTTTGGAACCAGTTCTTCAAGCAGTAAATACATTTTGTTTTTGTTTTTCTTCCATGTTTCCGCGTGCAAAACGTGCATAAAGTCTCCTGTTTTGAATGCCTAATTACGCTCGCACCTGTTAGTTTATTGTCAAGTCACCGCGTTTAAATTGTTGAAGCGTTCCATTATTCAGTTTGTTGTCTTCCTTCCTTGAAAGAGCCATCTGGTTGATGTGAGGAAGCTTGGAAACTTTGATTTCTATTCTACGATAAGAAATTCGGATCACCAGTATAGTTATACTATTTAAAAAAACATAATGAGCAAATTAAATTGGTTAGAAAAGGGGATCAGCAAAAATGGAACAAGGTTGAACAATTTAAGATTGGCAGACGACATAATCCTCATTTCAGAAAATATAAAAGAATGAAAAGAAATGATAGAAGAACTAACAGATCTATCAAAATAAACTGGATTAGAAATCAATATTGATAAAACAAAGTCAAACCAACGTAATAATAGTGAAGCTCAAGAGAATATTAGAACAAATGATAAAGAAATACATTATGTGGAAGAATACATATACCTACAAAAACTAATTTCCACAAATAAACAGGAAACTATGGAAGAAATTGAGAAAGGAATAAAAATGGGATGGACGGCTTTTGGGAAGTGAAAGAAGAATATGTAGTAAAATAAAGCCGGAAAACATCAATGTACTGTATAATAAATACCCTTTATGACATGTGACGCTGATACCTGGCCTATCAAGAAAAAATCGTACACAAATTGCAAAAACAACGTAAAATGGAAAGATACCTACTAAATATAAGACTTTAGAGGCAAGGGTTCCCGAACTTTTCAAAATCACGGCGCGCTTAACCTATGAAAATATTTTCGTAGCACTTGTTTAAAGGCTGTTATATCAGACTAATAATTCGTAATGATGAACTGTCGTTGCCAAAGATGTCTATTAAATATTTAAGTTTGAATTAAAATTATTGATGTCCAGATGCAGTTAACAGAAACTGCCTTTACTACCTTATTACAAAACGTATTACAAATTACAAAGCCAACAAAAAATTTAAGGACTTTATTTTGAAATAAAAATAGTTCCATCAATGCGACACTTGGGATTGATGTAGTTTGCACATCTTGCCAATCCTGGGTCGAATGTTTGAACATGAAACTCGTAGATCGGCTTCAACGTGAGACTGCCGAGCCCTGCAGCCTGAGTTTTCTATTGTTCAGTGCCAAAAATACCAGCTCACACAAGTACGATGTTGCTAAAGGTAGCAACAATGTAATACCTTTTTTATATACACTATATTGACAAAAGTCACCGGACACCCCTTCAAAAGCAAATGAACGGATCCTCTGCGTTGTTAAGATGCGCGGTACAACTGCAAACGGTATAAAAACAAGCCTGCAGCTGATCGCGATCATATCGCACTGTGAGGTCGAGTGAAAATGTCGCGGCGGGAGAGAACTGACTTTGAGAAAGGAACGATTGTTGGGGGTTATATTAGTGGGTTGTCCGTAAAAGAAACCGAGAGGCGTTTAAACATACCCAAGTCAACTGTTTCGGATGTACTGAAAAAGTGGAAGACACATGGCCTGCCTAATGCAGCAAAGCGTACCAGAAGACCAAAGAAAATCAGTGATAGAGAACATCGAAGACTTAGGAGAGTTATTACAGCTAATCGACGTAGTACTGCACAAGACCTCGGCATACAGGTGAGTACAAATGATGGAACCTCGGAATGTACACGTACCATTCGCAGAGAACTTCATTCCATGGGTTACCGTGGTCGTGAGGCTGCACATAAACCTTTCATCTCCATTTAGAATGCTACTCGTCGTTTAGCATGGTGTAAAGAACATTTATCGTGGACCGTAGATAAATGGAAACGGGTCCTATGGACATGAATACAGATACACGATCGATCCATCAGTCTGATGGCCGTGTGTGGGTATGGCGGCAGCCGGGAGAACGCTATTTACCACAGCGTACAGTTCCTACGGTCAAGTTTAGAGCTAGCAGTGTACTCGTGTGGGGGTGTTTTTCGTGGAATGGCCCCGGCACATTGGTTATCGTGGAAAAACCTGTTAACCAGCACATCTACCTGGATATTCTGGACAGTTATGCCCAACGAACTCTGTGGCAATACTATGGAACCGAGCCTTGTTGGTACCAGCAGGATAATGCACGGAGCCATAAAGCAAGGACTGTTACGGAGTGGTTTGACGATAATTCCGTATCGTGTGTGGACCCTCCAGCACAGAGCCCCGATCGTAATACCATAGAGCACATATGGGATGAATTAGAGCGCCGCATAGGAAGTTTGGAACCAAGGCCTACTAAGTAAGCAACAGTTAGCGGCAGCATTATGTACTGAATTGAAGCACAGACCTATCGCTGTGTTCCAAAACTTTGTTGAAAGCATGTGTCGAAGGGTCGGTGCATGCATTAAGGCCAAAGGTGGACCGACACCGTTCTAGTGTATATCAATAAATGCTATGTTGTGTTTCTCTTCTAGGTGTCCGGTGACTTTGTCAATACAGTGTAGATGGGCAATGTTCTGTCATGCTGAACCAGAAAGAATCCACACGATCAATTAGTCTCTCTTTGGTAGTTGTGTTATAAAGTAGAAGTTGACTATCGCGAAACGGAATTATGGTAGCGTTGAATGAACCAGTTACGTTACTGATTCAAGTAATATTGTTTTCTTTTATTCGGATGACGGAACTTCATGGCACATTTTCAAAATTTCGCGGCATACCGGTTGGGAATCCCTGCATTAAGAAATACAAGATCCAGAACAAAATATTTAGACATAGGTGAAAAGATACTCAATTTAAAATAAAAATGGGCTGGCCATATAAAAAGAATGGAAAACAAGAGATGGACAAAAATTCTAATAGAATAGAGACCATATAAAGGAAAGAAGAGTGGGAAAATCAGAGGGAAGATAGATAGATGATATAAACAAAACTGCAGGAAACCTGTGGAATAGAAAAGCCCAAGACAGGAACATTTAGAAAGAGATGAGGGAAACATATAGCCTCAATTGGTTATAAAAAGGGTTGGAGACCAGAGGGAAGATGGATGGATGATATAAGCAAAACTGCAGGAAAGCTGTGGAATAGACAAGCCCAAAACAGCAACATTTGGAAAGAGATGAGGGAAACCTATAGCCTCAATTGGCTATAAAAAGGGTTGGAGACCAGAGGGAAGATGGATGGATGATATAAGCAAAACTGCAGGAAAGCTGTGGAATAGACAAGCCCAAAACAGGAACATTTGGAAAGAGATAAGGGAAACCTATAGCCTCAATTGGCTATAAAAAGGGTTGGAGACCAGAGGGAAGATGGATGGATGATATAAGCAAAACTGCAGGAAAGCTGTGGAATAGACAAGCCCAAAACAGCAACATTTGGAAAGAGATGAGGGGAAACCTATAGCCTCAATTGGCTATAAAAAGGGTTGGAGACCAGAGGGAAGATGGATGGATGATATAAGCAAAACTGCAGGAAAGCTGTGGAATAGACAAGCCCAAAACAGGAACATTTGGAAAGAGATGAGGGAAACCTATAGCCTCAATTGGCTATAAAAAGGGTTGGAGACCAGAGGGAAGATGGATGGATGATATAAGCAAAACTGCAGGAAAGCTGTGGAATAGACAAGCCCAAAACAGGAACATTTGGAAAGAGATGAGGGAAACCTATAGCCTCAATTGGCTATAAAAAGGGTTGGAGACCAGAGGGAAGATTGATGGATGATATAAGCAAAACTGCAGGAAAGCTGTGGAATAGACAAGCCCGAAACAGGAACATTTGGAAAGAGATGAGGGAAACCTATAGCCTCAATTGGCTATAAAAAGGGTTGGAGACCAGAGGGAGGATGGATGGATGATATAAGCAAAACTGCAGGAAAGCTGTGGAATAGACAAGCCCAAGACAGGAACATTTAGAAAGAGATGAGGGAAACCTATAGCCTCAATTGGCTATAAAAAGGGTTGGAGACCAGAGCGAAGATGGGTGGATGATATAAACAAAACTGCAGGAAAGCTGTGGAATAGACAAGACCAAGACAGCAACATTTGGAAAGAGATGAGGGAAACCTATAGCCTCAATTGGCTATAAAAAGGGTTGGAGACCAGAGGGAAGATGGATGGATGATATAAACAAAACTGCAGGAAAGCTGTGGAATAGACAAGCCCAAAACAGGAACATTTGGAAAGAGATGAGGGAAACCTATAGCCTCAATTGGCTATAAAAAGGGTTGGAGACCAGAGGGAAGATGGATGGATGATATAAGCAAAACTGCAGGAAAGCTGTGGAATAGGCAAGCCCAAGGCAGGAACATTTAGAAAGAGATGAGGGAAACCTATAGCCTCAATTGGCTATAAAAAGGGTTGGAGACCAGAAGGAAGATGGATGGATGATATAAACAAAACTGCAGGAAAGCTGTGGAATAGACAAGCCCAAGACAGGAACATTTGGAAAGAGATGAGGAAACCTATAGCCTCAATTGGCTATAAAAAGGGTTGGAGACCAGAGGGAAGATGGATGGATGATATAAACAAAACTGCAGGGAAGCTGTGGAATAGACAAGCCCAAGACAGGAACATTTGGAAAGATATGAGGGAAACCTATAGCCTCAATTGGCTATAAAAAGGGTTGGAGACCAGAGGGAAGATGGATGATATAAACAAAACTGCAGGAAAGCTGTGGAATAGACAAGCCCAAAACAGGAACATTTGGAAAGAGATGAGGAAACCTATAGCCTCAATTGGCTATAAAAAGGGTTGGAGACCAGAGGGAAGATGGATGATATAAACAAAACTGCAGGAAAGCTGTGGAATAGACAAGACCAAGACAGCAACATTTGGAAAGAGATGAGGGAAACCTATAGCCTCAATTGGCTATAAAAAGGGTTGGAGACCAGAGGGAAGATGGATGGATGATATAAGCAAAACTGCAGGAAAGCTGTGGAATAGACAAGACCAAAACAGGAACATTTGGAAAGAGATGAGGGAAACCTATAGCCTCAATTGGCTATAAAAAGGGTTGGAGACCAGAGGGAAGATGGATGGATGATATAAGCAAAACAGCAGGAAAGCTGTGGAATAGACAAGCCCAAAACAGGAACATTTGGAAAGAGATGAGGGAAACCTATAGCCTCAATTGGCTATAAAAAGGGTTGGAGACCAGAGGGAAGATGGATGGATGATATAAGCAAAACTGCAGGAAAGCTGTGGAATAGACAAGCCCAAAACAGAAACATTTGGAAAGAGATGAGGGAAACCTATAGCCTCAATTGGCTATAAAAAGGGTTGGAGACCAGAGGGAAGATGGATGGATGATATAAGCAAAACTGCAGGAAAGCTGTGGAATAGACAAGCCCAAAACAGGAACATTTGGAAAGAGATGAGGGAAACCTATAGCCTCAATTGGCTATAAAAAGGGTTGGAGACCAGAGGGAAGATGGATGGATGATATAAGCAAAACTGCAGGAAAGCTGTGGAATAGACAAGCCCAAAACAGGAACATTTGGAAAGAGATGAGGGAAACCTATAGCCTCAATTGGCTATAAAAAGGGTTGGAGACCAGAGGGAAGACGGATGGATGATATAAGCAAAACTGCAGGAAAGCTGTGGAATAGACAAGCCCAAAACAGGAACATTTGGAAAGAGATGAGGGAAACCTATAGCCTCAATTGGCTATAAAAAGGGTTGAAGACCAGAGGGAAGATGGGTGGATGATGTAAACAAAACTGCAGGAAAGCTGTGGAATAGACAAGCCCAAAACAGGAACATTTGGAAAGAGATGAGGGAAACCTATAGCCTCAATTGGCTATAAAAAGGGTTGGAGACCAGAGGGAAGATGGATGGATGATATAAACAAAACTGCAGGAAAGCTGTGGAATAGACAAGCCCAAAACAGGAACATTTGGAAAGAGATGAGGGAAACCTATAGCCTCAATTGGCTATAAAAAGGGTTGGAGACCAGAGGGAAAGATGGATGGATGATATAAACAAAACTGCAGGAAAGCTGTGGAATAGACAAGCCCAAAACAGGAACATTTGGAAAGAGATGAGGGAAACCTATAGCCTCAATTGGCTATAAAAAGGGTTGGAGACCAGAGGGAAGATGGATGGATGGATGATATAAACAAAACTGCAGGAAAGCTGTGGAATAGACAAGCCCAAGACAGGAACATTTGGAAAGAGATGAGGGAAACCTATAGCCTCAATTGGCTATAAAAAGGGTTGGAGACCAGAGGGAAGATGGATGGATGATATAAACAAAACTGCAGGAAAGCTGTGGAATAGACAAGCCCAAAACAGGAACATTTGGAAAGAGATGAGGGAAACCTATAGCCTCAATTGGCTATAAAAAGGGTTGGAGACCAGATGGAAGATGGATAGATGATATAAACAAAACTGCAGGAAAGCTGTGACCAGAGGGAAGATGGATGGATGATATAAGCAAAACTGCAGGAAAGCTGTGGAATAGACAAGCCCAAAACAGGAACATTTGGAAAGAAATAAGGGAAACCTATAGCATCAATTCGCTATAAAAAGGGTTGGAGACCAGATGGAAGATGGATAGATGATATAAACAAAACTGCAGGAAAGCTGTGACCAGAGGGAAGATGGATGGATGATATAAGCAAAACTGCAGGAAAGCTGTGGAATAGACAAGCCCAAAACAGGAACATTTGGAAAGAGATGAGGAAACCTATAGCCTCAATTGGCTATAAAAAGGGTTGGAGACCAGAGGGAAGATGGATAGATGATATAAACAAAACTGCCGAGGAAAGCTGTGGAACAGACAAACCCAAGACAGGGACATTTGGAAAGAGATGAGGGAAACCTATAGCCTCAATTGGCTATAAAAAGGGTTGGAGACCAGATGGAAAATGGATAGATGATATAAACAAAACTGCAGGAAAGCTGTGACCAGAGGGAAGATGGATGGATGATATAAGCAAACCTGCAGGAAAGCTGTGGAATAGACAAGCCCAAAACAGGAACATTTGGAAAGAGATGAGGGAAACCTATAGCCTCAATTGGCTATAAAAGGGGTTGGAGACCAGAGGGAAGATGGGTGGATGATATAAACAAAACTGCAGGAAAGCTGTGACCAGAGGGAAGATGGATGGATGATATAAGCAAAACTGCAGGAAAGCTGTGGAATAGACAAGCCCAAAACAGGAACATTTGGAAAGAGATGAGGAAACCTATAGCCTCAATTGGCTATAAAAAGGGTTGGAGACCAGATGGAAGATGGATAGATGATATAAACAAAACTGCAGGAAAGCTATGGAATAGACAAGCCCAAAACAGGAACATTTGGAAAGAGATGAGGGAAACCTATAGCCTCAATTGGCTATAAAAAGGGTTGGAGACCAGAGGGAAGATGGATGGATGATATAAACAAAACTGCAGGAAAGCTGTGGAATAGACAAGCCCAAAACAGGAACATTTGGAAAGAGATGAGGGAAACCTATAGCCTCAATTGGCTATAAAAAGGGTTGGAGACCAGAGGGAAGATGGATGGATGATATAAGCAAAACAGCAGGAAAGCTGTGGAACAGACAAGCCCAAAACAGGAACATTTGGAAAGAGATGAGGGAAACCTATAGCCTCAATTGGCTATAAAAAGGGTTGAAGACCAGAGGGAAGATGGGTGGATGATGTAAACAAAACTGCAGGAAAGCTGTGGAATAGACAAGCCCAAAACAGGAACATTTGGAAAGAGATAAGGGAAACCTATAGCCTCAATTGGCTATAAAAAGGGTTGAAGACCAGAGGGAAGATGGGTGGATGATATAAACAAAACTGCAGGAAACCTGTGGAATAGACAAGCCCAAGACAGGAACATTTAGAAAGAGATGAGGGAAACATATAGCCTCAATTGGTTATAAAAAGGGTTGGAGACCAGAGGGAAGATGGATGGATGATATAAGCAAAACTGCAGGAAAGCTGTGGAATAGACAAGCCCAAAACAGGAACATTTGGAAAGAGATGAGGGAAACCTATAGCCTCAATTGGCTATAAAAAGGGTTGGAGACCAGAGGGAAGATGGATGGATGATATAAACAAAACTGCAGGAAAGCTGTGGAATAGACAAGCCCAAAACAGGAACATTTGGAAAGAGATGAGGGAAACCTATAGCCTCAATTGGCTATAAAAAGGGTTGGAGACCAGAGGGAAGATGGATGGATGATATAAACAAAACTGCAGAAAAGCTGTGGAATAGACAAGCCCAAAACAGGAACATTTGGAAAGAGATGAGGGAAACCTATAGCCTCAATTGGCTATAAAAAGGGTTGGAGACCAGAGGGAAGATGGATGGATGATATAAACAAAACTGCAGGAAAGCTGTGGAATAGACAAGCCTAAGACAGGGACATTTGGAAAGAGATGAGGGAAACCTATAGCCTCAATTGGCTATAAAAAGGGTTGGAGACCAGAGGGAAGATGGATGGATGGATGATATAAACAAAACTGCAGGAAAGCTGTGGAATAGACAAGCGCAAGACAGGAACATTTGGAAAGAGATGAGGGAAACCTATAGCCTCAATTTGCTATAAAAAGGGTTGGAGACCAGAGGGAAGATGGATGGATGCTCTAAACAAAACTGCAGAAAATATGTGGAATAAACAAGCCCAAAACAGGAACATTTGGAAAGAAATGAGGGAAACCTATAGCATCAATTCGCTATAAAAAGGGTTGGAGACCAGATGGAAGATGGATAGATGATATAAACAAAACTGCAGGAAAGCTGTGACCAGAGGGAAGATGGATGGATGGATGATATAAGCAAAACTGCAGGAAAGCTGTGGAATAGACAAGCCCAAAACAGGAACATTTGGAAAGAAATAAGGAAACCTATAGCATCAATTCGCTATAAAAAGGGTTGGAGACCAGATGGGAGATGGATAGATGATATAAACAAAACTGCAGGAAAGCTGTGACCAGAGGGAAGATGGATGGATGATATAAGCAAAACTGCAGGAAAGCTGTGGAATAGACAAGCCCAAAACAGGAACATTTGGAAAGAGATGAGGAAACCTATAGCCTCAATTGGCTATAAAAAGGGTTGGAGACCAGAGGGAAGATGGATAGATGATATAAACAAAACTGCCGAGAAGCTGTGGAACAGACAAACCCAAGACAGGGACATTTGGAAAGAGATGAGGGAAACCTATAGCCTCAATTGGCTATAAAAAGGGTTGGAGACCAGATGGAAGATGGATAGATGATATAAACAAAACTGCAGGAAAGCTGTGACCAGAGGGAAGATGGATGGATGATATAAGCAAAACTGCAGGAAAGCTGTGGAATAGACAAGCCCAAAACAGGAACATTTGGAAAGAGATGAGGAAACCTATAGCCTCAATTGGCTATAAAAGGGGTTGGAGACCAGAGGGAAGATGGGTGGATGATATAAACAAAACTGCAGGAAAGCTGTGACCAGAGGGAAGATGGATGGATGATATAAGCAAAACTGCAGGAAAGCTGTGGAATAGACAAGCCCAAAACAGGAACATTTGGAAAGAGATGAGGAAACCTATAGCCTCAATTGGCTATGAAAAGGGTTGGAGACCAGATGGAAGATGGATAGATGATATAAACAAAACTGCAGGAAAGCTGTGACCAGAGGGAAGATGGATGGATGATATAAACAAAACTGCAGGAAAGCTGTGGAATAGACAAGCCCAAAACAGGAACATTTGGAAAGAGATGAGGGAAACCTATAGCCTCAATTGGCTATAAAAAGGGTTGGAGACCAGAGGGAAGATGGATGGATGATATAAGCAAAACTGCAGGAAAGCTGTGGAATAGACAAGCCCAAAACAGGAACATTTGGAAAGAGATGAGGGAAACCTATAGCCTCAATTGGCTATAAAAGGGGTTGGAGACCAGAGGGAAGATGGATGGATGATATAAACAAAACTGCAGGAAAGCTGTGGAATAGACAAGCCCAAAACAGGAACATTGGGAAAGAGATGAGGGAAACCTATAGCCTCAATTGGCTATAAAAAGGGTTGGAGACCAGAGGGAAGATGGATAGATGATATAAACAAAACTGCTGAGAAGCTGTGGAACAGACAAACCCAAGACAGGGACATTTGGAAAGAGATGAGGGAAACCTATAGCCTCAATTGGCTATAAAAGGGGTTGGAGACCAGAGGGAAGATGGGTGGATGATATAAGCAAAACTGCAGGAAAGCTGTGGAATAGACAAGCCCAAAACAGGAACATTTGGAAAGAGATGAGGGAAACCTATAGCCTCAATTGGCTATAAAAAGGGTTGGAGACCAGAGGGAAGATGGATGGATGATATAAACAAAACTGCAGAAAAGCTGTGGAATAGACAAGCCCAAAACAGGAACATTTGGAAAGAGATGAGGGAAACCTATAGCCTCAATTGGCTATAAAAAGGGTTGGAGACCAGAGGGAAGATGGATGGATGATATAAACAAAACTGCAGGAAAGCTGTGGAATAGACAAGCCTAAGACAGGGACATTTGGAAAGAGATGAGGGAAACCTATAGCCTCAATTGGCTATAAAAAGGGTTGGAGACCAGAGGGAAGATGGATGGATGGATGATATAAACAAAACTGCAGGAAAGCTGTGGAATAGACAAGCGCAAGACAGGAACATTTGGAAAGAGATGAGGGAAACCTATAGCCTCAATTTGCTATAAAAAGGGTTGGAGACCAGAGGGAAGATGGATGGATGCTCTAAACAAAACTGCAGAAAATATGTGGAATAAAGAAGCCCAAAACAGGAACATTTGGAAAGAAATGAGGGAAACCTATAGCATCAATTCGCTATAAAAAGGGTTGGAGACCAGATGGAAGATGGATAGATGATATAAACAAAACTGCAGGAAAGCTGTGACCAGAGGGAAGATGGATGGATGATATAAGCAAAACTGCAGGAAAGCTGTGGAATAGACAAGCCCAAAACAGGAACATTTGGAAAGAAATAAGGGAAACCTATAGCATCAATTCGCTATAAAAAGGGTTGGAGACCAGATGGGAGATGGATAGATGATATAAACAAAACTGCAGGAAAGCTGTGACCAGAGGGAAGATGGATGGATGATATAAGCAAAACTGCAGGAAAGCTGTGGAATAGACAAGCCCAAAACAGGAACATTTGGAAAGAGATGAGGAAACCTATAGCCTCAATTGGCTATAAAAAGGGTTGGAGACCAGAGGGAAGATGGATAGATGATATAAACAAAACTGCCGAGAAGCTGTGGAACAGACAAACCCAAGACAGGGACATTTGGAAAGAGATGAGGGAAACCTATAGCCTCAATTGGCTATAAAAAGGGTTGGAGACCAGATGGAAGATGGATAGATGATATAAACAAAACTGCAGGAAAGCTGTGACCAGAGGGAAGATGGATGGATGATATAAGCAAAACTGCAGGAAAGCTGTGGAATAGACAAGCCCAAAACAGGAACATTTGGAAAGAGATGAGGAAACCTATAGCCTCAATTGGCTATAAAAGGGGTTGGAGACCAGAGGGAAGATGGGTGGATGATATAAACAAAACTGCAGGAAAGCTGTGACCAGAGGGAAGATGGATGGATGATATAAGCAAAACTGCAGGAAAGCTGTGGAATAGACAAGCCCAAAACAGGAACATTTGGAAAGAGATGAGGAAACCTATAGCCTCAATTGGCTATGAAAAGGGTTGGAGACCAGATGGAAGATGGATAGATGATATAAACAAAACTGCAGGAAAGCTGTGACCAGAGGGAAGATGGATGGATGATATAAACAAAACTGCAGGAAAGCTGTGGAATAGACAAGCCCAAAACAGGAACATTTGGAAAGAGATGAGGGAAACCTATAGCCTCAATTGGCTATAAAAAGGGTTGGAGACCAGAGGGAAGATGGATGGATGATATAAGCAAAACTGCAGGAAAGCTGTGGAATAGACAAGCCCAAAACAGGAACATTTGGAAAGAGATGAGGGAAACCTATAGCCTCAATTGGCTATAAAAGGGGTTGGAGACCAGAGGGAAGATGGGTGGATGATATAAACAAAACTGCAGGAAAGCTGTGGAATAGACAAGCCCAAAACAGGAACATTTGGAAAGAGATGAGGGAAACCTATAGCCTCAATTGGCTATAAAAGGGGTTGGAGACCAGAGGGAAGATGGATGGATGATATAAACAAAACTGCAGGAAAGCTGTGGAATAGACAAGCCCAAAACAGGAACATTGGGAAAGAGATGAGGGAAACCTATAGCCTCAATTGGCTATAAAAAGGGTTGGAGACCAGAGGGAAGATGGATAGATGATATAAACAAAACTGCTGAGAAGCTGTGGAACAGACAAACCCAAGACAGGGACATTTGGAAAGAGATGAGGGAAACCTATAGCCTCAATTGGCTATAAAAGGGGTTGGAGACCAGAGGGAAGATGGGTGGATGATATAAACAAAACTGCAGGAAAGCTGTGGAATAGACAAGCCCAAGACAGGAACATTTGGAAAGAGATGAGGGAAACCTATAGCCTCAATTCGCTATAAAAAGGGTTGGAAGAAGAGGACACTGAAGAAAACAAACGTGTAATTATATTTTGTGCACCTTTTCTTTGTATATATTCTCTAGGTTACATGCCAGTGAAGTAAAAGTTGTGTTAAACAGCGGTTTGTACAAACGGTCTGTGAAATGGTGACCAGTCAGACTTCCAAGGTGACAGATCATTGAAGCCGATTTAAGCATGAGCGTCTGTAACCATAACAGCCAAAATTGTTTGGTGTTTCAGGAGCAACAGTATAAACGGTGATGACTGCGTACGCAAAGCATAGCAAGACTTCATCGGCGAAGAAGAATAGTAGGCGGAAACCGAGACTGGATGAAAGAGACCGTCGAACACTAAAAAGGATTGTGTCCAAACAACACAAAACTTCTGCAGAAGAAGTGAACTCAATGTCCACCTGGAAGATTTTGTTTCCACAAAAACAGTCTGAAGAACTTCCCAAAGCCAACATCCATGGAAGAGGTGCAATTGAAAAACTTTTTAATCACAGAAACCAACATTGCAATGCGAAGAGAAAGTATCACGAGCATAAAACCTGCATAGCTGATGACCGAAAACGTGTGAGATGGTCCGATGAGTTCTCATTTACATTATTCCCAACAGTAGGTCGGATTCATGTATGGAAAACCCCTAAAGAGGCGTACAATTCGGAATGTCTGGCTCCAACTGTCAAATATGGAGATGGATCTGCGATGATGTTGGCGGCCATATCTTGGTATTCGGATGGCCCCCATCATTACCGTACATAGTCGAGTTATTGCACATCCTAGGTGATCAGTTGCATTGCCCAAATGTTGTTTCCCAACAATGATGAGATTTTTGAGATCATAATGCTCCTATCTTGGACAGCAGATATCAAGCGAGGGTCACATTGATGAAGGAATTGATCGGCGTATAAAATTTGCCTGGAGAGCGTTTGGAAGAAACAGTATAATTTTCAAAAGCAATATGACATTATGCCTTAAAAGAAAAGTGTTTAATCAATGCATCCTTCCAGTGCTTACATATGATGCAGATACGTGGACATTAACTAAAAAAGACATACAAAGACTGCAGACAACTCAAAGAGGCATGGAAAGATGCATGCTTGGTGTAACCAGGAGAGATAAAAAGAGGAACTCGTGGATCAGAAAAATGACAGCCGACCCGGTGGCGCAGTGGTCTAAGCGATGGCTTCTGATCATTCGTCCGAACGAGGTCCGGGTTCGAATCCCGGTGTGGCATGGATGTTGTGTTTGTCTTACGGCACTGGTTCTCTCCCTTCCCTGGAACCAGTGACCCTAAATTAGGGACGGGCGACTACTTATAGCCCATTGAGTTGCTCACGGTGGTTGTTAAAACTCCAATAAAAAAAATGACAAGAGTGCAAGACATCATGACCAGAGTAAAATCCCTGAAATGGCAATGGGCTGGACATATTGCCAGAAGGACAGACCATCGATAGACAGCTGAAATTTTAGACTGGAATCCAAGGGACAAGAAAAGACCCAGAAGAAGAGCACATGGGAGATGGGTGGATGAAATTCGAAAGTATGCGAGAGTAACATGGAGGAGACTGGCACAATACAGACCGTTGTGGAAGAAACTTGGGGAGACCTTCTTCCAGCAGTTGATTGGTAATGGTTGATGATGATGATGAATGCTCCTATACACAAAGCCACAACAGTTCAGTCTTGGATTGAAGTGCACTAAGATGAACTTCAACATCTGCCTTGGACAGCTCAATCACCTGACTTCAATATCATCGAACCACTGTGAGCACTTTTGGCGAGCAGAAAGAGAAGCATATTTCTTCCTCCAACATTTCTGAAGAAATTGGGTGTTGTTCCGATCGACGAATGGTGCAACATTCCACTGCAAACAAATTTTAAAAACTATATGAATCTATTTCAAGAAGCTTCGAAGCTGTATTAAAGGCAAATGGTGGTCCAACACCTTATTAATAAAGACATAGTACTACATTCCAGTGGAGAGTATTCAAAAGCTGGATGAATCTATTCCAAGAAGGTTGGAAGCTGTATTAAAGGCAAATGGTGATCCAACACCTCATTAATAAAGACATAGTACTACATTCCAGTGGAGAGTATTCAAAAGCTGGATGAATCTATTCCAAGAAGGTTGGAAGCTGTATTAAAGGCAAATGGTGGTCCAACACCTTATTAATAAAGACATAGTACTACATTCCAGTGGAGAGTATTCAAAAGCTGGATGAATCTATTCCAAGAAGGTTGGAAGCTGTATTAAAGGCAAATGGTGGTCCAACACCTTATTAATAAAGACATAGTACTACATTTCAGTGGAGAGTATTCAAAAGCTGGATGAATCTATTCCAAGAAGGTTGGAAGCTGTATTAAAGGCAAATGGTGATCCAACACCTCATTAATAAAGACATAGTACTACATTCCAGTGGAGAGTATTCAAAAGCTGGATGAATCTATTATAAGAAGGTTGGAAGCTGTATTAAAGGCAAATGGTGGTCCAACACCTTATTAATAAAGACATAGTACTACATTCCAGTGGAGAGTATTCAAAAGCTGGATGAATCTATTCCAAGAAGGTTGGAAGCTGTATTAAAGGCAAATGGTGGTCCAACACCTTATTAATAAAGACATAGTACTACATACCAGTGGAGAGTATTCAAAAGCTGGATGAATCTATTCCAAGAAGGTTGGAAGCTGTATTAAAGGCAAATGGTGATCCAACACCTCATTAATAAAGACATAGTACTACATTCCAGTGGAGAGTATTCAAAAGCTGGATGAATCTATTCCAAGAAGGTTGGAAGCTGTATTAAAGGCAAATGGTGATCCAACACCTCATTAATAAAGACATAGTACTACATTCCAGTGGAGAGTATTCAAAAGCTGGATGAATCTATTCCAAGAAGGTTGGAAGCTGTATTAAAGGCAAATGGTGATCCAACACCTTATTAATAAAGACATAGTACTACATTCCAGTGGAGAGTATTCAAAAGCTGGATGAATCTATTCCAAGAAGGTTGGAAGCTGTATTAAAGGCAAATGGGGGTCCAACACCTCATTAATAAAGACATAGTACTACATTCCAGTGGAGAGTATTCAAAAACTGGATGAATCTATTCCAAGAAGGTTGGAAGCTGTATTAAAGGCAAATGGTTGTCCAACACCTTATTAATAAAGACATAGTACTACATTCCAGTGGAGAGTATTCAAAAGCTGGATGAATCTATTCCAAGAAGGTTGGAAGCTGTATTAAAGGCAAATGGTGGTCCAACACCTTATTAATAAAGACACAGTACTACATTCCAGTGGAGAGTATTCAAAAGCTGGATGAATCTATTCCAAGAAGGTTGGAAGCTGTATTAAAGGCAAATGGTGATCCAACACCTCATTAATAAAGACATAGTACTACATTCCAGTGGAGAGTATTCAAAAGCTGGATGAATCTATTCCAAGAAGGTTGGAAGCTGTATTAAAGGCAAATGGTGGTCCAACACCTTATTAATAAAGACATAGTACTACATTCCAGTGGAGAGTATTCAAAAGCTGGATGAATCTATTCCAAGAAGGTTGGAAGCTGTATTAAAGGCAAATGGTGGTCCAACACCTTATTAATAAAGACATAGTACTACATTCCAGTGGAGAGTATTCAAAAGCTGGATGAATCTATTCCAAGAAGGTTGGAAGCTGTATTAAAGGCAAATGGTGATCCAACACCTCATTAATAAAGACATAGTACTACATTCCAGTGGAGAGTATTCAAAAGCTGGATGAATCTATTCCAAGAAGGTTGGAAGCTGTATTAAAGGCAAATGGTGGTCCAACACCTTATTAATAAAGACATAGTACTACATTCCAGTGGAGAGTATTCAAAAGCTGGATGAATCTATTCCAAGAAGGTTGGAAGCTGTATTAAAGGCAAATGGTGGTCCAACACCTTATTAATAAAGACATAGTACTACATTCCAGTGGAGAGTATTCAAAAGCTGGATGAATCTATTCCAAGAAGGTTGGAAGCTGTATTAAAGGCAAATGGTGATCCAACACCTCATTAATAAAGACATAGTACTACATTCCAGTGGAGAGTATTCAAAAGCTGGATGAATCTATTCCAAGAACGTTGGAAGCTGTATTAAAGGCAAATGGGGATCCAACACCTTATTAATAAAGACATAGTACTACATTCCAGTGGAGAGTATTCAAAAGCTGGATGAATCTATTCCAAGAAGGTTGGAAGCTGTATTAAAGGCAAATGGTGATCCAACACCTCATTAATAAAGACATAGTACTACATTCCAGTGGAGAGTATTCAAAAGCTGGATGAATCTATTCCAAGAAGGTTGGAAGCTGTATTAAAGGCAAATGGTGATCCAACACCTTATTAATAAAGACATAGTACTACATTCCAGTGGAGAGTATTCAAAAGCTGGATGAATCTATTCCAAGAAGGTTGGAAGCTGTATTAAAGGCAAATGGTGGTACAACACCTTATTAATAAAGACATAGTACTACATTCCAGTGGAGAGTATTCAAAAGCTGGATGAATCTATTCCAAGAAGGTTGGAAGCTGTATTAAAGGCAAATGGTGGTCCAACACCTTATTAATAAAGACATAGTACTACATTCCAGTGGAGAGTATTCAAAAGCTGGATGAATCTATTCCAAGAAGGTTGGAAGCTGTATTAAAGGCAAATGGTGATCCAACACCTCATTAATAAAGACATAGTACTACATTCCAGTGGAGAGTATTCAAAAGCTGGATGAATCTATTCCAAGAAGGTTGGAAGCTGTATTAAAGGCAAATGGTGATCCAACACCTCATTAATAAAGACATAGTACTACATTCCAGTGGAGAGTATTCAAAAGCTGGATGAATCTATTCCAAGAAGGTTGGAAGCTGTATTAAAGGCAAATGGTGATCCAACACCTTATTAATAAAGACATAGTACTACATTCCAGTGGAGAGTATTCAAAAGCTGGATGAATCTATTCGAAGAAGGTTGGAAGCTGTATTAAAGGCAAATGGTGATCCAACACCTTATTAATAAAGACATAGTACTACATTTCAGTGGAGAGTATTCAAAAGCTGGATGAATCTATTCCAAGAAGGTTGGAAGCTGTATTAAAGGCAAATGGTGATCCAACACCTCATTAATAAAGACATAGTACTACATTCCAGTGGAGAGTATTCAAAAGCTGGATGAATCTATTCCAAGAAGGTTGGAAGCTGTATTAAAGGCAAATGGTGGTCCAACACCTTATTAATAAAGACATAGTACTACATTCCAGTGGAGAGTATTCAAAAGCTGGATGAATCTATTCCAAGAAGGTTGGAAGCTGTATTAAAGGCAAATGGTGATCCAACACCTTATTAATAAAGACATAGTACTACATTACAGGGGAGAGTATTCTAAAGCTGGATGAATCTATTCCAAGAAGGTTGGAAGCTGTATTAAAGGCAAATGGTGATCCAACACCTCATTAATAAAGACATAGTACTACATTCCAGTGGAGAGTATTCAAAAGCTGGATGAATCTATTCCAAGAAGGTTGGAAGCTGTATTAAAGGCAAATAGTGATCCAACACCTTATTAATAAAGACATAGTACTACATTCCAGTGGAGAGTATTCAAAAGCTGGATGAATCTATTCCAAGAAGGTTGGAAGCTGTATTAAAGGCAAATGGTGGTCCAACACCTTATTAATAAAGACATAGTACTACATTTCAGTGGAGAGTATTCAAAAGCTGGATGAATCTATTCCAAGAAGGTTGGAAGCTGTATTAAAGGCAAATGGTGATCCAACACCTCATTAATAAAGACATAGTACTACATTCCAGTGGAGAGTATTCAAAAGCTGGATGAATCTATTCCAAGAAGGTTGGAAGCTGTATTAAAGGCAAATGGTGGTCCAACACCTTATTAATAAAGACATAGTACTACATTCCAGTGGAGAGTATTCAAAAGCTGGATGAATCTATTCCAAGAAGGTTGGAAGCTGTATTAAAGGCAAATGGTGATCCAACACCTTATTAATAAAGACATAGTACTACATTCCAGTGGAGAGTATTCAAAAGCTGGATGAATCTATTCCAAGAAGGTTGGAAGCTGTATTAAAGGCAAATGGTGATCCAACACCTTATTAATAAAGACATAGTAAAACATTCCACTGGAGACTATTCAGAAGCTGTATGAATCTATTTCAAGAAGTTTGGAAGCTGTATTAACCACTACACCACATAGAACGACCAAATCTCAAGTTTCCGATTAATGTGAATATAACCATCACAGGATTCGCTAGTCGAAGCAACCGGCATTCATGTTTAGCGAATCTGGAGGTTAAGAATCCTATCCCGTGATTTCCCGGAGGAACAGCAAAATCGTGAAAGTAATACGGGATTACACCATATAATACCAAGTTGGAAGATGTCAATCCGATTTTTGGTGTAAATGTGACAAAGATGGTAAGTCAGCTTATATCCGAAAACTTGAAAATCCGCTCCAGGACAATGAAATTTTCAAGTTTTCGGATATTATATGACTTACCATCCTTGTCACATTTACACCAAAAATCGGATTGTCATCTTCAAAGCTTGATTTATATCTATATTGATTATTCCATGTGTTTCCAACTTGGTATACACTTCACAAATGTTTTCATACGTCTGTGCAGCATTTCCCTTCTTTTTATAGTGGAATAGCATCACATGCCGAAAATGCAACTTTTGATCATCGATGTTTAACACGTACTAAACAAACACAACTGTTGATCATCGATGTTCAACACGTACTAAACAAACACAACTTCCACTTATCGTCAACCACACGTGGCGGAACATCCATGTTTAACACGTACTAAACAAACACAACTTCCACTTATCGTCAACCACACGTGGCTGAACATTCAGGTTTAACACGTACTAAATAAACACTATCTTCTGACTCAAGGCTTCTTGAATTGGAAGAGGAACTACAAAGGATCAAGTGGGACATCGTCGGGCTGAGTGAGGTAAGGAGAAAAGGAGAAGATCTCATTGAACTGAAAAGTGGACATCTCTTCTATTATCGTGGGACAGATACTGGCAGAACTAGTGGTGTTGGATTTATAATAAACAAGAAACTGAAGGATAAAGTGGTAGAAGTTGAAAGTTCCTCTGACAGAGCTGCACGACTCGTTATCCAACTATCGAGAAGATACCAGGCTCAGATTATTCAAACTTATGCACCCACCACAAGTCATCCTGAAGAAGAAATTGAAGAATTTTATGAGGAAATTCGTCATCTAAATAATAAAGGTAAGCAGCACTTGAAGATAATTATGGGAGATTTCAATGCAAAAATAGGGCACCGGCAACAGAATGAAACTTCAGTAGGTAAATTCGGTCACGGCAACAGAAACCAGCGTGGAAATACTCTCGTTGAGTTTGCAGAGGCAGAAGGATTTTTCATCTTGAATTCCTTTTTCAAGAAAAAGCTACACAGGAAATGGACATGGAGACATCCAATTGGGACGACAAGTGAAATTGATTTTATTATGTGTAACAAAAAATTCGTCATCGAAGACTGCAGTGTGCTAAACAAGTTCAACACAGGTAGTGACCATAGATTGGTGAGATGTAAGATGCACCTCAACACTAAACTGGAACGTGGCAAGCTCATAAGACAAACAAAATGTATTGACATAACCAACCTTAAAAAACACCATAATACTTTCAAGTTGGAACTGAAGAACAGATTCTCTGCTTTAGAAGGCCTAACATCGGAAGAAGTGGATATTTCGGAAGTTAACAGAAAAGTAACCAAAGCTCTTATGGAAACAGCAACAAAATTAGCTGGGTCTAAGAACAAGTTGCATGTAAACAAATTATCAGGAAAAACCAAAATGTTGATGCAAAAAAGAAGACAGATGAGGACAACTAAAGAAGATGTGACTTCCAAAGTGGAATATATAGAGCTATGCAAGACAGCACGAAAAAGTATCACTGAAGACGTAAGGAAATTCAACTGTGAGCTAGTGAGGAAAGCAATTGAAAACAACCAAAGCCTAAAGATAGCAAAGGGACATCTCAGTAAGGGAAGAAAACAGATTATGGCTCTGAGAAAAGAAGATGGTTCTATAACAAGAAATAGAGGCGAAATTTTGACAAGAGTGAAAGATTTCTACTCCAAATTATATGAAAGGGATGATACATGTACTCCAGACATCATGAAAGGTACCAGAGTTCTTCCAGTCCTCCCAGCAGAAGTTGCTCATGCAATCAAGAACATGAAGCGGGGGAAAGCTCCAGGAGAAGATGGAATTACTATAGACATCATACAAGAAGCAAGTGGAGAAATTGAAACAGTACTCGCCCAAATTTTCACTCGATGCCTTAATGAAGGGAAAATTCCTGAGGATTGGAACAACGCTACAATGATCCTGCTACATAAAAAAGGTGACATTGAGGATCTCAGGAACTACAGACCTATCAGCCTCCTATCAGTGGTTTATAAAATCTTCACTAAAGTTCTTTCACACCGCTTGAAGGTAACACTGGACATGGCTCAACCGAGAGAACAAGCTGGATTCAGGAGTGGCTACAGCACAATAGATCATATCCATGTACTGAGAGAACTAATTGAAAGAGCGAGGGAATATGAACTTCCATTGTGCATGGCTTTTATCGATTATGAAAAAGCCTTTGATTCGGTGAAACCATCAGCAGTTACCACGGCTCTGAAATCCTGCGGTATTGAAGATGCATACATTAATATTATTAATAACATCTATGAAAATGCAAGTGCAAAGATTCGGCTGTTTGAAAATACAACACACATAAAAATTGGAAAGGGAGTGAGACAAGGTGACACCATATCTCCGAAGCTCTTTAATGCCACATTGGAAAATGTCTTTCAATCACTGAACTGGGAAAACAAAGGGATAAAGATTAATGGAGATTATCTAACCCACCTTCGTTTTGCTGATGACATAGTCATTTTTGCAACTACCCCATCAGAGCTGCAGAGTATGATCCAGGAACTTGCTGACAAGAGTAAAGAAGTGGGATTAAAAATGAACTTTCAGAAGACAAAAGTGATGTTCAATGCTTTTACAAGAAATGAAGATTTATCGATTGATGGAGAAAAACTGGAAATAACAGATACGTATGTTTATCTTGGACAGCAGATATCAAGTGAGGGTCACATTGATGAAGAAATTAATCGGCGTGCAAAACTTGCCTGGAGAGCTTTTGGAAGAAACAGCATAATTTTCAAGAGCAATATGCCATTATGTCTTAAAAGAAAAGTGTTTGATCAATGCATCCTTCCAGTGCTTACGTATGGTGCAGAGACGTGGACCTTAACTAAAAGAGACATACAAAGGCTGCAGACAACTCAAAGAAGCATGGAGAGGTGCATGCTTGGTATAACCAGGAGAGATAAGAAGAGGAACTCGTGGATCCGAAAAATGACGAGAGTGGAAGACATCATGATCAGAGTTAAGTCCCTGAAATGGCAATGGGCTGGACATACTGCCAGAAGGACAGACCATAGATGGACAGCCGAAATTTTAGATTGGATTCCAAGGGACAGGAAAAGACCCAGAAAAAGACCACATGGGAGATGGGTGGATGAAATTCGTAAATATGCGGGAGTGACATGGAGGAGACTGGCACAAGACAGACCGTTGTGGAGGAAACTTGGGGAGACCTTCGTCCAGCAGTGGATTGATAATGGTTGACAATGATGATGATGATGAAATAAACACAACGTCCACTTATCGTCAACCACACTTGGCTGAACATCCACGTTTAACACGTACTAAACAAACACAACTTCCACTTATCGTCAACCACACGTGGCTGAACATCCATGTTTAACACGTACTAAACTAACATAACTTCCACTTATCGTCAACCACACGTGGCTGAACATCCATGTTTAACATGTACTAAACAAACACAACTTCCACTTATCGTCAACCACACGTGGCTGAACATTCAGGTTTAACACGTACTAAATAAACACAACGTTGGCTGAACACCGCATGCAAATACCACCTTTCATTGCTGCCAACATCTCGTGTGTTTTCAAAAAGTACGACTGCATACGTCACGCTCAACCATGTACCTGTCACAAACGCTCAGAACTTTCCAGACAACTCAATATCTTGTTTTCTTTCGGAGAAAGAAGAGCGGGTAATTTGTGAGCATCTACTCTTTGAGTCACTTTTGCTTCTAACACAGTAATGGCAATTTCGGGTGTTGCATGTTGCCAAAGAAATATTGCTATATTAGAGAACGCCAGTTTATCCACTAAATATCATTCTTACGAGATCATGATGAGACCATAACTCGGGAACTCTTCTTCCTACTTTTCGTTAAAATGATGGAGATATTTTCCCCGATTGCTCCCTCTCTCACTCTCTCTCCCTTATCATTACCTCTCGGAATGATGAACGCACTCTACTTCTAGTTTCCTGGTCTAACAGTTCGGGATATTATACTAACATTTTGGGAGCGAGGACGCGTTTTATCTTTCGTTGCCATGACAACACGTATTTCACATCACGCGAAGTGACACGCATTTCGTTTAATGTGCTTCTTATACGTTATGCTAGATCTCCTTACGTTCTCTGATGAATAAAAGATAAAAACTGAGGAAACAGAAAAAGCAGACAGAACATGGGCACGTAAAAGCAACCACGCGTAGAAATCATGTACACTACATTGCCAAAAGCATTCGAACACCCACCTGTAGTTACACGAAGAGCTTTTATTTCAAAATCTTGGTACACAGAATACAAATACCACCTGTGGCACAAACAGTACTCCTTCTGGGCATACATTCTGCTAAATTCCGGTAAATATCGTGTGGCAGGGCTGTTCACTAAATTTGTTTACCTGCACTCCTCCCCCAGTGATGACAACAAATACAGTGGTGGGAAAAAGTATTGCATTACCTACAAAAACCGTGAATTTTTAAGTTTAACTCCTTTTTAACTAACTAATTTTCATAGTTATTCCAGCGTTTATAAAGCATTAGATGCAACATGTAATAGAGATTTTAAAAATGTCTTAGTTTTATCTGTAGCTACTTTTGTTCTTAAGATATGGCATAAAATATGGAGTTTGACAAACACATTAAAATTCACGTTAGCTGCGTATCAGTTGCTACAGACAATCATCAATATTCTTTTACCTGATTGGCTGCTTCCTAATGCCATCCTACTCCAGCCTCTACAAAGGTTGACGCAGAGCTACGAGAGCATTGTAGTGGTCTCTTCTTGTTCTTATTAGGGTATAATTTGTGTACATTCTTAATAATGGTTAAAACTGCGGAATTACCTACAGCGGACATTGTAAAAATTGTTGTACTGCATGAAAAGGAATGAGGTGTACATTTCAGTTCGTTGTTGTTTCTTTTTTATTCCGCAATTTGTTCTGTTTCTATATTTATGCGACGCACTTTATCAAAATTCTTTGCAAGTTGTTAACGACATGGTATGTATTCCATTTCTCTCAATCGCGAGGCAGCATCTCACAAGAAATTCGTGCCTGTCAATGAATCTTATTAACCTCGCATTGCATTATGGGAAAGTTTTCCGTGTCTGTGGGTCAGCAATAGTTTATTTACATGCGTTTTCCCTTTGTTTAACAAGACGTTACGTTTGAAGGATTCAGGAAAATCGCGATTTTTCTAAATTTATTGACGACACGTCTAAACCTTTGCTCAACGAATGGTTGTGCTAATAAATCCTGCAACCTAAATTGTATAAAGGGAGGAATAACTTTCCATAATTTTCCTCTGAAAAGGCCGAAATTGTTAGAGGAATGGCTGTGTAAAATGAAACGCGATGATTTCCATCCCAGTATTCATTCTTCAATATGTTCTGCCCACTTTAACGAAAACGTTTTTGGATATTATGACACTACGAATCAAAGTGCAGTTGAAACCTCGTAGCGTTTCTTCGAATTTCAATCTAAAAAAAAAAAAAAGAAAAATGGTGTTGGGTGCGTGCAAAAGTTCTACTCGTTTTTGCAATAGTAGCAAATTGAGATTGGAGTAGTTACGTCACAGATGACGCTACGGTGCCGAATGTTTGGCCAATAAAGCGTGAAGCAGTAGAGCATAAAGAGGCACTAGGTTTGTCCGCGTAAGTCATTCATAGGGGAAATTGCAGACGGAGTAACATGGAATACGATAAGGAGCACATTAGACATTGTTTAGTGAACGAGTTCGATAAAGGCAGCAGCGACTTGCCGCAACATCTGTCATGTGTATGGGGAGGATGCAGTTGATGATAGTGCATGTCGCCGTTGGTTTCGAAAATTCCGGGACGGAGACAGAAGCTGTAAAGATCAACCACGTCCTGGACGTCCATCCGTGGTATCCGACGGGGATGTGGACCAAGCCGTAACAAATGACACACATCCAACCGTTCAGGAATTAGCGGAAACGTTGTCTGTACACAGAGCAACAGTCGAAAGACGGATGCATGCACTTCGGTTCATCACCAAGTTCGACAACTGGGTACCGCACCAGCTTTCTGCAAAGCAACGAGAGGAGAGAATCCGTACATGTGTTTATTTGCTTTCTCGTCACAGAAATGGGCCGTTTTGGAGACTAATTGTTACGGGTGATCAGAAATAGGTACTGTAGCGTAATGTAAAGCGTCGGCGGACTGTGTGCTAAGGTGCGGAGCCTGCTCCATCGACCTCAAAAGGAGTACTGCATCCCAAAGAGGTTTTGTTGAGTGTTTGGTGGGATGTCCAGGGAATAATCCACTGGGAGGTGTAGCCACCTAACTGAACGACAAGTGCTGACCTCTACTGCCAATAGTTGGAAAGACTGCGAGAACAACTCACATCGAAGCAGCCAGCACTCGTCAATTGCAAAGGCGTCATCCTTCATTGTTATAACGCCGGACTTCATGCTGCAAAAATTACTGGACTTTGGTTGGGAAGTGTTACCTCACCCGGCGTATTACCCTGACCTGGCACCTACGAACTACCACCTTTTCCGATCGTTATAGAACGCCTTCGCTCTCCAAACCTTCGATGATATGGACGATGTGAAAATGGCATTACATGACTTTTTTTACTCTAAAACAGAGGAGTTTTTCCGGCGTGGGATTCACCTACTCAAAGACAGATGGCAAGTGGTCATACAGAATGATGGCAATTATGTGAAATCCTATAGGTACGTTATTTGTTGTGTTCTCCTCCTTTCTTTGTAACCTACAAAAACGGGAAGAACTTATACACACACCCAATAGGAGAAAACTTATATTTGGATCGGTAAATTACGAATTAAATCCTACGTTCTTTCCCTAAAGAACGAAACAGAAATATCTATATTTTTTCTTTTACTTAATGCTACGCATTCATTTAATTTTTAAGAGTTCCTTGCGTGCGAACCCTAGTTTATTTCCATATTACGTATTCGTCTGGGCTATAACGAAGTAAATTTCTCCGTCATTTTTGGTCTACGCCGGGATTCGAACCCGAGTACGCTTATTCCGGAACAAGCCGCTCTACCAACTGAGCTACGCAGACATTTGTTCTGAATCCTATCTGCCTTTATGTCATGTGCGTCCTGCTGGCAGGTACGTCACATCCCCCCCGAAAGAGGGCCGGGGGCATGGCCCACGGGTCAGCCGTGACCATGAATCGTTGCAGGCAGCCATCCACTGTAGAACGTGCACTTGAGAACTCCCAGTCAATCTGCTGTGCGGAATGCAACATCACACATTTTTATTTTTCGAAGCGCTGGAGAAGGAATTCTCTGATTTTTCCTGTCTCGCGGTGTGGAAATAACATCACACCAATGCGAGATTTTGAACGGCCGGGTCATCCGGATAGTTCGGGCGCCATTATAACGTAGTAAATTTCTCCGTTATTTTTGGTCTACGCCGTGATTCGAACCCGAGTACGCTTATTCCGGAACAAGCCGCTCTACCAACTGAGCTACGCAGACATTTGTTCTGAATCCTATCTACCTTTATGTCATGTGCGTCCTGCTGGCAGGTACGTCACAGGGCTTCTAAATGCTTTATTTTTCAAACAAAGGTTCCTAATTTTATGTTTCAGATGTTTCACCAATGTCTGACAACAAGAACATGAAAATTTAATATACCATGTACGAGAAATGCTACATTAAAAACTTCATGATGACTACTGGCGATGTTCTCCTGCGTCATGCGAAATAAACATCGAACAAAAAATTGTTTTGGTATATTTTTGCAACCTTGATTTGTTCTTCTAAGAAATTAATTTCTTCTTCTTCGCCCTATAGCTCGATTAATTCGTTAGTAGACTCCATGACGTTAACATTGCAAAAATTAGCTAACAGTAAGGGATAATCAAATACCGACAACATTGCATTAGCAGCCATGCTGGTCCGCAGAAATCCACTTCTGACGTCACATGAATAACGTCATAGCCCACTGGAAACAAGAGGCCCTGAGACGAATGGCTGCCACTAAGGTCATGTGACCAACTTAGTCCCAGCTCCCGTGTGTGCGTCGTCTCAGCTATCAGTAATGTGCTGATGGGCTGACAGAATAGCGGGAGAATTTCATAAAGCGTGAGCTGATGGAAACTTCGAAGGTTGTGTTGGAATATGAATAAAATGTGCTAACATTTAGTTCACAAATTACTTTGAACGTTTTACAGAAAAAGAAGGAAATGCTAATGTTTAAATGAAACTGACAAAGTATTTGCGAAGTTTTCGCTTAGAATTCCAGCTGTTGGGAACTTTGAAATTTGCCACACAAAATAAATGAAATGTGCTGTTGTTTTGTTGACAAACTACTTAAAAAATTGTGGCACGAAATGCGAATATTTTAATGTTTTTGACGGCATATGTCTGCCTCGATTCCATGATGGCGGCTTATTTACAATTTTTGTTTCGCTCCTGGTGAACTCCCTGTTGGATTTTTGCGGAACCTTTTTCAATTTCCTTCTATTTTTATTAAAGGGCTTTGCTCCGCCGCCATTGCTTAAGTTTCTGCGTCGGAATGTTAGGTTTTGGCCTATACCCGTAATGTTAACATTACCGGTGTGCGGTGTCAGGGTGTTCCTTATTCATGCATTACTCAAGGATGCATGAATAAGGAACACCACCCTTATTCATGCATCCGAAGACTTAAGTACTTTTGCATTTCTTTTGCTTGACTTGAACATATTTTCTGATTTTTTTTTACTGTCGTTATTTTTTGGAAAGGCGGACTTTTGTCGTTTGAACTATAGCACTTAGTAACTCTACCACTATGGAAAACAAAAGCGATGCAAAAAGCATTTCCGTAAGATGTATACATCTTACGGAAATGCTAAACTGTTAACCAACTGAGATAATTTTACCAACAAAACATATGCATAGCAAATTCTTTTTTCAATGTATGTATAAATAACTAAACTTTGCACGTTATATTATTTAAGACAGAAAATAAATCTTACTTGTTTGTCAGCAACATAATAACCCAGCAGGTAAATAATCCTTTTTTTTTTTTTTTTTTTTCAAAAACGCATTTATATGCGTTATTACGAGTGTTAATTCGTTTTTCTTTGGAAAAAATCACAACAACATCTAAAAATAATAAAATATGAACAACTTCACAGCAAGACACTAATGGCGTTCACAACTTCGCGTGCAGCGGTTCAGATCATTGAAGCTAAGACTCTTTTGGTCACATGACTAAATCGTTTCAGCGCCCCTTCTTTCCAGTGGGCTATGAGTAACGTCCATTCCGTTGATGATGACACCATGACTGAAATTCATCCATCAGTATTCAACGGAGCAACCTTCAGTGCACGATATTAAAATCCTGTACAGTTAATAGCAATACTGCACACCTTAGCAACTTCCAAGTTGCGTCTACGGTTACTCGATGAATGGCTGAAGGCTCTCCATTCATCCAGTAACCGTACAAGCTTCGACCATACACAGCGCGTCAAAGAATTTTTAAGACTGGTGCTAGATTTCAGCCTACGGTGACGCCACCAGTGTAATCGCGAATGCGTTATATACCGTGACCATCTGCTTGCTTTCTGCCAAAAGTACTGCGCAGTTGTTAAAGTAACTCAAACGAAACGGGCGTTCATTAGAGAAGTAAAAATTTTTTCATGTTGAATTATTAAGATGGAACAGAGGGCTGTTATTAAATTTAACGCAAAACTTGGTAAAAGTGCCTCGGAAACGTACCAAATGATGAAACAAGTTTACGGTGAGTTTTGTTTAAGTAGATCAAATGTTTTCCTGTGGCATATACGTTTTTGGATGGAAGAGAGACGCTAGAAGATGATAAGCATACCGGAAGACCAAGTTCATCTAGGACACCTGAGATTATTAAAAAAGTGCGTGATTTCGTGGCAAACAATCGATGTGCATCACTAAAAATGATGGAAGAGTCTTTAAACATCAACAAAGAAACGATTCGAACCATCCTGCATGAAGATTTAGGCAAAACAAAATTCTGTGCTAAATTTGTTCCACACATGTTAGCCAATGAACAAAAATCAAGGAGAAGTGCACATTGCAGAGACATCATTTCAGCCGCTGAAAATGATCCAAACTTCTTAAAATCTATTGTTACAGGTGATGAAACATGGTGTTTTCAATATGATCCTAAAACAAAGCGACAAAGTGCGGACTGGAAGTCAAAAAACTCGCCACAAGCCAAAAAAAAACAAGAAAAAACAATGCTCATTACATTCTTCGATAGTAAGGGTATTATCCACAAAGAATTTGTTCCAAGTGGACAAACAATTACTGGTGAGTTTTATTTAAATGTTTTGAGGCCTTTGATGGGCAGAATTCGTCGCATTCGTCCAGAATATCGAGGTGAAAACCGTTCGCGTTTGTTGCACGATAATGCACCCAGTCACACCTCACTTCTTGTTCGTAGATTTTTGGCGAAAAATAACGTCTGTGTGTTGAATCATTCACCGTATTCGCCTGATTTAGCACCCTGCGTCTTTTCTTTGTTCCAAAAACTTAAAATGACGTTAAAAGGGTGTTATTTTGATGATATTTCGACCATACAAACAGCTTCGACGCGTGCTTTGGAGGCAATTCCGGAAAGTGAACTGGAACAGGCATTCGAATCGTTATGAAATCGCTGTAACAAGTGTATTGAAGCCGGAGGGACTTATTTTGAATAACAAACCAAAACAAATTATAATTTCTTGTTTCTATTTCATTTTACAGACACAGTCTTAAAAATTCTTTGACGCACTGTGTATATGGCCGAAGCGTACACGCAACTAGGAAATTGCTAAGGTATACAATATTGCTATTGCCCAGGGTTCTTCTGAGTCGCCTGTTCATACCGTTCTCATGAAGATTAGACAGGACGGAGCTACTGCCCTTCAAAGGGACTATCACCCACGTAGGTTCGTGGGATCTATGACCTACTTTCCAACGATAACTCCCCTCCTTAAAGGTATCTGTAGGTCTCATGGTATTGATTTTGGAGTCCGTACAACCAACATTTTTGATCTTGTGAAAAGTGATCGTGACCAAGTGTCCGGTATGGAAAGATTTGGGGTATATGGAATACCTTTAAAAAGCGTCGATAAGGACACACCTAACAGCTTTTATGTTGGCTCCACTAAACGGTCTTTGGGGACAAGGTTGCACGAACATAAGTATGCTGTTAAGAACGGACTTAGAAACACGGCCCTCTCTCGTTTAATGTATGATGATTCACATTCCCCGGTCTGGGAAGATGCGTCCATCATCGTGACTCCATGCCGTATATCATCACTGTTGTTCACAGAGAGTTTGGTAATAACGTCAAAAGGACAACTTTGTTGTAATGACGGTATGCCTACTTTTTTGCCGGACCCTTGTAAACAAATATGGACAGTTGATCAACTCAGTGGGGACGACATCTTATAATTTGTAAGTATTTCATATTTGGACTGTATTGGATGTTTCTTTTACAGTTGTAAACTGATTTACAGGTTTATTTTTTGCCACATCTGCTTGGCCCCCTTATTTAGAGGACTGAATTTATTATTGATTGTGTTTTTTGATCTTTCCATGCTGTTGGCGGTTAATGATAAATAACATCGCTTCCTCGAATGACGTGGTGTACACATGTATATACACTATATTGACAAAAGTCACCGGACATCTAAAAGAGAAACACAACATCGCATTTATTGACATACATTAGTACGGTGTCGGTCGGTCCACCTTTGGCCTTAATACATGTACTAACCCTTCGAGACATTCTTTTCAAAAGATTTTGGAACACAGCGATAGGTATGCGCTTCTATTCAGTACATAATGCTGCCGCTAACTGTTGCTTAGTAGTAAGCCTTGGTTCCAAACTTCTTATGCGGCGCTCTAATTCATCCCATAGGTGCTCTATGGGATTAAGATCAGGGCTCTGTGCTGTCCAGTCCACACACGATACGGAATTATCGTCAAACCACGCCGTAACAGTCCTTGCTTTATGGCTCGGTGCATTTTCCTGCTGGTACCAACAAGGTTGGGTTCCATAGTATTGCCAAAGAGTTAGTAGAACATAGTTGCCCAGAATATCAAGGTAGACGTGCCAGTTAACAGGTTTGTCCACGATAACCAATGGGCCGGTACCATACCACAAAAACACCCCACACGTGTGCACTGCCAGCTCCAAACTTGACCGTAGGAACAGCACATTGTGGTAAATAGCGTTCCCTCGGCTGCCGCCGTACCCACATACGTCCATCAGACTGATGGATCGTGTATCTGGATTCATCAGTCCATAGGACCCGTTTCCATTGATCTACAGTGCACGATTAATGTTCTTCACACCATGCTAAACGACGAGTAGCATTCGAGTGGAGATGAAAGGCCTATGAGCAAACGCACGACCACGGTAACCCATGGAATGAAGTTCTCTGTGAATGGTACGTATACATACCGAGGTTCCAACTTTTTAACTCACTTGTACACTGAGGTCTTGTGCAGTGCTCCGTCGATTAGCTGTAACGACTTTCCTGAGGCTTCGACGTCCTCTATCACTGATTTTCTTTGGTCTGCCGGTACGTTTTGCTGCTTCAGGCACTCCATGTGTCTTACACTTATTCAGTACATCTGAAACATTTGACTTGGGGATGTTTAAACGCCTCTCGGTCTCTCTTATGGACAACCCACTAATATAACACCCAACAATCTTTCCTTTCTCAAAGTCAGTTCTCTCCCGCCGCGACATTATCACTCAACCTCACAGTGCGATATGATAGCGGTCAGCTGCAGCCTTGTTTTTATAGCGTTTGGAGCCGTACCACGCATCTTAACAACGCAGTGGATCAGTTCATTTGCTTTTGAAGAGGTGTCCGGTGACTTATCAATATAGTGTATATATATGCCTATACTCATAGTAGGATTTGGTTCATTCATCTGGTGATGGGTTTATGGAAACCCGAAAGGTCTTATAATTTAATGTTTTACTTTTAATCTGTGTGCAATTAATCGTTTTTAAGGCTCATTTCAGTTTGGGACTTTTTAATGCACAGGATTTTAATATCGTGCACCAAAGGTTGCTGCCTTGAATACAGATGGATTTATCCTGCAAGAAGAAATGTGATATTGATGACTTAAATATTAGTGTGATGAAACTGGGACAAAGCTCAACGAAACTTCGGTCGACAAGAAAACAGAATTAACTGCGACTAAACACCTTGATTTCTTCAATGTTTATACTTCGCAAAGTGCGCAGTCTAGCAATTATAATATTAATAATGATCTTTGCCTTATATAAGGTCCATTGCCCTGAACATTTGCTAAGTTGATTATCCAGACGGAGTTTATATTTGGAGTAAACCTTGCTGCGCATTTAACTCAAATTAAAATTTGTTAGCTGCATCTTCAAGATCTTCGTTGAATTGCCTAAGGAATTCCTGCATTGCTCATCAGCACTCAGAATAGCTCATTAAACCTGGCTTCATCAACAGCGCATTGATACTTGCCTTGCTAAGTTGAGCTAATTAATTCCATTGCATTGTGTTTTCACCCGACTTATTCTTAAGTTAATTACCAGATACTCCAATTTAGCGGATAATTCGATTTTCTAGTAGACCAAGTTTACGGGATAAAGCTCTTAAATCCGTCCGAAATCTTCGCCCACGTTTGATAAGACAATAAAGCAACACTTTCGATAAATTTAGTTCCCAAGAAAACGGTGGCATTCGTGAAACTTCAGTAGAATACAGATTATTTAGAGAAATACAACTCAGAAAACGTTATGAACAAAGGACGTTCCATAAAAACTGAGAGTAAGTTTTTTGAGTTGGCAACAGTGTGAAGGGGAAAAATAACCACGCAAACGACTAACTGAAGTAAGGAAGTATCTATGGCAGCAGTTATTAGCCGTGGCAGACGATTCTGGTTTTGTTATTGCGCAGTTGTTTAAGGTACGTCTGCATTTCGCCATACAGCTATGGAGGTAAGTGATTCATAGTTAAGAAGTGAAATGCGTTGTGCGATAAAATTTTGCCATCGTTTGGGTAAAAACGGCTCCAGAAACAGTTGATTTAATAAAAAAAGCTTACAAGGATAAATGTTTGGGTGAGTCAACGATTTTTAGATGGCACCATGATTTCAAAAAAGGGCGTTTATCGGCAGAACTCGCTCCTAGGCCTGGTCGTCCTGAAAGTGTTGTTACGGAGCGTATTGTTAACACTGTTTGGGCAATAATGCAAGAAGAACAACGAATGATGTGTGAAGACATAGCGGCATCAACTAATATTTCAAAAAAGCCAGCATTTCGCACTCTGCGCGACAAATTACTGCTGCATCGCGTGTGTTCCAGATGGGTACATCATCATCTGACGAGAGAACAATTGTTAACCAGAGTTCAGGTGTGTCATAAGTGGAAATAAATTATTCCAAAGGAGCCAAAATGTCTAAACACAGTAATTATTGCCGATGAAACATGGGTCCACTATTTCGACCCCCTCACGAAGCGCGGAACGAGTGTCTGGAAACACACATGATCGCTTTCTCCAAAAAAAAAGTCCGCCAAACCAAATTAGCTGGGAAGGTGATGATGGAAATTTTTGTTATGATTATAATGGCATAGTTTACCAGTATGCCCGTTCCTCCACAAATTACTATCAATGCTGAGCATTAGATTTCAGTCTTGAAGCGTCTGCGACTACACATATCGATTACGCGACCAGAACTGGTGGACAAGTGGACCCTACACCATGATAACGCCTGACCACATGTGGCTGCTTGCGTTCAACAGTGTTTTACAAAATGCCGTCCTGAAACGATGCCACAGCCTGCCTACAGTCCAGATCTCGCCTCTTGCGATTTCTGGTTGTTTCCCACAATGAAGGAGAAGTTCCGTGGTGCAACATTAAACACAGATGCTGACGTTATTCAAGCTGTAAAGGGGTCGCTAAAGCAGCTTCCACAAAATGCCGTCACCACATGCTTTGAAAAGTGGACTGAACGATGGGACCGTTGCACATCACCCGAGGGAAGATATTTTGAAAAAGAATAACTTACCTATATATTATTTAACATTACACAACTTAACAAGAAGTGTGTATGTTTGTGTAAAACTCTTCACACGTTGTTCTTGAGTAACTAAGGACATTTATGTACGTTGAAGCATATTGCATTTAATGTATGAGAACAATAATATCAGCGACCATTTGCAATAGGCTGACATATTACTGACATAATAGTATATGCGATCATCTGCTACAGGTTGATTTTTTTAATAATGCAACCACTACGTAAATTCTAGTATATTAAATATTTATTATCTTATATCTTTGAAACTGACAATACTATTCTTTAACGTATATTTAACCAGACATAACGAATTACTAGGAGATAATGTTATTAAAAGTCAAATATATTTAAATATGTTTAGTCCATATATAAAAATTCTTTACTATCTCATATGATATTGAAAGTCAGATGAAGTTAAATATGCTCCAAATACGAAATAATCTTTGCTGTCACAGATGATTAAGTTGGATGTATGTCACAATTTCAGGTAATTTATATTTTCTAGGATTCAATCATATGGTTCTATGTGATGAAGTGTCCTCTAATAAAATCTTTAAAATATTTATAAAAACATGCCTTATGACGATGATACACATCAAAAAATAACCAAGGTAAGAAACTGAAAAGTGAAAACCTAAAACTTTAAGTCATAGTCCATAGCGTCCTCAAACAGTAGTTGATGATCTTCATAGATTGCTATGCATTTCGGTGTATAAACACCATCCTCAGGCAGAAGTTGTCATCACTTGAAGGACACAACAGCTGAATATTTGTCATTTTCTTGTAGGACTTCCGTCCACAGTGAGTAGAGTTTAGGTCCCAGCCACCTACAGCGAGATCGCCTTTTGGGCAGGACACAGAAACGGAAGGAATGAGAGTAAGTCTAGCGACTTTGACAGAACAGTTTGTAGTGAGATTAGAGTACAGTAGATGGCGCCACCGTACAAGTATGATATTGCACTAGAGGGGTGAGAGAATTTCAGAGGGGGGGGGTATAGGAAAGGATACCCATTTAACCAGTGGGTCCAGCCTGGGTGCCGTCACTTCACGTGCTCGTCCGATATTCAGCGATTGTTAGCAAATCACACCATCTCTGAAAGATCAGCCCAGGTTCGAACCTGAGGACCTTGCTTCGATAGTCTGAACTGCTAACCACTAAGCCATCCGCGGCTCAGGACACAACAGCCTTGTGAGAGGCCCCTATATATGACCACAATAATGCGCGCCGCCTACGTTGATGAAACTGAACTATTCGATGTTAATCGATATGTTCCTGTAGTTTACTAAATGCAATTTTTTAATCTATTATAAATAAGAGTAGAATAACTTATGTTTTGCTGTACCTATATTTCTTCATTTTGTGAGATTTTACTCTCAGTTTTTATGGAATGGCCGCTGTGCTTAACAAACAAGAGTTTGATGTTTCTTTCGATTATTTCGCTGTAAAAACAGTTGCAGTAAACTTTTGTGCTGCGTTCCCCCTCTTCCCCCAAATATCAGCTTTCATGAGGTTATCTAATGGGTAGCGTACCAGCAAGGTTTTGATTAAAAGCTAGACTCGCATTATGATATACGCTATTGAAAACTAATGACATTTTTCTCACAACGGTCATTTCGAAAGGAACCGTTTTGGTTCGTCCAAGCGTAGATCGTGTTCTTTTGCTGATAATCGTGTTTCGTAAAAGAATTCTTTTATGCTGTTTTCACAATATGCCAAAATTTCGCTCTTATTCCTCAAAAATGGACTTGAAAATACTTTCTGCGTTATACTTAGGAAATTCATTGAACTAAAAGTGCCCAGCATACCCCGAGGCATGGAGGGCATTTTTTTATTGCTCAAATATCTTGATAATAAATGCTCCACACAAAACACATCTCCATTGAAGAGGAAGACCAAATAATGCCGCAACGACCACTTCCGGGACCATTTGCTGTCGTTTTCTTCGCAATCGAGAATTTTTTTTTTCTTTTCTATACGATGCTAACGCATTTCCTTAGTTTTGCTATCCTCTTGTCTGGAGAGGTCGTTGTCGAAAGCACTTTCACGAGATCGATATCAAAAACGTTGTGACCTTTTGCATTTCACTAAACAAATACAAATTTGGAACTGTTGATAAGATCTCTAATGTTTTAAAGATTTCTTTTTACGACATTTTAAATTTACTGTACGTTCTGTTGGTAAAAATATTGTTGCGACCTTTGGGCCTTAGATGTCAGGATGCCCAATTATTTTCCGGACTGCGATTCGAATCACTGGATCCGCCAATGCCTCATTAGCCGACACAGTACACCAATGGAGGCACAGTACAACAATTAAAACAGGGATTTAATAGATACATGCATAAATTACACCGGATTCTTCATCTAATAGTAAAAGCTACAATTTCCAGCCAGCTTTGACCCTGTTCGGTGTTTCAGAAAATATGTCATAACGAAAAGTCTGTTCGTTCACAATGGGCCGCAAATAAAAGTATTGGTAAAAAGTACTTACATAGGTCCTTGAATATCCACAGTATGGATGACACCCAAAAAACACAACACTCACTCACATTCACTAATATGTTGGCACTACGGGTAGTTTAATCTTAACTTCCATCACCGCTCCTTCTTTGCTGTGGCTAAAACGATGTCGTTCCCCGGTCACTGGAGGTACGTAATCAGACACGCACACAAGAGTTCTCTCCCCGCTTTGAACACGAAGAGGCTGCAGTTTCTTCAGAGCTCTCTCTCTCTCTCTGCAGGGGAGGGGTCTGCTTTGTTCCTGGGGCCAGGCGTTTTTCCTCTCCTCTCTGCATGAGTGAGGCGATTGTTTTTCTGTCTGCATTTCACCTGAAATGGCTCCTTACGACAGGTATCCGTGGTCCGGCAAGGTGAAGAAAGTTTTCCGGTGCAGTTTGTGCCAGTTATTCATCAGCTTATGCTTTTAGCTGGTTTCCCTTCTTATACTCAGAATTGCAAGAGCACACAGACGGCAAGCATTTGTTCTAGAGCGAGACAAAATCCTTCCTCATTCTCTCGGCTATCCTGACTCTCAACAACAATCTCCCGTCTCCAAAAAATGGTATTAGATGAATTCTAACACTTGAAACCGCGGCATATTTATTAAAAACCGCTCTTCAAGTCCAAGAGCTTTCCCATTGTTCCGCGCGCGGCACAGACAAAAGTTTCAAACGCTTTTGCAGTCCAAATATTTTTGAGTCATGGGAAATAGCTTTTAAACTCTGACCCGTCCCATTTCCGTTTATGGGCTCTTTGTTCTCGTGGCAAATACCTGCAACTCGCCACTTGAATTCAAAGTGCTAGAAGATCTTTTCTTAATATACCGCCCCTCGCAAGTGTTTAAATTATAACTCTCTGTTAATTAAAACCCCCAATCAAGTTTCAATTACCGTTAATTAGCCACGCCTCTCGCCAATTAATTATGCGACGGGGTGGGGGTCGTCACAATATATTGTATACTACTGAAGTCTGAGGGATTAAACTATTTGATCAAGACTAGGGATTAAACTATTTGATCAAGTAAGGTTTGACTTGTTACTTGTAGTAGTTGCAGACTTAACTAAGCATTTCTAAATGTCTAACTAAATATTTTTCTATATGTAGATTGAACAGTCCACATTAGAGCCCTGCACGGACCGGGCAGGGCCTACAATTTCGTAGGCGGGCTTGGACGGGCCTGCCCTTGCATGTGTACCGTGTAGTCAGGTTGTTGATAAATTTAGGTCATTCTGTTTTTGAAGTATCTGTCTTTTCCTTCCCGTGATCATATATCTTGTTTCTCGCAATCATTCTTCTCTTCCGCCTTGTGCTGTTTTTTTATTTATTTATTTTGCGCGCGTCTTTTCGTGTTTGATCTTTGGCAATCGCACTCCCCTTTGAATCAATATTCCATTTATTTGTGAAGTTTACACCAGAAAAACACTTGCTCCGTACAATGATTTGCGTTTATAGGAATTAGAAATCAATTAAAGCTTCAATATGCGCTAGTAAACTATTCTTAGGCTCTGTTTTTACAACTTTGATTTGCTACTTGCTTTGCTTTAAATATGGATGACTGTTGGGTTCGGTAAATTAGAGGTTCGAGGAGCAAAACAATCGGAAAATTGTGTTGCATTTGGATTTTGGGAGTTATATCCTAAACCAGAAGAATTAAAATCAAAGACGTCGGGCCAACAGAACGGAATCATATTCTGCGTACGAGAGTTTGTTGTATTAACTATTAACCATGTTATTGTGTGTGCAACTGAGCATCAATTTATATTATGTTCTGGGCAAAAGTGTAAAAGAAGACAGTACTTGACTCGTATAAACAGTGATCTGACCCTACGAAGGCTTCGATTATGAAATGACGATAACTTACTTAAGTTCACTAAATACAATTTATTGCATTTGCCGTATTTCTGGTTACTGGTGGGTTAGTTAACTTACTTATGCCTTCTTTTTACACGAGTTTCGAGTTAGTCCAAAAAGTTACAGTAACAATACCGTCTGTGTTAAAGCAAGTGACAGTTACGCAAATAAAACCTATAACGGACCTGAACGGCCGGGACAGAGATTAATTGGGTGGAGACGGATCGGGTCGGGCCTGACATTGAATAGGAACGGGCCTGGCATTAACTTGGTGGGCCCGGGCCGGGCTCGGGCCTAAAAATATTGCCTCTGCACGGCTCTAGTCCACACTATGTGTCAGAATTTGTGCTCACATTTCAAAGTCCCTTTTTATTCTCAGAGTTGAAGTATAGTAGCACATTGTTCAATGAACAAACATAGCCCTATCTGAATAATATGAGCACCTACCTAATAATGAGAATAACCACCTTTGGCCCGGATGACAGCGCGACACGGAGTGGCATGGACGCAATGAGGCCCTGGAAGGTTGCCCGAGGCACACGTGCCCAATCGGACTGCAACAGAGCACGGAGTCCACGAAGATGACGTGATTGTGTATCTGCACGTCGAACCTGCCGATCCAAATAGTCCCACAAGTGCTCTATGGGATTGAGGACGGCCGATTTCGCCGGCCAAGGGAAAACGGAAACTTCGCTAACGTGTTCCTGAAATCAGTCACGCACCCCTTAGCGATGTGGCACGGTCCAATATTGTCCTGTTGGTAGACACCATCACCACCAGGGTAAACGTCCAACATGAAGGAATGCATGTGGTCAGCAAGGATGGACAGGTAGCCACTGGCGATCAGGCACCCATTCAGTGGTACCAGCGGTCCGAGATCACACCAGGAAAACATCCCCCAGACAAGCACATTGCCACCGCAGGCCTATACTTGACCGACAAGCTTGTCCGGATGTTGGTTCTCGTGTGTCTGACGTCATATACGCCACCGCCCGCCACTTCTGTGGAGTAGAAGCCCCGATTCGTCGGAGAAGGCAATCTTTATCCACTCTTCTACTGTCCAATGATGGTAGTCCCATGCGAACTTCAGGCGTCATTGCCGATGCACTTGAGTTAACATGGGCGCCTTGACGCGACGTCGACACCAGAGAACCCATGCATAACAGAGTTCGCTCTACTGTTATCACGGGCATGTACATAGGTGCCCCAGCCTTCATTTGCGAGCTCAATTACTGCGCGTCGATTGCCCTTTATCAGTCGACGGAAGCGACGTTCTCCTCTGGGGTCGATGATCTTTGTAGCTCCACAGTTACGACGTCGGGAGGTACTCGGTGTGCCAGCGGTCCATTCTTGGTACACCCTTTCTACAGCATCTCTCGAAGAGCCCACGAAGTCTGCTGTTTCTGAGATGCTTCCAACCCTGGCGCGGTAGCCGATGACCATTTCTTTTTGAACGTCCGTCAAATCACTACCTCTGCCTATTGTTCTCACGTGACGCACTATGGCTCATCTGTCCTGGCCGACCGCTTACATCTCCGTGTGGTCGACCTTGTCACGTGCACTCTGTGGACGCGCCCGGGCGGGTAAACTGATTCCAGGGGTGGTCATATGAGTGTGACGCGACCGTGTATATCCAATTGTTACAGATATAGGGTGTTCTTCCGACGGAGGTAATATCGCAAATCCCACCTACAACATTACTTATGACGTTGCTATCACCGCAAATGACGAAGCGTCTGTATATTGACTCAAGATGGTGCACCGGAATTTTTTTCAAGTGGTGTACTGTAGTTGTCAAAAACAGGCAAACATGAGAACGAAAGTTTAATCCCCTTGGGAAGGAAATGTTCAGAAGGGCACGACATTAAATTGTATTCCAAAGAGCATGGACTTGGAATGCTCAAATGTCGGAAGTACACTCATTGTCATAAAAATCCGCGCACCAAGAAAAAACCGTGTGATTAACGCGAAACTCGGCGAACAGCTACGGGAAGGGCAGACATACAAATGATTAAAGTTTCCTGCGATTCCGCATGACCGCGCGTCCAGACCGGCGCTTCAATCGCAATCCTTGCGGCTTATGATAAAGCCCCGCCCAAGGGACTCCACATGCTTGATGAAGTGCACGGTAGGAGTCAGATGAGATCCCTGAGCGATAGACATGCCGAGGAGCCGCCGTAGATGTGCGTACGGGTAACTGACCGAGTTTGGACGAGGCCGTATCGTCGGAATGAGAGAGGCAGGGTGGCCGGCGTGCCGAATCGGCCGCCATTGGGACCAGTCGGACAGTACGGTGCGATTGCGTTGGGAGCAATGGACACGGGAAGGCACCCTGACACGGTGGCCTGGCTTCGGACGACCCAGAAACACCACCCGCAGAGAAGACCGTGGGATTGTGAGAGCGGTACGCACAGATGCAACGACGTTCTTGTCCAACATCCTGAGACATGTGGCGGCTGTACAAGGGACTCCTGTGCCAGCCAGAACCATTTGCAGACGCCTGGAAGGGGCGAATCTGCACTCCCGACGGTTTTTAGCCATTAACACCTGACCATCGATGGCGTCAATATCATTCGTGTCAGCCGTAAGCAACGTAGAAGGCTACGGACTGGCGACGTACTGTTCAACGACGAATTCCCCATCTGTATGGGAACGGACGACCACCATGTCAGAGTGTGGAGAAGGACCGCAAGTGAGCGCTACAATCCCAACCTCACTCGACAGCGGCACACGTCCCCAACTGCAGGCGTGATGGTCTGGTGAGCCATTGCGTATGACAGCCGGACTTCATTCGCAGTGATCCTAGCGAAGTTGACAGCCCAACGCTGCGTAGAGGAGATCCTGCGGCTCCGTGTGGTGCCTTTACTGGCGTGGCGGCCCGGAGCCATTTTTCAACAAGATAACGCCCCTTGGCACATGGCTCGGGTTTCCCAGGACTGTCTATGTCATGCTTAGATGCTTGAGTGGCCTGCCAGATCGCCTGATCTCTGGCCCATCGAGCCGGTGTGAGACCAGATGGGACGACAGCTTTCTCCATGTCCCAGTGTTCGTGATTTGGAGCGTCAGTTGCAAGAAGTGTGGGCCAATCAGTCCCAGGAAAACATACGGCGTCTCTTTGATTCCATTCCGGACTGTATCACCGCACGTATCCGAGCACGAGCCAGTCCGAAGCGGTACTAAAGCTCACCGAAATGTGTACCGTATGTCCGCGGGTAATCGTCCAGCTGCTGTGATATTGTAATCACTTCTGACCTTGGTATGCACCATGCACCTACTAAAATCTCCCGACGCCTCCTTGTTGGTGCGCGGATATTTATGACAATGAGTGTATATTGATGGGCATCGTGAAGAATCTGCCTCTAGGCCACAAGGAACCAACCTGGTGTGCTAAAACAGTACTGTCTCCACAGAAGGCATTGCTCATAACATACAGATGTGTTTGTACTTTAGGGTACGTTTATGCTGCAGCCTCGCTGCTGACACATCGCCGAGATGTGCACATGGATGCCTGGCGATGATGAAACAAACCCATACATCTTTACAGGCTCATTTATCTCGGAGCAGCGATGCTATCTGCGCTGCTCGCTGAGGTCATCGTCACAGCGATGATATCAAACTCGTTTGTTTTTCGAGCCTCGACCATCGCCAGGCATCCTTAAACTTACGCTGCGATTGGTTCCTTCAAGGCCACTCTTCCCGTCCATTGACCCACTTTCCCAAATAAGTGTAAAATACTCACTCATTCCTCTTGTATCTTTAAAAACCGTGTTGTGTTAAGAAGCAAGTTTTTTATTCTTGAGTGTTTGATAGAACTGGTGAAAGTAACCGTAGTAAGGGCGTTCTTGATTCAAAGGATGCACTCTCTTCTTTCCCCTTGTCAAAAACCACATCTTTGTCAAAACTGAATCGCTATCACCCTCATCGGATGACATAAGAGAGAGCATCGTTTCATTTCAGACGACACAAGACTAGTATTAATTATAATAATAACCTTTTAAAAAGAGTCGAGTATAATAATAAAAGCGGTGTGAACAGCTGCAGGGTAAATGCTCCATGGCGAGCATCACAGCTACATGCAAGCAGCGAGGTGCCTGGGCGAGTATCTATGTGCCAGCAGCGAGGCTGCAGCATAAACATACCCATTGACCATGAATCGAATGAAAGGGAAACTTCTATTCATGAAGGCTTGAAAACCCCTCGGAAACAATAAGTGACTGGTATAACCAGAGCACATTTGGAAACAGGGGGCCCGGGAGCTTGACAGTATTTTGGGCCGCAGTATTAGTTGAACATCTAGGATTTCACTATGGGCTGATGAATAAATACACCCAGGGAAAAAAAACACAAATTCAGATTAGATCATATGTAAAGGATTTTAGGAAGGGAGTGTCTGACCCCAGGTCTTAAACAACCCTTAGAAATAGGAAGCTAGGAGATTTGGGCTAGAGTGCCCGATAGGAAAGTGACACGGAAGCGAGGTAGAAGACGCCATTATTTATTACCGGGGGCCAGTACCCGGGGTCCGACGGCTTAACGTGCTCATACAATGCTATAGTAGATCAGATCATATGTAGAGGATTTTAGGAAGGGAGTGTCTGACCCCAGGTACTAAACAACCCTTAGAAATACGAAGCTAGGAGATTTGGGCTAGAGTGCCCGATAGGAAAGTGACACGGAAGCGAGGTAGAAGACGCCCTTATTTACTACCAGGGGGCCAGTACCCGGGGTCCGACGGCTTAACGTGCTCATACAATGCTATAGTAGATCAGATCAGATCATATGTAGAGGATTTTAGGAAGGGAGTGTCTGACCCCAGGTACTAAACAACCCTTAGAAATAGGAAGCTAGGAGATTTGGGCTAGAGTGCCCGATAGGAAAGTGACACGGAAGCGAGGTAGAAGACGCCCGTATTTACTACCAGGGGGCCAGTACCCGGGGTCCGACGGCTTAACGTGCTCATACAATGCTATAGTAGATCAGATAAGATCATATGTAGAGGATTTTAGGAAGGGAGTGTCTGACCCCAGGTACTAAACAACCCTTAGAAATAGGAAGCTAGGAGATTTGGGCTAGAGTGCCCGATAGGAAAGCGACACGGATGCGAGGTAGAAGACGCCCTTATTTACTACCGGGGGCCAGTACCCGGGGTCCGACGGCTTAACGTGCTCATACAATGCTATAGTAGATCAGATCAGATCATATGTAGAGGATTTTAGGAAGGGTGTGTCTGACCCCAGGTCTTAAACAACCCTTAGAAATAGGAAGCTAGGAGATTTGGGCTAGAGTGCCCGATAGGAAAGTGTCACGGAAGCGAGGTAGAAGACGCCCTTATTTACTACCGGGGGCCAGTACCCGGGGTCCGACGGCTTAACGTGCTCATACAATGCTATAGTAGATCAGATCAGATCATATGTAGAGGATTTTAGGAAGGGAGTGTCTGACCCTAGGTCTTAAACAACCCTTAGAAATAGGAAGCTAGGAGATTTGGGCTAGAGTGCTCGATAGGAAAGTGTCACGGAAGCGAGGTAGAACACGCCCTTATTTACTACCGGGGGGCCAGCCAATACCCGGGGTCCGACGGCTTAACGTGCTCATACAATGCTATAGTAGATCAGATCAGATCATATGTAGAGGATTTTAGGAAGGGAGTGTCTGACCCCAGGTCTTAAACAACCCTTAGAAATAGGAAGCTAGGAGATTTGGGCTAGAGTGCCCGATAGGAAAGTGACACGGAAGCGAGGTAGAAGACGCCCTTATTTACTACCGGGGGCCAGTACCCGGGGTCCGACCGCTTAACGTGCTCATACAATGCTATAGTAGATCAGATCAGATCATATGTAGAGGATTTTAGGAAGGGAGTGTCTGACCCCAGGTCTTAAACAACCCTTAGAAATAGGAAGCTAGGAGATTTGGGCTAGAGTGCCCGATAGGAAAGTGACACGGAAGCGAGGTAGAAGACGCCCTTATTTACTACTGGGGGGCCAGTACCCGGGGTCCGACGGCTTAACGTGCTCATACAATGCTATAGTAGATCAGATCAGATCATATGTAGAGGATTTTAGGAAGGGAGTGTCTGACCCCAGGTCTTAAACAACCCTTAGAAATAGGAAGCTAGGAGATTTGGGCTAGAGTGCCCGATAGGAAAGTGACACGGAAGCGAGGTAGAAGACGCCCTTATTTACTACCGGGGGGCCAGTACCCGGGGTCCGACCGCTTAACGTGCTCATACAATGCTATAGAAGATCAGATCAGATCATATGTAGAGGATTTTAGGAAGGGAGTGTCTGACCCCAGGTCTTAAACAACCCTTAGAAATAGGAAGCTAGGAGATTTGGGCTAGAGTGCCCGATAGGAAAGTGACACGGAAGCGAGGTAGAAGACGCCCTTATTTACTACCGGGGGCCAGTACCCGGGGTCCGACGGCTTAACGTGCTCATACAATGCTATAGTAGATCAGATCAGATCATATGTAGAGGATTTTAGGAAGGGAGTGTCTGACCCCAGGTCTTAAACAATCCTTAGAAATAGGAAGCTAGGAGATTTGGGCTAGAGTGCTCGATAGGAAAGTGACACGGAAGCGAGGTAGAAGACGCCCTTATTTACTACCGGGGGCCAGTACCCGGGGTCCGACGGCTTAACGTGCTCATACAATGCTATAGTAGATCAGATCAGATCATATGTAGAGGATTTTAGGAAGGGAGTGTCTGACCCCAGGTCTTAAACAACCCTTAGAAATAGGAAGCTAGGAGATTTGGGCTAGAGTGCCCGATAGGAAAGTGACACGGAAGCGAGGTAGAAGACGCCCTTATTTACTACCGGGGGCCAGTACGGGGTCCGACCGCTTAACGTGCTCATACAATGCTATAGTAGATCAGATCAGATCATATGTAGAGGATTTTAGGAAGGGAGTGTCGCCTAGGTCTTAAACAACCCTTAGAAATAGGAAGCTAGGAGATTTGGGCTAGAGTGCTCGATAGGAAAGTGTCACGGAAGCGAGGTAGAACACGCCCTTATTTACTACCGGGGGCCAGCCAATACCCGGGGTCCGACCGCTTAACGTGCTCATACAATGCTATAGTAGATCAGATCAGATCATATGTAGAGGATTTTAGGAAGGGAGTGTCTGACCCTAGGTCTTAAACAACCCTTAGAAATAGGAAGCTAGGAGATTTGGGCTAGAGTGCTCGATAGGAAAGTGTCACGGAAGCGAGGTAGAACACGCCCTTATTTACTACCGGGGGGCCAGCCAATACCCGGGGTCCGACGGCTTAACGTGCTCATACAATGCTATAGTAGATCAGATCAGATCATATGTAGAGGATTTTAGGAAGGGAGTGTCTGACCCCAGGTCTTAAACAACCTTAGAAATAGGAAGCTAGGAGATTTGGGCTAGAGTGCCCGATAGGAAAGTGACACGGAAGCGAGGTAGAAGACGCCCTTATTTACTACCGGGGGGCCAGTACCCGGGGTCCGACGGCTTAACGTGCTCATACAATGCTATAGTAGATCAGATCAGATCATATGTAGAGGATTTTAGGAAGGGAGTGTCTGACCCCAGGTCTTAAACAACCCTTAGAAATAGGAAGCTAGGAGATTTGGGCTAGAGTGCCCGATAGGAAAGTGACACGGAAGCGAGGTAGAAGACGCCCTTATTTACTACCGGGGGCCAGTACCCGGGGTCCGACCGGCTTAACGTGCTCATACAATGCTATAGTAGATCAGATCAGATCATATGTAGAGGATTTTAGGAAGGGAGTGTCTGACCCCAGGTCTTAAACAACCCTTAGAAATAGGAAGCTAGGAGATTTGGGCTAGAGTGCCCGATAGGAAAGTGACACGGAAGCGAGGTAGAAGACGCCCTTATTTACTACCGGGGGGCCAGTACCCGGGGTCCGACGGCTTAACGTGCTCATACAATGCTATAGTAGATCAGATCAGATCATATGTAGAGGATTTTAGGAAGGGAGTGTCTGACCCCAGGTCTTAAACAACCCTTAGAAATAGGAAGCTAGGAGATTTGGGCTAGAGTGCCCGATAGGAAAGTGACACGGAAGCGAGGTAGAAGACGCCCTTATTTACTACCGGGGGGCCAGTACCCGGGGTCCGACGGCTTAACGTGCTCATACAATGCTATAGTAGATCAGATCAGATCATATGTAGAGGATTTTAGGAAGGAGTGTCTGACCCCAGGTCTTAAACAACCCTTAGAAATAGGAAGCTAGGAGATTTGGGCTAGAGTGCCCGATAGGAAAGTGACACGGAAGCGAGGTAGAAGACGCCCTTATTTACTACCGGGGGGCCAGTACCCGGGGTCCGACCGCTTAACGTGCTCATACAATGCTATAGAAGATCAGATCAGATCATATGTAGAGGATTTTAGGAAGGGAGTGTCTGACCCCAGGTCTTAAACAATCCCTTAGAAATAGGAAGCTAGGAGATTTGGGCTAGAGTGCTCGATAGGAAAGTGACACGGAAGCGAGGTAGAAGACGCCCTTATTTACTACCGGGGGCCAGTACCCGGGGTCCGACGGCTTAACGTGCTCATACAATGCTATAGTAGATCAGATCAGATCATATGTAGAGGATTTTAGGAAGGGAGTGTCTGACCCCAGGTCTTAAACAACCCTTAGAAATAGGAAGCTAGGAGATTTGGGCTAGAGTGCTCGATAGGAAAGTGTCACGGAAGCGAGGTAGAAGACGCCCTTATTTACTACCGGGGGCCAGTACCCGGGGTCCGACGGCTTAACGTGCTCATACAATGCTATAGTAGATCAGATCAGATCATATGTAGAGGATTTTAGGAAGGGAGTGTCTGACCCCAGGTCTTAAACAACCCTTAGAAATAGGAAGCTAGGAGATTTGGGCTAGAGTGCTCGATAGGAAAGTGTCACGGAAGCGAGGTAGAAGACGCCCTTATTTACTACCGGGGGGCCAGTACCCGGGGTCCGACGGCTTAACGTGCTCATACAATGCTATAGTAGATCAGATCAGATCATATGTAGAGGATTTTAGGAAGGGAGTGTCTGACCCCAGGTCTTAAACAACCCTTAGAAATAGGAAGCTAGGAGATTTGGGCTAGAGTGCTCGATAGGAAAGTGACACGGAAGCGAGGTAGAAGACGCCCTTATTTACTACCGGGGGCCAGTACCCGGGGTCCGACGGCTTAACGTGCTCATACAATGCTATAGTAGATCAGATCAGATCATATGTAGAGGATTTTAGGAAGGGAGTGTCTGACCCCAGGTCTTAAACAACCCTTAGAAATAGGAAGCTAGGAGATTTGGGCTAGAGTGCTCGATAGGAAAGTGACACGGAAGCGAGGTAGAAGACGCCCTTATTTACTACCGGGGGGCCAGTACCCGGGGTCCGACGGCTTAACGTGCTCATACAATGCTATAGTAGATCAGATCAGATCATATGTAGAGGATTTTAGGAAGAGAGTGTCTGACCCCAGGTCTTAAACAACCCTTAGAAATAGGAAGCTAGGAGATTTGGGCTAGAGTGCCCGATAGGAAAGTGACACGGAAGCGAGGTAGAAGACGCCCTTATTTACTACCGGGGGGCCAGTACCCGGGGTCCGACGGCTTAACGTGCTCATACAATGCTATAGTAGATCAGATCAGATCATATGTAGAGGATTTTAGGAAGGGAGTGTCTGACCCCAGGTCTTAAACAACCCTTAGAAATAGGAAGCTAGGAGATTTGGGCTAGAGTGCCCGATAGGAAAGTGAAACGGAAGCGAGGTAGAAGACGCCCTTATTTACTACCGGGGGCCAGTACCCGGGGTCCGACGGCTTAACGTGCTCATACAATGCTATAGTAGATCAGATAAGATCATATGTAGAGGATTTTAGGAAGGGAGTGTCTGACCCCAGGTCTTAAACAACCCTTAGAAATAGGAAGCTAGGAGATTTGGGCTAGAGTGCCCGATAGTAAAGTCACAGGGAAGCGAGGTAGAAGACGCCCTTATTTACTACCGGGGGGCCAGTACCCGGGGTCCGACGGCTTAACGTGCTCATACAATGCTATAGTAGATCAGATCAGATCATATGTAGAGGATTTTAGGAAGGGAGTGTCTGACCCCAGGCCTTAAACAACCCTTAGAAATAGGAAGCTAGGAGATTTGGGCTAGAGTGCCCGATAGGAAAGTGACACGGAAGCGAGGTAGAAGACGCCCTTATTTACTACCGGGGGCCAGTACCCGGGGTCCGACGGCTTAACGTGCTCATACAATGCTATAGTAGATCAGATCAGATCATATGTAGAGGATTTTAGGAAGGAGTGTCTGACCCCAGGTCTTAAACAACCCTTAGAAATAGGAAGCTAGGAGATTTGGGCTAGAGTGCCCGATAGGAAAGTGACACGGAAGCGAGGTAGAAGACGCCCTTATTTACTACCGGGGGGCCAGTACCCGGGGTCCGACGGCTTAACGTGCTCATACAATGCTATAGTAGATCAGATCAGATCATATGTAGAGGATTTTAGGAAGGGAGTGTCTGACCCCAGGTCTTAAACAACCCTTAGAAATAGGAAGCTAGGAGATTTGGGCTAGAGTGCCCGATAGGAAAGTGAAACGGAAGCGAGGTAGAAGACGCCCTTATTTACTACCGGGGGCCAGTACCCGGGGTCCGACGGCTTAACGTGCTCATACAATGCTATAGTAGATCAGATCAGATCATATGTAGAGGATTTTAGGAAGGGAGTGTCTGACCCCAGGCCTTAAACAACCCTTAGAAATAGGAAGCTAGGAGATTTGGGCTAGAGTGCCCGATAGTAAAGTCACACGGAAGCGAGGTAGAAGACGCCCTTATTTACTACCGGGGGCCAGTACCCGGGGTCCGACGGCTTAACGTGCTCATACAATGCTATAGTAGATCAGATCAGATCATATGTAGAGGATTTTAGGAAGGGAGTGTCTGACCCCAGGCCTTAAACAACCCTTAGAAATAGGAAGCTAGGAGATTTGGGCTAGAGTGCCCGATAGGAAAGTGACACGGAAGCGAGGTAGAAGACGCCCTTATTTACTACCGGGGGCCAGTACCCGGGGTCCGACGGCTTAACGTGCTCATACAATGCTATAGTAGATCAGATCAGATCATATGTAGAGGATTTTAGGAAGGGAGTGTCTGACCCCAGGTCTTAAACAACCCTTAGAAATAGGAAGCTAGGAGATTTGGGCTAGAGTGCCCGATAGGAAAGTGACACGGAAGCGAGGTAGAAGACGCCCTTATTTACTACCGGGGGGCCAGTACCCGGGGTCCGACGGCTTAACGTGCTCATACAATGCTATAGTAGATCAGATCATATCATATGTAGAGGATTTTAGGAAGGGAGTGTCTGACCCCAGGCCTTAAACAACCCTTAGAAATAGGAAGCTAGGAGATTTGGGCTAGAGTGCCCGATAGGAAAGTGACACGGGAAGTGAGGTAGAAGACGCCCTTATTTACTACCGGGGGCCAGTACCCGGGGTCCGACGGCTTAACGTGCTCATACAATGCTATAGTAGATCAGATCAGATCATATGTAGAGGATTTTAGGAAGGGAGTGTCTGACCCCAGGTCTTAAACAACCCTTAGAAATAGGAAGCTAGGAGATTTGGGCTAGAGTGCCCGATAGGAAAGTGACACGGAAGCGAGGTAGAAGACGCCCTTATTTACTACCGGGGGGCCAGTACCCGGGGTCCGACGGCTTAACGTGCTCATACAATGCTATAGTAGATCAGATCAGATCATATGTAGAGGATTTTAGGAAGGGAGTGTCTGACCCCAGGTCTTAAACAACCCTTAGAAATAGGAAGCTAGGAGATTTGGGCTAGAGTGCTCGATAGGAAAGTGTCACGGAAGCGAGGTAGAAGACGCCCTTATTTACTACCGGGGGCCAGTACCCGGGGTCCGACGGCTTAACGTGCTCATACAATGCTATAGTAGATCAGATCAGATCATATGTAGAGGATTTTAGGAAGGGAGTGTCTGACCCCAGGTCTTAAACAACCCTTAGAAATAGGAAGCTAGGAGATTTGGGCTAGAGTGCCCGATAGGAAAGTGACACGGAAGCGAGGTAGAAGACGCCCTTATTTACTACCGGGGGCCAGTACCCGGGGTCCGACGGCTTAACGTGCTCATACAATGCTATAGTAGATCAGATCAGATCATATGTAGAGGATTTTAGGAAGGGAGTGTCTGACCCCAGGTCTTAAACAACCCTTAGAAATAGGAAGCTAGGCGATTTGGGCTAGAGTGCCCGATAGGAAAGTGACACGGAAGCGAGGTAGAAGACGCCCTTATTTACTACCGGGGGGCCAGTACCCGGGGTCCGACGGCTTAACGTGCTCATACAATGCTATAGTAGATCAGATCAGATCATATGTAGAGGATTTTAGGAAGAGAGTGTCTGACCCCAGGTCTTAAACAACCCTTAGAAATAGGAAGCTAGGAGATTTAGGCTAGAGTGCCCGATAGGAAAGTGACACGGAAGCGAGGTAGAAGACGCCCTTATTTACTACCGGGGGGCCAGTACCCGGGGTCCGACGGCTTAACGTGCTCATACAATGCTATAGTAGATCAGATCAGATCATATGTAGAGGATTTTAGGAAGGGAGTGTCTGACCCCAGGTCTTAAACAACCCTTAGAAATAGGAAGCTAGGAGATTTGGGCTAGAGTGCCCGATAGGAAAGTGAAACGGAAGCGAGGTAGAAGACGCCCTTATTTACTACCGGGGGCCAGTACCCGGGGTCCGACGGCTTAACGTGCTCATACAATGCTATAGTAGATCAGATAAGATCATATGTAGAGGATTTTAGGAAGGGAGTGTCTGACCCCAGGTCTTAAACAACCCTTAGAAATAGGAAGCTAGGAGATTTGGGCTAGAGTGCCCGATAGTAAAGTGACACGGAAGCGAGGTAGAAGACGCCCTTATTTACTACCGGGGGGCCAGTACCCGGGGTCCGACGGCTTAACGTGCTCATACAATGCTATAGTAGATCAGATCAGATGATATGTAGAGGATTTTAGGAAGGGAGTGTCTGACCCCAGGCCTTAAACAACCCTTAGAAATAGGAAGCTAGGAGATTTGGGCTAGAGTGCCCGATAGGAAAGTGACACGGAAGCGAGGTAGAAGACGCCCTTATTTACTACCGGGGGGCCAGTACCCGGGGTCCGACGGCTTAACGTGCTCATACAATGCTATAGTAGATCAGATCAGATCATATGTAGAGGATTTTAGGAAGGGAGTGTCTGACCCCAGGTCTTAAACAACCCTTAGAAATAGGAAGCTAGGAGATTTGGGCTAGAGTGCCCGATAGGAAAGTGACACGGAAGCGAGGTAGAAGACGCCCTTATTTACTACCGGGGGCCAGTACCCGGGGTCCGACGGCTTAACGTGCTCATACAATGCTATAGTAGATCAGATCAGATCATATGTAGAGGATTTTAGGAAGGGAGTGTCTGACCCCAGGTCTTAAACAACCCTTAGAAATAGGAAGCTAGGAGATTTGGGCTAGAGTGCCCGATAGGAAAGTGAAACGGAAGCGAGGTAGAAGACGCCCTTATTTACTACCGGGGGCCAGTACCCGGGGTCCGACGGCTTAACGTGCTCATACAATGCTATAGTAGATCAGATCAGATCATATGTAGAGGATTTTAGGAAGGGAGTGTCTGACCCCAGGCCTTAAACAACCCTTAGAAATAGGAAGCTAGGAGATTTGGGCTAGAGTGCCCGATAGTAAAGTCACAGGGAAGCGAGGTAGAAGACGCCCTTATTTACTACCGGGGGGCCAGTACCCGGGGTCCGACGGCTTAACGTGCTCATACAATGCTATAGTAGATCAGATCAGATGATATGTAGAGGATTTTAGGAAGGGAGTGTCTGACCCCAGGCCTTAAACAACCCTTAGAAATAGGAAGCTAGGAGATTTGGGCTAGAGTGCCCGATAGGAAAGTGAAACGGAAGCGAGGTAGAAGACGCCCTTATTTACTACCGGGGAGGCCAGTACCCGGGGTCCGACGGCTTAACGTGCTCATACAATGCTATAGTAGATCAGATCAGATGATATGTAGAGGATTTTAGGAAGGGAGTGTCTGACCCCAGGCCTTAAACAACCCTTAGAAATAGGAAGCTAGGAGATTTGGGCTAGAGTGCCCGATAGGAAAGTGACACGGAAGCGAGGTAGAAGACGCCCTTATTTACTACCGGGGGCCAGTACCCGGGGTCCGACGGCTTAACGTGCTCATACAATGCTATAGTAGATCAGATCAGATCATATGTAGAGGATTTTAGGAAGGGAGTGTCTGACCCCAGGTCTTAAACAACCCTTAGAAATAGGAAGCTAGGAGATTTGGGCTAGAGTGCCCGATAGGAAAGTGACACGGAAGCGAGGTAGAAGACGCCCTTATTTACTACCGGGGGGCCAGTACCCGGGGTCCGACGGCTTAACGTGCTCATACAATGCTATAGTAGATCAGATCAGATCATATGTAGAGGATTTTAGGAAGGGAGTGTCTGACCCCAGGTCTTAAACAACCCTTAGAAATAGGAAGCTAGGAGATTTGGGCTAGAGTGCCCGATAGGAAAGTGACAGGGAAGTGAGGTAGAAGACGCCCTTATTTACTACCGGGGGGCCAGTACCCGGGGTCCGACGGCTTAACGTGCTCATACAATGCTATAGTAGATCAGATCAGATGATATGTAGAGGATTTTAGGAAGGGAGTGTCTGACCCCAGGTCTTAAACAACCCTTAGAAATAGGAAGCTAGGAGATTTGGGCTAGAGTGCCCGATAGGAAAGTGACACGGAAGCGAGGTAGAAGACGCCCTTATTTACTACCGGGGGGCCAGTACCCGGGGTCCGACGGCTTAACGTGCTCATACAATGCTATAGTAGATCAGATCAGATCATATGTAGAGGATTTTAGGAAGGGAGTGTCTGACCCCAGGTCTTAAACAACCCTTAGAAATAGGAAGCTAGGAGATTTGGGCTAGAGTGCCCGATAGGAAAGTGACACGGAAGCGAGGTAGAAGACGCCCTTATTTACTACCGGGGGCCAGTACCCGGGGTCCGACGGCTTAACGTGCTCATACAATGCTATAGTAGATCAGATCAGATCATATGTAGAGGATTTTAGGAAGGGAGTGTCTGACCCCAGGTCTTAAACAACCCTTAGAAATAGGAAGCTAGGAGATTTGGGCTAGAGTGCCCGATAGGAAAGTGACACGGAAGCGAGGTAGAAGACGCCCTTATTTACTACCGGGGGCCAGTACCCGGGGTCCGACGGCTTAACGTGCTCATACAATGCTATAGTAGATCAGATCAGATCATATGTAGAGGATTTTAGGAAGGGAGTGTCTGACCCCAGGTCTTAAACAACCCTTAGAAATAGGAAGCTAGGAGATTTGGGCTAGAGTGCCCGATAGGAAAGTGAAACGGAAGCGAGGTAGAAGACGCCCTTATTTACTACCGGGGGCCAGTACCCGGGGTCCGACGGCTTAACGTGCTCATACAATGCTATAGTAGATCAGATCAGATGATATGTAGAGGATTTTAGGAAGGGAGTGTCTGACCCCAGGTCTTAAACAACCCTTAGAAATAGGAAGCTAGGAGATTTGGGCTAGAGTGCCCGATAGGAAAGTGACACGGAAGCGAGGTAGAAGACGCCCTTATTTACTACCGGGGGGCCAGTACCCGGGGTCCGACGGCTTAACGTGCTCATACAATGCTATAGTAGATCAGATCAGATCATATGTAGAGGATTTTAGGAAGGGAGTGTCTGACCCCAGGTCTTAAACAACCCTTAGAAATAGGAAGCTAGGAGATTTGGGCTAGAGTGCCCGATAGGAAAGTGAAACGGAAGCGAGGTAGAAGACGCCCTTATTTACTACCGGGGGGCCAGTACCCGGGGTCCGACGGCTTAACGTGCTCATACAATGCTATAGTAGATCAGATCAGATCATATGTAGAGGATTTTAGGAAGGGAGTGTCTGACCCCAGGTCTTAAACAACCCTTAGAAATAGGAAGCTAGGAGATTTGGGCTAGAGTGCCCGATAGTAAAGTCACAGGGAAGCGAGGTAGAAGACGCCCTTATTTACTACCGGGGGGCCAGTACCCGGGGTCCGACAGCTTAACGTGCTCATACAATGCTATAGTAGATCAGATCAGATCATATGTAGAGGATTTTAGGAAGGGAGTGTCTGACCCCAGGTCTTAAACAACCCTTAGAAATAGGAAGCTAGGAGATTTGGGCTAGAGTGCCCGATAGGAAAGTGAAACGGATGCGAGGTAGAAGACGCCCTTATTTACTACCGGGGGGCCAGTACCCGGGGTCCGACGGCTTAACGTGCTCATACAATGCTATAGTAGATCAGATCAGATCATATGTAGAGGATTTTAGGAAGGGAGTGTCTGACCCCAGGCCTTAAACAACCCTTAGAAATAGGAAGCTAGGAGATTTGGGCTAGAGTGCCCGATAGTAAAGTCACAGGGAAGCGAGGTAGAAGACGCCCTTATTTACTACCGGGGGGCCAGTACCCGGGGTCCGACGGCTTAACGTGCTCATACAATGCTATAGTAGATCAGATCAGATGATATGTAGAGGATTTTAGGAAGGGAGTGTCTGACCCCAGGTCTTAAACAACCCTTAGAAATAGGAAGCTAGGAGATTTGGGCTAGAGTGCCCGATAGGAAAGTGACACGGAAGCGAGGTAGAAGACGCCCTTATTTACTACCGGGGGGCCAGTACCCGGGGTCCGACGGCTTAACGTGCTCATACAATGCTATAGTAGATCAGATCAGATCATATGTAGAGGATTTTAGGAAGGGAGTGTCTGACCCCAGGTCTTAAACAACCCTTAGAAATAGGAAGCTAGGAGATTTGGGCTAGAGTGCCCGATAGGAAAGTGAAACGGAAGCGAGGTAGAAGACGCCCTTATTTACTACCGGGGAGCCAGTACCCGGGGTCCGACGGCTTAACGTGCTCATACAATGCTATAGTAGATCAGATCAGATCATATGTAGAGGATTTTAGGAAGGGAGTGTCTGACCCCAGGCCTTAAACAACCCTTAGAAATAGGAAGCTAGGAGATTTGGGCTAGAGTGCCCGATAGGAAAGTGACACGGAAGCGAGGTAGAAGACGCCCTTATTTACTACCGGGGAGCCAGTACCCGGGGTCCGACGGCTTAACGTGCTCATACAATGCTATAGTAGATCAGATCAGATCATATGTAGAGGATTTTAGGAAGGGAGTGTCTGACCCCAGGTCTTAAACAACCCTTAGAAATAGGAAGCTAGGAGATTTGGGCTAGAGTGCCCGATAGGAAAGTCACAGGGAAGCGAGGTAGAAGACGCCCTTATTTACTACCGGGGGCCAGTACCCGGGGTCCGACGGCTTAACGTGCTCATACAATGCTATAGTAGATCAGATCAGATGATATGTAGAGGATTTTAGGAAGGGAGTGTCTGACCCCAGGTCTTAAACAACCCTTAGAAATAGGAAGCTAGGAGATTTGGGCTAGAGTGCCCGATAGGAAAGTGACACGGAAGCGAGGTAGAAGACGCCCTTATTTACTACCGGGGGCCAGTACCCGGGGTCCGACGGCTTAACGTGCTCATACAATGCTATAGTAGATCAGATCAGATCATATGTAGAGGATTTTAGGAAGGGAGTGTCTGACCCCAGGTCTTAAACAACCCTTAGAAATAGGAAGCTAGGAGATTTGGGCTAGAGTGCCCGATAGGAAAGTGACACGGAAGCGAGGTAGAAGACGCCCTTATTTACTACCGGGGGGCCAGTACCCGGGGTCCGACGGCTTAACGTGCTCATACAATGCTATAGTAGATCAGATCAGATCATATGTAGAGGATTTTAGGAAGGGAGTGTCTGACCCCAGGTCTTAAACAACCCTTAGAAATAGGAAGCTAGGAGATTTGGGCTAGAGTGCCCGATAGGAAAGTGAAACGGAAGCGAGGTAGAAGACGCCCTTATTTACTACCGGGGGGCCAGTACCCGGGGTCCGACGGCTTAACGTGCTCATACAATGCTATAGTAGATCAGATCAGATGATATGTAGAGGATTTTAGGAAGGGAGTGTCTGACCCCAGGCCTTAAACAACCCTTAGAAATAAGAAGCTAGGAGATTTGGGCTAGAGTGCCCGATAGGAAAGTGACACGGAAGCGAGGTAGAAGACGCCCTTATTTACTACCGGGGGGCCAGTACCCGGGGTCCGACGGCTTAACGTGCTCATACAATGCTATAGTAGATCAGATCAGATCATATGTAGAGGATTTTAGGAAGGGAGTGTCTGACCCCAGGTCTTAAACAACCCTTAGAAATAGGAAGCTAGGAGATTTGGGCTAGAGTGCCCGATAGGAAAGTGACACGGAAGCGAGGTAGAAGACGCCCTTATTTACTACCGGGGGCCAGTACCCGGGGTCCGACGGCTTAACGTGCTCATACAATGCTATAGTAGATCAGATCAGATCATATGTAGAGGATTTTAGGAAGGGAGTGTCTGACCCCAGGTCTTAAACAACCCTTAGAAATAGGAAGCTAGGAGATTTGGGCTAGAGTGCCCGATAGGAAAGTGACACGGAAGCGAGGTAGAAGACGCCCTTATTTACTACCGGGGGGCCAGTACCCGGGGTCCGACGGCTTAACGTGCTCATACAATGCTATAGTAGATCAGATCAGATCATATGTAGAGGATTTTAGGAAGGGAGTGTCTGACCCCAGGCCTTAAACAACCCTTAGAAATAGGAAGCTAGGAGATTTGGGCTAGAGTGCCCGATAGGAAAGTCACACGGAAGCGAGGTAGAAGACGCCCTTATTTACTACCGGGGGCCAGTACCCGGGGTCCGACGGCTTAACGTGCTCATACAATGCTATAGTAGATCAGATCAGATGATATGTAGAGGATTTTAGGAAGGGAGTGTCTGACCCCAGGCCTTAAACAACCCTTAGAAATAGGAAGCTAGGAGATTTGGGCTAGAGTGCCCGATAGGAAAGTGACACGGAAGCGAGGTAGAAGACGCCCTTATTTACTACCGGGGGGCCAGTACCCGGGGTCCGACGGCTTAACGTGCTCATACAATGCTATAGTAGATCAGATCAGATGATATGTAGAGGATTTTAGGAAGGGAGTGTCTGACCCCAGGCCTTAAACAACCCTTAGAAATAGGAAGCTAGGAGATTTGGGCTAGAGTGCCCGATAGGAAAGTGACACGGAAGCGAGGTAGAAGACGCCCTTATTTACTACCGTGGGGCCAGTACCTGGGGTCCGACGGCTTAACGTGCTCATACAATGCTATAGTAGATCAGATCAGATCATATGTAGAGGATTTTAGGAAGGGAGTGTCTGACCCCAGGTCTTAAACAACCCTTAGAAATAGGAAGCTAGGAGATTTGGGCTAGAGTGCCCGATAGGAAAGTGACACGGAAGCGAGGTAGAAGACGCCCTTATTTACTACCGGGGGGCCAGTACCCGGGGTCCGACGGCTTAACGTGCTCATACAATGCTATAGTAGATCAGATCAGATGATATGTAGAGGATTTTAGGAAGGGAGTGTCTGACCCCAGGCCTTAAACAACCCTTAGAAATAGGAAGCTAGGAGATTTGGGCTAGAGTGCCCGATAGGAAAGTGACACGGAAGCGAGGTAGAAGACGCCCTTATTTACTACTGGGGGGCCAGTACCCGGGGTCCGACGGCTTAACGTGCTCGTACAATGCTATAGTAGATCAGATCAGATCATATGTAGAGGATTTTAGGAAGGGAGTGTCTGACCCCAGGTCTTAAACAACCCTTAGAAATAGGAAGCTAGGAGATTTGGGCTAGAGTGCCCGATAGGAAAGTGACACGGAAGCGAGGTAGAAGACGCCCTTATTTACTACCGGGGGGCCAGTACCCGGGGTCCGACGGCTTAACGTGCTCATACAATGCTATAGTAGATCAGATCAGATCATATGTAGAGGATTTTAGGAAGGGAGTGTCTGACCCCAGGTCTTAAACAACCCTTAGAAATAGGAAGCTAGGAGATTTGGGCTAGAGTGCCCGATAGGAAAGTGACACGGAAGCGAGGTAGAAAGGGAAGACGCCCTTGTTTATTACCAGGTGGCCAGTACCCGGGGTCCGACGGCTTACCGTGCCCATCGGACACACGGCGGGTATTTAGTAGTTCGAACGTTCGTACTTGCCCAGGATCGAACCTGAGGTTATCTCCATAGCAGTCAAGAACGCTGACCACTAGGCCACCAGCGGCCAAAAAAAAAATTATTAAGAGGAAACCCTAAAAATATCCCCGCCGTACTGAAGTGCGCACATCATGATTCATGGAATAATCAGTGGTAGCAGGAAAATACAAAAAATGCATGGTTGAAAAATGGATCCCACTTAAGTTCTGCTTTAATCCCCCCCCCCGGGTTGGGTTCATCTTATTGAAATTACATCGAAATAGTGGTTACGATCCAAATACGATGGTTGTACCAAAAGTAGGGTGTGCCAATAAGTTTACATCGTTTTTCGGTCGAAAAAGAAGGTAATAGTTTGTTATAGACAGATAACGATTATTTTATTCAAAATATTTACCTTCGCAACATACAACCTTCCCCCACTTTTCAGGCAATAAGTGGATTCCGCGATAGAAGAAGTCCGCTTGTTTGAAAGCAATCCAGTTTTCAAGCCAATTTTGGATCTCCTCATAAGAACGGAACCGCTCTCCAGAAAGGGCGCTCTTCAGGGATCGAAACAAATGGTAATCTGATGGTGCGCTTTCTGGTGAATACGGCGGGCGGGGTAACACATCCCAGCCAAGCGCTTCTACAGTTTCCTTGACCTGTATCGCGACATGAGGTCTGGCGTTGTCATGCTGGAGAACAACCTTTTCATGTCTTTTCGCATATTCCGGACGTTTCTCTCTCAATGCACGGCTCAAATCGATTAGTTGTTGTTGATAACGTTCAGCTTTGATGCTCTGGCGCGGTTGCGAAAGATCATAGCACACCACACCTTTCTGATCCCACCAGATACGCAGCATAACCTTACCGCCATGAATATTCCGCTTTGGCATTGATGGATCTCGTGTACCTGGACGCCTCCATGCTTTTGGCCGTTTCGGAGTATCGTAGTGAATCCATTTTTCGCCTCCCGTAATTGATCTTCTTGTGTGTCGATGCAAAAATGATCAAAAATGACAAGATAATTTTGCATCGTTATTCGATGCAAAAATGATCTTGTGTGTCTTTGCAGGAGCAATTCACATATGGTTATGCGGACCATATAAATTTTTTTCTCTGATATCATGGAATAATTGCTGTTGTGCATTAACGATATTCTTAAAACGATCGTCTATATCAATATGATGTGCCTCATTGTATTTTGTTGCAGGTGGGATGGGCGATGTTCCGCGCTTGTGAAGTACATGACGTAAACATACATACATATCATCGATACTCAATCGACGTGCATATCATCGATACTCAACCGACGTGCAATCAATAACTAAGAAAGAAATGCGCACATCTGAATTTCTTTTCCAAAATTCATACATCGAGAAAACATGTGGTACAAGCCGTTCGGCAGACGGACGAAAACGAGATATACAAATGTATTCCTTTCTCCCGAAAAGGGAAGGAAGTATCACTCTTTTGAACAACGACGATTGTGTGCGGAATCATCCCTCAAGGAGAAATGCGTTGCAAACTAAACTCGGACATGAAAAATTGTACAAAGGACGGCGGAAAGAGGGAGTAGAAATGCGTAGAAGCACGCACCCATCGAAGTTAAAAGAAAAAAGTATTCTAAATTCTTACCCAATTTTTCACATACAATATTCGTGGGTGAAATAAACACAGCACGCACCGAATACATTAAACTAACTTGCTTTCCGTACGAGAAACGTTTCATACCTCAACGGTGTTGAGTGTCATATCAATTGCAGGGTTTTTTTTTTCCAAACTTCAAACATCACTCACTACACGTGGTGCTGTGCTTACTTTAAAAAATGCAATGCAGAATCTCGCAGCGTAGAAACGGAAATTTTACTTTAAAAGTGCAATGTAGAATCTCAATGCGTAGAAACGGAAATTTAACATTAAAAAATGCAACGTAGAAAATCTCAATGCGTAAAAACGGAAATTTTACTTAAAAAGTGTAATGTAGAATCTCGCAGCGTAGAAACGGAAATTTTACTTTAAAAAATGGTGGCGCAGTGGTCTAAGCGATGGCTTATGATCATTCGTCCGAAAGGGGTCCGGGTTCGAATCCCGGTGAGGCATGGATGTTGTGTTTGTCTTACGGCACTGGCTCTCTCCCTTCCCTGGAACCAGTGACCCTAAATTAGGGACGGGCGACTGCTTATAGTCCATTGAGTTGCTCACGGTGGTCGTTAGACCTCCAATCCAAAAAAAAAAAAAGAGGGGGGCCCGGGTTCGAATTCCGGTGAGGCATAGATGTGTTTTTCTTACGGCACTGGCTCTCTCCCTTCCCTGGAACCAGTGACCCTAAATTAGGGACGGGCGACTGCTTATAGTCCATTGAGTTGCTCACGGTGGTCGTTAAACCTCCAATCCAAAAAAAAAAAAAAAAAAAAAAAGGGGGGCCCGGGTTCGAATTCCGGTGAGGCATAGATGTGTTTTTCTTACGGCACTGGCTCTCTCCCTTCCCTGGAACCAGTGACCCTAAATTAGGGACGGGCGACTGCTTACAGTCCATTGAGTTGCTCACGGTGGTCGTTAAATCTCCAATACAAAAAAAAGGGAAGGGGGGGCCGGGTTCGAATCCTGTGAGGCATAGATGTTGTGCTTTTCTTACGACACTGGCCCTTCCCTGGAACCAGTGACCCTAAATTAGGAACGGGCGACTGCTTATAGCCCATTGAGTTGTTCACGGTGTCCGTTATACCTCCAATTAAAAAAATGCGATGTAGAAAATCTCAATGCGTAAAAACGGAAATTTTACATTAAAAAGTGTAATGTAGAATCTCGCAGCGTAGAAACGGAAATTTTACTTTAAAAGTGCAATGTAGAATCTCAATGCGTAGAAACGGAAATTTAACATTAAAAAATGCAACGTAGAAAATCTCAATGCGTAAAAACGGAAATTTTACTTAAAAAGTGTAATGTAGAATCTCGCAGCGTAGAAACGGAAATTTTACATTTAAAAGTGCAATGTAGAATCTCAATGCGTAGAAACGGAAATTTTACTTTAAAATTTAACATTAAAAAATGCAACGTAGAAAATCTCAATGCGTAAAAACGGAAATTTTACTTTAAAATTTAACATTAAAAAATTCAACGTAGAATCTCGCAGCGTAGAAACGGAAATTTTACTTTAAAAAATGGTGGCGCAGTGGTCTAAGCGATGGCTTATGATCATTAGTCCGAAAGGGGTCCGGGTTCGAATCCCGGTGAGGCATGGATGTTGTGTTTGTCTTACGGCACTGGCTCTCTCCCTTCCCTGGAACCAGTGACCCTAAATTAGGGACGGGCGACTGCTTATAGTCCATTGAGTTGCTCACGGTGGTCGTTAGACCTCCAATCCAAAAAAAAAAAAGGGGGGCCCGGGTTCGAATTCCGGTGAGGCATAGATGTGTTTTTCTTACGGCACTGGCTCTCTCCCTTCCCTGGAACCAGTGACCCTAAATTAGGGACGGGCGACTGCTTATAGTCCATTGAGTTGCTCACGGTGGTCGTTAAACCTCCAATCCAAAAAAAAAAAAAAAAAAAAAAGGGGGGCCCGGGTTCGAATTCCGGTGAGGCATAGATGTGTTTTTCTTACGGCACTGGCTCTCTCCCTTACCTGGAACCAGTGACCCTAAATTAGGGACGGGCGACTGCTTACAGTCCATTGAGTTGCTCACGGTGGTCGTTAAATCTCCAATACAAAAAAAGGGAAGGGGGGCCGGGTTCGAATCCTGTGAGGCATAGATGTTGTGCTTTTCTTACGACACTGGCCCTTCCCTGGAACCAGTGACCCTAAATTAGGAACGGGCGACTGCTTATAGCCCATTGAGTTGTTCACGGTGTCCGTTATACCTCCAATTAAAAAAATGCGATGTAGAATCTTAAAGCGTAGAAACCGAAATTTAACATTAAAAAATGCAACGTAAAATCTTAATGCATAGAAATGGAAATTTTACTTTAAAAATTCAGTGTAGAATCTCGAAGCGTGGAAAGGGAAATTTTACTTAAAAATGCAATGTAGAATCTCAAAGCGTAGAAACGGAAATTTTACTTAAAAAATTTAATGTAGAATCTCGAAACGTAGAAACGGAAATTTAACATTTAAAAATGCAACGTAGAATCTTAATGCATAGAAACGGAAATTTTACTTTAAAATTTAACATTAAAAAATTCAACGTAGAATCTTAATGCATAGAAATGGAAATTTTACTTTAAAATTTAACATTAAAAAATTCAACGTAGAATCTTAATGCATAGAAATGGAAATTTTACTTTAAAAAATTCAGTGTAGAATCTCGAAGCGTGGAAAGGGAAATTTTACTTAAAAATGCAATGCAGAATTTCAAAGCGTAGAAACGGAAATTTTACTTTTAAAATGCAATGTTGAACACCAAAGTGTTGAAAGAGAAATTTTACTTTAAAAACTGCAATGTAGAATCTCGAAGCGTAAAAAAGGAAATTTAACATTAAAAATGCGGCACAGAAAATTTTAATGCATAGAAACGGAAATTTTACTCAAAAAATTTAATGTAGAATCTCGAAACGTAGAAACGGAAATTTAACATTAAAAAATGCAATGTAGAATCTTAATGCATAGAAATGGAAATTTTACTTTAAAAAATTCAGTGTAAATCTCGAAGCGTTGAAAAGGAAATTTAACACTAAAAATGCAACACAGAAAATTTTAATGCATAGAAACGGAAATTTTACTTTAAAAATTTAATGTAGAATCTCGAAACGTAGAAACGGAAAATTTAACATTAAAAAATGCAACGTAGAATCTTAATGCATAGAAACGGAAATTTTACTTTAAAATTTAACATAAAAAAATGCAACGTAAAATCTTAATGCATAGAAATGGAAATTTTACTTTAAAAAATTCAGTGTAGAATCTCGAAGCGTGGAAAGGGAAATTTTACTTAAAAATGCAATGCAGAATCTCAAAGCGTAGAAACGGAAATTTTACTTTTAAAATGTAATGTTGAACACCCAAGTGTTGAAAGAGAAATTTTACTTTAAAAACTGCAATGTAGAATCTCAAAGCGTAGAAACGGAAATTTTACTTAAAAAATTTAATGTAGAATCTCGAAACGTAGAAACGGAAAATTTAACATTAAAAAATGCAACGTAGAATCTTAATGCATAGAAACGGAAATTTTACTTTAAAATTTAACATAAAAAAATGCAACGTAAAATCTTAATGCATAGAAATGGAAATTTTACTTTAAAAAATTCAGTGTAGAATCTCGAAGCGTGGAAAGGGAAATTTTACTTAAAAATGCAATGCAGAATCTCAAAGCGTAGAAACGGAAATTTTACTTTTAAAAATGTAATGTTGAACACCCAAGTGTTGAAAGAGAAATTTTACTTTAAAAACTGCAATGTAGAATCTCGAAGCGTAAAAAAGGAAATTTAACATTAAAAATGCGGCACAGAAGAATTTTAATGCATAGAAACGGAAATTTTACTCAAAAAATTTAATGTAGAATCTCGAAACGTAGAAACGGAAATTTAACATTAAAAAATGCAATGTAGAATCTTAATGCATAGAAACGGAAATTTTACTTTAAAATTTAACATAAAAAAATGCAACGTAAAATCTTAATGCATAGAAACGGAAATTTTACTTTAAAAATTTAATGTAGAATCTCGAAACGTAGAAACGGAAATTTAACATTAAAAAATGCAATGTACAATCTTAATGCATAGAAATGGAAATTTTACTTTAAAAAATTCAGTGTAGAATCTCGAAGCGTGGAAAGGGAAATTTTACTTAAAAATGCAATGTAGAATCTCAAAGCGTAGAAACGGAAATTTTACTTAAAAAATTTAATGTAGAATCTCGAAACGTAGAAACGGAAATTTAACATTAAAAAATGCAATGTAGAATCTTAATGCATAGAAATGGAAATTTTACTTTAAAAAATTCAGTGTAGAATCTCGAAGCGTGGAAAGGGAAATTTTACTTAAAAATGCAATGTAGAATCTCAAAGCGTAGAAACGGAAATTTTACTTAAAAAAATTTAATGTAGAATCTCGAAACGTAGAAACGGAAATTTAACATTAAAAAATGCAACGTAGAATCTTAATGCATAGAAATGGAAATTTTACTTTAAAAAATTCAGTGTAGAATCTTGAAGCGTGGAAAGGGAAATTTTACTTAAAAATGCAATTTAGAATCTCAAAGCGTAGAAACGGAAATTTTACTTTTAAAATGCAATGTTGAACACCAAAGTGTTGAAAGAGAAATTTTACTTTAAAAACTGCAATGTAGAATCTCGAAGCGTAGAAAAAGAAATTCAACATTAAAAATGCAGCACAGAAAATTTTAATGCATAGAAACGGAAATTTTACTTAAAAAATTTAATGTAGAATCTCGAAGCGTAGAAACGGAAATTTAACATTAAAAAATGCAACGTAGAAACTCAATGCGTAGAAATGGAAATTTTACTTTAAAAAATTCAGTGTAGAATCTCGAAGCGTGGAAAGGGAAATTTTACTTAAAAATGCAATGTAGAACCTGAAAGTGTAGAAACGGAAATGCAACATAGAATCTCAAAACGTAGAAACGGAAATGCAACATAGAATCTCAAAACGTAGAAACGGAAATGCAACATAGAATCTCAAAACGTAGAAACGGAAATGCAACATAGAATCTCAAAACGTAGAAACGGAAATGCAACATAGAATCTCAAAACGTAGAAACGGAAATGTTACTCTAAAAATGCAATGCTGAACATCAAAGCGTTGAAAAGCAGGGATGTAGAAGGGGCTTTAGCGGCGCTAAGGCACTATTTTTTTAGGCTTAGCGGGGCTAAGCCACTTTTGGTGTTCAGATTGTAAGAGAAGCTTTGGTAAGGATTTTTTGTAAATGACTGTGTGTACGAAAATATGTAAATCTGTGTTCTGTGTGAAAACATAATGCTATCTTAACTGAATGTTTATACTACAGAGATGTCCGTCTCGGTGCTAAAGTGGTCTGAGGCGCTGGCCTCTGACTGTTGGTTCTGACCGGGCCTTTGCTTGAGTCCATGAAGAGGTATGGTAGATGCTCTTGGCCAAAGTGCTAGATCTGTCAGCTACCCGACACTAGGTGCGAAAAATTAGGGACAGGCGATTGCTTATTGCCCCCATGGCGATAAAGAAAGGAACAAACAAAAAACCCTGTATGGATGAAACAAACGATACAGTCTGATTACGCAGTCGGAGTTTCACGGAACCTAATGGTTCGGGAGCACAAAGTCATTGCGAACTCTTTTTTTCTGGATGACAGTTAAAAGAAAGTCATAGCTGGTGGATACTCCGTAGGGTTAAGATTGCACTGCCTCCAGAGAAAACAACGTTAGTGAAGGGCATTTCTATTAAATTGCTCCATATCGGCTGTAATAAAAGTTATCCACTGAGCTCACTTACTGCTTCTTTATGGGCAACACAAAAGGAATATCGTGCTCACACTGAATTGATGTAACTATGTCAGTTGCATTTGTTCAATGTGATTAGTATGCATTCATTATTCACAATAAATATTGGAAATCGTGCAGAACGACAGTGGTCTTTAAATAAAAATTTAGTATTCTTAGCATATGACTACTACGTAACATTCATTCTTTTATTTAAAATTGCTCAATTTTAATATAAATTGATAAAAGGCATTAGTAATAAAAATTACTAAATAAATCAATTAAATCAGATTTTTTCATAGGGCTTTTGAAAATTTTTTTAAAGGTGTTCTTTCGGGGTTGAGGTATCTCAATCAGTTCTGCGCTAAGTCACTTTTCAATTCAGAACTACATCACTGTAGAAAGGGAAATTACTTAAACCATGCAATGTGGAATCGCGAAGCGTAAAATGGGAAATTTCACTTTACAAAATGAAATGAGGAAATAATTTAGCCTAGAATGTTTGAGAATTCTAGAACAAACATTCTAGGGTAAATTAATTTCAAAACAAGGACGCAGATCTTTAAATTTAAACCTTCCTTTTGATTTTTGAGAAGAGACAAACGTGAGCAAACTGTTGTTGGAAGAGGATTTTGAACCAAGAAAATCACCAAAAGGTTTGGAAGGCATTTCGGTGATTTTCTTGGTTCAAAATCAATGAGCTCGAAGTCTTAGCGAGGATCCACTTACGGCTCGTCATTTTCCTTCTCCTGTTCCACAAACTGCAGCAAAAGGAACTAGAACTCAACGACAGTGCCACGTGTGCAAGCATACAAAAAGATGGAACGAAAAGAGACAGAGCACAAGATTTACGTGCAATGACAGTGTTGTTGAGCTGTGTGTTCACCCTTGCTTTGAGGAATACCACACTCTGTTGCACTTCTAATCAAATTATAATCAAATAATTTCAGACTGCAAACTGCTATCTCAGGTAAATATGCAACTTCAACGTATTTTCAAGTTATAATATTTCAGTACTTAGTGCGATCAAAAAGTTCCGGGACTAAGTACGTAGAGCGTCAACAGATGGTAGTACGCGGATGCGCGAACAGCAGTCGAGGGCAGTGATCTTCATGACTCATTGTGCCATTCTGTGAACATCGGGAGCTGTGCGACACGATATTTGGTGACCACGCGCAGAACACAGCTGCGATTTTGGTATGGACTGTAAACGAGAGCAGCGAGCGAACATCAAATCCTGCGTCAAACTCGGCAAATGGGGAACGGAGACTCATGAAATGAGTCGTGCGAGGTGTTTTGAGTGGCACTCGAGCTTCAAGAGCGGCAGAATGGCACTGGAAGACGACGAGAGGTCAGGACGACCGTCCACGAGCAAAACCCCCGAAAACGTAGGTATGCGTGGAGTTGTGCACCGTGAATTCGGCCCCCAGGTACAGACCGTCACCGCCCTTTTTTTACTGCGATGTTCTGCGGTGTCTTAGGGAGGACATTCGCCGCAAACGACCTCAAATGCGGCGCAGGGGCGTCATCATCACGACAATGCAGCAGCTCCATCACGACAATGCAGCAGCTCCATCACGACAATGCAGCAGCTCCATCACGACAATGCAGCAGCTCACAGAGCGTTAACAACATGCCAATTTTGTAGCCGCAACAGCATGACTATCCTTCTTCACCCGCCTTACTCGCCGGATTTGGCGCCCTGCGACTTCTTTCTGTTCCCAAAGATGAAGCTGAAGCTCAAGGGTCGCGGTTTTGAAACAGTGGACGAGATCCAGCGCGAATCACAGATGGTGCTACACGATTCGAGAACAGGACTTCCAGGGAGCATTCCAACAGTGGCAAAAACACTGGCAGCGCGGTGCATCGCTGCCCAAGGAGACTACTTTGAGGGAGATCATAGCCAGACTTAAGTAACGTAAGTACTTTGTTGTAGTGTTGGGCATAATCGATTGAATTCAAGAATCGAAAGGTTACAATCGAGAGATCTGTCAAATCGAGATATTCATTCGAAATAATCATTCGAACGATTTTTAGTTTTAGAATTCACCGGTAGGTGGCGTAATACGCTCAGGGCCGCCTTCTGCGTTTGACAAATCGAGATATTCATTCGAAATAACCACTCGAATGATTTGTAATTAGTGCTAAACGCTCAGCTTTCTTTCGCTGGACGGAATGACAATAAAGACGCCTGGATTTTTTCGAATAGCATAACCTAGCTTAAGAAGTTATAAGGAACACAAGTGAATCTCCCTGCGAGAGATAATTCGATCACGTGAAAAGCGAGTACTTCCGAACCTCTCGTATCTCGTTACCTCTCGAGATGTTTTCGGGTAGACGAGCGATTTTGCTCGGAACCCATGTTCTCGAGAAGAGACGAGCGATTTCGCCTTTCGAATGCACTCGTTTGAACGATACAGCTTGTGAGCAATCGAGAGGTTTTTTTCATTCGAATGAATTTGGCGTAATCGAATGTTTCGAGATATTTTCATAATCGAATGAATCGATTATTTCGTCTCGATTATGCCCATCACTACTTTGTTGTATATCGACCTAGTCTCGGAACGTTTTGATCGGACCTCGTATTATATCATTTTCTTGTCCTGCTTTTGTGCTTTTTTTAAATTAATTGCAAAATGTGCCAAACACAAAAAAAAAAAAAAAAAAAAACTCCTCAGAGGGTTAAAGGTTTAACATGAATGCTTAAAGCCAGTTTCATCCACACAATCACCACAGTCCCATGCCATTGTTTATTTAGTGCTAACACGCTATCTCTGTAACGTGCTGCTACAATTACTTTGTCGTTCTCTTCTTTTGTGTTCTGCTCACCAGCGCACGCTACAAAAAAACTTCCTCGTGTCACTAAATGTTGGTCTCACTTTTGTGAGACCACCTGTAGACCGAGTACGTGAAAGGAACACCTTGGACAAACAACACCGCTGTTACGCCAGGGGGTTTTCTGAAAGGATTTTTTTTTCTGTTCTTCTTCCAAAACCTCTTTAATGTTCGCTGGAACATTTCAGTAATTGTTATGCCATTAGCAAAGACATTTTTTCCCCGGCGGGGAAAAAAGTTATCCACTCAAAACAACAAAGACTAGTGACACAGCAACTTGCTGAAACACAAAGACAAGTAAGAGACAACTTCACTGCTTTGTTCACACACACACATACACATACTCCCCTCTTCCTCCCCCGAAAAAAAAATCATTCTTTTACATCCCCTATCTCCTCACTTGCATCCGAAGACAAACAGCATAGATTTTATTGAATCCAAACATTCACTAAACCTTCAAAGGAACATAAATCCAAGAAATTTCTCCAGTGTAATGAGCAGGTATTTACACTGGTCTCAAACCTACTTTCTAAACGTTTCAAAACATTTTTAATCAGCAGAATTCTCAACAAGACAGATGACACCAGGGAATTGGGGGAAAGGAGCATACATAATAGAGGGTTATCTGTTTGGGTATGGATAATTTTCAAATGTTGTGGTATGGCTTGTAAGAGATATAATAAGTCAATACTAAATTGCCTTCGTGTCAAACAGAACCCAGGGTCTTCTAGTTACGCGCCGGACATGCTACCAATGCACCACAGCGGCCTTGAATTCGCCAGACTCATGTGTGATTAACTGCCAAACTACACGGCAGGTTGATTTACTGAGCCCCGCACAATGCTGAGGATTCACCAAAGATGGAAAGCAGCAACTGAACAAATAACTATGAGGCGAATGGATAATTAATTCAAACACTGGACATGGTTTTTTTTTTTTTTTTTTTTTTTTTTGATTGGAGGTTTAACGACCACTATGAGCAACTCAAAGGGCTATAAGCAGTCGCCCGTCCCTAATTTAGGGTCACTGACTCCAGGGAAGAGAGAGCCAGTGCAGTAAGACAGACAACATCCATGCCTCACCGGGATTCGAACCCGGACCCCTTTTAGACGAATAATCAGAGGCCATCGCTTAGACCACTGCGCAACCGGGGCGGCCTGGACGTGGATCAGGAATATCAAACAGAAACCATCGCTCTTTTCAGTGTTTGAATTAATTATCCATTCGCCTCATAGTTATTTGCTCAGTTGCTGCTTGCTTTCCATCTTTAACGAATCCCCAGCATTGTGCGGTGCTCCATGAAGAAACCTGCCATGTAGTTTGGCAATTAGTCACACGTGAGTCTGGCAAATTCGAGGCCGCTGTGGTGCAGTGGTAGCATGTCCGGCGCGTAACTGGAAGACCCTGGGTTCGATTCCTGTGGCGGCCGATGAGAATTTTCCCGAGGCTCACTTATTAACGTGGAAAGAGCGATGATTTCTGTTTGATGTTCCTGATCCACGTCCAGTGTTTGAATTAATTACCTTTATGGATGGGTGTATGTCCAGCTCTCTAAATGGCCCCCTTTGCCGACTCGGCATAGTTTCTACCTGGTGCTCAATTCTTGCCACGTGTTTTCTAACATCTGCAAAACGGATACCACTTTTTTCGATCGACGGCTACTCACAGACGAAACTATATTTTATGTGAGTGGCAGAGTGAATAACCACAACACTATTTTTCGGGGACGACAGAATCTCTATGTTTTCTACGAAGTGGAAAGAATGAAAACTAATAAATACATGTTATGATAAAGAAGGAACGAAAATGGCTAGCAAATCTACATGACCTCATTTGCGGACTTAAATATAAAGAAAGAATGAATAAATTATGATAAAAATCTACATGACCCCATTTGCGGACTTAAAAATAAAGAAAGAATGAATAAATTATGATAAAAATCTACATGACTCCATTTTGCGGACTTAAAAATAAAGAAAGAATGAATAAATTACGATAAATAAAGAAAGAATGAATAAATTATGATAAAAATCTACATGATCCCATTTGCGGACTTAAAAATAAAGAAACAATGAATAAATTATGATAAAAATAAAGAAAGAATGAATAAATAATGATAAAAAAAATAAAGAAAGAATGAATAAATTATGATAAAAAAATAAAGAATGAAAGAATAAATTATGATAAAAATTTACATGACCCCAATTGCGGACTTAAAAATAAAGAAAGAATGAATAAATTATGATAAAAATCTACATGACTCCATTTTGCGGACTTAAAAATAAAGAAAGAATGAATAAATTACGATAAAAAATAAAGAAAGAATGAATAAATTATGATAAAAATCTACATGGCCCCATTTGCGGACTTAAAAATAAAGAATGAATAAATTATGATAAACTATGAAAATGGCGAGCTAATAAACACAAGTTATGATAAAATATTCAAGCAAAGCAAACTGAATTTGCTTGTACCACTTACTGGTAATCCATGTAAAACATCTCAGAAAACTTGAAAATATCATCGTCTTGGAGCGGGAATCGAACCCCTCATCTCCCGATTACCGATCAAGTATGCTGACCATTACAACACCCAGGACAATGAAGTTCCAATCAACTGAAACAAAGTAATCTGAAAGTCCAGATTTTTGCTAGTCGAAGCATCCATGCTTCCTCATAGCGCTTTGACCCGATTCCCATCCGGACGGATGTAGATCGAAGGTCATCAGTACCACAGAAAAATAATTGAATGAAAAAATATTATTCATAATACAGGGAAAATCCACAGAGTATTCTGAATTTTCTTGTACCACTTACTAGTCATCCATATGTTACATGGATGACCAGTAAGTGGCACAAGAAAATTCTGTCGATTTTCCACGTATTATGAAGAATATTTCTTCCTTCAATGATCACAAGTTATGAAACAAAAAGAATAAAATTTCCTGCCACTTGGGCTGAATAAATTCCTGTATCACCACTCATTCTTTCAACATGGCCAAACCACCTAAAAATATTTGTCTTCACCTTACTAACAACATTTTGCGTAACATTTTTTTGATTGAAGGTTTAACGACCACCGTGAGCAACTCAATGGGCTATAAGCAGTCGCCCGTCCCAAATTTAGGGTCACTGGTTCCAGGGAAGAGAGAGAGCCAGTGCCGTAAGACAAACACAAAATCCATGCCTCACCGGGATTTTTTTTTAATTGGAGGTTTGACGACCGCCGTCAGCAACTCAATGGGCTATGCGCAGTCGCCCGTCCCTAATTAAGCGTCACTGGTTCCAGGGAAGGGAGAGAGCAAGTGCCGTAAGAGAAACACAACATCCATGCCTCACAGGGATTTTTTTTTTTTTTTTGATTGGAGGTTTGACGACCACCGTCAGCAACTCAATGGGCTATACGCAGTCGCTCGTCCCAAATTTAGGGTCACTGGTTCCAGGGAAGGGAGAGAGCCAGTGCCGTAAGACAAACACAACATCCATGCCTCACAGGGATTTTTTTTTTTTTTTTTGATTGGAGGTTTGACGACCACCGTCAACAACTCAATGGGCTATACGCAGTCGCCCGTCCCAAATTTAGGGTCACTGGTTCCAGGGAAGAGAGAGAGCCAGTGCCGTAAGACAAACACAAAATCCATGCCTCACCGGGATTTTTCTTTTTTTTTGATTGGAGGTTTGACGACCACCGTCAGCAACTCAATGGGCTATGCGCAGTCGCCCGTCCCAAATTAAGCGTCACTGGTTCCAGGGAAGAGAGGAGAGCAAGTGCCGTAAGACAAACACAACATCCATGCCTCACCGGGATTTTTCTTTTTTTTTTAATTGGAGGTTTGACGACCACCGTCAGCAACTGAATGAGCTATACGCAGTCGCCCGTCCCAAATTTAGGGTCACTAGTTCCAGGGAAGAGAGAGAGAGCCAGTGCCGTAAGACAAACACAAAATCTATGCATCACCGGGATTTTTCTTTTTTTTAATTGGAGGTTTGACGACCACCGTCAGCAACTCAATGGGCTATGCGCAGTCTCCCGTCCCTAATTAAGCGTCACTGGTTCCAGGGAAGGGGGAGAGCAAGTGCCGTAAGAGAAACACAACATCCATGCCTCACCGGGATTCGAACCCGGACCCATCTCGAACGTTGTGTCACATTACACATCTGCAACACAACTTAGTTCCTTACATGATCGATTGTGTAAAATTGGTTACTAGTGATAAAGGGGGCATTTGGCAGAGGCAGAAGATCTTTCAAAGAAATAGAAGAGATGGGAGAAGGTGTTATAGTCTATAAATCAGCTAGTCACAAAGGGGAGGACCTATAGGTCAACATGGAGAGGAGGGAATAAATGTTCATGAAGCATTATACACTGCTGTTAACAGAAATTGCAACACCAACAAAGATACAAGCAGTCACAATGAAATTTATGTGAGTGATGAGTAATGGTACAAGCCGCAAACGATCACAATTTCATACCGGTTCGTGATGAGGAAGGCCAAAAATTTAGTAATAAGTAAGTCCACCATGTGCGGTGACAACCGACTCCACACGCAGTGGGAACGAATGAAACACAGTTCGGATGGCTGTCTGCGATATTGCATTCCATTCTGCTTCTACACGCATCCACAGTTCGTTTGTTGTGACATGCGCCGAGACCATGCGAGCCAGTCGTTGCGCGATGATACACCAGACATTCTCTATATGCGATAAATCTGGCGAGCGAGAAGAACTAGCGACGTGATGCGTAAAGACTACGTCTTGGACAGTACGAGCAACATGGGCGTCGGGCATTGTCTTGTTGGAAGACGGTTCCAGGGATCGCCTTGGCTATAAGCTGTCGCCCGTCCCTAATTTAAGGTCACTGGTTACAGGGAAGGGAGAGAGCCAGTGCCGTAAGACAAACACAATATCCATGTCTCACCGGGATTCGAACCCCGACCCCTTTTGGACAAATGATCAGAAGCCATCGCTTAGACCACTGAGCCACCGCTGCGGCAATACAAATTTTGAAGTTGTGAATTCGTTTATTGGTGAAATATGGCATGAATGGTTCGTTAGGTAATACCTGAAAACTTGAAAATTTTTTCGTCCTGCAGCGGGAATTGAACCCGCGTCTCCTGGTTTGCGCCCGATTATGCTAACCACTACACCACCCAGAACGACCAAGTCTCAAGTTTCCGATTCATTTGAATAAAACCATCACACGATTCACTAGTCGAAGCAACCGGCATCCATATCTGGAGAATGAATTCTAATCCTCCAGATTCAACCGGCATTTTTTTTTTTTTTTTTGATTGGAGGTTTAACGACCACCGTGAGCAACTCAATGGGCTATAAGCAGTCGCCCGTCCCTAATTTAGGGTCACTGGTTCCAGGGAAGGGAGAGAGCCAGTGCCGTAAGACAAACACAACATCCATGCCTGACCGGGATTCGAACCCGGACCCCTTACGGACGAATGATCAGAGGCCAACGCCTTAGACCACTGCGCCACCGGGGCGGCATTCAACCGGCATGAATCTGGAGGATTAGAATTCATTCCCGTGGCTACCCAGAGGAGTAGAATGTCAATGAATGAAATACGGAATTACAACATTGTACAATACAAAATTTGCAGCTGTGAATCCGTTTATTAGTGTAAATATCACAATTCGTCGTCAGATAATATTTCAAAACTTGAAAATTTCGTCGTCCTGGAGGGGAATCGAACCGCGACTCCCGGTTCGCGCCCGGTGCACCCAGAATGACCAAGTCTCAAGTTTCCGATTAATTTGAATATTAAATAATATTAAAAATATTTGAATAAAAAATAAAAGATATATAAAAAGATATATATAAAAATATTTGAATATTATTTTAATAGTCTCAAGTTTCTGATTATTTGAATATTAATTTGGGTAGCAAACTCGGGCGTAAATCGGGAGACGCGGGTTCTTTTTTTTTTGGGGGGGGGGGGGGTTGGAGGTTTAACGACCACCGTGATCAACTCAATGGGTTATAAGCAGTAGTCCGTCCCTAATTTAGGGTCACTGGTTCCAGGGAAGGGAGAGAGCCAGTGCCGTAAGACAAAGACAGCATCCATGTATCACCGGGATTCGAATCCGGACCCTTTTCGGACGACTGATCAGAGGCCATCGCTTAGACCACTGCGGCAAGACGCGGATTTGATTCCCGATGCAGGCGGACGAAATTTTCTGGATATTATCTGACTTACCATTCATGTTATATTAGCACCAATAAACGGATTCACAACATAAAAATTTGTATTAAAAAATGAGTAACTTCATTTGTGGCATGCTTAGGGCTAAACTACGTCACGATTTTCATGATTTCGAGAAGCATAATGCGCATGCGTGCGTACTACTAGTCCATCAAGAAAAGTTACAAAAACGTGACCATTTGCCGATCTCGCGTTTTGTATCATAAAGCAATCAAAACAAGACGTAAGACAATATTCAGTGAAGCACTACAAATGTACAAGGAAATAGATATAAAATCTGCTTTGGAATGGTAATATAAAAAAACAACATACCTTGTCAGTCGCCGAAGTTTCACATTTCGAAGCTAATATTCCCATTAACGACACTTCCTCTAGCAAAGCACGGCGAAAATATTTGCGCCTAGGAACGCATTAACTGTTTTTATTGTACGAACGTGATAATAGAACGTTATACCTGGCTCGTGATCTTTCTCTTTGTGGCGAAAAACGCATACTGTTACAGACGAACGCGCGCGTTTTCGGCAACGCACGAGAGATCGCTGAATAAAAAATCGTTTGAACTCAATAATGTTTATCTTTTGATTTTTTTATTCCCCAAAACATAAAAATTAAAGCTAGGGGTTCTACGCATCGGTAGCTTGCACTGCTTTGCTATTAGTAACTCGCGTGTAATTACCAAAACGCAGGCAGTGCGTTAAGCCTAATTACAGTCTATATTATGATAAAAATCACACAACAACGGTATACAAATGCACTATTTTTGTATACCACTTTTGAGTAGTGTAATCGCTAATATATAAAGGTTGTTCCAACACATGTTTTCATACAAAAAAAATACAGCTAGGCTCAGTTCTGATTGAGCCGTCAGTTTGGAACGTAGGACTACGACTTGTAGATTGGAGAGTTGAAATGAGCTAGTCGAGTATGGTTTCAAAGCGTTTATTTAATTTGTTATAGCCAACACAGGTCTATGATATGAAAAGTAGCTTACAAACAATCGTGGCAAAAAGACCTGCACTAGTAGACCGAAAGTCAAATTTTTGATGTCAAATTATACAGCGTAATGGTAAAGTCAGGAATACATATTACACATCATTTCAAGGGAAATTTTATGCTGAATCCAAATATTTTTACAGATTGTTATTACCAGTGATAGAAGTTACAAGCAAAAGCACAGCGTCTGGTCATAAAAAGCAAAAAATAGTGAAATTAGTGTACATTGCATTTAACGTAAAATTACTGTACAGTACATATTGAAACTTGCAGAACACATGAAATGACCAATACGCAAAATGCGCTTTAATATTTAATTGGATAACCACAGTTACTTAGTAACAAAGTGTACCTTCTTGGCATGAAATTAATGAGGAAAGTCTTTAAATGAGTCTGTAAGGGCCGTATGTATCACCAATGGACAAGTAGAGAAGCCTATGCCAAGTAGGTGCTTTCTGTTACTAAGTAACCGTGGTTATCCAATTAAATATTAAAGCGTATTTTGCTTATTGGCCAGTTATTTCAAGTGTCCGGCAAGTGTCAATAATGTACTGTACAGTAATTTTACGTAAATGCATTGTACACTAATTTCACAAATTCCACTATTGTTTGCTTTTAATGACTAGGCGCTTGTAACTTCACTTCTGTTACTCGTACTAACATTCTGTAAAAATATTTGAATTCAGTATAAAATTTCCTTCAAAATGATGTACAATATGTATTCCTGGCTTTACCGTTACGCTGCATAAGTTGACCTCAAACATCAAAACTTTGACTCTGTTTACTGGTGCAGAACTTTTGGGCACGATTGTACTTTTTACAAATAATGCTGGATACACTGCGTACACAAAGCAGATCGATGCACGAATTACGCAACGTGGTGCTGTCTTCTTGTTCTTGGGCATCTTACATTCCTCGTAATTTGCTCTTGCCTCTCGTTTTGATTTTCTCCACTTTCGCTTGCTTTCATTCTGCAAATTCCGCATTGTCAAAAATGTTAACCCGTTTACACGAAAACAATTTTTGAAAATTTTAGTTTAAACCACTGCGATATGTTTTTTATATATTTAAATAGATCTCGTAGAGAGCTTTAAAACGATACAAAACACAGTCGCTTTGCACTTACGGTTGTCCAGACAAACCGCGATATTGTCAAAAGTCTATTCACCGGCTCACAGGAAAACCATTTTTAAAATGTTCAGTTCAAACCACCGTGAAATGTTCGTATATTTGAAGAGATCTCGTCGAGAGCTTTAAAACGATACCACGCGCAGTCGTGTTGCACATACGGTTGCCGAGATAGACTGAGTCAAATACAGCGGCACACGCAGAAATATTGCATCATCTCCCCGCGCACGATGCATTGCGCAGTATGCGAATTGGACTCCATGCTGTTTGCGAATATGCTAACACGATTAGTGTACGGCACGTGTTTTTAACGCTAAAATGATTTGGGACTTATTTTTGTCACAGACGGTCGCCCATTAGTCGCCGCGGAGTTAGACGTAGTTCTACGTCAAAGTCTGCGTTCCCTAATCATCAAGGGCGTGGTCATCTTTTTCGAAACACTGTCCATTGCATCTAAGGTAGGTTTTCCAACGTTCCTCCCACTTTTTGAATGTCTTCTGGAATTCTTCTGAAATGCTGTTGAAGCACCCCTGCTAGAGTTCTTCTGAAAAGCTGTTGAAGCACCCCTGCTAAAATTCTTCTGAAGTGCTGTTGAAGCTCCCCTGCTGAAATTCTTCTGAAATGATGTTGAAGTACCACTGCTGGAATTCTTCTGAAATGATGTTGAAGCACCACTGCTGGAATTCTTCTGAAATGCTGTTGAAGCACCCCTGCTAGAGTTCTTCTGAAAAAGCTGTTGAAGCACCACTGCTAAAATTCTTCTGAAATGCTGTTGAAGCTCCCCTGCTGAAATTCTTCTGAAATGATGTTGAAGTACCACTGCTGGAATTCTTCTGAAATGATGTTGAAGCATCACTGCTGGAATTCTTCTGAAATGATGGTGAAGCACCCCTGTTGGAATTCTTCTTCTGAAATGCTGTTTAAGCGCCCCTTCTGGAATTCTTCTGAAATGCTGTTGAAGCTCCCCTGCTGAAATTCTTCTGAAATGCTGTTGAAGCTCCCCTGCTGAAATTCTGAAATGCTGTTGAAGCTCCCCTGTTGGAATTCTAAAATGCAGTTGAAGCACCCCTGCTGGAATTTTTCTGAAATGCTGTTGAAGCACCCTTGTCGGAATTCTTCTTCTGAAATGTTGTTGAAACACCCCTGCTGGAATTCTTCTTCTGAAATGCTGTTGAAGCACCCCTGCTGGAATTCTGAAATGCTGTTGAAGCACACCTGTTGGAATTCTTCTTCTGAAATGCTGTTAAAGCACCCCTGCCGGAATTCTTCTGAAATGCTGTTGAAGCACCCCTGCCGGAATTCTTCTTCTGAAATGCTGTTGAAGCACCCCTGCTGAAATTCTTCTTCTCAAATGCTGTTGAAGCACCCCTGTTGAAATTCTTCTTCTGAAATGCTGTTGAAGCACCCCTGCCGGAATTCTTCTTCTGAAATGCTGTTGAAGCACCCCTGCTGAAATTCTTCTTCTCAAATGCTGTTGAAGCACCCCTGTTGAAATTCTTCTTCTGAAATGCTGTTGAAGCATCCCTGCTGTAATTCTTCTTCTGAAATGCTGTTAAAGCACCCCTGCTGGAATTCTTCTTCTGAAATGCTGTTGAAGCACCCCTGCTGGAATTCTGCGTCTGAAATGCTGTTGAAGCACCCCTGCTGGAATTCTTCTGAGATGCTGTTGAAGCACCCCTGTTGGAATTCTGAAATGCAGTTGAAGCACCCCTGCTGGAATTTTTCTGAAATGCTGTTGAAGCACTCCTGTTGGAATTCTTTGTCTGAAATGCTGTTGAAGTACTCCTGCTGGAGTTCTGAAATACTGTTGAAGCATCATTGAGCAGCTGTAATAAGTTGTTGATCAGTCTCAAATTGTCGTCCCCCGTAATGTCTTTTTTAAAATGAGGAACATCTAGAAGTCACATGGTGACAAGTCTGGACTATATGTAGGTTGGGGCATCAACTTGATATTCATTTTCTCCAAATAAGAAACGACAGAACTGGCCATGAGAAAAAAAATGGGGAACCGAAATTGAACAAACTCGTTTCATGCCAAAATGCTCGGTAAAAATTCTCTGAATTAATTATTTTAAAATGTGAGTGATGCCTTCGATATCTCTAATTGATAGGTGTCTGTTTTCTCGTATAATGACTCCTATTGTATTGATGTTTACCTCTGTAATACTCATAAGTCTTCCTCCATACGCGATTAAAGCCGCCGACTCACGACCACCCATTAACTCTTTATGCCAGCTGCAAATTGTTGATTTCCCTAGACATTAATCTTTACAAGCCTCTTTAACAACACGGAAAGTCTATCCGACAGACTTCTTACGTCGACAGCAAAATGTATTGGCGCATCTTTGTTCCACTTTCACACCCATTTTTTCGAACAGCGTGAAAACACTTGTTAGGGGTTCACGAAACAAAGCTTATTAAACTGCACACAACCTACGACGCATGCATGATAAATAGATGTGGCTGATTGCTATGGTTACTACGACGACTGACGTTTCTTTCGAGACACTTACCAAGGTCGAACACAGCATTGCGCATTTTTTATAAAAACATTTTCAGTTGTTTGGGATAAGCTATGTACTTAACAACCATGGCTCACATAGGTATAAAAATACTCACGTGACCAGGAAAACATCATAGGCAGGTAACAGGAATATAGGCCGTACAGCTCAGTGACCCTCAGCATGGCAAGTTCATAGGATGCCATCGTAGCAACAAGTCAGTTCATAGACAAGCATGAACAGTAGAATGGGCCGTATGGCAGAGCTCAGTGACTTTCATTGTGGCACAGGATGTCGTATTAGCAACAAGTCAGTTCATAGACAAGCATGAACAGTAGAATGGGCCGTAAGGCAGAGCTCAGTGACTTTCATTGTGGCACAGGATGTCGTCTTAGCAACAAGTCAGTTCATAGACAAGCATGAACAGTAGAATGGGCAGTATGGCAGAGCTCAGTGACTTTCATTGTGGCACAGGATGTCGTCTTAGCAACAAGTCAGCTCATAGACAAGCATGAACAGTGGAATGGGCCGTATGGCAGAGCTCAGTGACTTTCATTGTCACTGAGCTCATGTGGCACAGTATGTCGTCTTAACAACAAGTCAGTTCATAGATAAGCATGAACAGTAGAATGGGCCGTATGGCAGAGCTCAGTGACTTTCATTGTGGCACAGGATGTCGTCTTAGCAACAAGTCAGTTCACAGACAAGCATGAACAGTAGAATGGGCCGTATGGAAGAGCTCAGTGACTTTCATTGTGGCACAGGATGTCGTCTTAGCAACAAGTCAGTTCATAGACAAGCATGAACAGTAGAATGGGCCGTAAGGCAGAGCTTAGTGACTTTCATTGTGGCACAGGATGTCGTCTTAGCAACAAGTCAGTTCATAGACAAGCATGAACAGTAGAATGGGCAGTATGGCAGAGCTCAGTGACTTTCATTGTGGCACAGGATGTCGTATTAGCAACAAGTCAGTTCATAGACAAGCATGAACAGTAGAATGGGCCGTAAGGCAGAGCTCAGTGACTTTCATTGTGGCACAGGATGTCGTCCTAGCAACAAGTCAGTTCATAGACAAGCATGAACAGTAGAATGGGCCGTATGGCAGAGCTCAGTGACTTTCATTGTGGCACAGGATGTCGTCTTAGCAACAAGTCAGTTCACAGACAAGCATGAACAGTAGAATGGGCCGTATGGAAGAGCTCAGTGACTTTCATTGTGGCACAGGATGTCGTCTTAGCAACAAGTCAGTTCATAGACAAGCATGAACAGTGGAATGGGCCGTATGGCAAAGCTCAGTGACTTTCATTGTGGCACAGGATGCCGTCTTAGCAACAAGTCAGTTCATAGACAAGCATGAACAGTAGAATGGGCCGTACGGCAGGGCTGTCATAGAATGCCAGATTAGCAACAAGTCAGTTCAGAGACAAGCATGAACAGTAGAACATTGGGCAGTACGGCAGAGCTCAGTGACTTTCACTGTGGCACAGGATGTCGTCTTAGCAACAAGTCAGTTCATAGACAAGCATGAGCAGTGGAATGGGCAGTACGGCAGGGCTCAGTGACTTTCAACGTGGCACTGTCATAGAATGCCAGCTTAGCAACAAGTCAGTTCAGAGACAAGCATGAACAGTAGAGTAGGCCGTACGGCAGAGCTCAGTGACTTTCAGCGTGGCAAGTTCATAGGACGCCATCTTTTTTTTTCGTTTCCACTCTGCTGTTCATGGTTGTCTTTCTGCCAATTTCCTCCATCGGTTGCTATGAAATTATGGATGGATCGGATTACACGTGTTACCATAGCCCTGGTTTTCAGTGATATCTTCCACGCGAGAGAAACCGTGGGCACAGCTAATTACTAATACAAGATAACTAGTATTTTAACTGAAAGAGTTGTTAATATTGTACTAATGAGACCAATATTTCTAGATAATTTATTCGAAAGTATTTCTACATGTTTAGGCCATCGTAATTCAGGGGTAAAATAAATTCCCAAATAATTAAAATGTGGTAGTATATAAATTATTTTATTTTCTAATATTAAATTTATGGTATGGCCCCATTCAGATCTCTGTTTGGAGAAATCCATATCTTTAATTTTAGAAGTGTTAATTATCAGTTCATTAGCAGTTAGCCAATTTGAGTATAGTTCTGAGTGAGTGTTAGCTTTAGTAATAATGTCATTTATATTGTGTCCCCTAAAAAGCAATTTGCCATCAGCATACAGTATGACATCGTTTTCTGATATTATGCTAAATATATCATTAATATATCCACGTACTGAAAGAACTAATTAAAAGAGCGAGGGAATGTGAACATCCATTGTGCATGGCTTTTATGGATTATGAAAAAGCCTTAGATTCGGTGAAATCATCAGTAGTTACAATGGCTCTGAAATCCTGAGGTACTGAAGATGCATACATTAATATTATTAATAACATCTATGAAAATGCAACTGCAAAGATTCGGCTGTTTGAAAATACAACACACATAAAAATTGGAAAGGGAGTGAGACCAGGTGACACCATATCTCCGAAGCTCTTTAATGCCACATTGGAAAATGTCTTTCAATCACTTAACTGGGAAAACAAAGGGATAAAGATTAATGGAGATTATCTAACCCACCTTCGTTTTGCTAATGACGTAGTCATTTTTGTAACCACCCCATCAGAGCTGCATAAGTATGATCCAGGAACTTGCTGACAAGGGTAAAGAAATGGGATTAAAAATGAACTTTCAGAAGACAAAAGTGATGTTCAATGCTTTTACACGAAATGAAGATTTATCAATTGATGGAGAAAAGCTGGAGATAACAGACACGTACGTTTATCTTGGACAGCAGATATCAAGTGAGGGTCACATTGATGAAGACATTAATCGGCGTACAAAACTTGCCTGGAGAGCTTTTGGAAGAAACAGCATAATATTCAAGAGCAATATGCCATTATGTCTTAAAACAAAAGTGTTTGATCAATGCATCCTTCCAGTGCTTACGTATGGTGAAGAGACGTGGGCCTTAACTAAAAAAGACATACAAAGGCTGCAGACAACTCAAAAAGCATGGAGAGCTGCATGCTTGGTGTAACCAGGAGAGATAAGAAGAGGAACTCGTGGATCCGAAAAATAACAAGAGTGGAAGACACCATGATCAGAGTTAAATCCCTGAAATGGCAATGGGCTGGACATACTGCCAGAAGGACAGACCATCGATGGACAGCCGAAACTTTAGATTGGATTTTAAGGGACAAGAAAAGACCCAGAAGAAGACCACATGGGAGATGGGTGGATGAAATTCGAAACTATGCGGGAGTGACATGGAGGAGACAGGCACAAGACAGACCGTTGTGGAGGAAACTTGGGGAGACCTTCGTCCAGCAGTGGATCGATAATGGTTGATGATGATGATGATATCATTAATATATAAATTGAATAACAAGGGTCCCAAAATCGATCCCCAAGTATAATTAATAAAATTGTAGTATACATACATGAGACTGACAAAAAAAAAAAAAAGAAAGAAAAAAGCTGAATTTTTTTCACCAGGTGAAAAATCAGAACACTCTACGAAACAGTGTGAATGTAACACAACATGAACAAGAAACTCGATGAAAATTTATTGATGTCAATATTAAACTGCAGCATACTACTGTATTCGAAAAAACTTTTTTGACATTTAACAGCAACACAGGACAGAGGGATCATCGCGGAGAAAAAATATACGAATAGGGGCAAAACCTCCGCTCCGTCCGACTTTCGTTTTCGGAAACTTTTCCTCCAATTTCAAACTGAAATATAAATATTTATGGAATAAAATGATATTTGACAACACTACTGGGCAGAAGAAACGTAGCGATAAAAAAATACTATTACGGGAGAAACCTTCGCTCAATCTAACTTCCGTTTTCGAAAGTTTTGAAAATCGAAATTCCGTTCTGATAGAAAACGACATACCACCACCGACCCCCCCTCTTCCCAATTTCAGTTCAGTTATGCATCAATCTCAAGAATCACCCAAATCATGACGGAAAATTTTTCGAATCCGCGGAAGAACCTCGTGACTGAAGATTACAGGGAAATTTTCGTTTTTGGAATATTTTCCTCCATTTTCACGCAGAAATGTAAATATTTATGGAAAAAAGATATTCAACAATACTGGGCACAAGAAAAATCGCGAGAAAAAAGAAATCACAATTACGGGAAAAAAATTCCACTACATTACGAAATACCGTACCAGACGAAAAAAGTAATGCCCCCTCCCTCCCATACTAATCCCCCAAAATTTCTCTTCAGTTTTCTCTTCAGTCCCGAGAATAACCCAAGTGATGACAACAAAAAAAGCGGGAATCCGCGGAAAAATCTCATGTATGATATATGTAGTAAGTAAAATGATAGTGTAGTAAGTAAAATACATTCGAGAATGCCACTTCATCGTTTTTGTTCTGAATGAAAATCATAATGAACAAATTTTAAGGTTGTTGAAAATGAAAGACACTATTCCCTGTCAGTGTGCATCCCCAAACGGGTGTACCTATGCATCAAAATTACATAGAAGCTTTGCTGATGGAAGCTGATATCCAGAGCTTCGGGCAGCAGCCCTTTGCCAGTTTTCCAGCTGCGATCCTACGGAATCCAAAGAGCTCCAGATAATTTCGGCGGACCACAGCTAAGGTCGAACGTACACGCTGATTTCATCATAAAGGAATCCCGCACTCCCTTTTCCTCCCTCTCTTCTTCCCTATTCTGCCGCCTCCTCTATCAAGTATGCCCCGCAGACCACGCGTTGGGATGTTAATCGAACCTATTGATTATTTATTTTCTCCCACCCTCGCTGTTAATCCATCTTCATTCGATGGAAGATGAGAATTAATGGCAGGCCGTCGGGCAAGAGGCAAGAAGTTGTTACTGTGACAAGAAGTACAGGTGTTCGAACAATATCCGATGTCTCAAGACGAATGGTAGAGAAGAAGTGACTGTTACAAGAACTGCTGCTCAAGGGAAGGCATGAAGGAAGGAAGAAGACTTCTTCTTGTCTTCTCTCATTGGACAACTTAGAGGCGAGTTTTCCGCCGTCGTGATGCCTATGAAGCACTCTGCCTCTTTCCCATCTCGGAAAAGGAATGATCTGTTTCGATCATTTGCATATATATTGCTTCTATTTGATGTAAGCTTTCGCCTAATTTATTTTCCCGTACTTCCCTTAGGCGGACATTTGCTGCTTTTTAGTTTCCTTTTCTCTCAATCACGATGTCAGTCATTGGCGATACATTTTTTCGTCACGGTCCACATATAACATAGATATGGCATATTGCTGTGCAATTAGCTTCGCTGTGATGCCCTTTAAATTAAGTTGATGAAATATTCCAATTTTTGGAAACCACCGATATTTTGTTGGAAATTTGCCTGATCATGATATTGTCCTGTTGCTCAGTCCTGGAAACACATAAATCTGGCCAATTTATGTGAATTTTCATTCAGGACTGACAACAGTCCAACGCATTTTCTATAAAAGAAAATGAGAAAATGTGTGATCACAATTTTTTTGGGTGGTCTCTCACTTGTCTTGGCATTGTGCAGGTGGTGGATATATATATCCATATATATGTCCTCTTAAGAAAAAAAAGTTGAGAAAAAGTCAGAAATCTTGTCTCGGAAATTTCTCTTTCAAAATTAATCTATCTTTCTGGTGAGTGTGCTCTGTGTGTGTGTGTGTACTTTAGGTAACTGTAGTTCTTTTTTTATGTTGTCAGTAGGTCGGAGTGAGGATATTGTATTTTAGGTGAATCGTTGTAACGTCATTTCATAAATTTGTTTTCCTCTTTTATTTTTCTGGGAGAAGAAGAAAAAAAAATTGCTGTGTAAAAATATAAACAAAAATGTGAAATTTATGTAACCTTCCTGTGTGTTTGTGGAAAGCAAAGCAGAAATTCAAATTACAAAAGAAAGGGAATTTAAAATCACTGATTAAATGGTTTACCAATAAATGCAGACCGACTGGTCTTTTACAAAATTGATTTCTTGAGTTTGTAATGTGTTGTGTGATTAATATATGTTAGTCAATAGCATGTATCCACATTAGCTTAGACTAGTGGGTGGATCGGATTTGGGGCTCTGCCCATTTAGTTTGCACGTCACAGACAGCAAAAGTCCTTGAATAACACAAATTGTTTTTTGTTGTTGTTTTTTTCGGCCATAAAAATGGAATAACTGTCATGTACTGCAACAACTAATTTCCTATTATTGTCATCAGTTGTGGGAATAAATTTGGTCTTCATATAGAAATACCCGTAAGTTTTGCTTGTCTACTTTAATATCCATACTCTGAGGGAAAGGGTTGAAATTTAAATTTAAATTTGCATATGCCAACTTCATTTTAACTTAGTATCCTCCCACCCCCACAACAATATCCTGTGAATTTATTTGAAGCAAATGGGAACTACCGTTATATTCATGATAATATAGATGGCTTTTTAGAAATTTTAAGTGGGAAGAAAAGGGATTAAACATAAATGTGATGTACCTAAACAAAGATTTGCTGATGACATAGTCATCATAGCAACTAGCAATAGAGAAATTTAGAACATGATAAAGGATTTACGTATAGAAAGTCTTAAAAAAGGTCTGACAATGAACCCAGCAAAAACTAAATACATCACTATATTGATAAAAGTCATCAGACACCCCTTCAAAAGCAAATGAACGGATCCGCTGCGTTGTTAAGATGCGCGGTACAGCTGCAAACGGTATAAAAACAAGCCTTCAGCTGGCCGCGAACATATCGCACTGTGAGGTTGAGTGAAAATATCGCAGAACTGACTTTGAGAAATGAAAGATTGTTAGGTGTTATATTAGTGGGTTGTACATAAGAGAAACCCAGAGACGTTTAAACATACAGAAGTCAACTATTTTAGATGTACTGAATAAGTGGAAGACACATGACGTGCCTGAAGCAGCAAAACGTACCAGCAGACCAAAAAACATGAGTGATAGAGGACGTCGAAACCTCAGGAGAGTCGTTACAGCAAATTGATGGAGTACTGGACAAGACCTCAGTGTACATGCAGGTGAGTAAAAATGCTGGAACCTCGGTATGCACACGCATCATTCGCAGAGAACTTCATTCCATGGAGTTACCGTAGTCTCGCTGCTGCTCATAAGCCTTTCATCTCCACTCGGAATGCTACTCGTCGTTTAGCATGGTGTAAAGAACATTTATAGTGGACCGTAGATCAATGGAAACAGGTCCTATGGACTAATGAATTCAGATACACGATCCATCAGTCTGATGACGGTGTGTGGGTATGGCGGCAGCCGGGGAACGCTATTTACCACAGTGTACTATTCCTACGGTCAAGTTTGGAGCTGGCAGTGTACTTGTATGGAGGTGTTTTTCGTGGTATGGCCCCGTCCCATTGGTTATGGTGAATAAACTTGTTAACCAGCACGTCTAACTCGATATTCTAAACAATTATGCCCTACCAAATCTGTGGCAATACTATGGAACCGAGCCTTGGTACCATCAGGATAATGCACCGAGCCATAAAGCAAGGACTATCACAGCGTGGTCTGACGATAATTCCATATCGTGCGTGGACTGGCCATCACAGAGCCCTGATCTAAATCCCATAGAGCACCTATGGGATGAATTAGAGCGCCGCATAATAAGTTTGGAACCAAGGCCTACTACTGAGCAACAGTTAGCGGCAGCATTATGTACTGAATGGAAGCACATAACCATCGCTGTGTTCCAAAACCTTGTCGAAAGCATGTCTCGAAGGGTCAGTGCATGCATTAAGGCCAAAGGTGGACCGACACCGTACTAATGTATGTCAATAAATGTTGTGTTTCTGTTCTAGGTGTCCGGTGACTTTTGTCAATATAGTGAATATGAACAATACAGAAAAAAGTTTGATAGCAGGAAAAAGAAACGAATAGATCTATTAGGTCAAGTAAACAAAAAGTAGATGAAAAAGTAGACGGACGATACATCTATTTAATCAGTTTTAAGAAAAGAAAAAAATGAAATCAATAGAAGAATTATCCAAAGCAATAGAGCCTTTTGGAGACTTAAAGGTCTATTTAACCGGCGAGCTTCACACAGCGACACGAAGTTATATTAAAGTATATCTTACAAGTTGTAAACCAACTGAGAGATTTTTTAAGACGCTGTTAAGTGCAGTGAAGAGTTACAAAAGTTGTTTTTTTTTTTAAATAGGGACACGGGGTATTAGCACAAATGAAGAACTAAAAATGCAGTTTGAAAAACATGTTAGTAGTCGCCACTCCCTACAGCTTTTACTAGAATTATAGTAGCCAAAAATTGCTAACTGATTTTATTAAATAATGAGTGGTACGTATGTGCATTTTAAAATTCCTGATATAACGTTTCATTGCCATGTATGCACGTTTAAACATGCATTGAAATACATAGAGTACGTACATCGTATGTCATCATCGTCAACCATTATCAATCCGCTGATGGATGAAAGTCTCCCGAAGTCTTGAGCTACTCTCCTCTATGACACTCCAGCATACTTTCGAATTTCATCCATCCATCTCCCATGGGGCCTTCTTCTGGGTCTTTTCCTGTCTCTCGGAATCCAGTCTAAAATTTCAGTTGTCCATCGGTGGTCCGTTCTTCTGGCAACATGTCCAGCCCATTGCCATTTCAGGGATTTCACTCTGGTCATGATGTCGTCCACTCCTGTCATGTTTCTTATCTACAAGTTCCTCGTATTATTTTTCCTGGTTACACCAAGCATGCTTCTCTCCATGCTCCTTTCAGTTGTCTTCAGTCTTTGAATGTCTTTTTTAGTTAAGGTCCATGTCTCTACTCCATACGTAAGCACTGGAAGGATACATTGATGAAACACTTTCCTTTTAAGACATAATCGCATACTGCTCTTAAAAATTGTACCGTTTCTTCCAAAAGCTCTCCATCCAAGTTTTATACGCAGATTAATTTCTTCATCAATGTGACTCTCACTTGATAACTGCTGTCCAAGATAAATGTAGGTATCGGTTGTCTCAAGCTTTTCTCCATCAATCCATAAATCTTCGTTTCTTGTAAAAGCATTGTACATTACTTTTGTCTTCTGAAAGTTCATTTTTAATCCCACTTCTTTACTCTTGTCAGCAAGTTCTTGGATCATATTCTGCAGCTCTGAAGAGGTAGTTGCAAAAATGACTGCGTCATCAGCAAAACGAAGGTGAGTTAAGTAATCTCTATTAATCTTTATCCCTTTGTTTTCCCAGTTCAATGATTGAAAGACATTTTGCAATGTGGCATTAAAGAGCTTGGGAGATATGGTGTCAATTTGTCTCACTCCCTTTCCAATTCTTATTTGTGCTGTATCTTCAAATATCCGAACCTTTGCACTTGCATTTCCATAGATTTTATTAATAATGCTAATGTATGCATCTCGAATATCGCAGGATTTCAAAGCCATTGTAACTGCTGATTGTTTCACGGAATCGAAGGCTTTTTCATAGTCAATGGAAGCCATGCATAATGGGATTTCATATTCTCTTGTTCTTTCAATTAGTTCTCTCAGTACATGGATATGATCTACAATGCTGTAGCCACCAGAGCTGAGACGGGCCGAGCCCGAAAGCCCGAAGTAGAACCTGAGCATGGCTCGGGCTGCGTAATCCTTACTGGAGGTCGAGCTCGGGCTTTCAGAGAGGGAGAGAATTTTCTTCCTTTTTCTTTTAATGTGATTTTATTGCAATATATGATTTATCACACGAGACGTTTTTACACTTTCGAGTTGTTAAATATATAGAATTCTTCGGCAACTGTGTCTAGATGGGGAGTAGGCATTCTGCAGGGCTATCCTTTCCGGGCTTGGGTAACAAAATTCCATAGGCCATGAATTACAGGATTTCTGCGAAGGAAAAGTTTCTATAAGAACTGTAGATAGTAGATTGCAAGCTGACGAAATTTTGCACCCTACCTCAAAGGAGCAGCTCCCTGCTAATTCTATTGAGCAACGTACGACGTAGATTGTTATGCCTCCCGATTTTTCCTGACCCCCCCCCCCCCCAGAAACATTTCATGAAGAAATGAATTGTCAAAGAAACTGTAGAAATAAATAGGTATCCCTTTGCCACTCCGCAGTTGAGAAAGACATCGATTAATTGAACGGTTACGAAAGACTGGAAGTCTGGAAGAGAAGATTTTTTTAATGCTAAAACGGGCTAGTTCGGGCCAGGTATGTAACGATTGATCGACAAACGAATGGTCGACATAACGATTGGCCGACAGTAACGATTGGTCGGCATAACGATTGGTCGACAAAAATACAGAAATGATTAGTCGACAGAAATGATTCGTCGACAGAAATGATTCGTCGACAGAAATGATTGGTCGACAGCACATTTGATCGACAGCACGATTGGTCGACATAACGATTGGTCGACATAACGACTGGTCGACAGTAACGATTGGTCGACATAACGATTGGTCGACAGAAATGATTAGTCGACAGAAATGATTGGTCGACAGCACGTTTGATCGACAGCACGATTGGTCGACATAACGATTGGTCGACAGTAACGACTGGTCGATATAACGATTAGTCGACATTGGTCAATATAAAGAATGGTCAACGGAATTTGTGAAAACAACAAACAAAATTTGAAGAAGTGCAAACAGTTTGGCGGTAAATTGCCCACCGGAAGATTGCCACACATATTTCAGCAACCCGGAATATTGCCACACACAGAAAAATTGCCCCACCGGAAAATTGCCACGTGGTTTTCATTAAGGGGACGAGCACAAATCGCGGTTCGTCCAAGAAACGCTTTGAATGTGGGGCTATTTTCCGAGTTTCCGAATTATGTGTAGCAGTTTCCTCCTCAAGGTGCCTATACCTAAAGTGCCCCGGGGCCCTTTCGGTAATAACATTGTTCAGAAGGCCCTCTATATAGATTTCACTTAGAGTACACAAGATGACACGGTGGCCTATTTGGAAATATCTTATAATGGTGTACGTTCTGAGGACTACATTCTAAAAGATATTTCCAAAAAGGAACGTCACGTTTTGAGAGGTCAGCGCTACTAATGTAAACCATAATCCTCTGAACCAATGGTTATCTCGACCAATCGTTGTGTCGACTAGTCGTTATGTCGACCAATCGTTATGCCGACCAATCGTTATTCGACCAATCGTTACTGTCGACCAATCGTGCGACAACGTTGGGGCTCGGGCTGACATAATTCGGGCTAGGGCTCTTAAAATTGAGCTCGAACTCAGCTCCGGTAGCCACTCCTGAATCCAGCTTGTTCTCTACGGTTGAGCCATGTCTACTGTTACCTTCAAGTGATGTGAAAGAACTTTAGTGAAGACTTTATAAACTACTGCAGGACATCATATGTACTGTATTTTAAAATGAAAATGCTGTAAAGTACTGTATTGTGTTTCCTTTTCTTTTCCTCTTTTTTTTTTTTTTTTTTTGATTGGGAGGGCTTAACGACCACCGTGAGCAAATGGATGAACTATAAGCAGTCGTCCATCCCTAATTTAGAGCCACAGGTTACAGGGAAAAGCAAGAAAAGCCACCCATGCCTCACCGGGATTCGAACCCGGACCAATCTGGGATGAATGGTCAAAAGTCAGCGTTTAGACCACCAGAGATGGAAACGGGTCTGCTGGTCAACAGGTCAATAATTTCTTGTGGGGTCCAACGGGTCGGGTCAAGGTATTCGTGACCCGATTTGGGCCCGGTTTTTTTTTTTCGTTTTATTTTTTGGAAGAAAACAAATAATTCAAAGAAAAATGCGCACAGTGGAATTTTGTGCTCGATACTGGTGCCACCGGAGTGAAAAATGATTTCTCGTACAAAAATACTACCAACTCTTTCTTGAAGCAACAAAGACTTCCGCTGACCGACGATACTGCACATACACTATACTCACGGACACCATATCGTAAAACGACCCTTCCTTTGCGTTTGTTTTCAGTTGCGATTGTCCGGAGCAAGATGCAAACGCCTGTCGCCTGCTTCTCTGATGAATCACTCTTTCACACCCCTCGTGTCACATTGTAAGAATGAGAGTTACTTTTCACATCGCATCTTTTGCATTGAGCATTCACAGGTTTGCGTTTGACATGCTAACATCCCGTTTGCATGTCGGAATTAACGCCGCATTTCTTAAAATGGATGAATTTAATATTAAGGAGATTGAAAAAGGCGTATAGAGGCCAACAAATACGCTTTTTAAAAAGGGGGAAGAGTGAATGCTGGAAGTTGTTTCGCTCTCAGAAACCTGAATATGTTTCGCAGCAACACCAATTTTCACAAGGTTGTCACGAGTTGAAAGTTTCCAAAATGTGAATGTTGATTTCATGAGTGTGCCTTCCTTCCGAGGCGAAACGATGAAATCAACATCCACATTTTGGAAACTTTCAACTCATTAGAAGCTGATAAAAATTGGTGTTGGTGTGAAACATAAAAATTAGAATTAAACATTCAACAAGTTACTTAATTTAAAAGTCTTGACTGTAGCATCATCAAAATTAAGTGGAACAGCCTTAACATTACTGAGGAGGGACTTTTTAACGCCCTGTATATATATATATATATATATATATATATATGGGATGTAAGGTCAGGTGATGCGTAACATCACAGCCTCTCCTTGACAAATGTCAACCCCGCCTTCTCGTGGTGCATCCTGTTCCCACTAAAGGGGCTCTGACGACCGCCCATAGCGGTATAACTATACCATCGGGATTAGAGGAAATTCTATCCCACACTCACCAACCCGCTTGGCCAGCGTGGTGAGTTATGGCCAAACCCCTCCAAAATGACTCCACAACTTAAATCTTGGCCCTCAGTCTCCGGCAGCTGGAATGTACCTGGCCAAGGCAGCGGCCAGTGCGACATGAAGGCAGAGGGTGCTAAGAATCCCCGGAGGACCGGACTAGGCTGCCATCTGATGCTGACCTTGGCAACGTACAATGGACGCTCCCTATCTTCTGATTCAAGGCTTCTTGAATTGGAAGAGGAACTACAAAGGATCAAGTGGGACATCGTGGGGCTAAGTGAGGTAAGGAGAAAAGGAGAAGATCTCATCGAACTGAAAAGTAGACATCTCTTCTACTATCGTGGGACAGATACTGGCAGAACTAGTGGTGTTGGATTTATAATAAACAAGAAACTGAAGGATAAAGTTGTAGAAATTGAAAGTTCCTCTGACAGAGCTGCACGACTCGTTATCCAACTATCGAGAAGATACCAGGCTCAGATTATTCAAACTTATGCACCCACCACAAGTCATCCTGAAGAAGAAATTGAAGAATTTTATGAGGGAATTCGTCATCTAAATAATAAAGGTAAACAGCACTTGAAGATAATTATGGGAGATTTCAATGCAAAAATAGGGCAACGGCAACAGAATGAAACTTCAGTAGGTAAATTCGGTCACGGCAACAGAAACCAGCGTGGAAATACTCTCGTTGAGTTTGCAGAGGCAGAAGGGTTTTTCATCTTGAACTCCTTCTTCAAGAAAAAGCCACACAGGAAATGGACATGGAGACATCCAAATGGGACGACAAGTGAAATTGATTTTATTATGTGTAACAAAAAATTCGTCATAGAAGACTGCAGTGTGCTAAACAAGTTCAACACAGGTAGTGACCATAGATTGGTGAGATGTAAGATGCACCTCAACACTAAACTTGAACGTGGCAAGCTCATAAGACAAACCAAATCTATTGACATAACCAACCTTAAAAAACACCATAATACCTTCAAGTTGGTACTGAAGAACAGGTTCTCTGCTTTAGAAGGCTTAACATCGGAAGAAGTGGACATCTCTGAAGTTAACAGAAAGGTAACCAAAGCTCTTATGGAAACAGCAACAAAATTAGCTGGGTCTAAAAACAAGTTGCATGTAAATAAATTATCAGGAAAAACGAAAATGTTGATGCAAAAAAGAAGAGATGAGGACAACTAAAGAAGATGTGACTTCCAAAGTGGAATATATAGAGCTATGCAAGACAGTAAGAAAAAGTATCACTGAAGACGTAAGAAAATTCAACTGTGAACTAGTGAGGAAAGCAATTGAAAACAACCAAAGCCTAAAGATAGCAAAGGGACATCTCAGTAAGGGAAGAAATCAGATTATGGCACTGAGAAAAGAAGATGGTTCTGTAACAAGAAATAGAAGCGAAATTTTGACAAGAGTGAAAGATTTCTACTCCAAATTATATGAAAGGGATGATACATGCACTTCAGACATCATGAAAGATACCAGTACCAGAGTTCCTCCAGTCCTTCCAGCAGAAGTTGCACATGCAATCAAGAACATGAAGCGGGAAAAAGCTCCAGGAGAAGATGGAATTACTGTAGACATCATACAAGAAGCAAGTGGAGAAATCGAAACAGTACTCGCCCAAATTTTCACTCGATGCCTTAATGAAGGGAAAATTCCTGAGGATGGAACAACGCTACAATGATCTTGCTACATAAAAAAGGTGACATTGAGGATCTCAGGAACTACAGAACTATCAACCTCCTATCAGTGGTTTATAAAATCTTCACTAAAGTTCTTTCACACCGCTTGAAGGTGACACTGGACATGGCTCAACCGAGAGAACAAGCTGGATTCAGGAGTGGCTACAGCACAATAGATCATATCCACGTGCTGAGAGAACTAACTGAAAGAGCGAGGGAATATGAACTTCCATTGTGCATGGCTTTTATCGATTATGAAAAAGCCTTTGATTCGGTGAAACCATCAGCAGTTACAATGGCTCTGAAAACCTGCGGTATTGAAGATGCATACATTAATATTATTAATAACATCTATGAAAATGCAAGTGCAAAGATTAGGCTGTTTGAAAATACAACACACGTAAAAATTGGAAAGGGAGTGAGACAAAGTGACACCATATCTCCGAAGCTCTTTAATGCCACATTGGAGGGTGTTTTTCAGTCGCTGAGCTGGGAAAACAAGGGGATAAAGATTAATGGAGATTATCTAACCCACCTTCGTTTTGCTGATGACGTAGTCATTTTTGCAACTACCCCATCAGAGCTGCAGAGTATGATCCAGGAACTTGCTGACAAGAGTAAAGAGAAGTGGGATTAAAAATGAACTTTCAGAAGACAAAAGTGATGTTCAATGCTTTTACAAGAAATGAAGATTTATCGATTGATGGAGAAAAGCTGGAGATAACAGACACGTACGTTTATCTTGGACAGCAGATATCAAGTGAGGGTCACATTGATGAAGAAATTAATCGGCGTACAAAACTTGCCTGGAGAGCTTTTGGAAGAAACAGCATAATTTTCAAGAGCAATATGCCAGTATGTCTTAAAAGAAAAGTGTTTGATCAATGCATCCTTCCAGTGCTTACGTATGGTGCAGAGACGTGGACCTTAACTAAAAGAGAGACATACAAAGGCTGCAGACAACTCAAAGCAGCATGGAGAGGTGCATACTTGGTGTAACCAGGAGAGATAAGAAGAGGAACTCGTGGATCCGAAAAATGACAGGAGTGGAAGACATCATGATCAGAGTTAAATCCCTGAAATGGCAATGGGCTGGACATACTGCCAGAAGGACAGATCATCGATGGACAGCCGAAATTTTAGATTGGATTCCAAGGGACAGGAAAAGACCCAGAAGAAGACCACATGGGAGATGGGTGGATGAAATTCGAAAGTATGCAGGGGTGACATGGAGGAGACTGGCACAAGACAGACCGTTGTGGAGGAAACTTGGAGAGACCTTCGTCCAGCAGTGGATTGATAATGGTTGACAATGATGATGATGATGATGATATATATATATATATATATATACACTGCTGGCCACCCAAAATGCAACACCAAGAAGGAAGCATCCGATTGGCCTGAAATTCGCAGCATGCGTCACCCGCGAGAGGACATGCAAACGATTAGCAGTGCAGGGCATATGCAAATCATGTGCGCCCGGTACGCCACCGAGAAGCACTATAAGAAGAGTGCACAGAAGGTGGGGTGCAAGTAATGTAAGTGTGTTGTGCTGCTGGACCTGTATGTGGGAAGATTCCCGATGCCTCGTTGCAGAATACGGCAGTCATTCCAGCACGTTTCGGCGTTCGACAGAGGACGAATACTGGCTTATCGCGACAGCGGTTTATCGTACCGAGACATCGGCGCCCGTGTGGGACGACATCCAGCCACAGTGAGGCCAGTATGGATTCGGTGGGTGCAGGAGGGACGGACGGACCGACGTGAGCGATTACGTCAGCCGCGGCACACCACCGAACGAGAGGACAGGCATGTTGTGCGGCGGGCATTGACGGCTCGCACCGCCACATCACGAGCGTTAGCGCAGGAATTAGGGTGTGTTGCGCAACAACCTATGTCAGCACGTACCGTTCGAAGTCGTCTGCAGGAGCGGGAACTTGTCGCACGGCTCCCATTGCTTCGATTACCATTGACGTTAAACCACCGGCGAGTGCTTCGGCAGTGGGCCGTTGAACGCCGCGCCTGAACTACGGAATGGCACGGCATTGTCTTCTCCGACGAATCCCGCTTCTGCCTGCAATACCACGATGGTCGGATCCGCGTGTGGCGACATCGCGGCGAGAGACTGTATGAAGCCTGCATTATGCATCGCCATACCGGTCCGTCGCCTGGCGTTATGGTTTGGGGAGCAATTGGATATGACACCCGCACCCCTCTGGTACGCATCGCCGGTACACTCAACAGCCACCGCTACATCTCCGACGGTTTGGAGCCCGTAGTCCTCCATTACCTGCAGGACCTGCCAGCGGCCACGTTTCAACAGGACAATGCGCGCCCGCGAGTGGCACGCATCGTGCAACAATTCTTCACGGCCCACCAGGTGTCACTGCTGCCGTGGCTCGCCTGTTCTCCCGATATGTCGCCCATGGAATACGTCTGGTCGCTAATCGGCAACCGAGTGGCCGCCCGGCAAGCACCACTCGCGGCTACGCCTGATGAACTGTGGCAACGTGTGGAAGCAGCCTGGACCTACATACCCCAAGCCCACATCCAAAGCCTCTTTCGTTCGATGCCGCGGCGTGTAGCGGCCGTTATTGCCAGCCATGGGGGCCCCACGAACATTTGATGTCTGCGTGTCCCGCAAGTCGCACGGGCCTGTAAGCTCAATCGTTTCATCTTAGTATCTGCTGTTATTTTCTAGTAAATCAGGCTTTGCTATCTCGTGTCCTTCTTGGTGTTGCATTTTGGGTGGCCAGCAGTGTATATAAATTTGAAACTGAATTTATAATTATACATAATCATATATATATATATCAGTGGCGTATATTCGAGGCTAGCTGCGAAACCCAGTGAATGCACAAATAAAACTTAATTAAATATACACAAACAAAAGTAAATTATCAACGGTATTAAGATATGTCAACGCTTTCGGTGCGAAAAAAACATGCGCGGATTCGCTTTTTTCGATTATGAGAATCAGTCTCGCGAGCGATGATCAACGGCATAACGTAGGTCTTCGAGAGACTTCGCTGTTGTGATGCGAAGAGCTTCAATACTATCTCCTGCTAGCGTTTCCATGACAACATGAATGAGCTACGGAGCTTGTGAGTGGCCATTGCTTTGGCCAAGGGTTCACTTGAAGAAACGAAGCCTTCGGACTACCTCATGCCCTCAATGCTTCCACAGCGCTTGTATCGCGAGAGTTGTTTCAGTTTGTGTGAAATGTCAATGAATTAAAATCAGTGATATTATATCTTAAATTCGTGGCTTTGTTGGATTCTAACTATTTTGATAAATTTTATGAAAGCTTCCACGAACATCTACTATCAGAGCTTAAAGAACTCTATGCTTCAAATTTTGATACAGCTCAATTAAAAAATGAACTGAAGGTGTTTAATTCCCTTCATGAATACAAAACAAATCAGTAAGAAACATTACTTGTTACATAAAGTTGAATAATTAGACATAGTGTTTATTCAGGTGTACAAATTAGCAGATCAATATTAAACTGTTCATCAACAACTGCAACTGCCAAAAGAAGTTTTTCCGTATTAAAAAGAATCAAGATGTATCTTAGAGCCACACAAGGACAAGCACATTCGAGCAACTGGGCTGGTTTGTTTATAGAGAAAAACATTATTTTTCAATATGAAAAAGTACTCGGAAGGAACTTTTTATGAAAACGTAGCACTCAAGTTCACACCAAAGGAAAGAAGAATGGAGTTCGTGTACAAATAAATGTTCAAATCCTAATCCTCATAATTATTTGGTATCATGTTAGCAATAGCATGTACCTAAAATTTAAGAACAAAAATTTTACTTCTATTACTTAACAATTAAAAAATAAACTTCGCAATTAATGTCTAAAGAGTGTAACTTAAGTCCAAGGAATTATAACTGAAATACAATAAAAAATAAAATAACATAATAAAACAATAAAACGAAGCTAATATCTCGGTTGCGTAATATGCATCAGCCTGAAGGAATTAGCGAAATATAGAGTTGTGAAAAAAAGACCAAGTAACATCGAATTTTTTTGTGTGTGTGTGAATGCGGGAACGTGGAGAACAAAAATAAAAAATTAAAACTGAAAAAACCAGGTTGCCTTCCTCAGAAGAGCATCAAACTGGGGGAGTGGCTATTCTGGAATCAGTAAAAGACTAGGAAAAACTAATAGTCGACTGACCATGCTCCCGAAGCCACTGAATCCAAACCTGGTGGAATAAGAAACATCCAAATGTTACAAAACTATAGAAAGTAAGAGAACGATAAGCTTGTTCTCTATCTTCGGGTGGGCTATCGTTCCCTTATTTTAGATAGTTTTGTAACATTTGGATGTTTCTTATTCCACCTGGTTTGGATTTAGTGGCTTGGGAAGCATGGTCAGCCGACTATTGGTTTTTCCTAGTAGTTTTTTTTTTTTTTTTTTTTTTTTTTTTTTTTTGGATTGGAGGTTTAACGACCACCGTGAGCAACTCAATGGGCTATAATCAGTCGCCCGTCCCTAATTTAGGGTCACTGGTTCCAGGGAAGGGAGAGAGCCAGTGCCGTAAGACAAACACAACATCCATGCCTGACCGGGATTCGAACCCGGACCCCTTACGGACGAATGATCAGAGGCCAGCGCCTTAGACCACTGCGCCACCGGGTTACTGATACCAGAAAAGCGCCCCCCCTCCAAGTTGATGCTCTCCTGATGAAGACAACCAGGTTTTTTCCAGTTTTAATTTTTTTGTTCTCCACGTTCCTGCATTCACAAAACATTTTTTTTTCGATATTCCTTGGTCGCTTTTTCACAACTATATATATATATATATACACTGGCGGAAAGTGAAAAAAGAACACCAAGAAGGGGACGTCTGATACCAACGAAATTTATAGAGCATAATAACGGAATACAGAGGATAACGTGATCAAAACATTATGGCAAAATACAGCTGTATTTGCTGGTAAACTGAAAAATAACATTTCCATGTAACATGGTTATTACGAGGTTGAACCGCCATGAACTGCGTCACATTGTGCAATTCCGGCATGGAGTCTGTCATACAGATGTTGGATGTAAGTTTGGGGTATTAAGTTCCAAGCATCCTCAACCTGGACGCGTAAATTAGGGATGGTCGTGGCTGCCCGTGGAGACCGGATAAGTCGTTGTCCCATAAAATCCCACACGTGCTCAATGGGGGACAAATCTGGTGAACGTGCAGGCCATGGGAGTTGTCTCACATCCTGAAGTGCATATTGCGTTGCACGTGCCGTGTGTGGGCGTGCGTTATCTTGCTCGAAAACACCACGATGGGCCGACCTTACAAATGACACAACAACGGGCTGAATGATGTTGTTGATGTAGGAGGTGCTGTTTAACGTACCCGGAACAAACACTAGTTGTGTACGGGAGTGATAGCTGATCGCTCCCCACACCAGGAGACCAGGTGTAGGCCCTGTGTGTCGCTGGCGGATGCAAGAAGGGTGAAGACGCTCCCCTGTGCGTTTGCGAACACGCATACAGCCATCAGAGGCTCCCAAGCAGAATCTGCTTTCATCGTGAACACGACAGATCGCCATTACGTTCTCCAGTGCAGACGTTGGCGATACCACTGCAGCCGTTCCTGACTGTGGGCTGGAGTTAGAGGTACACATGCCAGACGCACACATGCACGTAGTCCTGCATCCAGTAGACGGTTGCGGATTGTTCGCACAGTCACCTCAGGTGCAACGACAGCTCGGATTTGCGTCGCAGTGGATGTTCTGCTTGACAACGTTGCTCTTCTTATGCGTCGATCGGTCCGCTCATCAGTACGTCTGTGATTCCCGGTTCCACGGACCATCTACGCCACCATCGTACCACCACCGATACTTCCCGTCCAATTAGCTCCGCAATACGACGATACGACCACCCGGCCTCGCGGAGTCCGACTAGACGACCTCGCTCAAAGTCCGATAACTGCTGAAATCGTACACGTCTTCCATGTCCAGGCATTGTAGCTTCTTCAGGGTCTTCGCACGTGTCCGTACGCCGACGACTGATTACATTCACCTACGTAAACTCGACCCCATTAACATATGTAAATTTCATGATCGTCCGCCAATTCCTTCTTGGTGTTCTTTTTTCACTTTCCGGCAGTGTATATATACGATTGTGTATCATTATAAATTGAGTTTCGAATTTACAGTTCAAAGCAGATTTTTCCAGGCCAGGTCTGGGTTGGTTCAAATTATGTGATGTCCAGGTCCAAAATGTTTGACTCGTTTTCAACTCTGTAGACTACTGCGCCGCTGTAGCGGCTACATGTACTGTGTGTTTTAACACGTATTGTAATGTTTTTTAATGTAAAACAATAGCAAAAGGTAAAACATTTTATCAAAAATTTTTTTTTTAATTATACATTATACGTACGTATTTAATATGAATGTGTATTTTGTATTGCGAGCCTAGTTGGGGTGAGAAGCCAACCTCCCGAAGAGCTGACTCTTCCCAATACGGGACATATGCTGGTCATATGGGGGTCAGCTATTGACAGATTTTACTGCATATTTAAAAACATATACATATACACTGAGTGGCCACATTATTATGATCACCAGACCATGTTATGCAAAGCAGCTATCCCGCAGTTGCTACTGACGCAAGATGTCTGAATCGGTATAAAAAGGGAACACTGAAGGCATGCAGAGACTAATGCAGTGCGTCGAGCCAGAAATCATGGCTGAAAGTCGCGATCTGACGGACTTTGAACATGGAATGATCGTGAGTGCTGGAAGCATTTGTGCGAGCATTAACAAATGGTTGGACTTGTAAAATCTTCGAAGGCAGCAAGTGTTAAAAGTTTATAGAGAGTGGACTACTAGTCAAAAAACCTGGTCTGAGCGGAAGACGTGTGGTGGTCAGCGTCTATTGGATGGTCGAGCTGAGCGGAGAGTAGGCAGACTTGTTCAATCCAACAAACGGGCTACACTTCGTCAGGTTACAGATAATATGAATCAGGGAAGAAATCCGACGGCCTCTCACCGTACAGTTCGCCGCACATTACATCGTATGGGCTACAGAAGCGGACGGCCTGTCTGTAAGCCCTTGCTATCTGCAGCGAAATATGAAGTGCATCTAGTTCGTTCAGGAACATAAGTACTGGATAGTAAATGAGTGGAAAAGAGTAATGTGGTCCGACGAATTACGTTTTCAAGTACACCTTGCATATGGATGGGTGAAGAAACGGAGACAGCAGCACGAAAGCATGGACCCCACCTTGCATCACCACTACTCTTCAAGCAGGCGGAGGCAACGTTGTGGTCTGGGTCATATTTTCGCGGGAGTGTTTGGAACCTTTTATTCGTGTGGAGCAACATCTGACCGCCTCAAAGGTATTTAAATATCGTAGTCCACCCAGTTATGTTGATGGTTTATTCCAATGGCGATTGATATTTCCAGCAGGTCAATACTCCATATCATACTCACATTGCACGCGAATGGTTTGAGGAGCATCACGGAGACTTTTTTTCTGCTACACTGGCCTTCTCACTCACCGGATCTCAATCCAATTGAGCATTTATCGCATGAAGTTGAAAGGGGCATCAAGTAGCTGGATCCGCTACCATCAGATCTTCAAGAGCTGGAGGGCGCAATTCATCGCATTTGGACTAATATTTCCAAAGCCACTTGCAGACATTTAAGGAGTCCGAATTCAAGCAGTATTATGGGCAAAGGCTGCCTCAACAGAGGTTTTAAGCAGGTGGTCATATTAGTTTGGCTACTCAGCGTATATTTACAAATAAACTAACAATACCAAAGAACGAAAGACCGAGAGATAACTTATGGGTAGGGCTCCAACCTTTGGGTCATCGCCACTAGAGGGCACCACTGCGCATGACATAGAAGCTAAGTTGCTTGCACTTTGGATGAATTCCATTTACGACTATCAAAACTTTTTATACATAATCTCACCGGACAAAAAAAATAATCATCCGTGTCAGAACTTACCTGCTGGCGGCGCCTCTCGCCTTGATAACAGCATGAATTCGGTATGGTAGAGACTCAAAAAGGTTGTGGATATGTCGAACATCGATTTTGCAGCCATTCGTGCGTCAATTGGTACCGAAGTTCCGTCAGAGTACGTGGGTGTCAATTCCTGCGTTTCACCTTCTGTTCCAAATGATCCCACAGATTTTCAATAGGATTTCAATCTGGGGATTCGGCGGGCCATTCGAGGTGAGACGGCGTTGCTGATTGTTCGCCGTGCCACTCAGACACAGTTTTAGCCTGATCACACGGCAATTATCTTCTTTGAGGACAGGAGTGGCAATGTGATGCTGCTGCTGGAGATGTAACATTTCGTCATTCAGAATCCGGAGGTACACACGCTGGTTCAAATTATTCAGAATGCAGAGGTACATACGCTGGTTCAAATTATTCAGAATACAGAGGTAAACACCCTGGTTCAAATTATTCAGAATGCAGAGGTACACACGCTGGTTCAAATTATTCAGAATGCAAAGGTACAAACGCTGGTTCAAATTAATCAGAATGCAGAGGTACACACGCTGGTTCAAATTATTCTGAATGCAGAGGTACACACGCTGGTTCAAATTATTCGAAATGCAGAGGTACACACGCTGGTTCAAATTATTCAGAATGCAGAGGTACACACGCTGGTTCAAATTAATCAGAATGCAGAGGTACACACGCTGGTTCAAATAATTCAGAATACAGAGGTAAACACCCTGGTTCAAATTATTCAGAATGCAGAGGTAAACACCCTGGTTCAAATTATTCAGAACGCAGAGGTACACACGCTGGTTCAAATTATTTAGAATGCAAAGGTACAAACGCTGGTTCAAATTAATCAGAATGCAGAGGTACACACGCTGGTTCAAATTATTCAGAATGCAGAGGTACACACGCTGGTTTAAATTATTCAAAATGCAGAGGTACACACGCTGGTTCAAATTATTCAGAATGCGGAGGTACACACGCTGGTTCAAATTAATCAGAATGCAGAGGTACACACGCTGGTTCAAATTATTCAGAATGCAGAGGTACACACGCTGGTTCAAATTCATCGTCACTGCTACGAGGGCCCATTTTGTGGTACGGAGAACATCCCCAAAACATAACAGAACCTCCTCCAGCTTGAACAACACCTTTGACACAATCAGGATTAAAGGCTTCACTGGACCTGCGATGCACTTGTCGCCTCCCATCATTGGAGTACAAACAAAAACGAAACTCGTCAGACCAAATTACTCGTTTCCAATCCTCCACAGTAAAGGTTTTGTGCCTCTGAGCCCATTGATAACTTGCGACTTTGTGACTTGCTGTTAAAAGAGTCCTCTTCCGTGGTACTCTGCTCCAGATGTCCATCGCATGCAGTTCTCGTCGCAATGTCCTTTCGGAAAATGGTTGGAGTGGACTTTCATTGACTGTTTGGATCGATTTTCGCCAGGTTTGAAACCGATTTGCAGTTACTAGACGCGAAACATGGCGACGGTCCCTGTTGGTGAGAATCGTTTTCCGGCCAGAGTTGCGTCGCCGATTTTCAGTTGACTGCGAACTACACAACTGTTTGCAGACCCGCTGGACAGTACGCTTCGACACACCAACAAATTGGGACATTTATGTGCCCATGGGCACTGCCAAACACGATGGCTCCTTTTTGCCACTCACGTCTGTCTTACGACACATATTGCAGACTAAATTCAACACACACGTTGTTTTTAACCACTGCACGAGACGGAAATGATCCTGTAGACTACGTCAGTTCTATTTATCTCCCAACAATTTTATCACGCGCCCTCTCTACAACCGGTAACATCCTGCTGTCGTTTCTGTTAGGGGTGACTCATTTTTTGTCCGGTTTAATGGAAGATACACTGACGGAAAAAAATCCCAACACCACGAAAAAATAGTTGTAGAGGAATGAAATGGCGGCAATACATTTGTATAGGTAACATATTTAATCGATTAAGGTTTCAAGATCACAGCTTATTGTAAGCGCGAGAAGAGCCATTTTAAATGTGAAATGCTGGTACATTAATAACCGGTGTAACCGCCAGAATGTTGAATGCAAGCACGCAAACGTTCATGCATTGCGTCGTACAGGTGCTGGATGTCAGTTTGTGGGATGGAGTTCCATGCCTGTTGCACTTGGTCGGTCAATACAGGGACGGTTAATGCTGGTTGGGGGTGACGCTGGAGTTGTCGTCCAATGATGTCCCATACGTGCTCGATTGGTGAAAGATCTGGTGATCTAGCAGGCTACGGCAACATGTCGACACTATGTAGAGCATGTTGGGTTACAACAGTGGTATGCGGGCGAGCGTTATCGTGTTGGAAAACACCCCCTGGAATGCTGTTCATGAATGGCAGCACAGCAGGTTGAATCACCAGACCGACGTACAACTGTGCCGTCAGGGTGCGTGGGATAACCACGAGAGTGCTCCTGCTGTCATAGGAAATTGCTCCCCAGACCATAACTCCAGGTGTAGGTCCAGTGTGTCTCGGCCGCAACTAACCAACCGTGTGTTGGTTAGAAAGAGGCCAGGCGCTCACCTGGCCTCCTTCTAACCAACACACGGCCATCACTGGCACCCAGGCAGAACCGGCTTTCATCAGAAAACACAACAGATCTCCACTCCGTCCTCCAATGAGCTCTAGCTTGACACCACTGACGTCGCAAACGGCAGTGGTTTGGAGTAAGTGGAATGCACGCTACAGGGCGTCTGGCTCGGAGCTGTCCTTCAAGTAACCGATTTGTAACAGTTCGTTGTGTCACTGTGGTGGCAACTGCATCTGGAATTGTTGCCGCAGCCGCGGTACGATGCGCCACGGCCATACGCCGTACACGGCGGTCTTCCCTCTCAGTAGTGCCACGTGGCCGGCCGGAACCCGGTCTTCTTGAGGAAGTACCTTCCCTTGACCACCGCTGCCAGTAATCATGCACAGTGGCTACATTCCTGCCAAGTCGTTCTGCAATATTGCGGAAAGAAAATCCACCTTCTCGTAGCCCTATTACACGACCTCGTTCAAACTCCGTGAGCTGTTGATAATGGCTTCTTCGTCTTCTTAAAGGCATTCTTGACTAACATCAACACACTACGTCGAATCTCAACGATAACTAACGCTCACGAACGTTACAGCACGTATTTACAGCAAACCTGCTTTGCATGTTCCGAGGGGCGCTACTAGCGCCACACGTATGCGCCGAGCGCGAAATTTGCATAGACGTCATCTTACAGATGTACTGTCACCGCCTACCAACTGTCGTTTATCTAACACAACCCCTTCTTGGTGATGGGATTTTTTTCCGTCAGTGTATTTCTTCGTGACGCTATAGAACATGATAGCAGCAACTTTTCTTGTAACCTACAGAATGAATGTTTCAAAATTGAGCACATCACTGCTAACAACTGCTAGTCATGTTTTAGATACAGATGGTTCTTACCTCATACGTAAGTCCAGAATTCCGGCAGTACTTGTTTGGGTCTCCGACATTGAAGAACTCGGATTTGGGTCTGGGCGGCAATCGGGGTCTAACATCTAGGTCACTCACTTTGGAGAACTCCCGGTTGATTGGACATTCCCCTGCAGACCACTGGCGCTTTACAGGGGACCGGATACCACCTACTATGGGAAGAGAGAAAAAATACAGGAAAGTCTTTATTTTCATCTATACGAGTCCAGACGACAGTACAGTATATTGTGCATTAAAATATAGAAAAGTATGTAACACACTGAAAACATATCACACAATGTCGGCAGGAATCGAACGCTCTCCTCCGGAGCCAGTTGCACTAACCGACTAAACTACACCGACGAAGTGCATCGCAGCAAATTTGTCTTCTTGACACGTGTTTCAACCCTGTAGTACACGGTTTAATCAGAATTAATTACACGGTCGAATCAGAATAATATGACCACCTATCTAATAATGGGAATAACCACCCTTGGCCTGGATGACAACGGCGAGACGGCGTTGTGTGGACGCAATGACGCCCTAGAAGGTTGCTAGAGAAACACGTGCCCAACCCTAGTTATGCCTCTGTATACACAGTCGTATCAGAATAATATGACCACCTATCTAATAATGGGAATAACAACCCTTGGCCCGGATGACAACGGAGAGACGGCGTGGCATGGACGCAATGAGGCCCTGGAAGGTTGCCCGAGGCACACGTGCCCATTCGGACTGAAGCAGAGCACGAAGGTCCCGGAGATGACGTAGTTGTGGGTCAGCACTTCGAACCTGTGGATCCAAACAGTCCCACAAGTGCTTTACGGGATTGAGGTCGGGCGATTTCGCCTGCCAAGGGAGAAAGGAGATGTCTCTATCGTGTTCCTGGAACCTGTAATGCACCCCCTTAGCGACGTGACAGGCTGCAATGTCGTGTTGGTAGACACCATCACCACCAAGGAAAACGTCCAACATGAAGGGATGCATGGGGTCAGCGAGGATGGACATGTAGCTATAGGCGTTCAGGGACCCATCCAGTGGTAGCAGCGGTCCCAGGTCATACTAGGAAAACATCCACCAGACATGCATATTGCCACCGCCGGCCTGTACTTGACCTACAAACGTGCCCGGGTGTTGGGTTTTCGTGGGTGACGCCCTATCCGCTACCGCCGGTCACTTATGTGGAGTAGAAACCTTAATTCGTTCGAAGAAGGTAATATTTTCCCACTCTTCCAGTCTCCAATGCTGACAGTCCCATGCGAACTGTAGGCGTCCTTGTCGATGGACCTGAGTTAACATAAGCACCTTGACGCAGCGTCGACTCTGGAGAATGATGTGTAACAGGGTTCGCTCTACTGTTATCGGGGATTCGTACCTGGGTGACTCAGTGTTCATTTGGGCGTTAATTGCTGCACTGTTGCTGGCGGATTGCCCTTTCCAGTCAACGGAGGCGACGCTCTCCTCTGGGGTCGATGGATCGTATCAGATCACATGTTGAGGATTTTAGGAAGGGGGTGTCTGATCCCAGGTCTTAAACCCTTAGAAACAGGAAGCTAGGAGATTTGGGGCTAGAGTGCCCGATAGGAAAGTCACACGGAAGCGAGGTAGAAAGGGGAAGGAAGACGCACTTAATTTAATATCGGGGAGCCAGTACCCGGGGCCCAACAGCTTAACGCGCTCATCCGACGCACGGCGGATGTTTAGTGGTTCGAGCGTTCGTACTTGCCCGGGATCGAACATGAGGTTCTCCCGTGGTAGTCACGAACGTTGACCGATAGCACACCCGCTGCCCCAATGGGGTCGATGGCCATTAGAACTCTGCACCTATGACGTCGGGAGGTACTCTGTGTGCCAGCTGTTCATTCTTGGTACACCTCGCGAACAGCCCACGAAGTCTGCTGTTCATGAGATGCTTCCACTTTTGGCGTGGTAGCCGGTGATCATTTCATTTCGAACTTCCGTCAAATCACTGCCTCGGTGCATTGTGCTCATGTTACGCACTACGGCTCATCTGCCCTGGCCGGCCGCTTATATCTCCGTGTGGTTCATCTTGTGACGTGCACTCTATTACGCGCCTGGGCATGTGCACTGTGACACCAGCGGTGGTCATATTAGTCTGATACGACTGTGCATGTAACCCAACGTAGCATTCATCAAGTAGCCATTACGTACGTATTAGTCGTAAATGTTATTCACCTGTACTGCAAGCAACTTATATTCTACGTCATGCATGTGTGTCAGTAACATAGCCTTTTGATGTTACCCATCTTCCCCGACAGCAGTAAAGTAAACTTGATGCTTGAAATTTCGATGTAACGGAAATGGGTAAAGGAAGTATTCAAAGCCGTTGTTGAAATGCGATCGTGTGATATCATAGATCCCTGACACCATATGAGTATGCTTTGGGTGAGATGACGTCACAGCAGCAGCTGTTTTTTTTGGACTGGAGGTCCAACGACCACCTATAAGCAGTCACCCGTCCCTAATTTAGGGTCATTGGTTCCAGGGAAGGGAGAGAGCTAGTGTCGTAAGACAAACACAACATCCATGCCTCACCGGAATTCGAACCCGGACCCCTTTTGGACGAATGATCAGAGGCCCTCGCTTAGACCACTGCGCCACCGGGGCGGCGGATAGTTTGGTTTAGTTGCCATGGCAACTGTAAGCACTTTTCCGTACGGACTTACAAATGAAATTATTAGGAGAATGTGACGTCACGTATGTCTTGCAAAAGACATTAGAAGAAAATAGACTGGCAAAGGGCATGCTACTTCGGGCATAGAGAGTGGGTCCCACTTTCAAATAATCATAATAGATAACTAGATTAATCAATTTCAAATAATCATAATAGTTTAAATGTAAATGATTTCAATACACAACTTGTGTTAATTGACAGAACAGATAGATCATGAAGTTTTATAGACATTCGACATGGGCACCATTTGTTACTCGAACAACGTCTAAACAGTATTCCTGTTCCCTCCATGTTCGTTCGAGAATGTCTTTATTAACTTTCTGCAGTGCGTGAGTCATCCTCCTCTTTAGGCCAGCAATGTATGTAACAGGGGCGCTGTAAACATCACCCTTGATGAATCCCCATAAAAAATCACAGGGTGTCAAGTCCGGCGAACGTGGGGGCCATGCAATGGAACCACCACGCCTAATCCATCGATTGGGAAATTTGGTATCCAGAGACCTCCTCACGATTAAAGTCCAATGAGGTGGCTTCCCATCTTGTTGGAAAATGATCGGAGTTGCAAGTTCATCCAACTGGGGATACACAAACTGCTCAATCATGTCCAGGTAATTATCAGATCTCACTGTCCCTTCCTGAAAGAAAAAGGGTCCAATAACACGGTCGATCATTATGCCACACCAAACATCCACTTTTAGGCCAGCATGTTCATTGTTCCATTGTGCAATGCGGGTGTTCAGTTCCCCAAATTCTCACATTCTGTTTATTAACCTTGCCAGAAGATGTAAAGTGCACTCATCCGAGAAACAGATTTGTCTCAGGAAAGATTCAGCACTTGCAATGTTCTCCAACATCTCTTCAGCAAACTGTTTACGCTTCACGTGATCATCTGGGGTTATGTGATGGTTTATCTGCAGTTTGTACGGGTGCATTTCCAATCTCTGACGTACCACTTTGTGCGCTGACGACATGGGAATGGCCAGCTGTCATCCTTCGTGTCTGATTGACTTTCGAGGGATACGAGTGAATGTTTGTCTCACAACCTCCTCCTCCCTTTCTGGAATCAGCGATGGTCGTCCAGGGCTTTTCTTTGTAAAAACTATGTACAAGAAACCTTCACACACGTAACTCACTCGAAGAAACTCCGTAGGGATTTTTAAGAACTTTTAATAAAAGTCATACGACTTCACAATCCGTTAGATTTTTCGGGACACCTTGTTCCCATCTTCAGACAGATTGTCTCAGTTCGGTGCGCCCCCTATATATACACTGAAGTTACAGCAATGACGCATGTCACAAATAAGCATGCGCACACAGTTTTACTCGGCCTCTTAATATTCTCAAATTAGGTAGAGATCCAAAACATTACATAACTAAAATAACCATAAGCACACGTACACCACTCAATTGAATCCCAACATTTTACAACACAGACACACACACACACACACACACACACACACACACCTGCTAGAGAATATACATACTACCAATTCAAACTATAAAATTAAAACATACAAAAAAATCAAAAGTTAATATTGGTGTTGCGTACTGGAACAAGTTGTTTCCAGGGCTCCGGTATATCACAAGGGTAATTATCACTACACACGGAGTCCCTGTTGGCATAAGTGCTCAAACTCTCAGCTAACAATAACGACAGAATGTCAGGTTGTGAAGACGGTATACTTTACATGACTCCAATCTGGATAATGTAATCCATCTCGAGTCAGGCGTGCTAATGCTGTGTTCCCTGCTCCATTCTTAACAGCATATTTATGTTCCAACAAACGAAATTGTAACGCGCGCTTTGTGGAACCAATGTATTGTTTGGGTTGCACGGAATAGTCCACGGGTGGAAGGGGTATACTGTAAACATCATGACGTTCCTGTATACCTGCAATGTCCCTATCTTTCTATGGGAACAAGGTGTCCCGAAAGATCTAACGGATTGTGAAGTCGTATGACTTTTATTAAAAGTTCTTAAAAATCACTAGGGAGTTTCTTCGAGTGAGTTACGTGTGTGAAGGTTTCTTGTACATAGTTTTTAGTTTCATCAGCACGTAAAAACTTCAGTTCATTTCTTTGTAAAGACGCTACCAGTTTCCTTGAATGACTTGTACCACTTTCTGATGCTGTTACATGTGAGCGGGTTTGCTCCAATGTTTTGTTCTGAAATTTCGCTGAGCCTGCGTTTCGGATCGGGTTACAATAAACCACTCCACAATCGGTGCTTTCGTCGTAGGATTCATTGGTTACACTTCTAGAAAACTCGAGGGTATTCCTTACCACGTGCAACGAACAGAATGCTGATATTAGTTTTGTATCCAAAGTTATCATTTGAAATTGGCTACACCTTTTTGGGACCCCCTGTATTCAAAACTGCCATTGTATGGATTAGCTAGCCTGTTGACGTGTTTGCGCGCGGCTATTTGAGTTTTAAATCTCTAACGATTTTGATGTATGTGATGCGGAATTTTCATACTTAGCAGTTTGTATTTCTTTTTGATGCTACGGATCTTTTGCGACAGTAGAAAATCAATCCCAAGTAAATCGTTTCGATATAACGAAAATGGGTAACGGATGTAATCAAACCCATTGTTGAAATCTGTTTTTTTAACGCCGTCCCTTGAAGTGACGCAACAATAGTTAATTTCATTTTTACTCAACAATGCACGGGGGTTCTAACAAAAGTTCTCCACACTGTCCATTTTTGAAAAAAGTGTGAAGTAACGGAGAAAACCTATTTATTTATTTATTTATTTGATGATTACAAGACGGCCTTCTTCCGTTCTGGAATTAGAAGGGCCTTCGCAGTCTCCTCCGATGTTCGTTCTAGAGAATCCGAACCAAAATCCATCGTCGAATTGGCCACTGAGGCAGGATATACGTCGAACCAGATGCATAGCTTTATTGAAAAATCAAAACCAGCCCTGTCAGTCTTTCTATGCCGCAACTTTGCTACCTGACCTCTATTTCCTACATACCAAAAGTTTCCTATCAACTCAAAAACGCGCTCAGGAGGATGAGCTTCGGTGTCGGGAAAAAGTCTCCGGCATCTTTCTAAACGATGCTTACCAGAAATACTGACAAGCCTTTTCTTCCCAATGTGGCAGGTGTTTATGCTATCCCACTACAATATCCGGACGGCTCCAGGCGATACTACATCGGAATAACCAAACGTTCGTTTGGAATTAGAATCAACGAACATAAAGGGGATACAAAAGACGGTAAAATAACCACTGCCCTATCAAGAGAGGTCAAGTTCAAGTCCGCTGATCCTATTTGGAATGATACAAAGAAATTAGCTTCATACTCTACGCCCAAATCTACTGCCATTCGCGAAACCTTGGAAATTTTGACCAGCAGCGAGGCTTGCAATGGTCTCTCTCGAGTTACCACGCATTTGGAATCAATTCTTCAACTAATGCTGTGTTTTGTACCACGGTACCGGGTACCCAACCCAACCGACGTGACCTCGTTTCTTCGAATGACTAATAACATTTGCGCCTATTCATTTATTGGCTAGTCAATCACAGCGTTCAAATTGTTGAAGTGTTCTATTATCCATTTTTCTGTCTACCTTCCTTGAAAAAGCCATCACCTGGTTGATGTGCGAAAGCTCGAAAACTTTTATTTATATTCTACGCCAAGAAATTGGGATTAATTGTACTATTTTTAAAGAGAAAACTTATCTTATTGCCGTTCAATGTACTCCCATCCACTGCTAATGACAGCTTGTCCGCGGGGAGGTAGGTCCTGGATGTTCCGTAGAACACCATCTTTGTTAGGTTGTCCTATTACTCGGGTGATATCCAATGACAGTTCGTCCAACGATTCGTATCGCATGCCACGGAGCCGATTTTTTAACTTTGGGAAAAGATCAAAGTCTGGTGGACTGAGATCAGGGCTGTATGGTGGATGGAATAAAGTTTTCCAGCCCATATTTCGACAAAAGTCCCCGTACCGACACTGCACCATGACACGATGCGTTATCATGCAGCAAGATCGAGCAAGTTGGGGCAATGTGACGAATTTTCGGTCTCAACTTTGTCTTCGGAAAGTCACGACAATATTGAGCGTCGACATTTCCCCCTACCGGCACTCGATCAGAGACCACTACACCGCGGACATCGCACGCAGAAATTATCATTTTCTTCACTTTGGATTGTTGCCGACGGTACTTTGAGGGGCATGGGGAACTTGGATGCCTCCATTCCGCTGATTGTGACTTCAGTTCCGGCTCAAAGTCACGGGTCCGAGTCTCATCAATTGCGAGAATTCTGTTCAGGAAGGTGTAGCCTACCCTTTCGAACCTGTGGAGGTGATTCTGTGCAATGCTCACTCTGACTGCCTTCTGCTCGGGGGTGAGTTGATAGGGCACACAGCGCGCGGTGATTTTTCTTTTTCCCAGTCAGTCGGCGAAAATCCGGTGAACAGACATGGTGGACAAATTTGCCTGATGAGCAATCTCCTCGACTGTCAAACGGCGATTCTCTTCGAGAAGAGTTGCAACAATGGTGACAGACGTTTTTATCTATCTCCGTTTGAGGTCGGCCTAAGCGGAGATCATCTTTGATGCTGCTTCGGCTCTCCCGAAAGCGCGATGCCCAGCGACAGTTGCTCTTTGATCAAAAGTTATTTCCCCACAAACTTCTTGTAAGGCAGTGTGGATCTGTGTCGGAGTTTTTCCCCCTTAGAGTTTGTATTTTCACGTATGAGCGCTGGTCTAACGCCGTGACTCGAGCTGAGGAGCTGCACGCTTCCATTTCCAAACCCTCCCACGTCCACACAGTGTTTCTATTTCCATGTACGAGGGCTGGTCTCACCCCCATGACTCGACCTGAGGAGCTGCACGCTTTCATTTCCAAACCCTCCCACGTCCACACAGTGTTTTTATTTTTATGTACGAGGGCTGGTTTCACCCCGTGACTCGACCTGAGGAACTGCAGACTTTAATTTCCAAACCCTCCCATGTCAATACAGTGTTTCTATTTTCATGTACGAGCGCTGGTATAACGCCATGACTCGACCTGAGGAGCTGCACGCTTCCATTTCCAAACCCTCCCACGTCCACACAGTGTTTCTATTTCCATGTACGAGGGCTGGTCTCACCCCATGACTCGACCTGAGGAGCTGCACGCTTCCATTTCCAAACCCTCCTAATTCCACACAGTGCATCTATTTTAATGTACGAGCGATTGTCTAACGCTGTGACTCGACCTGAGGAGCTGCACGCTTTGATTTCCAAACCCTCCCACGTCCACACACACAGCAAATGATAGCGCGTTGTTCTGACACCACTGCGTTGCTGAGAGTCTGACCTTGACATGACGCAATCACTTTCCCGATTGCATCATCCGCTTCAGGTTTAGATTAACGTATCAGAGATGGAAACGGATCACGGGTCAACGGGTCGACAATTTCTTGCGGGTTCAACGGGTCGGGTCAAGGTGTTCCTGACCCGATTTTGATCCGGTTTTATTCCCGTTTTATTTTTAAAAAAAGAAAAATATATTCCAAAGAAAAATGCGCGTTGTGGAATTCTGTAGTCGTTACACTGGTGCCCACGGACTGAATAAATAAATTAAGTTTCGAATTTATAGTTCAAAGCAGATTTGTTCGGGTCAGTTACGGGTCCGGGTCCGAAATTTTGGAGCCGTTTCCAACTCTGTAACGTATGCATAACTTTTGTTCTTACCCTCGCACATGTCACTAAACTATCACTGAACATTATTTCACCACGTTGTACATAAACGTGAGAATATCTCATTACGATCTGCGTTAAATTGCGAGCGCCTGATGCTAAATGTGATAAAAACAATTACAGAAATCCATTTTTGAAGCTATGAAAACAGTGAGTCGTAGCGAGATTTGGCTTCTTCGCAACTTCTGCTATTGACAAGAGCTTTAAAACGACGTACAACACGAACAATCCGCAACCGTCTACTGGATGCAGGACTACGTGCACGTGTGCCTCTGGCACGTGTACCGCTGATTCCAGCCCACCGTCAGGAACGGCTGCAGTGGTGTCGCCAACGTCTGCATTGGAGAACGCAATGGCGATCTGTCGTGTTCAGCGATGAAAGCAGATTCTGCTTGGGAGCCTCCGATGGCCGTATGCGTGTTCGCAGACGCACAAGAGAGCGTCACCACCCTTCTTGCATCCGCCAGCGACACACAGGATCTACACCTGGTCTCCTGGTGTGGGGAGCGATCAGCTATCACTCCCGTACACAACTAGTGTTTGTACCGGGTACGTTAAACAGCACCTCCTACATCAACAACATCATTCAGCCCGTTGTTGTGCCATTTGTAAGGTCGGTCCATCGTGGTGTGTTCCAGCAAGTTAACGCACGCCCACACACGGCACGTGAAACGCAACATGCACTTCAGGGTGTGAGACAACTTCCATGGCCTGCACGTTCACCGGATTTGTTCCCCATTGAGCAGGTGTGGGATTTCATGGGACAACGACTTATCCGGTCTCCACGGCCAGCCACGACCATCCCCGATTTACGCGTCCAGGTTGAGGATGCTTGGAACTCAATACCCCAAACTTACATCCAACATCTGTACGACAGACTCCATGCCAGAATTGCACAGTGTGACGCAGTTCATGGCGGTTCAACCTCGTAATAACCATGTTACATGGAAATGCTATTTTTCAGTTTACCAGCAAATACAGCTGTATGTTGCCATAATGTTTTGATCACGTTATCCTCTGTATTCCGTTATTACGCTGTATAAATTTCGTTGGTATCAGACGTCACCTTCTTGGTGTTCTTTTTTCACTTTCCGCCAGTGTATATACACATTAGACCTTTCGAGTTTACAATAAACTCATGCTCAGATGTAACAGAATACCAAACACAAGCGACAAGGTTGTTAGTTTATACACTGAGTGCCCACTTTATTATGACCAACCCCTCAGTACTTCGTTGGGCCACCTTTTGCCTTAAATACTGCGTCGATTCTTCGTGGCATGGACTCCACGAGAAGTTGATAGGTGGTTTGTGGAATCTGAGACCATGCTTGATGAATAGCACTTTCCAGGAGTGTGAGATCCAGGTGTCTGATGGCTCGTTCAACTTCATCCCACAAATTCTCAAAGGGGTTGAGATTTGGAGATTGTGTGGGCCACGTAAGCAAAGTAAACTCATCACTGGCATGTTTCTGAAACCAATCCTGAACAATACGAGCACTATGGCAGGACGCATTATCTTGCTGAAAGTAGCCATCGCCATTGAAATAAACCATCCACATGACAGGATGCACTTTGTCCGCAACGATGTTTAGATATGATGTGCCAGTCAGACGTTGATCAACACGAATTAAAGGGCCCAAAACATGCCAGGAAAACATTCCCCAAACATAACGTTGCCTCCACCAGCTTGAAGAGTTGTAGCAATGCATTTGGGGTCCATGCTTTTGTTCTGTTTCCGCCAAATTCTCACTCAGCCGTCCGCATGGTGCAACTGAAAAGGTGATTCATCGGACCACATAATTTGTTTTCAATAATCAACTGTCCAGTCCTTGTGCTCCTGTGCGAACTGGAGACGTTTTCTCTTGTTAACTGCAGACAGCAAAGGTGTTCGAACAGGCCTTCGACTGCCATATCCCATCCGATGCAGTGTACGGCGAACACTGCGTGCAGAGATCATTTGAGGGGAATCCTTGATTAAGATGGTCTGTAATTTGCTGCACTGGTGCCCTTCTGTTGTCTGTTACCAGTCCGGACACTCTCCTTTCCGCCCGAGCAGTCACTAGTCGATGACGACCACACGTTGCACGTCAAGATCCAGTTTTTTGGCTGACAGTCCAGTCCTTAAACACTTTAACAACAGCTGCTCTGGAAAATTTCACGAATGCGACGGTTTCGGTGATACTCGCTCCATGGCTCCAAGCTCATACAATCATCCCACGTTGAAAGTCCGTCAAATCGCATTTTTTACCCATCTCTTCACCCAAAAATCACTTCTACTGTCGCAAGCACTAAGCTTTCCATTTTATACTAGCCTCGCCCTCTGGCGGCAACAGCGTGCAGCCATAGTTCATTTGCTTAAAACTGTCAGGTGGTCATAATAAAGTGGCCACTCAGTGTATATACCATGGTAGTCGTGTCAGAAGTGACGTATGTCCAATGAGGTTTTAACGCATGTGCGGAAATAATTGGTCAAACTCAATTTCTGGAGACTCAGGGTGTTTTTCCCGGTCCATTAACTGTTTCCAAGGGAGGGGAATAGTACAAAGAGAGTCATTATTGCAGCATAAATGACTATATTTACAAATGAGAAACTTTCTGCGAATAGGATAGTTGAACGATGTCTAGGGGTATTCAGTATAATTACTGCCTCCCAAATAGGAGTATGCGTATACCCGTTAAACAGGACCTGAAGAGAGCTGTAGAAGTGGAAGAGGTTTTAATGTTATATTTGTGTTCCGAAACTATACATTTCAAGGAACGAGAGGTCGAACGCACATACATCATGTTCTGCTCTTCCTCCAGCGAAGCCTTCAGTGGTATGGCATAAATGCCATGTTGATTGTTTAGTTCAACCCTGTCTCTGTCACTTTTTATAATTACTGAGATGTTATTAGTCTTGATCCCGAATCCAATGTTATATTTTTTACAAATACCTTTCAAGGATTTGGTAGCTCCAGGTATAAAAGAAACGGATCCAACATATTTGATGGGTTGGTGATCTCTAGTTAAGGATGAAACAGAGTTTAAATAAATTCGTCGTAGTAACTTACCCACAGTGAAAGCAAGGTACCCATAGTCACTGGCCAACTTCTTAATACACTGCCGGACAATTGCTAAGGACGGATGACAATAGCAACCATAAAATGGAAGGCAGGAAAATGTGGAAATTAGCATAAGTGCGGGATACAGTAGGACGTGTTGTGCGTATGCAAATTTTGGATTGCTGAACTTATTCGTGACGTCATAGCGCTGATAAGAGATATAAAGGATTTGACGCGTATTGATCGTTGTTGTTCAAACGCAAAGTTGAAAGGGAAAGAATCAATTGACGAACTTGAAAGTTTCAGTATGTCTTCCCGACATCACCTAAATGATTTTACGCTTGGCCGTATTATTGGCAAGATTGAAGAAGGGCGAAAAATAACAGATGTTGCCAGGGAGTTCGACGTCAGCCGCAGTGTTGTTTCAAGGCTTTGGAAATCATTTCAAACAAATGGAGAGTGTAGCAAACGTCACGGGCGAGGTCGTGTTCGCAGTACCACACCTGCAGAAGATCGGTACATAGTGCTATCAACAAAAAGACACCGGCGCAGCACAGCCAGTGAGGTAGAAAATCAGTTTATGGCTGCTACTGGCAAGCGGATCTCCCGAAAAACTGTCGCCAGACGTTTGCATGAAGGAGGACTATACGCCCGCCGTCCTGTTGTGTGCATCCCATTGTCCACACGTCACCGTACCGCCCGTTTGCAATGGTGCCATCAACATCGCAATTGGACTGATAACGACTGGTCTGCTGTCCTCTTCTCAGATGAGAGTAGATACAGTCTATCGTCTGATTGTCGACGACAACTGATCTGGCGTGATAGTGGTACTGCATATTGTCCAGCAAACATACAGGAAAGGGACCGATATCCAACATGTAGTGTCATGGTATGGGCTGGCATCATGATCAATGGCCGTACGTCCCTCTATGTGCTTCCAACTGGGACTATGACTGGCCAACGATACATTAATGATGTTCTGCTACCTCATGTTCGCATGTTCCGTGGTGCTGTCGGTGATAGATTCATTTTCATGGACGACAACGCAACATGTCATCGAACAGTCGCTGTCCAGGAGTGTCTTGAGAGCGAGGATATTCAACGCCTCGTATGGCCAGCACGTTCTTCAGATCTGAATCCAATTGAAAATGTGTGGGATGCTTTGGGGAGGAGTCTTGCTGGTCGCCAATGCCCTCCAATGAACAAGGAGACTCTCATCCGTGCACTGACAGAGGAATGGGATAAATTTCCCCAACAGCTGCTTGATAATGTTGTGCAAAGCATGACACGACGTGTGGAATCTTACATCGCCCTGTATGGTGGCCATATCCCGTATTGACATTTTACGCCGGAACGCCTGCGGACAGTAATTGCATTTTTTTCACGTTTACGTATTCTGCACAAAATGGCCTGTTTGTCCCTTGAACACGTTCCAAAGCCTTCTGGATTTCAGAGCACAATAAATTGTCTTTCTTGTAATATTCTGACATTATTTTATTTCACTTGGCATCCAACCACACTTACTTTTTTATGCGCTATATAGCCGTTTATGATCCGTCCTTAGCAATTGTCCAGCAGTGTATTTGTCAACTCCAAGTTGCGTAGGGCAATGCCCGATGAATGCGATATTGCTGGTCGCAGCAAAAAATGTAAGGAAGATAACTTTTGCCAAAACGGATGAAAAGAGTTATAAGGGATCAAAGTTGTATTAGAATCTGGTTTTCTGTAGACCGAATAAGAAATAGAGTTAGTAACAGAGTCTCGACGCAACAAGACGTCCAAATATGGGAGAGAGAAATTTTCTTCCAACCCAAGTGTAAACTTAACACAGGACAATTTAGAGGACATTAACGTGGCAAAGGTACTGAGATCATCCAGAGCTGAAAGCCAAAATATTAAAACATCATCTACGTATCGTAAATACAGTAAGGTTTTAATTGGTGCCAAAGGAATCATAACTTCTTCTAAATGTTGAAGTAAAATCTCCGCAAGAATGGGGGACAACGGCGACCCCTTTGGCGCTCCTTCTATTTGGCGAAAGTAGATACCGTTGAAACGGAAATAAGTCCGATCAGAAACTAAACGAAGGGCAGAAAGAATGGCTTGGATGTTAACGGGGGAATAAGTTCCCATAGTACAAGTTTGGTGGAAATGAGATCATGAACAACTGGAACAGGAATATTGGGAAATAAGGATGTAGAGAGGCCATGAAAAATGGGGAATTGGGAGGGTGTAAAGATTTTATACGACATAAAGCCGCAACTGAACTGCAAATGGAATAAGGTGAATTAGTGGTTAGAGGCGCGAGCAGATTTGCTAAAGATCTCTCTAATGGACGGGGTGGGCTGCAATACGCAGAAACAAGAGGGCGGATAGGGTTACCAGTTTTATGAGTCTTCAGCTTACCAAAAGCTTTTTTACGCTTTCCAACCGTAGGTTGAAGAAGCGTATATGCTCCAGCTTTGTCCGTCCGTCTGTCGGCACGATAACTCGCGTAAAAATGGTTCCATGTCGATGAAAGTTTAGCATATTGTAGGGGGCCAACCTGGGAATGAACCCTACTGAAAATGGGTGAAGTGGGGTCAAAGGTCACGGTACAGGAGCGAGATTCATTCCATTGCCCTTATGCGTCATAACTTGCGTAAATGTGGTTCCATGTCGATGAAATTTTAGCATATTGTAGGGGACCACCTGGGAATGAACCCTATTGAAAATGTGTGAAGTTGGGTCAAAGTTCACGACATAGAAGCGGGATCCATTCCATTGCCCTTATGCGTCATAACTTGCGGAAATATGGTTCCATGTTGATGAAATTTTAGTATATTGTAGGGGACCACATGGGAATGAACCCTATTGAAAATGGGTGAAGTGGGGTCAAAGATCAGGACATAGGATCGGGATCCATTCCATCGCCCTTATCCCATACTATTAAAGGAGCAATTTTTGTATGTAAATTTTATTTTGAAAACGGCTCTAAGGATTTTCATCAAAGTCGTTAACCTACCATTTTCTGGTACTAGAAATCGATTTAGCTTGATCTCGACTTTAGGAAAATTCGTTTAGTGGGTTAAATAACTATGGCGTCCCATTAATGTTGCCCATGCTTAGAAATCTTATGATGTCACAATCTCGCGCTTGAGATGTTGGCGTGGGGTCACGCCATCTGTCTCATTACGTCACGCGTTGTGTGTGGATCCTATTAAAGTTTTATGACGTCACACTCTTTCGAGCAGATGGTCGCGATTCCCATCTGCCTCATTACGTCACGCGTTGTGTGCGTATGTCCGGCCGCACGATAACTCGCGTAAAAATCGTTCGATTTCGATGAACGTTTAGTATGTGGAAGGGGATCACCTGGGAAGGAACCCTTTTGAAAGTGAACGAAATGGGGTCAAAGGTCAAGACATAGGAGCGGGATCCATTCCACTGCTCTTATGCATCATAACTAACGTAAAAAAAGGTTCGATTTCGATGCAATTTTAGTATGTGGTAGGGGACCACCTGGGGACAAACTATTGAAAATGGGCGAAATGGGGTCAAAGGTCAGGACATAGGAGCGAAATCACGTCCATAGCCCTTATGCATCATAACTTACGTTAAAATACATCCATTGCTACAAAACTTTATCATGTTATTTCGGAGGTATACTGAACCGGTTCTGTAGAATATAATCGAAATGGGATCAAAGGTCAAGGCACAGGACCAAAATTTATTCCACAGCCATTATCCTCATAATTTGAGTAATGATTTCTGGTATGTTGGAAAGCGTATTATAATCAATGCATAGCATGATTTTACTAACTTGTTTACCTTGTCATCCGTAGGATACAAATAGAAACATAAATCATTGTCTATTAAGTAGTAACGTCCGCAGTCAGTTGTATATCGGGAAAAATTAATTGTTTCTAGGGTGTCGGAATAAAGGTAGAAGTGTTATCATTATAGCATAAGTGTCCTTGAGATGTAATAACAAAACTCTCAGTGAACAGCAATGAAGAGATAGCAGTAGGTGTGACGATAACGGAGGCATCTTTCCAAACCGGGTAGAGCAAACCACGAATTACAGGATTACGGAACTAGACCCACTTTACATCGCACGTAACAATTCTCTTGATGAAATTTACATCGCGCGGGTTTTCTAGGAGTTTTGTGCACACACCCACTCGGCGGTTTGCTTCAGCTAGCGTCAGTTCGTGAGGGACAATGCGGCAGCTCCTGTTGACCTTGCAGAGGTCGTGAAGGTGACGAACCACGGTGTTCTCATATATGCCCAGCTCGCGTGATAACCTCCGAGTGCTGGCTGTCTGATTTACCTCTACGGTTCGCGGCCAACCTGATCTGGGCTGATCGTCGAGGTTTCTGTCACCTGAGCGAAATTTCTTGAACATGCCGCCTGGCAAGCAATTACCCAAGACACCATCCAACGCCTTTTTTGATTCAATGCCACGCCGTCTAGATGCTCTTATTGCAGCTCGCGGAGGCTTCACAAGATACAGATTTTTGCAGGTAAAAATTGTTGTATTGTTCTGAAAATTAAATCACTTATGTACAGTCACATCAGTAATGTGTGGCATAAATTTAATTCGAATCGCATGGTTCCTTCTTGGTGTTGCAATTTTCACAAACAGTAGTGTATTATTAATAATGAAAGGAAATGCTAATGATTATTTTTAGAACGTTTTTTGTGAAAAAAGGAAGGTGCTTATGTTATCGGTTTGTCCGTCCGTCTGTAGACACGATATCTCTGCAAATATTAGTCCGATTTGAAAACTTATTTTTGCATTGGCAAGCTTGAAATAATACGAATGATGAACCTTCATTCAGTTTTTTTTTACGATATACAATTTCTCTGCTAGAGGGCGTAAATGCAGATGATGTCGAATTCGAAAATACATTTTATTCCACACATTTGCTTCTAAACATCCGATTGAAAAAATTCTTTTATCTTTCGATTCTATTTATGTCGAAGAGTATTTTAGAAATAGTTACTTTTCCAAATTATGCACAGATTTCCTGCTAGGGGGCGTAAAAGTAAATTACGCTTTCAACGATATCTCTTCTTCTAAAACTCCGATTTCAAAAATGTTTTCTTTATCAGATACAGATCCTAATGGAAAATCTTTTGCACATAATTTGTAATTTTTGGTACAGAATACTTTGGCCGCCAGGGGTCGTAAGTGTTAATTTCTGCTTCTGATGTATTTGCCATAAAATCTGAGCTTCTAAAATATCGATTGAAAAATTCTTTCCTGGAACGATGCCACTCACGTCGATAACTTTTTCGGAATATTTTCTTTTTAAAATATTTCATGGTTTCTCCTCCAGGGGGCGTAGATGTATATCTTATTTTTGTCAATATCTCTGCTTCTAATGATCTGATTTGGAAAATTCTTTCTTTATCAAATAGAGTTTCCGGTGTGACATGTTTTTCAAATAATTTCAAAATTTTCAAGTAATTCATAGACTTTCCGCTACGGGGTGTAAATGTAAATTGCTTTTCCCTCTATAACTCTGCATCTAAATCTCCGATTTGAAAAATTATTTCTGCACCGGATACAGCCCGTGATCGGAAATCTTTTGCACATAATTTCTAATTTTTGTAAAAAATGTTTTGGCCACCAGGGGGCGTAAGTCTGAATTTCCGCTTCTGATGTAATTGCAGCAAAATATGAGCTTCTGAAATCTCGAATGAAAAAAAAAGTCGCTTGTGGACCGATACTACTGATGTCGACAAACCTTTTAACATTTTCTTCTTAAAATAATGCAAGGTTATAACGACAGGGGGCTTAGATGTATATCTTATTTTTGTCAATATCACTACCTCTAGGAGTCCGATTTGAAAAATGTCCTCTTTGTTATAAAGTGTTTCCGATGTGAAATGTTTTTCATATAAATTCAAAACTTTCAAGTAAATCATAGACTTTCGGCTAGGCGGCGCAAAGGTAAATTGCGTTTTCCGCGTTATTTCTGCTTCTAAAACTCCGATTTGAAAAATTCTTCCTGTACCGCACACACCACCTAATGAAAAATATTTTTCATATAATTTCTAATGTTTGGTAAATAATCGTTTGGCCACCAGAGAGGTGGCATAAGTGTAAGTTTATGCTTCTGATGTATTTGTAGCAAAATCTGGGCTCCAGAAAACTCGACTAAATTTTTTTCTCTTGGACCGATACCGCTCATATCAAAAAAACTTTTGAGAATACCTTTTTCCTAAAATAATGCACGGTTTTCCCACCAGGGGGCGTAAAGTCACATCCTATTTTTGTCGATATCTCTGTTTCTACGAGTCCGATTTGAAAACTTCTTCCTGTGTTAGAGAGCGTTTCCGGTGCGAAATATTTCTCATATAAATTCATATTTTTCTTAACGCACAAGTCTCAACCAGAGGGCGTAAACTCGCGATTACGTTTACAGCAATATCTGTGGGGTTAAAAACCCGACTGAAAACTTCCTTCTTCCGTCAGATACGATTTATTTTCCATACCAGTTCCATTGACTTTGGACAGCTTTGATAAACTTAATTTGCGTCAGAACGGATTCAAAAGACGTGCTAATTACACCCGAAAATTCGGTGTCATCTTTCTTGCTAAATGCTGCGATCACTGCTTTGTATTACAGTAATTATGGTAATTTGAAAGTTTTTACTAAAGGAATGACTTCATATTTCTAGGAAACTCAAATCTTTTCAAACAACAAAAATTGGGAAAACTCTTTTCAATGAATGTTATTGTAGTAGGTGGATTAATAAATGTTATTGTCGGGTACAAGACACTTCAATTGCTAACATCAGGCTAGACAACTAAAACAAAAATACAAGTGCAATGCAGCTACTAATAAAAGTTTTAACTTCGTTTTATTAACTCAAAAGGGAAAAGAACTTTTCTAACATAAGGTAGAATTCCTACTGCGCACTTCACATTAATTACTTAAATTAACATTTTCTTTTAATAGACAGGCTTTTAATACGACTGAACGCTTCGCCCCTGAATTTAAAAAGTACATTTGTCAAGCGATTAACTTACCAAATATCTTCTAATAACAAAATCCCATGAGATACCTCAATTTAATTCCTTTGTATTGAAATTCCTTAATTAGAAAGTCAGCGTCTTCGAGAGAAATATGAATTCTGAAAACGGAGACAAAGAAAATCCTGATAAGAATAATAAATAAGAACGCCGCAAACTTTGGAAAGGAAAAGATATGTTTTAAGACCTTACTGAGTTTTCGTGACAACAGAATAATCACGTCAGATTAGAGCTCAAAGGGGGAAGAACCCCCTTGGGGAGTCAGAAAGAAACCAACACAAAATTCAAGTAGAAGTCAGAATCGACATTAAATACCGCATGAGATATTTTTTACTTTTAAATTATACTTTTTAAAAAGCATGCATGCAAATCCTTCGAGATCTGCTTTTTCAAATTTAACTCTGAAACTAACTGGGATAAAAAGCGGTTTTCCGGTCAGAAAAAGTTTTGCTCAGCACAAAATACGCTGCAGTCTTTCTTTTGTTTACAAAATATTCTTTTACGGCAAAACGAGCAGTTCTGATTCCGAGTTGAAAAATAAAAGAAGTGTCGCAAAAACTTTCATTTTGTTCCGGAAACAGCGCTTACAATCGATACGCTGAGAAATTTCATTAATCATGCGAAACCAGGGAAAAAAGAATTCAAAAAGGAATTTAATTAACTGTAATGAACGGGACTATCGGAAGAGTCTTTCCAAAACGTACCTTGGCGCAGATTTCTTTTGTAACAGCAGTGACTTTTCAACAACACAAGCAAAAACAGCAAGACCGGTGGCAACACAATTTGTGTGCACTGCGCAGTCAGACTACAGGAGTTATACACTCCTTATCAAACAAGTACCCCACCCAGGAGGAACGCCTTGAGTGCTATTCAAAGCAGCATATAAGAAAACGGTACAAGTTAAAAAATCGAGAGAGTATCCAGGTACTATCTACACATAATTTATGCTGTGCAAGTTTTGCATACCAAGATTAATGTGCGTGTAAAGTGAAACGAGTGATTCAAAAGTGTGTATTTAGTTACGTAAGAGTTGGAAACGGGTCAAAAACTTTGATCCCGGAACCAGCCGTCACATGATTGGATCCGACCCGGGTCTGACTCGAACAAATCTGCTTTGAGCCTATAAACTCGAATATATCATCATCATCGCCATTCATTATCAATCCACTTCTGGATTAAGGTCTCCCCATGTTTCTTTCACAACGGACTGTCTTCGACCAGTCTCCTCCATCCACCCATCTCCCACGTGGTCATCTTCTGCGTCTTTTCCTGTCCCTTGGAATCCAGTCTAGAATTCCATAAAGCGGGACAAAATTATCAATCCACTGCTGCATGAAGGTCTCCCCAAGTTTCTTCAACAATGTACTGTCTTGGGCCAGTCTCTGCCATCCACCCATCTCCCACGTGGTCTTTTTCTGGGTCTTTTCCTGTCCCTTGGAAACCAGACTAAAATTTCAGAAAGTGAGACAAAATTATCAATCGACTGCTGGATGAAGATTCCCCAAGTTTCTTCCACAACAGACTGTCATGGGCCAGGCTCCTTTATCCACCCATCTCACACGTAGTCTTCTGGATCTTTTCCTGTGCCTAGGAATCCAGACGAAAACTTCAGAAAGTGGGACAAAACTATCAATCCACTGCTGGATGAAAGTCTCTCTAAGTTTCTTCCACAATGGACTGTCTTGGACCAGTCTCCTCCATCCACCCATCTCCCACGAGGTCTTCTTCCGGGTCTTTTCCTATTACCTGGAATCCAGTCTGGAAATTCGGTTGTCCGTCAGTGGTCCGTTCTTCTGGCAACATGTCGAACCCATTGCCATTTCAGGGATTTTATTCTGATTATGATGTTTTCCACTCTTGTCATTTTCCTTATCTAGGAGTTCCTCTTTTTATCTTTCTTGGTTACACCAAGCATTCATCTCTCCAGGCACAGTCCGGTACATACTAAGTGGAATTAAATCATAACAACAAACAATAACAACACATTCGCCTCACTCACGACCACAACGAGCCACAGTCCGGTACACACTAAGTGGAATTAAATCATAACAACAAACAATAACAACACATTCGCCTCACTCACGACCACTTAGAGCCACAGTCCGGTACACACTAAGTGGAATTAAATCATAACAACAAACAATAACAACACATTCGCCTCACTCATGACCACACCGAGACACAGTCCGGTGCACATTAAGTTGAATTAAATCCTAACAACAAAAAAATAGCAATACATTCGCCTCACTCACGACCACGCGGAGCCACAGTCCGGTACATACTAAGTAGAATTAAATCATAACAACAAACAATAACATTTTCGCTTCAATCACGACCACACCGAGCCACAGTCTGGTACATATTAAGTGGAATTAAATCATAACAACAAACAATAACATTTTCGCCTTACTCATGACCACACCGAGCCACAATCCGGTACATACTAAGTTGAATTAAATCATAACAACAAACAATAATAACACATTCGCCTCACTCGCGACCACACCGAGCCACAGTCCAGTACATACTAAGTTGAATTAAATCATAACAACAAACAATAACATTTTCGCCTCACTCACGACCACGCGGAGCCACAGTCCGGTACATACTAAGTGGAATTAAATCATAACAACAAACAATAACATTTTCGCCTCAATCACGACCACACCGAGCCACAGTCCGGTACATATTAAGTGGAATTAAATCATAACAACAAACAATAACATTTTTGCCTTACTCACGACCACACCGAGCCACAATCCGGTACATACTAAGTTGAATTAAATCATAACAACAAACAATAACAATACATTCGCCTCACTCACGACCACAACGAGCCACAGTCCGGTACACACTAAGTGGAATTTAATAATAGCAACAAACAATAACAACACATTCGCCTCACTCATGACCACAACGAGCTCCAGTCCGGTACATACTAAGTGGAATTAAATCATGACAATAAACAATAACAACATTTTCGCCTCACTCACGACCACACCGAGCCACAGTCCGGGTATATATTAAGTGGAATTAAATCATAACAAACAATAACAACACATTCGCCTCACTCACGACCACACCGAGCCATAGTCCGGTACATACTAAGTGGAATTAAATTATAACAACACACAATAAGGTTTGCTAATTTCTGACATTAAACATCATTTAGGTTCGTGGATTAATGAACATTTTTGTCATAAAACCAATGAGAGAAGATATGTGAGTCACAAAAGTAAATATGTTTGCTAACCTATGGAGGCGGTAATTCGACTGTTTAGTTTTTCAAAAACAATATTTATTATTATATCATTCACATTTAGACAAACATAAGAAACGACCCTGACACTGATAAAATGTGATGTAGCTACCAAACTCCATCAAACGTAAATCTGACCTCAAGATAGGAAGAGAAGATAAACGCAGGTGTTCTCGTGAGTGGGATTGGTAAACGTTTAGTCTAGGATATCTACAGGTTGCACCATCATGTTATATACACGGTCGTATCAGAATAATATGACCACATACCTAATAATGGGAATAACCACCGCTGGTTTGGATGACAGCGGCCGCATGGCATGGCATGTACTCAATGAAGCCCTGGAAAGTTGCCAGCCCACGTGATCATCCGGATTGCAGCAGATCACGAAGGTCCCGGAGATGACATGGTTGTGGGTCGGCACGTTGAACCTGTTGATCTAAATAGTTCGACAAGTGATCTATGGGATGGAGATCGGGATTTCGCCCGCCAAGAAAGAACGTAGACACCTCTGTCGTGTTCTTGGAACCAGTCACGCATCCTCTTAGCGACGTGGTAGGGCGCATTGTTCTAGTGGTAGACACCATCACCACCAGGGAAAATGTCCAAAATGAAGGGATGCATGTGGCCAGCAAGGATGGACATGTAGTCACTGGCGTTCAGGGACGCATCCAGTGGTACCAGCGGTCCCAGGTCATACCAGAAAAACATCCCCCAAACATGCACACTGCCAGCCTATACTAGACCGACAAGCGTGTCCGGGTGTTGGTTCTCGAGTGCCTGACGTCATATCCGCCACCGCCCGTCACTTCTGTGGAGTAGAAACCTCGATTCTTCGGAGAAGGAAACCTTTTTTCACTCTTCCACTGTCCAATGTCGATACTCCCATGCGAACTGCAGGCGTCGTTGCAGATGAACTTGGGTTAACATGGGCGCCTTGAAGCAGCGTCGACTCCGGAGACTCATACGTTTGCTCTACTGTTATCGGGGACACGCACTTGGGTACCATAGCGTTCATTTGCGTGGTCAATTGCTGCACTGTTGCGCGTCGATTGCCCTTTACCACTCGACAGAGGCGATGTTTTCCTCTGGGGTCGATGGCTTCAGGGGCTCCACAGTTATGACGTTGGGAGGTACTCAGTTTGCCGGGGGTCCATTCTTGGTACACCTTTACTACAGCACATCGAGAACAGCCCATCAAGTGTGCTGTTTCTGAAATGCCTCCACCCTTGGCGCATTAGCCGATGATCATTTCTATTTGAACGTCCGTCAAATCACTACCTCTGCCCATTGTGATCACGCGACGCACTAAAGCTCATCTGTTCTGGCCGGCAGCTTATAACTTCGTGTCGTCGACCTTGTCACGTGCACTCTGTGACGTGCCTGGGCGGATTCACTGAGATTCCGGTGCCACACGCATACACTCCATTATATCGACGTTTAGGTCGGAAATTATATTAAATATAATAATACCATGTAGTACATTGATGTCATTCTTACCTGATTTCCCAAATTTCTTGAGGTATTTGTCGAGGTGACTGTGACTGGAACTTGTCCTTGGCAGGGGTCTGATGAACGAGGCACCGGTGGAAGTAAGAACGTTTCCGTTGGGCTCCATCAAGGATCGTATATTGTCGACGGGTTCTGTGAGTTGGGAAGGGAGCACACATGTTGTTGGAAGGACGTCTGAACGGCTTGTAGACACCCCATTGAGAATCACCTCCAGATTCTGAAACACACAAAACAATACACGATGGATGAAAATACTTATTCGCCAATAGTTACACACACACACAGGGGTTTATCAAAATAATGAAAACACATACTTGTTTGTGGAGTACTTTATATTAATAAGCTGTAATACCAGGGGCGGATTGGCCATCGCAAAAGGGCCCTGGAAAATTTTTGCAAATGGGCCTGTTCGGTTGTAGTTCTGCGGTACTATTGTATCACAACCGAAAATCACTTCATTTTATTTAAGAAACAAAAGAAAAAGTACAGGTAGAATAATAATAACAACGTTTCGCACAATAAAATGTTTCTTATGCATCGACTATAGTTTCGCAAAGCGTTTGGCTTTGCTTCCTGAGGACGAATGTAGCGTTAACATTCAAATCATTGTCACATCATCAGAATTCTGACGGTCACGGGTTTTGGTGAGTTGTTTCTACGCGCTTGAAAGAAATGGAGTCGACGTCATGTAGTTGACAAGCCGTGACGAGTTCCGGTATATGTGGAAAGGTTCTAATATATTAAGCTTGATAGTCGAGTCCGGTTTATCAATAGGCGTAGCGTTTCCAAACAAAAATTTATGGTTATTTTCGTGACAATGTTAAGCTATAGACGACTTCTTCAGTTCACAGTTCCGTACATAGGTCTTGTGTTCCTTCACAAGGAAACTTACAGCCCTGCGGGTCTGTCCTATATATGAAAGTCCACATTCACAAGATATCTGATAAATTCCCCAGCAGTTTAAGTCTTCGACGTAGTCTTTTGATCCGTAAAAATTCATCTTGTTTATGGGTTTGAAAATAACTTTGAAATTAAAACTTTTAAGGATTTTTGAAATTCCGAAGCAAATCTGAGGAACAAATGGGATAACTGCCCAATTCTTTCGTATTGGGAGGTCTACAGGCATGAGCGTGCAGACAGGCTTCAGTTTTCTAAATTTATGGACAGCTTTGTCTATAACGGAAGGGCTGTATCCTCTGTGTGCTGCAATTCGTTTAAGAAAATCAAGCTCTTTCTGTAAGGAATCCTCAGTTGAGCAGATATTTATTGCACGATATACGTATGTGAAGAAGGCAGAGAGATCTTTTGTTTTCATGGATGATTTGATTTTGCATGAGGGGGTAAGGAAACAGCAAATGGTTTTCGATAAACTGTTGTACTAAAGGATCCTTGAGAGCGTGACACAAGGACATCAAGGAATGGTAAGCAGCCATTCCTTGATGGCTGCTTACCATTCCTCCACGTCCAGTTTTATTACCGCTCCCTGTCGGGTATCAGCGAACCACTACTACGTCTTATTCGCCGTAGTGGGTAAAAGTTAAAAAGGTCAAAATTCAATACTAATCAATTCACCCCAAAATTTCGCCTAGTGGTGTCAACAATGAATTTGGATTCCCTAACTAAGGGTCTCCAAGCTCAGGGTCGACAAATGCATCGCGTTGTGTTTCATATGAATTAGCATGGGGTTTCCATGCTCATTCATAAGCCGCAAAGAAGTTAAAATAAAAAGTTGCATGGATAACAATAATAAAATCACAAATTGAACTCTAATGAGATTTAGAGAAATGATCTGAGTGACACGTGATTAGAATTTAACTGTTTATTTCTTTTTAGAATGTGGTCTTAAAGCTAGGTACAATGTACCGGTGAGGTTGCTTGCTTTAGCTAAACAATTTAGTTTTAATTTCAACCGGGTATAATGCACTTAATATTATATAACTGACTTAAAACTTTAGTTACTGCTAAACAATTTAGTTTTAATTTCAAACGGGTATAATGCACTTAATATTATATAACTGACTTAAAACTTTAGTTACTGGTTTAAACTCGGCGCGGTGCGCCAGAGGAAAAAATTGTTAATGCACTATGTGAGAGACTTTCGGGTAACTAGTCCTGCATAGCACATGCAAAGCTATGAGGCACGAATCAGAAATGTGTAAGATAAAAGTCATCATAGCCTCTTTTCCTTGAGAAGCCCCGATCGCGAAACTGGGTTGCCGGCTGGTCGTAGAGTCAGCTCTCCATCTTAAATGGCGGTATAAGGACTATACTCTAAAATATTTACTACCTCATTTCTCTATCTTGGAAACATCTCTCCTCCGAAACCGCTGAGACCTCTCTTCTGCTCAGACTGCAATTCCCCAGTGTTCCCTCTGTCGTTATCTTAGAGTCTCTGTGTGTAGTCTGTCCTCTTAGTCTTCATTCAGTTAATAATTCTATTTTTCCCGTGTCCGGTGTCCATGTTGGGGCGAGACGGCCCGTCCGTCCGAATCGCGTCGGGTTATGTCATTGGCCCTCACAGATAGCCCTGCTATGCGATTCGCTGGCCATCCGTTCAGTGCGGGTCACTTTCCCAAAAATTATGTCTTCTTTCAGCTGTCAACTTGTCCTCGCACCCTTTTGTTAATTGACCTCGCCTAGCTACTTAGAAGCGAAGATTGTCACGTAGGTATTTCCGGCGACGTGACTTCTCAAATTTTGTCGCTACCCTGGACAATGCAGAGATGCTCGCAAGCGTTGCTTGAGAAAAGCGGTGACGCCCCCAAAAGGATTTATTGCGCTTCTGCTATTCCCTTCAGCTTCGGCTACGAGAATACCGCTATTATACTTCTCTTCCTTGAGTTTCGTGAAAAAAAGAACTGTGAATGTCTTCCTTTCTCTTCCTTCCCATCTGGGATTTTCGTCAAGTTTCCGTGAGAAAAAAATATAATTTTCCCCTTTTCATTTGGCTTGAGTGCAATTAGGACTGACCTAATTATCAACCGAAACTTTCGGGTAGCCTGACTCAGCTTCACCGGAAAATAATTTTTAATCATTGATATTCTATTTTGGGAAGATTATCGGTTTCCGGGCCAAGGGTGGCAGTATTCTGAAACAGAGCAGTTTGTGAACTATTCCCGTGCTACTGTGGTTTAAGTATATCGTGATTGGAGAAATGGCACCATTGCGAATAAGCGATGTGGAAACTGCGGAGCACCACGTGCCATTGATGTGAGAAGTGAACGTCGGCTTCGAAGGTGCATGAGGGCCGATCGACACGCTATAATGGAGCAACTCATTGGCCGAATGAACCAGGGGGCTACCTGAAGTGTGTCTAAAACGACAGTTGGGCGAACACTGCTGCGTATGGGGCTCCGATGCAGACGGATGCTCATTCCACCAATGCTAACGAAGGTGCGTCGTCAGAGAATACTATCATTTGCACTGCAGTAATGGAATTGGATCTCCGCTGTTTGGCAAAGGATTGTCTTCTCCGACGAGTCACGTTTTCTGCTTCATCGAACGAATGGACGTTGGCGTGTAAGGCGAGAAACATCGGAGAACAGACAATCATCAGTCATTACTGGCAGAACACAAGCTGGTGGGCGCAGCGTTATGGTTTGGGGAATGTTTTCGTGGCATTCTCTGGGTTCACTCATACCTGTGGAAGGCACTATGGACCGAATTCGTTATTAATCCAGACAACGTACACCCACACATGCTGATTCTCTTTCCTGGGGCGGATGGAATCTTCCAAAATGACAATGCGACGTGTCACACAGCTAGAAATGTCCGAGAGTGGTTGGACAAGCACGATGCAGACTTAACAGTACCTCCCTGGCTCCCTAATTCCCCAGACTTAAACCCAATTAAGCATCTGTGGGACCACCTCGATCGTGTTGTTCACTCAACGGATCCTACACCACGCACCCCCCCCCAGCAGCTGGCAGATGCCCTGCAGTCAGCATGGCACCACATACCTGTGAGCACCTTCCAGCACCTTATTGAGCCACTCCCAGTCTGTCTAGCTGCTGTCCGCCCTGCACACGGCGGTTACTCTGGATATTAGCTGGTGGTCACAATAATGTGACTCGACCGTGTATTATACTGAAGAGACAAAATATTATGATCAGTAAGTCTTCATACAAATCGAAGCAACTCCACGAAAATGACGCGACGGCGCATGTGAAGGCCATGAAATGGTATAAGAACTCTTGATACTGAGCTCTGTTAATCAGTGTTATTCTTCATGAATGGAATACGAGATTACGCCATAGAATACAAATTTTGAAGATATGAATCTGTTTGTTGGTGTAAACATGACAAAGATGGTAAGTCAGATAATATCCGAAAACTTGAAAATTTCGTCGTCCTGGAGCGGGAATCGAACCCGCGTATCCCAGATATGCTAACCACTACACCATCCAGAACAACTATCTCGTTTAGTTTCTGATTAATTTGAATATAACCATAACAGGATTCGCTAGTCGAAGCAACTGGCATTCATGTTTAGCGAACCTGGAGGTTAAGAATCCTATCCCGTGGTTGCACGGAGGAGCAGATAAATCATGAATGGGATACGGGATTACACCATACAATACAAAATTTGAAGATATGAATCCGTTTTTTAGTGTAAATGTGCCAAGGATGGAAAGTTAGATCATATCCGAAAACTTAAAAATTTCGTCGTCCTGGAAATAGGGCCGAAGGTCAAGACATGGGAGCGGGATCCATTCCATCGCTCTTATGCCTCATAACTTGTGTAAAAATGCCTCGATTGCGACAAAACGTTATCATGTTGTTCCGGAGGTATACCGAACCGGTTCTGTTGAATATAATCGAAATAGGGTCAAAGGTCAGGGCACAGGAGCAAGATTTATTCCACAGCCATTATCCTCATAACTTGACTAAAAATGCTTCTATTGCGACAAAACTTTATCTTCTTGTTCCGGAGGTATACCGAACAGGTTCTGTTGAATATAATCGAAATAGGGTCAAAGGTCAGGGCACAGGAGCAAGATTTATTCCACAGCCATTATCCTCATAACTTGACTAAAAATGCTTCTATTGCGACAAAACTTTATCTTGTTGTTCCGGAGGTATGCCGAACCGGTTCTGTTGAATATCATCAAAATAGGGTCAAAGGTCAGGGCACAGGAGTAAGATTTATTCCACAGCCATTATCCTCATAACTTGAGTAATGATTTCTGGTATGTTTGAAAGCGTATCATAATCAATGCATTGCATGATTTCACAAACTTGTTTTTTATTGGGGGTTTAACGACTACGGCGAGGAACTAGATGAGCTATAAAAAAGTAGCCCGCCCCTAATTTAGGGTCACCGATTCAAGGGAAGGGAGAGAGCCAATGCCGCATCGGGACTCCAACACGGACCCACGTCGGACGAGTGGTCAGAAGCCAGCGCTTAGTCCACTGCGCCACTAGGTCTGCGGTGTATATACACTGATCACTGGATTATCGCCATCTAGGATACTTCGCAGGCCCTCCTTTTGCCCTCAGTACAACAGCTATGCGACATTGCATCGATTCAATAAGAAGAAAGAAGCAGTTGGGAGGTAGGGCCTATCAAGCTGTGTGTAATGTGGCCGTCAATGCAGGTATGGAGGCGACTGGTGTATCGAGATGCCTGATATGCCCTTCCATAGTGTCCCATAAGTGCTCTATGGGATTGATATCGGGGAAGTTCGGAGGCCAATAGATATACTGGAAGTCCAGACCGTGTTCCTCAAACCATTGCTGCACAACATCGGGCGTGTGGCTCAGTACATTATTGAAATGTTTTCTCTAAACCATTACTGCACAACATTGGACGTGTGGTTCAGCGCATTGTTGAACTGTTTTCTCTAAACAATTACAGCACAGCATTGGACCTGTACCCCAGCGCATTGTTGAACTGTTTTCTCTAAACCATTCCTGCACAACATTGGACACGCGGTTCAGCGCATTGTTGAACTGTTTTCTCTAAACCAATCCTGCACAACACTGGACGTGTGGTTCAGCGCATTGTTGAACTGTTTTCTCTAAACCATTCCTGCACAGCATTGGACCTGTGGATAATTAATACATACATTTGGCGTGGACCAGGAACATCAAACAGAAGTCATCGCTTTTTCCACGTTTTATAAGTGAGACACGGAAAAATTCTTATTGGGCGCCACCGGGAATCGAACCCAGGGCCTTCCAGTTACGCGCCGGATATGCTTCCACTGCACATGCCCTTCCATTGTGTCCATAAGTGCTCTATGGGATTGATATCGTGGAAGTTCGGAGGCCAACACCTACTGAAAGTCCGGACAGTATTCCTCAAACCATTGCTGCACAACATTGGGTGTGTGGATCAGTGCATTGTTGAACTCTTTTCTCTAAACCATTCCTGAACAACATTCGACCTATGGCTCAGCAAATTGTTGAACTGTTTTCTCTAAACCATTCCTGAACAGCATTGGACGTGTGGTTCAGCGCACTGTTGAACTGTTTTCTCTAAACAATTACTGCACAGCATTGGACCTGTGCCTCAGCGCATTGTTGAACTGTTTTCTCTAAACTATTCTTGCACAACATTGGACATGCGGTTCAGCGCATTGTTGAACTGTTTTCTCTAAATCAATCCTGCACAACACTGGACGTGTGGTTCAGCGCATTGTTGAACTGTTTTCTCTAAACCATTCCTGCACAGCATTGGACCTGTGGTAATTAATACATACATTTGGCGTGAACCAGGAACATCAAAGAGAAGTCATCGCTTTTTCCACGTTTTATAAGTGAGACACGGAAAAATTCTTATTGGGCGCCACCGGGAATCGAACCCAGGGCCTTCCAGTTACGCGCCGGATATGCTTCCACTGCACATGCCCTTCCATTGTGTCCATAAGTGCTCTATGGGATTGATATCGTGGAAGTTCGGAGGCCAACACGTACTGAAAGTCCGGACAGTATTCCTCAAACAATTGCCGCACAACATTGGATGTGTGGATCAGTGCATTGTTGAACTCTTTTCTCTAAACCATTCCTGAACCATTCCTGAACAACATTGGACCTGTGGCTCAGCGCATTGTCGAACTGTTTTCTCTAAACCATTCCTGCACAACATTGGGCCTGTGGCTCAGCGCATTGTTGAACTGTTTTCTCTAAACCATTCCTGCATAACATTGAATCTGTGGCTCAGCGCATTGTTGAACTGTTTTCTCTAAACCATTCCTGAACAGCATTGGACCTGTGGCTCAGCGCATTGTTGAACTGTTTTCTCTAAACCATTCCTGCACAACATTGGACCTGTGGCTCAGCGCATTGTTGAACTGTTTTCTCTAAATCATTCCTGCACAACATTGGACCTGTGGCTCAGCGCATTGTTGAACTGTTTCCTCTAAACCATTCCTGAACAGCATTGAACCTGTGGCTCAGCGCATTGTTGAACTGTTTTCTCTAAACCATTCCTGTCCAACATTGGGCCTGTGGCTAAGCGCATTGTTGAACTGTTTTCTCTAAACCATTCCTGAACAACATTGGACCTGTGGCTCAGCACATTGGTGAACTGTTTTCTCTAAACCATTCCTGAACAGCATTCGACCTGTGGCTGAGCGCATTGTTGAACTGTTTTCTCTAAACCATTCCTGAACAGCATTGAACCTGTGGCTCAGCGCATTGTTGAACTGTTTTCTCTAAACCATTCCTGAACAGCATTGGACCTGTGGCTGAGCGCATTGTTGAACTGTTTTCTCTAAACCATTCCTGCACAACATTGAACCTGTGGCTCAGCGCATTGTTGAACTGTTTTCTTTAAACCATTCCTGAACAGCATTGGACCTGTGGCTGAGCGCATTGTTGAACTGTTTTCTCTAAACCATTCCTGCACAACATTGAACCTGTGGCTCAGCGCATTGTTGAACTGTTTTCTCTAAACCATTCCTGAACAGCATTGAACCTGTGGCTCAGCGCATTGTTGAACTGTTTTCTCTAAACCATTCCTGAACAGCATTGAACCTGTGGCTCAGCGCATTGTTGAACTGTTTTCTCTAAACCATTCCTGAACAGCATTGGACCTGTGGCTGAGCGCATTGTTGAACTGTTTTCTCTAAACCATTCCTGCACAACATTGAACCTGTGGCTCAGCGCATTGTTGAACTGTTTTCTCTAAACCATTCCTGAACAGCATTGGACCTGTGGCTGAGCGCATTGTTGAACTGTTTTCTCTAAACCATTCCTGAACAGCATTGAACCTGTGGCTCAGCGCATTGTCATTTTGGAAGACACCGTCACCATTCGCGGAACAATGCTACATTGCTGTGGTGTACAGGGCCGGCCAGCAATTCACGATAGTGAGCACCAGTCATAGTTTGTCCCACATGCACCAGGAATCCAAGTTCCTGCCAGGTAAACATGCCCTACACCATACAACGTCCTCCACCGGCTTGCACGGTGGAGACCATGCAGGATGGATAGAATGCCTGATGTTGTTTGCGCCAAATGTGTACATAACCATGCACGGAGTGGAGTAAAACATCAGGCGACTGGTCAGACCAGCACACTTTTCCCCCAGTCGTCCGACGTCCAACTTCCATGATCTTTGCACCAGGCGTGTCTTTAGCACCCATGATCCGTGGTCGGGAGGGGCTGTTGTCGCGGTCATCTGCTGTTATAGCCCATACGTGCGACGCCCGATGCAAGGTCATGGCAGATAGTCTTCCGAGCTGACCTCTGTAGTATTGGATAGTGAACCGTTGAACAGTATTGCATCTGTTGGCTTGTACGAAGCACTGGAAACGGCGCTCACTTCTCACATCAACATTTCTCTGTCCAGTTTTACCTCCGGGTCGTTGTTTGACCATTTTCATATCAGTCCTAATACACTTTAATTACGGCTGCTCGCGAACAACGCACCACTTCAGCTGGTTGGGAAATCGAACCACTCGCTTTCCGAGCTCCCTCAATCTCTCCTTTCTCAAAGTCCGATAAATCCTTCCGTTTACCCCATCACGCTCCGAATTTTACTATTAACTGCCCCACTCACAGCTTATGTATGATACGTCGGTCGACTAACCGCGCCCTCTCGGAAATCACGTAGTCAACAGACCGCATCCACTTTTGATAGGCATGTTCATAATTCAGTCATCAGTCGGTGTATATAGGAAATTAAAAAATGCGTTGCTCTTTTTTACGCTTTCCAACCGTAAGTTGAAGAAGCGTATATGCTCCAGCTTTGTCCGTCTGTCCGCACGATAACTTGCGTAAAAATTGCTCGATTTCGATGAAATTTTAGTATGTAGTAGGGAACTACCTAGGGACGAACCCTATTGAAAATGAGTGAAATGGGGTCAAAGGTCAGGACATAGTAGCGGGATCCATTCCATTGCCCGTATGCATCATAACTTGCGTAAAAATTGTTCGAATTCGATGAAATTTTAGTATGTGGTAAGGGACCAACTGGAGACGAACCCTATTGAAAATGAGCGAAATGGGGTTAAAGGTCAGGACATAAGAGCGGGATCCATTCCTTATGCCTTTTAACTTAGGTAAAAATGCTTTGATTGAGACAAAACGTTATCATGTTGTTCCGGAAGTATACTTTACCGGTTCTGTTGAATATAATCGAGATGGGGTTAAAGGTCAGGTCATAGGAGCGATATTTATTTTACAGCCATTATCCTCATAACTTGAATAATAACTTTAGTAATTATTTCAGGTATGTTGGAAAGCTTATCATAATCAATGCATTGCATGATTTTCCTAACTTGTTTTTCTTTGTTTTTTGATTGGAGGTTTAACGGCAAACCATGGGAAACGCAGTGGGCTATAAGCAGTCACCCGTCCCTAAATTAGGGCCACTGGCTCCAGGGAAGAGAAAGAGACCACTGCGCATATGGGGCGGCGCATAGCTCTAAGATGGTTCATAATCAAAACAGAAAGCAATATTAGGAATTTTAAGAGGCAGAAAATAAAAAATAAAAATCAAATATTTAACGCATTTGTACTTACGGATGTAAATTAAAAAGGAAGAAAAAGGAGGGGAAAAGGTGATATTTCGCCCCTGCATGAAAATGATTAGGGGAGCAGCTGTCATCTCTTCCTCCAGAGGTTAAGACACCATTAATAGAGAAATTCGAGTTTTCATTTCTGAAAGCATAACATCTAATTGCGCCCTCTTGGAAATCACGTGTTCAACGGGCCGTATCCACTTTTGATAGGCATGGTCACAATTCAGTGATCACTCGGTGTATATAGGAAATTAAAAAACTCTTTTTAATTATAGGAAATTAAAAAGCTCTTTTTTTTAATTGGAGGTTTAACGACAAACCATGGGAAACTCAGTGGTCTATAAGCATTCGCCCGTCCGTACATTAGGGCCACTGGCTCTAGGGAACGGAAAGATCCAGTGCCGTAAGATAAACACAACATCCATGTCTCACCGGGATTCGAACCCGGACCTATCTCGGACGAATGGACAGAAGCCATCGCTTAGACCACTGCGTCACCGGGGCTGCGCGCGTAGCTCTAAGATGGTTCATAATCAAAATAGCAAGGAATATTAGGTATTTTAAGAGGCAAAAAATAAAAAAAATACTTATCGAATTTGTATTTACGGATGTAATTAAAAGGGAAGAAAAATGAGGGAAGAAACGTGATATTTCGCCTCCTGCATGCAAATGATTAGGGGAGCAGGTGTCATCTCCTCTCGAGGTTCCGACGCCATTAATACAGAAATTCGAGTTTTCATTTCTGAAAGCATAACATTGAAATGAATAAGAAACAGAAAAGCAAATCTCGAACAATAAGGTGTTGCAGAACTGAGGTTTCTATTTTGAAAAGTTTTCACAATCTTTGTTCTAGGTATTTGTCTATAGGATAGGTTTAAGTTTAACAATTGTTCCATTCGAGTCTTCGCCTAGACTGAGTAACCTTTGTGCAAAATTTTCCAAACACTCGTTCCACACAACACAGCCAAATACACCGTGGCTCTAGTTGGCGACAAAGGCAAATAAGTCTTCGTGTCGTCTGTGTTGTGAGAGTAAGGATTGATTTGATCTCTGTGTAATGACGGTGTCATTGTTCTGGGATATGTGCACACCTTCTCAACTAGCCCCCATCATCACTCATGACTTGTGATTGGCCAGATACTAAATCACGTGGGGCACAATGTCTTTAAAACTGAAGCGCCTTACACGAAATGGAAAACGCTATTATAATGCGATTCGTTCGAACTGTGTTCTTTTCGCGTACTGCACTGGCTGCTAATCACTGTTGATAAATGACGATCCTCCCCGCGTAGATATGGGTGGCAGCGCATGCGCAGAAGATCCCAGGAGGAGGGGAGGGGGATATGTTCCGCTTGCGTGTAGCGTAATCCCCTCCGCTTCAGTTTTCCCAGTAGGACACAATCCCTACTTTGAGGAGTGTGCCAACCACGGCTCAAGGAAAAAGAGAATGGAGAAATAAGACGATCATCTGGATGATGAAGTACTTTCCGCCGATGACCAATCTCTTTCACTTTGTGCCAAACAGTTGGCAACAGGATGAGATATGAGCGGTTACGGATTCCGAGGAAAATTAGGTATTGCGCTGATGACAGATGCGAAAATTCGAACACGGCGACGCTCTCACCAAAGCTGCTAGGTTCGAGGTTGATGCCACCTTGTTTCTGCAGAGGATATTTACAGATTTTTGGAACGTTTTTGATAAGAAATTATAGAAAATAAAAGAAGTTCAAATAATTGAAACTGGCAACAGCGTGTTAGTTGAACCCATCGACCTTGCATACAGGTAGATTGCGAATGACGTCACAATTTATGTCTCCAACATCAGAAAGGGAAATGTCACGTGATCTTAGTCCGAAACGTTAAAGAAAACTCCACAACTTGTAACCAGTAAGGAACGAATTAAAATCTCAAGCAGATTTTATGCCTCTATGGTAAGTTTTCTATATTTGCAGTAATGATTATGAAATACGGGAAGAAATACTGAATATTGAGGTTCAATTTCAAATCTAGAAAACGTGTGCCTATTAAAGTAATAATATAGTCATTCGCGTTAAAAAATGAATTAACGTGTTTTAAATTTTTCACAAATATTCATCGCAATATTCTAATTACGGCCTATAATAAAGTCTACCTATGCACATATTTTACAAAAGCAAAGTTACTCGTAGTACGGCAACTTCATTTCCGTTGATTGTAGGTAGTATTTAACTGTATACTTCTGGATTTTTCACATTTTTATATACTGTAGCTTTGCATTACAAATTATTAATGAGTACTTATTTTATTTATTTATTTATTTATTTGATTGGAGGTTTAACGACCGCCGTGAGCAACTCAATGGGCTATAAGCAGTCGCCCGTCCCTAATTTAGGGTCACTGGTTCCAGGGAAGGGAGAGAGCCAGTGCCGTAAGACAAACACAACATCCATGCCTCACCGGGATTCGAACCCCTTCCGGACGAATGATCAGAAGCCATCGCGTAGACCACTGGGCGGCTATTAATGAGAACAACGCTTTAAATAAAGTCTTAAGTACAAACGTAGCAGGTTCATACATAAATACACACTAAACCAATGACCTCCTTCGTCCTGAAGACTCATCTTGTAACTCCGAAATGATTGCAAGTTTCCACAGGGTGTTTCAAAACTAATGGAATAAACTTTAAGGGGTGATAGAACACACCGATGGATCAGGCCTTGGCGAGAGACAGCGAAGGAGTTTGGGTTAATGGAGAGAGAATTAAGTTTGCTGATGACGAGACAATTGTTTCAGGATCAGCCAAGTCATTACAGCGCATGATGTCAAAAATACGCAAAAATGCGGATATCTACGGAATGAAGATAAATAAAAATAAGACAAAAATAATGATAATAGGGAAGGATCCAAAACAGGCTTTCCTTAAACTTGAAGGACAATGTATCGAACAAAGTTAAATCATTCCGATATTTGGGTCAAATTATTACTGAAGATGCGAGATGTGAAGAGGAAATTAGAATGAGACCGGGGATTACAAAAACGGCTTTTAGAGATAACCAAAGACTACTGACATCCAAAAATATAGATCTCAAACTGAGGAAGAGAATTTTAAAGTAATATGTTTGGTCAGTAGCTCTCTACGGTTCTGAGACATGGACATTGACCAAGAGGGAAGTGAAGAGGCTGGAGGCATTTGAGATGTGGAGCTATAGACTAATGGAGAGAATTAGCTGGCTCGATAGAAAGACTAATGAGGAGGTCCTGGAGAGAGTGGGAGATCCCAGGAATCTGATCAACATGTTAAAAAGAAGAAGAATGTTATGGATGGGACACACATTGTGCCATTGAGGCCCAATTCTGAAAGTTTTGGAAGGGAAAATTCAAGGCAAGAGAGGAAGAGGATGCCCAAGGAATGGTTTTGTGGTACAATTACTCCAAGACACCAATACTAAGACATATAATGACTTGAAGAGAATGATAGAGAATAGAGAGGAATGGAGAGACAGAGTACAACTACTGAACAACCAGTCCTTGGACTGAGTAACCAAGAAGAAGGTAAATCCAAGGAATTGTTTTGTGGTACAGCTACTCCAAGACACTAATACTAGGACATACTATGACTTGAAGAGAACGTCGGAGAATAGAGAGGAATGAGAGACAGAGTACAACTACTGAACAACCAGTCCTTGGACTGAGTAACGAAGAAGAAGGTAAATCCAAGGAATTGTTTTGTGGTACAGCTACTCCAAGACACTAATACTAGGACATACTATGACTTGAAGAGAACGTCGGAGAATAGAGAGGAATGGAGAGACAGAGTACATCTACTGAACAACCAGTCCTTGGACTGAGTAACCAAGAAGAAGGTAAATCCAAGGAATTGTTTTGTGGTACAGCTACTCCAAGACACTAATACTAGGACATACTATGACTTGAAGAGAACGTCGGAGAATAGAGAGGAATGGAGAGACAGAGTACAACTACTGAACAACCAGTCCTTGGACTGAGTAACCAAGAAGAAGGTAAATCCAAGGAATTGTTTTGTGGTACAGCTACTCCAAGACACTAATACTAGGACATACTATGACTTGAAGAGAACGTCGGAGAATAGAGAGGAATGGAGAGACAGAGTACAACTACTGAACAACCAGTCCTTGGACTGAGTAACCAAGAAGAAGGTAAATCCAAGGAATTGTTTTGTGGTACAGCTACTCCAAGACACCAATACTAGGACATGCTATGACTTGAGGAGAACGTCGGAGAATAGAGAGGAACGGAGAGACAAAGTACAACTACTGAACAACCAGTAGTTGGACTGAATAACCAAGAAGAAGAACACACCGAAACAAGCACTTTTCGTCATAAAATACACGGTTGTAAGTTACGCGGTTAGGCGCTGGAAGGCGCTTTCCGTTTTTCCACACACGCCGTCTTTTGCAACGCAAAGACCCATATCTTTTACAGGACAGGGTTCGTACTCATTTTTAAGGATCAAAATTAGGGAGTTATTAAGCACTTTTTAAGGACTTATTTAAATTTTAAGCACCCCAAAAAACTACCAACATTACAGGTATTTAAACTACCCATACAATTACAAGTGTAACAAACATTTAAATTAATAATGCGTAACATTTTTGACAAGACTGCTCTAAATACTCTTTCCTCCATTTTTAAGCTGAAATGTAAGTATTTATGGAATAAATGGATATTTAAGAAAAATACTGGGCAGAAGGAACATCACCAGAAAATATTACGATTACGAGAGAAATCTTCACTCCAACTAACTTCCATTTTCAGAAGATGCAATTACGTCCTCAAACAAACAAGTTAGTAAAATCATGCAATGCATTGATTATGATACGCTTTCCAACATACCAGAAATTATTACTCAAGTTATGAGGATAATGGCTGTGGAATAAATCTCGCTCCTGTGTCCTGACCTTTGACCCCATTTCGATGATATCCAACAGAACCGGTTCAGTATACCTCAAGAATAACATACTAAAGTTTTGTCGCAATAGAAGCAGTTTTACCCAAGTTATGAGAATAATGGCTGTGGAATAAATCTTGCTTTTGTGCAATGACCTTTCACCCTATTTCGTTGTTATTCAACAGAACCGGTTCACTATACCTCAGGAACAGCATGAGAACGTTTTGTCGCAATCGAAACATTTTTTATGTAAGTTATGATGCACAAGGGCAAGGAAATGGTTCCCACTCCAGTGTCCTGACCTTTGACCCCATTTACAATAGGGTTCGTCCCCAGTGGCTCCCCACCACATACTAAAATTTCATCGAAATCGAACCATATTTACGCATGTTATGACGCATAAAAGCAATGAAATGGATCCCGCTTTTATGTCCTGACCTTTGACCCCATTCTACCCATTTTCAATAGGTTTCGTTCCCAGGTGGTTCATTACCGCATACCAAAATTTCATCGAAATCGAACCATTTTTACGCAAGTTATGACACATAAGGGCAATGGAATAAATCCCGCTCTTATGCCCTGCCTGACCTTTGACCCCATTTCGCCCATTTTCAACAGGGTTCGTCCCGGGTCGTTCCTTACCAAATACTAAAATTTCATCAAAATCGAACCATTTTTACGCAAGTTATGACGCAAAAGGGGCAACGGAACAATTCCCGCTCTTATGTCCTGCCTGACCTTTGACCCCATTTCGCCTATTTTCAATAGGGTTCGTGCCCAGTGGTTCCCTACCACATACTAAAATTTCATAGAAATCGAACCATATTTACGCATGTTATGACGCATAAAAGCAATGAAATGAATCCCGCTTTTATGTCCTGACCTTTGACCCCATTCTACCCATTTTCAATAGGTTTCGTTCCCAGGTGGTTCATTACCGCATACCAAAATTTCATCGAAATCGAACCATTTTTACGCAAGTTATGACACATAAGGGCAATGGAATAAATCCCGCTCTTATGCCCTGCCTGACCTTTGACCCCATTTCGCCAATTTTCTATACGGTTTGTGCCCAGGTGGTTCCCTACCACATACTAAAATTTCATCGAAATCGAACCATATTTACGCATGTTATGACGCATAAAGGCAATGAAATGGATCCCGCTTTTATGTCCTGACCTTTGACCCCATTCCGCCCATTTTCAACAGGGTTTGTTCCCAAGTGGTTCCTTACCACATACTAAAATTTCATCGAAATCGAACCATTTTTACGCAAGTTATGACATACAAGGGCAATGGAATGGATCTGGCTCCTATGCCGTGACCTTTGACCCCATTTCGTCAATTTTCAATAGGGTTCGTTCCCAGGTGGTCCCCTACCACATACTAAAATTTCATCGAAATCGAACCATATTTACGCATGTTATGACATACAAGGGCAATGGAATGGATCTGGCTCCTATGCCGTGACCTTTGACCCCATTTCGTCAATTTTCAATAGGGTTCGTTCCCAGGTGGTCCCCTACCACATACTAAAGTTTCGTCGAAATCGAACCATTTTCACGTGAGTTATCGTGCGGACGGACAAAGCTGGAGCATATACGCTTCTTCAACCTACGGTTGGAAAGCGTAAAAAACGACCCCTGCCCCCCCCCCTCTAGCAAAGTCACCAAGGGGGTGGGCTTCAGCCCACCCTGCCGCCCGCCCAGTTTAAGACGTGCCATATTTTAAATTTTTTCTAACTTTAAAATATAATCTGGACTTTGCCAGGAAATATTGACTCCCATGCTTTCGTCGTACGGACCTACATATTTCACCCTAGGAAGTATGTTTTTCCTTCTCCGTAGGTTATGAAAATAAGCATCCACAGGGCAATGAAAAAATTCAGTTCTCCACTCTTCCAAATCCTCAATCTAAACTTTTTTTTTCAAGTTATCACGGGCGAATAAAGAGGGTACACTGGAATTCACTCAATCATTAGTAATCGATTTAGTGTTGTTAGAGGTCATCAGCAATTGCCCTGCTGCTTGAAACAGTGCGACTAAGTAGGGGAGATTCCAACACAGAATGTGGAGTCTAAAGCTATACTAGAACTGTTAAGCTTGCTTTAAGGCAAGGAGGGAGTAGATCATGGCTGACGACTACTTTGGAAGAGATGAGTGCAAGACAAGGCTGCTGGCTTGAAGGAAAGGAGTTAAGGAGGGGCAATGTATTGTTTGCGTCTCCTTATTTCTCTATAATCCTAACCCCCACGAAACATCAGCTTTAAGACTCTTCTCCTAGGCATGAAATTTTCTTTTAATGAGGGCATGTTACTGGTGATGATGGCAGTGTGTCATGTTCATTATACGGAAATGTAACTCTTTAGGTTTTACTAATTTTATTAAAAATGGGGACGGAATATTAACAAAAAATAATACCAAATGATGGTTTTTTTTTGTATTCCAGAAAAGACTTTAAGACAGTTCCAAAATTAATGAGTATTCATCCAAGAGATGGGAGGGAGGGGGGGGTGCACGACTACCTTTGCAGGCTGTAGTAAAAAGCATTACAAATTATTTCTTTCATTGTTTCATAAATTAAGTTGCTATCAAACTCGCCCTAGTAAAAACAATACTTGCCCACCCTGACACAAGTCCAGCGACAGCCATGCCCCCCTCCCCCAAGATTTCTGTTCAGTTTGTGCATCGATCATGAGAAAGCCCTAAATGATAACAGCTGATGTAATCCCGGAGCCAGGCGCTGTGCATTCTTTCCACTTTGCTTTCAAACAAGCAAAATAAATTCCTCCTCTCCAGAAAGAAAAAAAAAACAATAGAAATGAAACGTCATGAACTTTGTTCAGAGGCTTCGGGCCGACGTTATCCTGGCCCGAAGCAGTTGCTTTCTTTCCACTTAGCTTTCAAAGGAACAAAACACATTCCTCCTCCTCAGAAAAAAAAGAAAGAAACAAAAAGATGCGTCACGAACTTGGTTCAGAGGCATCGGGCCGACGCAATATCGGGCCACGGCGAAAGAAGCGCGCCGGGCCAACGTAACCCTGGGTCACGGCGAGAGAAGCACGCCGGGCTTACGTAATCCCGGCCCAGCGCCGAGCTTTCAAACTCGCAAAACAAATTCCTTCTCCTCGGCAAAAAAAAAAAAAAAAAAAAAAAGAATAAGAAAAATAGAAAAGAAACAACAGCTGCGTCACGAACTTTATTCAGAGGCTTCGGGGCGACGTAATCCTGGGCCACGGCGAAAAAAGCAAAAAAGCGATGTGTAAAAATCGGCAAATTCTCCCATGCTTCCAATCTCTATATCCTTTGCGCAAATTTTGCACCTTGCTTTCCTTTTATCTGTAAGGATATCCACTCCTTATAATCTCTTTTTTGAATCCACAGTTGATTAAAAATACATTTTCCACCAGGCATTGTACATCAAAAGCCCAACCAACTTAATACAACCGAATATTTAACTTATCATCAAATGGTAGAGAAAGCGCACACTAACAAAGCACGCGCTGCACACAAAAGCAAAATGTCTAGCGTACCCTTCCCGTAAAAGTCAGTGATCAGGCGAAACGTTCACGTGACCAACCGGCGACAGCAAGGTCCGTAGCTCGGGGTGTTCAAATGATTCGGTCGGTAATCAACTTTGTGGCAAATTGCCAAATCGCACTACCTAAGCTTCACCAACGGCCATAGAACAAACACACTCGCCAAGCAAACGGAGGACGGGAGGGAGTTAGAAGTTTCGCGGCAGTGAGCTCAAACACAAAGATGTTTTTCCCGTTCAGGGTGGATAATATCGGTGAAAAACATAAAAAATAAGCACTTTTAAGCACCCAAAACAAAAGTTAAGCACTATTAAGGGCCCTTAATTTTTTTCGCGAAATTCAGCACCTTTAAGCACCCGTACGAACCATGCCGGAACGTCTGGATGGAAGGACGTACCTTATTTTCCTTCAACAAGTCCTGCCTGAATTTATTCAGCATGTAGCAGCAGCCGTCAGCCGTAAAATATGGTTCCAGCATGATGGAGCACCAGCTCATTTCAGCACTCAGGTTCGTGATTACTTGAACGCCACATTTCCAGGCCAATGGATTGGCCGAGGTGGACCCATCGCTTGGCCCCCACGATCACCAGATCTGTCCCCTCTGGATTTCTTTTTATGGGAACATCTTAAGTCCTTAATGTACGACACTCCCATTGATTCCAATGAGGAACTAGCCGCCAGACTTTCAGTCGCTGCTGCAGCTGTCCGGGAAATGACTGGTATTTTCCACAATATACGGGCAACTTTACGTCGACGATGCGACGCGTGTATTAGGACTGGCTGTCGCCCTTTTGAGCAGCTTTTGTGAATGTAATTAATTTCAGTACATTGAGAAAAACGTTTTGTTAATTCAACAAAAAATTTTGTTAATGGCGGACGTAAGCAAGCGGTGGACAGAGGGTTATGTCTTTTCTCTTTACGAAGAGAAATATTCGTATTCTATTATTAAAAAACGCCGTGAAAATCATGGAGTCAACATTTCTAAATGTAAAATAAGCGACATTATTCATATAAAACAAATACCATCGTCAAAGTAAGATATTTAATAAAATATGAAAGCTGTTTACAGATTAAAAACTCCACTAGCACTTTCGGGGTAACATTTACCTCATCATCAGGTGAAACAGAGAGGTAATGCAGTACTCGCGTAGACTTTTATAGGAGTGCAGCAATGCACCATGGTATAGTTCAAGCGTCACACGGTTAAGGTGTTGCCATCGTAACTGAGTAATACACTGAGTGGCCACTTTATTATGACCACCTGACAGTTTTAAGCAAATGAGCTATGACTGCACGCTGTTGCCGCCAGAGGGCGAGGCTAGTATAAAATGGAAAGCTTAGTGCTTGTAACAGTAGTAGAAAGGATTTTTGGGTGACGAGATGGGTAAAAAATGCGATTTGACGGACTTTCAACGTGGGATTATTGTAGGAGCTTGGAGCCATGGAGCGAGTATCACCGAAACTGCTGCATTCGTGAAATGTTCCAGAGCAGCTGTTGTTAAAGTGTTTAAAGACTGGACTGTCAGCCAAAACACTGGGTCTCTACGTGCAACGTGTGGTCGTCATCGACTAGTGACTGCTCGGGCGGAACGGAGAGTGTCCAGACTGGTAACAGACAACAGAAGGGCAACAGTGCAGCAAATTACAGACCATCATAATCAAGGATCCCCTCAAACGATCTCTGCACGCACTGTCCACCGTAAACTGCATCGGATGGGATATGGCAGCCGAAGGCCTGTTCGAACACCTTTGCTGTCTGCAGTTAACAACAGAAAACGTCTCCAGTACGCACAGGAGCACAAGGATTGGACAGCCGATAATTGGAAACAGATTATGTGGTCCGATGAATCACGTTTTCAGTCGCACCATGCCGATGGCCGAGTGAAAATTTGGTGGAAACAGCACGAAAGCATGGACCCCAAGTGCATTGCTACAACCCTTCAAGCTGGTGGAGGGAACGTTATGGTTTGGGGAATGTTTTCCTGGCATGCTTTAGGCCCTTTAATTCGTGTTGATCAACGTCTGACTGGCACATCATATCTAAACATCGTTGCGGACCAAGTGCATCCTGTCATGTGGATGGTTTATTTCAATGGCGATGGCTACTTTCAGCAAGATAATGCGTCCTGCCATAGTGCTCGTATTGTTCAGGATTGGTTTCAGGAACATGCCGGTGAGTTTACTTTGCTTATGTAGCCCCCACAACTCCACATCTCAACCCCATTGAGAATTTGTGGGATGAAGTTGAACAAGCCATCAGACAGCTTGATCCACAACCCTGCAATCTCACACTCCTGGAAAGTGTGATTCATCAAGCATGGTCTTAGATTCCACAAACCACCTATCATCTTCTCGTGGAGTCCATGCCACGAAGAATCGACGCAGTATTAAAGGCAAAAAATGGCCCAACGAAATACTGAGGGGGTGGTCATAACAAAGTGGCCAGTCAGTGTACATACAAATTTCCGACTTTAGTTATATATAATAATACATATTATATTACACTGTTGAAATTATTGTCAATTCACATGTTAGTGTTATTTTTAATTTATTTTATTACTATAATTTAAAGTTTAAATTGACAACGTGGTTTTTTCAAACTTTGTGAGAGCGTTGGATCAGCACCCACACACCAATATGAATAAAAAGGCATGTAGAAAACCAACCCAAAACGTACAATTAGAATTTTACTACTAAAAAGACGTATTAGGTAAAAACAAAATCTTTCGCAACAGGCGCCTTGTGCGTCATCAGGTTGAAAGAACTGGCACTAGGAGAACACACACACTTAATATATAGGCAGTCACGAAGACAACAGCGATTCTGCTGAGTGACTTGATATCCGCGTGACAACTCTGTTACAGCGAGAAACAAAGTTGAGAAATAAAATGACACTGAATAGGTGACCAATACATACTCACCGAAGTGATAGGGTAAGCACAAGGTCCGTAACCAACCCCCGCAATAGGGTACTTCGCACGACACAAGAAGTTACATAAGCGAATCCATGGTGCAGGTGAGTCATCATTACAGCATACGTCCTTAAAAACGTCAATGTACAAACTTTCGGCGAAGAGAGTACTTTAGCATCTATAGCTTTATGTTCGTTCCAGTGCTTATGTACTGAGCAGAGACGTGGACCTTAACCAAATAAATTAGTGAAATCATGCAATGCATTGGTTATGATACGCTTTCCAACATACCAGAAATCATTACTCAAGTTATGAGGATAATGGCTGTGGAATAAATCTCGGTCCTGTGCTCTGACCTTTGACCCCATTTCGATGATATTAAATCGAAATGGTTCAGTATACCTCCAGGACAACATACTAAAGTTTTGGCGCAATAGAAGCATCTTTATTCAAGTTATGAGGATAATGGCTGTGAAATAAATCTTGCTCCTGTGCCCTGACCTTTGACCCCATTTCGATGATATTCAACAGAACCGGTTCAGTATACCCCTGGAACAACATGATAGTTTTGTCGCAATCGAAGGGTTTTTACGTAAGTTATGACGCAGCGATAGAATGGATCCGCCCCTATGTCATGACCTTACATTCCATTTCACCGATTTTCAATAGGATCGTCCCCAGGTTTAACCCTACCACATACTAAAATTTCATCGAAATCGAACAATTTTTACGCGAGTTATCGTGCGGACAGACAAACAAACAGTCGGACAAAGCTGGAGCATATACACTTCAACCTACGGTTGGAAAGCGTAAAGAGACATACAAAGATTGCAGACATACCTGAAAGAAGCCTGGAGAAATGCATGCTTGGTGTAAGCAGGAAAAATAAGAACTTGTGGATTAGGAAAATGACAAGAGTGGGAGACATCATGATCAGAGTAAAATCCCTGAAATGGCAATGAGTTGGACATACTGCCAGAAGGATGGATCACCGACGGACAACCGAAATCTTAAGACTGGATTCCAAGGAACAGACAAACACCCAGAAGAAAATTCCATGGGAGATGGATGGATGAAACTCGAAAGCATGGGGAGTGACATGGAGGAGACTGGCTCAAGACAGACCGTTGTGGAAAACACTTGGGGAGACCTTCATCTAGCAGTGGACTGATAATGGTCGACAATGATGATGATAGCTTTTTGCAGGAAAAATTGGAATTCCATGCAGTTTGATGTGAGTTTATCTTCGTTGTCGTCTTAAAGGCAAACAGCATTACGCTGTTGTTGCATATTTGTCGTGTACTGTTCATGCTGTACATCTTGTACTAAACCGTTCAAAGCTTCTTTTACAGCAATCTATCTTTCGAAGACAGCTCTGAGTGGAAGGCATATAATGCAGCCGTTTTGTTTGTCACGTGGTCGCATCAATCTCCGTGCACTCCGGATATTAAGACATCAGCGCGCCGGAAAACTCAATTTGCATCATAATTTATGGGATAAACATCGAAATAGGATTTTGTCTGTCGTCGCAGTCCTAGCATTCGCGATGCGAACTTTTGACATTTCAAAGTCATAACTTCGAAGAATCAAGTTTTAATTCGCAGCTGTTCTCGAAACTTCACCACAGAGTAATTATTAGTTTCTTTTTTTCCCTCTTCGACACACTTTTTGTGATCGCAAAGGAAATTGTGCCAGATTTGCCTTTTGCTGCCATTTCACGTTCGACCAAATGTAATTTGCATAATTGCGACACAACAAGTCAATAACAAGTCCAACTTAATATCGTAATTGGAACACACGGAAAGTTCTATCCAGAAGAAACTACGAATATTTGTCTCTCCACTAACTTTCAATTGCTGCTGGTCTGGTGAATTATTCAGCGTTTTCTAAAATGTAACGATTAGTTCACAACGAATGACTCATCCCCAGTGCTCGATATGGGCCGGTATACGGCGATATGGCATACCGGCACCCCTTTTCCCCTAGCATTTCATAGCAGCACTTCTTTCTCCCTAATATTTCATACCGACACTTCTTTTTTCCCAGTATTTCATAGCAGCACTTCTTTCTTCCTAGTATTTCATACTAGCACTTCTTTCTCCCTAATATTTCATATCGGCACTTCTTTCTTCCTAATATTTCATACCGGCACTTCTTTGTTCCTAATATTTCATACCAGCACTTTTTTCTCCCTAATATTTCATACCAGCACTTCTTTCTCTCTAATATTTCATACCAGCACTTCTTTCTCCATAATATTTCATACCAGCACTTCTTTCTCCCTAATATTTCATACCGGCACTTCTTTTTCCCAGTATTTCATACCAGCACTTCTTTTTCCCTAGTATTTCATACCGGCACTTCTTTTTCCCTAGTATTTCATACCGGCACTTCATTTTCCCAGTATTTCATACCGGCACTTCATTTTCCCCAGTATTTCATACCGGCACTTCTTTTTTCCCAGTATTTCATACCGGCACTTCATTTTTCCCAGTATTTCATACCGGCACTTCATTTTCCCCAGTATTTCATACCGGCACTTCTTTCTCCGTAGTATTTCATACCGGCACTTCTTTCTCCGTAGTATTTCATACCGGCACTTCTTTCTCCGTAGTATTTCATACCGGCACTTCTTTCTCCGCAGTATTTCATACCGGCACTTCTTTCTCCGTAGTATTTCATACCGGCACTTCTTTTTACCCAGTATTTCATACCGGCACTTCTTCCTTCCCAGTATTTCATACCGGCACTTCTTTTTACCCAGTATTTCATACCGGCACATCTTTTTTCCCAGTATTTCATACTGGCACATCTTTTTTCCCAGTATTTCATATTGGTACTTCTTTTTCCTAGTATTTCATACCGGCACTTCTTTTTCCCTAGTATTTCATATTCGTACTTCTTTTTCCTAGTATTTCATACCGGCACTTCTTTCTCCCTAGTATTTCATACCGGCACTTCTTTCTCCCTAGTATTTCATACCGGCACTTCTTTCTCCCTAGTATTTCATACCGGCACTTCTTTTTCCCTTGTATTTCATACCGGCACTTCTTTTTCTCTAGTATTTAATACCGGCACTTCTTTCTCCCTAGTATTTAATACCGGCACTTCTTTCTCCCTAGTATTTAATACCGGAACTTCTTTCTCCCTAGTATTTAATACCGGCACTTCTTTCTCCCTAGTATTTCATACCGGCACTTCTTTTTCCCTAGTATTTCATACTGGCACTAATTTTAATATTGGGAACTGCCGAAATATTTTTTTTTGTGCCTGACTTACGAGCGTGGATTCTTAACATAGAAACCTTATGTACCTCCTGCCCTTGAGAAATAACTGTGTGGGAACCGTCAAGAGTAGGGGAGAGGTGTCACTGGAGCTTATAAGTTCAATTATTCAAAAGGCAGAAATGAATCTACCCATAGGGTATGATCACATTTTGCACAAGCCCCAGATCATCCCACTAAAGATGGCTGTAATTTTTATTATAGCATTAATTTAATATATTCAATTTGAAGAGCTTCTTCATAGAACTAAGAATTGGAAGTAATAACTTAAACACAAATTTCAGTTTTGCAGCAATGCGTAAACATTTTTTCCACTTTGGACCCTTTTTTTTTTGTTTAAGGGTGGTGAGATTGCTATTAGTTTGAGACTGAATATTCATTCTGGTTGGGGAGATTCTAATTGCCCGACATTTTACTTCATGCAAGTCCCTAATGGGAGGGGACTGTCTTCTCGGCTCGGAACCTTAAAAGTTCTGGGTTCAAGTCCAGCTGAATCGCTACTGATTAGCTGAGGTTCGGAAGACATCAGCTAATCAGTAGTGATTCAGATGGACTTAAACGACTCCTCGTTATAAACAAGTTTAACCCCCGTCCCCGGTGTAGCATAAGTAATACCCGTTGGATCCACAAGCAAACCAACTAAAATCGGCAGCCATCGTTTCTGACTTATGGTGGTACGGAATTGTCAATTACGTTTTCACACAAAGGAATGTTTCTTCCAGGAATTCTTTTTTCACTTTTGGATATTTTTCTGGAAGACTTTTAGCTAATATGAGCATACCGGCATTTAAAACGTTTCATTATGAGCACAGCTCATTCCCGTGTGATTAGTTCGTTCTCTTTGCTGTAAATGATTATGCAATCTGCCATTATTGTGACATACACTATATTGACAAAAGTTACCGAACACCCCTTCAAAAGCAAATAAACGGATCCGATACGTTGTTAAGATGCGCGATACAGCTGCAAACGGTATAAAAACACGCCTGCAGCTGACCGCGACCATATCGCACTGTGAGGTTGAGTGAAAATGTCGCTGAACTGACTTTGAGAAAGGAAAGATTGTTGGGTGTTATATTAATAGGTTGTCTATAAGAGAATAATACAAGTCTGCAGCTGACCGCGATCATATCGCACTGTGAGGTTTAGTGAAAATGTCGCTGAACTGACTTTGAGAAAGGAAAGATTGTTGGGTGTTATATTAGTGGGTTGTCTATAAGAGAATAACACAAGCCTGCAGCTAACCGCGATCATATCGCACTGTGAGGTTGAGTGAAAATGTCGCCGAACTGACTTTGAGAAAGGAAAGATTGTTGGGTGTTATATTAGTGGGTTGTCTATAAGAGAATAATACAAGCCTGCAGCTGACTGCGATCATATCGCACTGTGAGGTTGAGTGAAAATGTCGCTGAACTGACTTTGAGAAAGGAAAGATCGTTGGGTGTTATATTAGTGGGTTGTCCATAAGAGAATAATAAAAGCCTGCAGCTGACCGCGATCATATCGCACTGTGAGGTTGAGTGAAAATGTCGCCGAACTGACTTTGAGAAAGGAAAGATTGTTGGGTGTTATATTAGTGGGTTGTCTATAAGAGAATAATACAAGCCTGCAGCTGACTGCGATCATATCGCACTGTGAGGTTGAGTGAAAATGTCGCTGAACTGACTTTGAGAAAGGAAAGATTGTTGGGTGTTATATTAGTGGGTTGTCTATAAGAGAATAATACAAGCCTGCAGCTGACCGCGATCATATCGCACTGTGAGGTTGAGTGAAAATGTCGCTGAACTGACTTTGAGAAAGGAAAGATTGTTGGGTGTTATATTAGTGGGTTGTCCATAAGAGAATAATACAAGCCTGCAGCTGACCGCGATCATATCGCACTGTGAGGTTGAGTGAAAATGTCGCTGAACTGACTTTGAGAAAGGAAAGATTGTTGGGTGTTATATTAGTGGGTTGTCTATAAGAGAATAATGCAAGCCTGCAGCAGACTGCGATCATATCGCACTGTGAGGTTGAGTGAAAATGTCGCTGAACTGACTTTGAGAAAGGAAAGATTGTTGGGTGTTATATTAGTGGGTTGTCTATAACAGAATAATACAAGCCTGCAGCTGACCGCGATCATATCGCACTGTGAGGTAGAATGAAAATGTCGCTGAACTGACTTTGAGAAAGGAAAGATTGTTGGGTGTTATATTAGTGGGTTGTCTATAAGAGAATAATACAAGCCTGCAGCTGACCGCGATCATATCGCACTGTGAGGTTGAGTGAAAATGTCGCTGAACTGACTTTGAGAAAGGAAAGATTGTTGGGTGTTATATTAGTGGGTTGTCCATAAGAGAATAATACAAGCCTGCAGCTGACCGCGATCATATCGCACTGTGAGGTTGAGTGAAAATGTCGCTGAACTGACTTTGAGAAAGGAAAGATTGTTGGGTGTTATATTAGTGGGTTGTCTATAAGAGAATAATACAAGCCTGCAGCTGACCGCGATCATATCGCACTGTGAGGTTTAGTGAAAATGTCGCTGAACTGACTTTGAGAAAGGAAAGATTGTTGGGTGTTATATTAGTGGGTTGTCTATAAGAGAATAATACAAGCCTGCAGCTGACCGCGATCATATCGCACTGTGAGGTTGAGTGAAAATGTCGCTGAACTGACTTTGAGAAAGGAAAGATTGTTGGGTGTTATATTAGTGGGTTGTCTTGTGACGTACCTGCCAGCAGGACGCACATGACATAAAGGCAGATAGGAATCAGAATACATGTCTGCGTAGCTCAGTTGGTAGAGCTGCTTGTTCCGGAATAAGCGTCCTCGGGTTCGAATCCCGGCGTAGACCAAATATGACGGAGAAATTTACTTCGTTATAATGGCGCCCGAACTACCCGGATGACCCGACCGTTCAAAATCTCGCATTGGTGTGATGTTATTTCCACACCGCGAGATAGGAAAAATCAGAGAATCCCTTCTCCAGTGCTTCGAAAAATAAATGTGTGTGACGTTGCATTCCACACACCAGATTGACTGGGAGTTCTCAAGTGCACGTTCTACAGTGGTTGTCTGCCTGCAGCGATTCATGGTCACGGCTGATCCGTGGGCCATGCCCCCGGCCCTCTTTCGGGGGGGGGGGATATGTGACGTACCTGCCAGCAGGACGCACATGACATAAAGGCAGATAGGAATCAGAATACATGTCTGCGTAGCTCAGTTGGTAGAGCTGCTTGTTCCGGAATAAGCGTCCTCGGGTTCGAATCCCGGCGTAGACCAAATATGACGGAGAAATTTACTTCGTTAAAGTCTATAAGAGAATAATACAAGCCTGCAGCTGACCGCGATCATATCGCACTGTGAGGTTGAGTGAAAATGTCGCTGAACTGACTTTGAGAAAGGAAAGATTGTTGGGTGTTATATTAGTGGGTTGTCTATACGAGAATAATACAAGCCTGCAGCTGACCGCGATCATATCGCACTGTGAGGTTTAGTGAAAATGTCGCTGAACTGACTTTGAGAAAGGAAAGATTGTTGGGTGTTATATTAGTGGGTTGTCTATACGAGAATAATACAAGCCTGCAGCTGACCGCGATCATATCGCACTGTGAGGTTGAGTGAAAATGTCGCTGAACTGACTTTGAGAAAGGAAAGATTGTTGGGTGTTATATTAGTGGGTTGTCTATAAGAGAATAATGCAAGCCTGCAGCAGACCGCGATCATATCGCACTGTGAGGTTGAGTGAAAATGTCGCTGAACTGACTTTGAGAAAGGAAAGATTGTTGGGTGTTATATTAGTGGGTTGTCTATAACAGAATAATACAAGCCTGCAGCTGACCGCGATCATATCGCACTGTGAGGTTGAGTGAAAATGTCGCTGAACTGACTTTGAGAAAGGAAAGATTGTTGGGTGTTATATTAGTGGGTTGTCTATAAGAGAATAATACAAGCCTGCAGCTGACCGCGATCATATCGCACTGTGAGGTTGAGTGAAAATGTCGCTGAACTGACTTTGAGAAAGGAAAGATTGTTGGGTGTTATATTAGTGGGTTGTCCATAAGAGAATAATACAAGCCTGCAGCTGACCGCGATCATATCGCACTGTGAGGTTGAGTGAAAATGTCGCTGAACTGACTTTGAGAAAGGAAAGATTGTTGGGTGTTATATTAGTGGGTTGTCCATAAGAGAATAATACAAGCCTGCAGCTGACCGCGATCATATCGCACTGTGAGGTTTAGTGAAAATGTCGCTGAACTGACTTTGAGAAAGGAAAGATTGTTGGGTGTTATATTAGTGGGTTGTCTATACGAGAATAATACAAGCCTGCAGCTGACCGCGATCATATCGCACTGTGAGGTTGAGTGAAAATGTCGCTGAACTGACTTTGAGAAAGGAAAGATTGTTGGGTGTTATATTAGTGGGTTGTCTTGTGACGTACCTGCCAGCAGGACGCACATGACATAAAGGCAGATAGGAATCAGAATACATGTCTGCGTAGCTCAGTTGGTAGAGCTGCTTGTTCCGGAATAAGCGTCCTCGGGTTCGAATCCCGGCGTAGACCAAATATGACGGAGAAATTTACTTCGTTATAATGGCGCCCGAACTACCCGGATGACCCGACCGTTCAAAATCTCGCATTGGTGTGATGTTATTTCCACACCGCGAGATAGGAAAAATCAGAGAATCCCTTCTCCAGTGCTTCGAAAAATAAATGTGTGTGACGTTGCATTCCACACACCAGATTGACTGGGAGTTCTCAAGTGCACGTTCTACAGTGGTTGTCTGCCTGCAGCGATTCATGGTCACGGCTGATCCGTGGGCCATGCCCCCGGCCCTCTTTCGGGGGGGGATATGTGACGTACCTGCCAGCAGGACGCACATGACATAAAGGCAGATAGGAATCAGAATACATGTCTGCGTAGCTCAGTTGGTAGAGCTGCTTGTTCCGGAATAAGCGTCCTCGGGTTCGAATCCCGGCGTAGACCAAATATGACGGAGAAATTTACTTCGTTAAAGTCTATAAGAGAATAATACAAGCCTGCAGCTGGCCGCGATCATATCGCACTGTGAGGTTGAGTGAAAATGTCGCTGAACTGACTTTGAGAAAGGAAAGATTGTTGGGTGTTATATTAGTGGGTTGTCCATAAGAGAATAATACAAGCCTGCAGCTGACCGCGATCATATCGCACTGTGAGGTTGAGTGAAAATGTCGCTGAACTGACTTTGAGAAAGGAACGATTGTTGGGTGTTATATTAGTGGGTTGTCCATAAGAGAATAATACAAGCCTGCAGCTGACCGCGATCATATCGCACTGTGAGGTTGAGTGAAAATGTCGCTGAACTGACTTTGAGAAAGGAAAGATTATTGGGTGTTATATTAGTGGGTTGTCCATAAGAGAATAATACAAGCCTGCAGCTGACCGCGATCATATCGCACTGTGAGGTTGAGTGAAAATGTCGCTGAACTGACTTTGAGAAAGGAAAGATTGTTGGGTGTTATATTAGTGGGTTGTCTATAAGAGAATAATATAAGCCTGCAGCTGACCGCGATCATATCGCACTGTGAGGTTGAGTGAAAATGTCGCTGAACTGACTTTGAGAAAGGAAAGATTGTTGGGTGTTATATTAGTGGGTTGTCTATAACAGAATAATAAAAGCCTGCAGCTGGCCGCGATCATATCGCACTGTGAGGTTGAGTGAAAATGTCGCTGAACTGACTTTGAGAAAGGAAAGATTGTTGGGTATTATATTAGTGGGTTGTCCATAAGAGAATAATACAAGCCTGCAGCTGACCGCGATCATATCGCACTGTGAGGTTTAGTGAAAATGTCGCTGAACTGACTTTGAGAAAGGAAAGATTGTTGGGTGTTATATTAGTGGGTTGTCTATAAGAGAATAATACAAGCCTGCAGCTGACCGCGATCATATCGCACTGTGAGGTTGAGTGAAAATGTCGCTGAACTGACTTTGAGAAAGGAAAGATTGTTGGGTGTTATATTAGTGGGTTGTCCATAAGAGAATAATACAAGCCTGCAGCTGACCGCGATCATATCGCACTGTGAGGTTGAGTGAAAATGTCGCTGAACTGACTTTGAGAAAGGAAAGATTGTTGGGTGTTATATTAGTGGGTTGTCTATAACAGAATAATACAAGCCTGCAGCTGACCGCGATCATATCGCACTGTGAGGTTGAGTGAAAATGTCGCTGAACTGACTTTGAGAAAGGAAAGATTGTTGGGTGTTATATTAGTGGGTTGTCCATAAGAGAATAATACAAGCCTGCAGCTGACCATGATCATATCGCACTGTGAGGTTGAGTGAAAATGTCGCTGAACTGACTTTGAGAAAGGAAAGATTGTTGGGTGTTATATTAGTGGGTTGTCTATAAGAGAATAATACAAGCCTGCAGCTGACCGCGATCATATCGCACTGTGAGGTTGAGTGAAAATGTCGCTGAACTGACTTTGAGAAAGGAAAGATTGTTGGGTGTTATATTAGTGGGTTGTCCATAAGAGAATAATACAAGCCTGCAGCTGACCGCGATCATATCGCACTGTGAGGTTGAGTGAAAATGTCGCTGAACTGACTTTGAGAAAGGAAAGATTGTTGGGTGTTATATTAGTGGGTTGTCCATAAGAGAATAATACAAGCCTGCAGCTGACCGCGATCATATCGCACTGTGAGGTTGAGTGAAAATGTCGCTGAACTGACTTTGAGAAAGGAAAGATTGTTGGGTGTTATATTAGTGGGTTGTCTATAAGAGAATAATACAAGCCTGCAGCTGACCGCGATCATATCGCACTGTGAGGTTGAGTGAAAATGTCGCTGAACTGACTTTGAGAAAGGAAAGATTGTTGGGTGTTATATTAGTGGGTTGTCTATAAGAGAATAATACAAGCCTGCAGCTGACCGCGATCATATCTCACTGTGAGGTTGAGTGAAAATGTCGCTGAACTGACTTTGAGAAAGGAAAGATTGTTGGGTTTTATATTAGTGGGTTGTCCATAAGAGAATAATACAAGCCTGCAGCTGACCGCGATCATATCGCACTGTGAGGTTGAGTGAAAATGTCGCTGAACTGACTTTGAGAAAGGAACGATTGTTGGGTGTTATATTAGTGGGTTGTCCATAAGAGAATAATACAAGCCTGCAGCTGACCGCGATCATATCGCACTGTGAGGTTGAGTGAAAATGTCGCTGAACTGACTTTGAGAAAGGAAAGATTGTTGGGTGTTATATTAGTGGGTTGTGCATAAGAGAATAGTACAAGCCTGCAGCTGACCGCGATCATATCGCACTGTGAGGTTGAGTGAAAATGTCGCTGAACTGACTTTGAGAAAGGAAAGATTGTTGGGTGTTATATTAGTGGGTTGTCCATAAGAGAATAATACAAGCCTGCAGCTGACGGCGATCATATCGCACTGTGAGGTTTAGTGAAAATGTCGCTGAACTGACCTTGAGAAAGGAAAGATTGTTGGGTGTTATATTAGTGGGTTGTCTATAAGATAATAATACAAGCCTGCAGCTGGCAGCGATCATATCGCACTGTGAGGTTGAGTGAAAATGTCGCTGAACTGACTTTGAGAAAGGAAAGGTTGTTGGGTGTTATATTAGTGGGTTGTCTATAAGAGAATAATACAAGCCTGCAGCTGACCGCGATCATATCGCACTGTGAGGTTGAGTGAAAATGTCGCTGAACTGACTTTGAGAAAGGAAAGATTGTTGGGTGTTATATTAGTGGGTTGTCCATAAGAGAAACCGAGAGGCGTTTAAACATACCCAAGTCTACTGTTTTGGATGTACTGAATACGTGGAAGACACATGGCGTGCCTGAAGTAGCAAAACGTACCGGCAGACAAAAGAAAATCAGTGATTGAGGACTTCGAAACCTCAGGAGAGTCGTTACAGCTAATCGACGGAGTACTGCGCAAGACCTCAGTGTACAGGTGAGTGAAAATCCTTGAACCTCGGTATGTACACGTACCATTCTCAGAGAACTTCATTCCATGACTTACCATGATCGTGCGGCTGCTCATAAGCCTTTCATCTCCACTCGGAATGCTACTCGTCGTTTAGCATGGTGTACAGAACATTTATCGTGGACCGTAGATGAATGGAAACGGGTCCTATGGACTGATGAATCCAGATATACGATCCGTTAGTCTGATGGCCGTGTGTGGGTATGGTGGCAGCCGGGGGCACGTTATTTACCACAGTGTAGTATTCCTATGGTCAAGTTTGGAACTGGCAGTATACACGTGTGGGGGTGTTTTTCGTGGTATGGTTCTGGCCCATTGGTTATCGTGGTTAAACCTATTAACCAGCACGTCTACCTCGATATTCTGGACAATTATGCCCTACTAACCCTGTGGCAATACTATGGAGACGATCCTTGTTGGTACCAAAAGGATAATGCACCGAGACATAAAGCAAGGACTGTTACGGCGTAGTTTGACGATATTTCTGTATCGTGTGTGGACTGGCCAGCACAGAGCACATATTTTAATCCCATAGAGCACTTATGGGATGATTAAAGCGCCGGATAAGAAGTTTGGAACCAAGGCCTACTAGTAAGCAACAGTTAGCGGCAGCATTATGTACTGAATGGAAGCTCATACCTATCGCTGTGTTCCAAAACCTTGTCGAAAGCCTGTCTCGAAGGGTCAGTGCCTGTATTAAGGCCAAAGGTGGATCGACACCGTACTAATGTATGTCAATAAATGCTATGTTGCGTTTGTCTTCTAGGTGTCCGGTGACTTTTGTCAATATAGTGTACACTGAAGTCAGAGTACGTTTCATTTTTCCCGCACCCGAGGGTTCAGAAATCAATTCCTAAGAACAAAGTAATGCTGAGAATTTAATGAGTATCAACCGTTATTGAGTGAGCCATCAGCTAGGAAATAATTATGAAATTTAAGAATGGGAATGATACGTGAATGCCATTCATTTGAATGGTGAGCCTGAATTGTTCTCCAGCTAGAAGAGGATATTTTTTTCGTTAAAGGAAGACGAACGTTTTTTTTTTCGTTGTTTTTTTTTATTGGAGGTTTAACGACCACCGTGAGCAACTCACTGGGCTATAAGCAGTTGTCTGTCCCTACGTTAGGGCCACTGGATCCAGGAGAGAGAGAGAGAGAGAGAGAGAGCCATTGTCGTAAGTCAAACACATAGCATCCATGCTTCATCGTGATTTGAACCAGGAACCATCACGGATGAACGTTCAGAAGACAGTGCTTAGACCACTGCGCCACCCGGTGTTCTTAAAATGCAGCAATGACCACGGAATCACTCTGTGGTGAATATTGAAGTATTTTGCGACCAGGGACTGAGAAAAGACTAGCCTCCTTGTGGTTGTCCTATCGCTCGCCACCGTACTGCGTTGTGTACAAGTCTATGAGACATAAGGAATGGATTTGCAGGGCTTCTTACACGCTCTGTCAACGAGATCAACGAGAAAAGCCTCTGCATTTTTCGTTGACAGATAACATCGTGACATTTCTTTGAGAGCTTTGGACTATTTTCCCGCATTTGCCTTCTGGACTTTTATTTTTGGCAGCTGTGTATAAAAATGCAAGTCGCATAAGACGGTGCGATTACCCTGCTGGTAGAGTTGCAGGCCTTCCCCAAAAGTATTGAAACAACGCTGGTAGTACAATTATCCTGAACTTCCAGGTAGAGCTCCACATTCATCGTTTTGTCTAAAACGATATATGGGACAAAGCCGAACCACAAAAACTAATCCACACCATCACGCTGCCTCCACCTCAATGTCGGTGCGATTCAATCAGGAAGGTAACTTTTCCCCTGCGACTGCCATTTCCGGGAACAAAAATCGGACTGGCAGACTGAGTAGCGTGACTCGTCAGTCCAAAGCACAATTTTCCCTTGGTCTTACAGTCGAAGATAGACGTTCGTTACACCGAGCTAATGGGCGTGTGGCACTATACAAAGACATTAGTGTGTCTGGCTGCTTCATTGTGTACTCCACGTCGTACTCATTGTACTGGTGCTATTACGAGGGTCCTACCTGAGTGTTATCACTCGTCCGAGATGAGCGGGCATAACGTTTTTATTAACTGACAGAGGTCGTTCAAACTGCACCTATCGGTAGAGTAACTCTTCCTCTATAGTAACCCTTATTCTTCGTTGCAGGTAAATAATGGATTCCAAGCAGAAGCAACGGACCGTCATTGAGTTCTTGACGAATAAATGGTGCAGGCTGTTCTACATCCACAGAAGGCTACAGAATGTTTAGGAGACGACGCCATAGACAAAAGCAATGTGCACAGATGGAGGAAGAAGTTTAAAGAAGGGGAAACCAGCATTGAAGACAAACAACGCAATGGGAGACCATTATCTGCGACCACTAACACCAATCATCAGCGAGTGGATGAATTGATTCGCGCGGAAAAACGAGCCAAAATCCGTGAGCTTGCTGCACAACTGCACTGGGGTCACAATGCCATACAGAAGATGGTGGAAGACTTAGGGTATCGGAAAGTGCGTGCAAAGTTGGTACCTCGGCAGTTGACACCCGGTTTGAAGGAGAGAAGGGTGGAAGTCTGCTCCGATCTACTGGAAGCGCTTGAAGCCAATGAAGACAAGCTTTGTTTCCGATCTGAGCTCATCTTTACGATCCAGAAACGAAGAATCAATCCATGGAATGACGTCACACCTCTTCACCAAGTCCTAAGGAGTTCAAGAGCCAGCGAACAGCACAGGAAGTCGTAGTGACTGTTTTTTGGAACGACAAGGGCGTCATTCTCCTTGAGTTTCTGGAACATGGCCGCACCGTGACCAGCGAGAGGTACATTGGAACACTCAAGAAGCTTAGAGAAGCCATAAGGAGGAAGAGACCGAACAACAATCTGAAAAGGATCCACATTCACGATGACAATGCGAGACAACACACATATTTGGCAACAAATCAGGTGATCAGAAAATTAGGCTGGTCAGTGATCCCCCATCCATCGTGCAGCCCAGATCTGGAGCCCTCTGATTTCCACCTGTTCGGTCCAATGAAGGACCGTCTCCAGGGACAACGATTCGATGACACAGACGAAGTGGCTACAACAGTCCACACCTGCCTGATTTTTTTCAAAGAGGATTCGAGAGTTGGTTCAACGATGGCGCAAATGCATCGCTTGTGATAGAGAATATGTTGAGTAGTACCTTTGTATAGAGAAAGTGTTACTCTACCAGCATGTGCAATTTGAACGGCCTCTGTCACGTAATAAAAAAGTTATGCCCACTTTTGCATTACTTTCGGTACGAGCCTCGTATTGATCCCAACAGTCTCACATGGGGTTTGCGTGGCAGCCTGGATGATGACACAGTGCTCAAAAGCGTTGAGTTCTTCCCCTTCGTTCGAGAAAAGTATGGGCTCGATATCCCGGATGTGGAATGAGTGGTGTGACTGCTTTACGGCACTGGCCCCCTAATCGTTCTGGAATCAGTGGCCCCAAATTACGGAAAAATTGCTTACAGCAGTCTGAGTTTTACATGGTGGTCGTTAAACCGCTTAACAAAAAGAAAAGCTTTTAGCCTGGAAAAATGGACGTCAAGCTTTGGAAGCAGTCCTTTGGTTTAAACCCTTTCCTTGAAATAATGAAATATAATCGTGAAAAAACCTCTTCTGTCGAGGTTCATAGTGGAAGCTCATATGTCGATGACCTTCACTCTTTCAACTGAATGTGGAGAAACATGGAGCTTGCGGAGAATGTGCTGTCACCTAGTATAAGCTAATGACAGTAAAAGGACATCTACGGCACAAGACTGATGTTTCTTAAAGCTGTCTTTGAATGAGTGTTAGGGATCATCATCTGCGATAGATGGCGCAAAAATCACTCCTTGGGCGTGGCTTTCAGTTCTTAAGGGACTGTCCCAGAAGTTGGCGTCAGCGAATCACTGCAGACCTCGCCATATTCAAAATGGAAGCAGTCTCTCTTTGGCTCCACAATGAAAAGACAAAATACACGCTATTACGTTTTAACCAATGGCGTTATTTGGGGGTGGAGCTTGTAGGTAGGCGGAGTTTCTATAGCTGAAATTCAGGCGTTCTTTGCTAATGTACACATTTTCTCTTCAAAAAGTGAATGTAACAGTAGGAATTAAGATGATTTATGGGAGATAAGATTCGAATCTCACTTTGGGCACCATTAATTATTTATTTTTGGCCCAGATAATTAAAAAATCAGACAGAAATGAGAGATTTCGTTTCTTCCTGACAGAAACACTGCTAAGTTAACTTATCGCGCCATCTAGCGCCCAAATTGGAATACTTTCGAGTCAGATAAATTGAATTTTAAAAATTATTCTAACATTTTTTTCCGAATAATAACTGTGGCACATATTAGCTATAGGTCGTTTTTATTTCTGCTCAAAATTTCAAACACTACAAAGTAATAGTCTTCGAGAAAATGTGTAAAAAAGAATTTACATTGCAGATATAGGATAGAATTTCTCTTACACTTATTCAAAGACAGCCTTAAGAAAAAACAAAAAACTTTTGAAGTGGCTAAACAGTTTTAACAAAACACATCACTGTTAGTACCAGTGAAGGTATCTTTTGAACGCATGAGCACTGCTTCTTGTCATTCATTTTTACATATCTCATGTCTGTAGTATGAACTCTGTCATTGTCATGTAATTTTTACAAATAAAGTCTCTATATCATTACGCTGCTAACCCTAACTTTATGACTGCTACCTAATTTTTCTGCACCAGTACAGAAAGATGCATTTACGCCCCATGGCAGTAAAAGCCGAAGAAAACTAGGTCTAAGCCCGTTAAAAGATAAAGAAAACTAGGTTTGAATCCTGTACAAGCGAAAGAAAGCTAGGTTTAGAGAATTAGTTAAATCTTAAGCTAGGTTTAGAGAATTAGTTAAAGAGAATTAGTTAAATCTTAAGCTAGGTTTAAAGAATTAGTTAAATCTTAAGCTAGGCTTAGAGAATTAGTTAAAGAGAATTAGTTAAATCTTAAGCTAGGTTTAGAGAATTAGTTAAAGAGAATTAGTTAAATATTGTAAACGCCAAAGAGAATTAGTTAAATCTTGTAAAAGCCACAGAGAATTAGTTAAATCATGTAAAAGCCAAATAAAACTAGGTTTGAATCCTGTAAAAGACAAAGAAGAGTAGCTTTAAAACCCGCAAAAGCCAAAGAAAACCAGGTTCAAATCCTGAAAAAGCCAAAGGAAACAAGGTTTAAATCTTGCAAAAGCGAAAGACAGCTAGGTTTAAATCTTGTAAAAGCCAAAGAGAATTAGTTAAATCCTGTAAAAGCCAAATAAAACTAGGTTTGAAGCCTGAAAAAGCCAAAGATGAGTAGCTTTAAAACCCACAAAAACGAAGGAAAACTAGGTTTAAATCCTGTAAAAGCGAAAGAAAGCTAGGTTTAAATCTTGTAAAAGCCAAAGAAACTAGTTAAATCCTGCAAAGGCAAAATAAAACTAGGTTCAAATCTTGCAAAAGTCAAAAAATCTAGGTTTAAATCCTGCAAAAGTCTTAAAAAACAAAACAATAAACACACGTTACTTGTTTAAATTCTATAAAAGCTACAGAAGGCTAGCTTTAAATCCTGTAAAGATGAAAGAAATCTAGGTTTAAATCCCATAAAACACAAAGAAAACTAGCTTTAATTCCTATAAAACCAAAGAAAACTCGGATAGAAATCATTGAAAGTTAGGAGTTCCTCTTAGATTCGAGGTCGTCGTGCATTCGAGCAGAACCGATTCTTTGAATTTTTTTGCAATCATTTGCATACACTACAACACAAAACATCGCAAAAAATAAGAATTACTTACTTCATTGTCTGGTGCATACTCTGGGATGATTTCTTCTTTGGATATGGCTGCGTGAAAATACAGAAAAGAAATACCTTTTAATACACATAAGTTAAAAAGCTACATGGAATAACTGTGATATACACTGAGAGGACGGAAATCATGGGATAACTCGTTCCTGGAAAACGCGACGCTTTCACCCCTTTCGCTAATGGACGATGATGATGATCATATGTAGAGGATTTTAGGACGGGAGTGTCTGACCCCAGGTCTTGAACAACCCTTAGAAATAGGAAGCTAGGGAGATTTGGGCTAGAGTGCCCGATAGGAAAATGACACGGAAGCGAAGTCGAAAGGGGGAGGAAGACGCCCTTATTTATTACCGGAGGGCCAGTACCCGAGGTCCGACGGCTTAACGCGCCCATCCGACGCACGGCGGGTATTTAGTGGATCGAGCGTTCGTACCTGCTGGGATTGAACCTGAGGCCCTTCCCGTGGCAGTCACGAACGTTGCCCACTCGGCCACCCGCGGCACCTAATGGACGAATCCACCTCTTGCAGATATAGACGCAGAAGGACATCACTGCATTCACGTAAACGGTAATTCTATGTCGTTATGAAATGACGTCATGGGTTAACAGGGTTCGAAAGAGAGATGACAGTGGATGTCCGACGCACGGGTCACTTCAACGCGGGGGCGGTACAGGAATTGCAGTATCCCACTTCGACCGAATAAAAAATGTATCGGCAATACGCCATTCCCGGAATAGCATCGTAGACAGCGCTGCGGGTGGAGAAAACAGTGGGTGGCCGTCGACTACTGTCTTGCATAGTCTCAATCAACCTGAGGAAGACAGTAGCTCATCGGTTTTAACGAGGGAGGTGCCAGAAATCTTTATACCAAGAACATCATTAGCCGCGATAGGTTATGGGAAACGCCCACCTACAAGAGTTCCATTACTAACGACACACCACCGGACTGTACACGCCTCAACTAACTGGGAGAAAGAACATTCGCATTGGCTCTTGAATGACTGGAGATCGGTTTCCTGGTCGGAGGAGTCCTGTTCCGCGTTATTTCGCGCAGACAGGCGGGTACGAATATGGTGGAAACCGCACGAAGCGATGGCCCCCGCGCGTCAACAAGGAACAATTCAGGCGGGTGGAGCCTCGGCTATGGGCTGCGACGTGTTCAACTGGCACACGTTGTGACCTCTGGTTCGGGTAGATGCATCTCTGAACGGCCATTTGCATATCTCACCCTGAAGTGGCCTCGCAGATCACCGCACATGAACCCTGTGAAGAATCTTTGAGATTCTGTGGAAAGGTCTGTTCAAGTTTTGAGTCACCCCACATAGAAATACGACGGAGGTATGGACAGCGGTGCAGCAACCATGGACCTGTGGTACGCTTTCGTGACCTAATGGACTCAATTCCTTGCCGTGTGTGAGCCTTACCAGGGAGAAAAGTGGACCTATCTGTTGTTAGATAGGTATCCTATGATTTTTATGCACTCAGTGCGTAAGATTATAATTATAGTGCATAACAGATATACACGCACAGTATGTCAGGCATCCAATAAGTGATTTCCCATACATTGGGAAATACACACACAGAACAACAACTGAAATCTTTACGATAAATAGACAAAGTCATCGCTCTTTATCTCTCGATTAACTAGCAGAGTGCGTTCGTTTTACGCTACGGTGCCAACAGCCCACGGCGCTATGTGTGTTTATCTGTTAGCATCTGACTTCACAAATCCATAGGATGGGCTCAGCAACTGAAACGTCTCCATCTGGTGGGGCTTAACGGCACAAGCTGTTAAATTATAGTTAATAAATCCAATGGACGAGAGTAAATGGTGAAAATCTTCCAAATACGTGTAGACAATGTAAACAGACAAAGCCATCGCTCTTTCCACGTTTTTCTTTAATTAACACAGAGCAACCGAACAATTTTATTTCGACACCGCTGGGATCTAACACCAGATCTCTCGATAACTAGCCGAGTGTTTTTGCTTTATGCTACGGTGACAGATAAACACACATAGCGCCGTAGATTGTCGGCACCGTAGCATAAGGCGAACGCACTCGGGTAGTTAGTGAGAGATCTGGGGGTTCGATCCCAGCGGTGTGGAAATCCTATTTTTCGGTTGCTGTGTGTTAAAGAAAAACGTGGAAAGAGCGATCAATGACTCTCTATTTGCATTGTCTCCACGTATTTGGAAGATCTTCACCATCTTTACGATAAGCCAGTCACAGACAATAAAAGCAAATACGTGGGTTGTACCGAAAGTAATGCAAACGTGGGCATAACTTTTTATTAACATGAGAGAGGTCGTTCAAGTTGCACATGTTGGTAGAGTAACTCTTTCTCCATAGTAACCCTTCTTCTTCATTGCAGCTAAATAATGAATTCCAAGCAGAAGCAACATGACGTCATTGAGTTCTTGACGAAGGAAGGGTGCAGGCTGTCCGACATCCACAGAAGACTACAGAATGTTTACGAAGATGACACCATTAACAAGAGCAATGTGCAGACATGGAAGAAGAAGTTTAAAGAAGGAGAAATCAGCATTGAAAACAAACCACACATCATCTGTGACCACTCACACGAATCGTCAGCGAGTGGATGAATTGATTCGCGCGGAGAGACGAGTCACAACCCGTGAGCTTGTTGCACAACTGGACTGTGGTCACAGTATCGTACAGAAGACAGTGGAAGACTTAGGGTATCGGAAAGTGTGTGCAAAGTGGCAGTTGACACACGATTTGAAGGAGACGTGTCTTCATTGGCTTGAAACGCTTCCAGCTCCGATCTGCTGGAAGCGTTTCAAGCCAATGAACACACCTGTTCTTCAATCTGGTGACAGGGGATGAAACGTGGGCGTGTATTTATGATCCGGAAACAAATAATCAATCAACGGAATGACGTTACACCTCTTCCCCAAGGTCTCAGAAGTTCAAGAGCCAGCGATCAGCACAGAAAGTCATGGTGAATGTTTTTTGGGAAGACAGGGTTGTCATTTTCTTTGCTCTTCTGGAACGTGGCCGTACCGTGAGCAGTACATTGAGACACTCATGAAGCTTAGAGAAGCCATAAGGAGGACGTGAGCGAACAAGAATCTCAAAAGAATCCACATTCACCATGATAATGCGAGACCACACACATCTTTAGCAGCAAATCAGGCGATCACCTGTTCGGTTTAATGAAGGACAGTCTCCGGGGACAAGGATTTAACGACACAAACGAGGTGAAAGTGGCTGTGAAGAAGCGGGTACAGCACTCTACACTTGAATTTTTTCAAAGAGGATTCGAGAGTTGGGTTCAACGATGGCGCAAATGCATCGCTTGTGATGCAGACTATGTTAAAATGCATCGTTTGTGATGCAGACTATTAAAATGCATCGCTAGTGCTGCAGACTTTGCATAGAGAAAGTTTCTGTACCAGCATCTGCAATATGAAACGACCTCTATCAGTTAATAAAAAAGTTATACCTAGTTTTGCATTACTTTTGGTACAAAAACCTTTCCGCAATTTATTTCCCATATTAACGGTAAATTGCCGTTTTAAGAGGTGTTAACGGAAAATTCAGAATTTTCAGAAACCTTTCAGCAGTTGCTTTTTTACATTAACGAAAACTTGCAGTTTTTAAGAAAAACTTACAAAAAAAAAATTTGAATTTTCAGAAACTTTTGATCAATGCCTTTCCTATATTAACAGTAAATTGACGTTTTAAGAGGTGTTCACGGAAAATTCTGAATTCCCAGAAACCTTTCCGCAATTCGTTTCCCATATTAACGGGAAAATTGCCAATTTATGAAGTGTTCACGGAAAATTCTGAATTTTCAGAAATCTTTCAGCAGTTGCTTTCTTATATAAACGGAAAATTGCTGTTTTTAAGAAAAACTAATAGAAAAATTTTAATTTTCAGAAACTTTTGATCAATGCCTTTCCTATATTAACAGTAAATTGACGTTTTAAGAGGTGTTCACGGAAAATTCTGAATTCCCAGAAACCTTTCCGCAATTCGTTTCCTATATTAACGGTAAATTGCCAATTTATGAAGTGTTCACGGAAAATTCTGAATTTTCAGAAACCTTTCAGCAGTTGCTTTCTTATATAAACGGAAAATTGCTGTTTTTAAGAAAAACTAATAGAAAAATTTTAATTTTCAGAAACTTTTGATCAATGCTTTTCCTATATTTACAGTAAATTGGCGTTTGTAACCGAGAAAGATAAAAAGAGGAACTCGTGGATAAGGAAAATAACAAGAGTGGCAGACATCACGAACAGAGTAAAATCCCTGAAATGGCAATGGGCTAAATATATTGCCAGGACAACGGACCACCGATGAACAACCGAAATTTAAAACGGGATTCCAAGGGACAGGAAAAGACGAAGTCCACGTGAAAGATGAGTGGATGGAGGACACTGGCCCAAGATAGTCCGTTGTGGGAAAAAATTTGGGAGACCTTAATCCAGCCATGGATTGATACTGGTTGACAATAATGATATATTTGAGTTTATAACTCAAAGCGGATTTGTTTGTGCCGCCCCGGTGGCGCAGTGGTCTAAGGCGCTGACCTCTGATCATTCGTCCGTAAGGGGTCCGGGTTCGAATCCCGGTCAGGCATGGATGTTGTGTTTGTCTTACGGCACTGGCTCTCTCCCTTCCCTGGAACCAGTGACCCTAAATTAGGGACGGGCGACTGCTTATAGCCCATTGAGTTGCTCACGGTGGTCGTTAAACCTCCAATCAAAAAAAAAAAAAAAAAAAAAAAAAAGCGGATTTGTCCGGGTCCAAAATGTTTGACCCGTTTCCAACTCTGGTTCCAACTATGCATCTGGCATTAGTGATCAGCGCACCCTTCTAGTCTTTTACTCTCTACTCCAGGACTCAAAGCGTGAATTGCGAGGGTCAAATCCTCCTGACAAAAACATCACGCCACAGGGTAAAACCAAATGACTCAGACATCTTTTCTCTCCTGTCGCCAATTCGTTGGCACTGTTATATCCCTTTTACAAGATGTTCAGTAAGAAGGGGTAAATGTCAATCATCATCCTTTCAGTAACAAAGCTAAGAGGGAAAGCAACCCTTTCTGATGCGCAGGTTCACCTGTTCCACACGCGTTAGGACTACTACTAAAACACAGAATGCATTCGTTCGACCTGATTTCAGCGTATTTCGCTACACCAGAGTTAATTGGTTCTAACCGATTAAAGGGCTAAGAAAGGAGAATAACATGCTTGTATCACTTGTTTCTACCCATTACCATGATGTTCGTGTCCCATGGGGGCTAGCTATTCTCCATTATGCCTTTGATCATGGAGCAGAGAATGAAGACTAGAAGGAAACGTTAATACCATTGACAGATTAAACCTAAGGAAGGAGAGAAAAGATGTTCAATCAAGTGTTTGTACCCAGTGATGCCCTTCCCCATCATGTACTGGGTTACGCAGCAGAGAATAAAGGACTAGAAGGAACACACAGTCCTTCAGTCACTCCTTAGGTTTTCCTGCAATTCGCTTTCCAGAAAGTTCCATGCCCATAACTTTACGTCTCACGCATTCCTTGTCCCTTCTCAAAAGATGGTTCTCTATTTCTCTGTTGACCCAATCCTTCCATCTCACCTAGGCATTCTTCTAGTTCACTTCCCAGAAAGTTCAGTGTCCATAACTTTGCGTCCTACGCATTTCTCCTCCCTTCTTAAAACATAGTTCTCCTTCATGTCACTGTTGACACAGTCCTTCCAGCTCACCTAGATCTTCCTATAGTTAACTTTTCAGAAAGTTCAATGCCCATAACGTTACGTCTCACGCATTCCTTGTCCCTTCTCAAAACGTGATTCTCCTTCATATCTTTGTTGACACAATCGTTCTACTTCCCTTAGGTCTTCCTCTAGTTCACTTTCCAGAAAGTTCAATGTCCATAACTTAGCATCCCACACATTCCTTGTCCCTTCTTAAAACATTGTTCTCCTTCATGTGTCCTTCTATCTCACCTAGGTCTTCCTCTAGTTAACTTTTCAGAAAGTTCAATGTCCATAACGTTACGTCTCACGCATTCCTTATCTCTTCTCAAAGCGTGGTTCTTCTTCATGTCACTGTTGACACAATCCTTTCATCTCACTTATGTCCTCCGCTAGTTTGCTTTCCAGGAAGTAGCATATTCATTACTCTATGCCTCAGACGTTCCTTGTCTGTTCTGAAGACATTATTCTCCCTGATGTCATTGTTGACACAATCCTATCTCACCTTAGGTCTTCCTCCAGCTCGCTTTCCAGGAAGCTCCGTGTCTATAACTCAAGGTTCCTCACATTCCTTTCCCGTTCTCAAATCACCGTTCTCCTTCATGACTTTTTTTGGCAGTCTTACCATCTCACCTTAGGCTTCCCTTTAGTTCACTTTCTAGGAAGCTCAATGTCCACAACTCGACATCCCACACGTTCCTTGAACTTTCCTAAAAAAATTATCTTATACAGAAAATTTCGCTTCATGAACCTTTAGCTCACTGGCATTATCTTTGAGTAATTCCTATTAATACCGACCTGAATTGCAGTCAACGTTTTTGCAAAATGTGCTTTAAAAAGATAGGAAAATTCTTTCGCATATTTTGATGTGAGAAAAACACGTTCAAACGGAAAAGGGTGCTTTCTCTATACTTGTATACGTAAGTTTCCTAGAAAAGGGACGTATTAGAGCAACCCTGACCGACTGACAGCTAATACTTCATGCACACTCCAAATTTTTTAGCTTAGGCTACCTTCACCGATCTCCCAGCAGAACCTAATGGAATACATAATGTTTACTAACGCAAATATACTTCGTTTTCTCTAGCTTAAGTGCGACATTCCCACGAGACCAGAACTCAAAATGCGGAATAAAGAACAGGAAAAAAAAAGTGAATCGCATCTCGTGCCAGATAATGTGACACTAATGATTGGTCTAGTGCCGCGTAGTCTGTTACCATAGCAACGAACGCTTGGACAATATTTATCAGGCGAGGCGATTTTACTCTCTCCCTCTTAATATAACTCAAGGGAAGGCACATAAAAAGTTGGTGAAAGAAAATCCTCACCAATATGAACGCTACCAGCGGATTAAAAAAAGGCATTTATTTGATTAGAACATGTAGAATGGCAGTGGACAAACATAAACAGGAAAATCGTCAACGCTTATACTAAAACTTCAACGCTTTAGATGTTGTGAGACACAGCAATATTAATTCACAAAAATCCGGAATTAAAATTGGGAAGTTTATTCAGTTTGGTGAAAGGTAATTTCAGCTTCTATAATACCAAAGTTAACAAGAAAGGTGATATACAATTCTCATGTGCAATAAGCACGTCTTTTGAATAACTCAGGCCACGAAAAAAATTATTTTAAAGCAAATCTTTAGAAGAAAAATTCGAAGATCATGCATGTACGCCTCTTTGCGAAAATCTACGCATTATTAAAACGCAAAATACACAGTGCGTCAAAGAATTTTTAAGACTGGGTCTGTAAAATGAAATAGAAACAAGAAATCGTAATTTGTTTTCGTTTGTTATTCAAAATAAGTCCCTCCGGCTTCAGTACACTTGTTACAGCGAAGTAATAATGATTCGAATGCCTGTTTCAGTTCACTTTGCGGAACTGCCTCCAAAGTACGCGTCGAAGCTGTTTCTATGGTCAAAATAACACCCTTTTAACGTCATTTTAAGTTTTGGGAACAAAGAAAAGTCGCAGGGTGCTAAATCAGGCGAATACGGTGGATGATTCAACACATAGACGTTATTTTTTGTAAAAAATCTACGAACAAGAAGTGAGGTGTGACTGGGTGCATTACCGTGCAACAAACACCAACTGTTTTCATCCCGATATTCTGGACGAACTCTGCCCATCAAACGCCTCAAAACATTTAAATAAAACTCACCAGTAATTGTTTGTCCACTTGGAAAATTTTTTTGCGGATAATACTCTTACTATCGAAGAATGTAATGAGCATTGTTTTGATTTTCGATGGAACTTTTCTTGTTTTTCTGGCTTGTGGCGAGTTTTTTTACTTCCATTCCGCACTTTGTCGCTTTGTTTTAGGATCATATTGAAAACACCATATTTCAACACCTGTAACAATCGATTTTAAGAAGTTTGGATCATTTTCAGCGACTGAAATGATGTCTCTGCAATGTGCACCTCTCCTTGATTTTTGTTCATTGGCTAACGTGTGTGGAACAAATTTAGCACAGACTTTTCTTTTGCCCAAGTCTTCATGCAGAATGGCTCGAATCGTTTCTTTGTTGATGTTTAAAGACTCTTCCATCATTCTTAGTGACGCACATCTATTGTTTGCCACGAAATCACGCACTTTTTCAATAATCTCAGGTGTCCTAGATGAACTTTGTCTTCCGGTATGCTTATCATCTTCAAGCGTATATCTTCCGTCCAAAAAACGTTTGTGCCACAGGAAAACATTTGATCTACTTAAACAAAACTCACCGTAAACTTGTTTCATCGTTGGTACGTTTCCGAGGCACTTTTGCCAAGTTTTGCGTTAAATTTAATAACAGCCCTTTGTTCCATCTTAATAATTCAACATTAAAAATAATTTACTTCTCTAATGAACGCCCGTTTCGTTTGAGTTACTTTAACAACTGCGCAGTACTTTTGACAGAAAGCAAGCAGATGGTCGCGGTTTATAATGCATTCGCGATTACACTGGTGGCGCCACCGTAGGCTGAAATCTAGCACCAGTCTTAAAAATTCTTTGACGCACTGTGTATAAGCAGTGTTTTTCGTAGAACGAACTGTGACAATTTAATTCCCGGAATGCACCTGTAGAAAATGCGTGCTCACTAGCGGACACTGTCACCTTTGAAGTAATCCTCTTCCGCAGCTATGCATTTAGTTAAACGCTGTTGCCATTGCTGCAAACATACCTGGAACTCTCTTTCTGGAATACTTTTGAGTTCCTTCGTCACCTTCGAAATAATTCCCTTCCGCAGATACGCATTTAGTTAGACTCTGTTGCCACTGATGGAAACATAACCTGGAACTCTTTTTTTATTTTTTTTATTGGAGGTTTAACGACCACCGTGAGCAACTCAATGGGCTATAAGCAGTCGCACGTCCCTAATTTAGGGTCACTGGTTCCAGGAAAGGAAGACAGCCAGTCCTGTAAGACAAACACAACATCCATCCATGCCTCACCGGGATTCGAACCCCTTTCGGTCGAATGATCATAGGCCATCACTTTGACCACTGCGCCACCGGGGCATATTCCTTTGTCACATTCAAAGTAATCTTCTTCCGCAGCTACGCATTTAAGTTAGACGCTGTTGCCATTTCTGGAAACCATACCTGGAGCTCTGTTTGTGGAATACTCTTGAGTTCCTTTCTCACGTTACGCTGGATGTCAGAAATGTCTGAAAATCTTGGTCCTTTCATAGCAGTTTTTATTTTTATGGAAAAAAGCCAGAAATCACAAGGGGCTAAGTCAAGTGAATAGGGGGCCGCCCCGGTGGCACAGTGGTCTAAGCGATGGCCTCTGATCATTCGTCCGAACGGGGTCCGGGTTCGAATCCCGGTGAGGCATGGATGTTGTGTTTGTCTTACGGCACTGGCTCTCTGCCTTCCCTGGAACCAGTGACCCTAAATTAGGGACGGGCGACTGCTTATAGCCCATTGAGTTGCTCACGGTGGTCGTTAAAAATCCAATAAAAAAAGCGAATAGGGTGGGTGATCTAATTTGGTAATTGCTTTCTTACCGAGAAAGTCGCGAAAACTTAGCGCATCATGACTTGAGGCGTTGTTCAGCTCTGAATCCGTAACCTTTTAAACACCTCTGAATAGCATTGTTGGTTGACCGTTTGTCCCTGTTCAAAGAATTTGTGACGAACTATCTCCTTGTGATCGCATGATCTTGAACACATGCATGATCTTGAACTTTTCAACACCTCTAAGTAGCATTGAATAAACAAAACATCGCTCTTTCCACGTTTAGCAACGCATAACAACCGAAAAACTGTTATTCGGCCGCCGCCGGGAAATTGAATCCCGGATTTCTTGATATCTAGCTCGGCTAGATAGGCTAGATATCGAGAGATCCGGGATTTAATTCCCCAGCGGCGGCCGAAGAACAATTTTTCGGTTGATGTGCGTTGCTAAACGTGGAAAGAGCGATATTGATCTTTGTTTATTCACTGACGCCACGTATTTGGAGGATTTTCACCTCTAAGTAGCATTGTTGGTTGACCGTTTGTCCCTGTTCAATGAATTCGTGATTAATTATCTCCTGGTGATCGAAAACTGCGAGCTTGACATGCGTGCTTTTTTTCTGCTCTTATGCCACTCAAAAAAACTTTACTTTTTCATAGCATCCTCACCATAGGCCACTTTCAAATAGTTCTAACATTTCAGCTGCACTTTCATCGATCCTTAAACAGAATTTGATGTTAAAGCGCTGCTCTAAATTTCTATCACTCATTTTTACTTAAAACCGAACACACAGACTTACATTACATTCTGCTCACTAACGAATGGCTCTACTGTTCTGCGGTAAACGCACGTAGTACTTGAAACATGTCCAGACAAGCATAGGCATTTGATTCTGCCCGCATGCCACAAGGGCGACACTAGGCGGCCGTTCCGGAAATTAAATTGCCTCACCTCGTATTGAGTTGGAAAAAATGTCTACAAACGCAAGGCAACAGGCCGCCCGGTGGCGCAGTGGTCTAAGCAATCGTTCGTCCGAAAGGGTTCGAATCCCAGGAGGTATTGATGTTGTGTTTGTCTTACGGCACTGGCTCTCTCGCTCTTTCTTGGAACCAGTGACCCTAAATTAGGGAAGGGCGACAGCTTATAGCCCTTTGAGTTGCTCACGGTGGTAATTAAACTAAAAGTATGCACGGGCCCGGGCCGGGTCGGGTCGGGCCTTTGCACATTTCTAAGTTGGGAAAACGGGCCCGGGCCGGGTCGGGTCTTTGCTCATTTCTAAGTTGGGAAAACGGGCCCGGGCCGGGTCGGGCCTTTGTTCATTTCTAAGTTGGGAAAACGGGTCGGGCCTTTGCTCATTTCTAAATTGAAAAACGGGCCAGGTCGGGCTTTTGCTCATTTCTAAATTGAGAAAACCGGCCGGGTCGGGCTTTTGCTCATTTCTAAGTTGGGAAAACGGGCCGGGTCGGGCTTTTGCTCATTTCTAAATTGAGAAAACGGGCCGGGTCGGGCTTTTGCTCATTTCTAAGTTGGGAAAACGGGCCGGGCCGGGCCTTTGCTCATTTCTAAGTTGGAAAAACGGGCCGGGCCGGGCCTTTGCTCATTTCTAAGTTGGAAAAACGGGCCGGGTCGGGCCTTTGCTCATTTCTAAGCTGGGAAAACGGGCCTGGCATGGGAGAAATGGGCTGGGAGAAACTTACTTCTGTGTATAAAGCTGTGCCGTATTTTCCCCATTTGTACTCTCCGGCAGCCGTTTTCAAAACTTCTGTGACACTGATTAGCTGGGCAGTCTGTCGTTGTTTCCCCTTAGCATATTCTCAGCCCAGTGTTGCTGATAAATACTCTTCAATACTTATTATGGAGTTTAAGAAAGCGAAAGATTTTCGAGAAAAAATCGCTTTCGGAGAATATGTGCTTGTAGACAATGTAAAGCGGAAAAGCGATATTTGGGAATATTTTAAATTACTGTCCCGTTCTGAGACTATTCTGCCGCAAAACGTTGTTCAGTGCACTAAATGCAAAAACGTTTTGAGTTATGTTAGCACAAAATCTGTAATATCGCATCTTAAGCGGAACAAATGTGCCCCTCCCCCCCCCCCACACACACAAACGAGAGACATATTGGGTTCCAGTGATATGATATGCCAGTAGAGATAGGTGCAGTTTATAAAGCCATAAAGAATCTTCTCCCAGTAGAACTATCGGACTCATAATTCTGGATATTTCGTACTTTTCGAAGTACGAAATATCCAGAATTACAAAATATCCCCCCCCCTTATCCCCAAGGATATTTCCGGGTCCGGCGGTAGGGAATGATAATTTAAAAACCCAGAAAATTTGAAAGGCATGGAAATAGTCCATTTCATGCAATATTTTTGAGTATACAAGCCCCTCACCCTTCCTCGGACGTCACGTGACTTATACAGAGTCTCAGAAATATTCTGAATCAACGTTTATTGTAATAAAATACGTGTACCAATTAAGAAAACGAAAACTCTTCAGGAGTCGAATGACCCAGTGCACCAGGTGTCAAATTCGTGTTTTGGTAATCGTTGAAATTTTACGGGCAGGCCCGGGCCTTAGAAACAGGAGAAATAACAGGCCGGGCCTTGGACGTGCGGGCTTGGACCAGGCTTTCCAAATTAAGGCCCGTGCAGACTAGAAATGAGTTCGGGCTCAAATTTAGGAGCCCGGGCATGCCCGGGCCGGGATTCTTGGAAACTTTTGCTTATCAAGGCTTGCATTTATGCATTATACACTGGCCAGAGATATGGCCCAAGCAACGATTAGTTTAAAAATCATTAGTTTAAAAAGTTTAGTTCAGTTAATCCACTTCACAATATTAATATGTTTTTAGAAATACTACGCATAATATTACTCGGAATTACACGTGTTAAATTAATTACAGTAATGAAATTCAAGACGTGTACTTCAGAGACCGGGGTGTTCGGTAGTTAATGAATTCTGAGCCCGTCCGAGACCGGGCCCGAGCTCATCTCTAGTGCAGACCTCTCTACGTTAAAGCTTCAATCAAATAAAAAAAAGGCAACAGAAAAGTGCAAATTACCGTATTACAAGTACAAATCAGTCCAAAATGTAGTTGCCATCGTTAGCCACGAGCTGCTCCCATCGTTTGTGTAGCTGTTGGATACCGTTCTAGGAGAAGTGTGGCGGCTTGGGCGCCAAAAATGGAGTAAGTGCGCGCTCGACATCGTTCCGGTTCAGAAAATGCTGCAACAACCGGAAAAGTTGGTAGTCGCTTGGGGTCAAAGCCCGGGGAATAGGCTAGGTGCGGTAGCAGCTCCCAGCAGAGGTCTCTGATCTTGTGACAGGCCACCCGTGCTGTGTGAGGTCTTGTGCAGCAGTGCTGGTCGTTTTAACGTGAGCGATGCGAGCAGATCGTCGAGCTGACGGCAGCACACAGCGACGGTGACAGTGTTGTTCGTCGGCAGCAGCTCAAAAATAACATGACAGCTCGCATATCCCACTCAACAGACATCAGAACCTTACATAGTTGTAAGCCGGATTTAGGGTCGGTATGAGAGTCTGTTTTGGATCCAACCACTGCTACCGGGGGCGCTAACATTGTCATGCAGGACACATTTCTCGTCACTTAACACAATGCGGTCCAAGAACGGTTCAAATTGGTCACGTACGGCAAGGAGGCGCACGCTGTCATGGGATTTGCTTTCTGCTCAACTGTGAGTTGATAGGGTACCCGAACTCCCCTTGGGTTGTCCTTCCCAATTTGATTTTTTTATTGGAGGTTTAACGACCACCGTGAGCAACTCAATGGGCTATAAGCAGTCGCCCGTCCCTAATTTTGGGTCACTGGTTCCAGGGAAGGGACAGAGCCAGTGCCGTAAGACAAACACAACATCCATGCCTCACCGGGATTCGAACCCGGACCCCTTTCGGACGAATGATGAGAGGCCATCGCTTAGACCACTGCGCCACCGGGGCGGCCCTTCCCAATTTGACGCAGGTGCGTGAACTTGGCAAGGTGCACAGGAGAAGAGTTTGTACTACGCTCGTGTGGGCAATTCCTAACTTTCCGGCCAATTCCCGCGTGGTCAATCGTGAGATGATGCCGCCCCGGTGGCGCAGTGGTCTAAGCGATGGCCTCTGATCATTCGTCCGAAGGGTCCGGGTTCGAATCCCGGTGAGGCATGGATGTTGTGTTTGTCTTACGGCACTGGTTCTCCCCTTCCCTGGAACCAGTGACCCTAAATTAGGGACGGGCGACTGCTTATAGCCCATTGAGTTGCTAACGGTTGTCGTTAAACCTCCAATAAAAAAAAAAAATCAATCGTGAGATGGTTTCTACTAAGGTCTTTTTTTTTTTTTTTTTTTTTTGATTGGAGGTTTAACGACCACCGTGAGCAACTCAATGGGCTATAAGCAGTCGCCCGTCCCTAATTTAGGGTCACTGGTTCCAGGAAAGGGAGAGAGCCAGTGCCGTAAGACAAACACAACATCCATGCCTGACCGGGATTCGAACCCGGACCCCTTACGGACGAATGATCAGAGGCCAGCGCCTTAGACCACTGCGCCACCGGGGCGGCTACTAAGGTCTTCAGCATGTCCATATCCACTGTTGCTGGTCTTCCGGCTTTGGGACAGTCCGACAGGTCAAAATTTCCTTTTCGAAACCGTTCGAACCAACGACAGCACTGACGATGTGATATGGTATTGAATTACACACTGGTAATATTCCTTATAGCACTTGCAGGGGTGCAACCGCAACAAAACGCATACAGCATATAATAGCAAGTGTGCTTGCGGTCCATTTCCACGTTAGCTGGGGTTTACACTCTTCGCCTTCTGACGGCTAACTCTCAGTGATTTAAGCCACCTACCTGGAGATGTTCAAAAAATTAGCTAATTTTTGGTCAAGATCGGTCAAGGGGTTTAGGCAGAAAGTGTGAAGGGGATGAAATCGGGGGAGGGAATAGGATGTCCAGATTTTGTGGAAGCCCATATTTTTCGCATGGTCTTATGGAGTAACTATACAAAATTTGATCAAGATCAGTTAAGTAGTTTAGGCAGAAAGTGTGAAAGGAATGAAATCGCGGGAGGGAATAGGATATCCAGGTTTTGTGGTAACTTATATTTTTCGCATGGTCCTATAGAGTAACTGCACAAAATTTGGTCAAGAACGGTGGAGGGTTTGGGCAGAAGGTGTGAAGGGCATGAAATCCGTGGAGGGAATAGGATGTCCAGGTTTTGTGGTAGCCTATATTTTTCGCATGGTTCTATAGAGTAACTATACATAATTTGGTCAAGATTGGCTTTGGCAGAAAGCGTAAAGGGGATGAAATAGGATGTGCAGGTTTTGTGATATCCTGTACGGTCCTATAGAGTAACTATACAAAATTTGGTCAAGAGCGATCGAGGGGTTTAGGCAGAAAGTGTGAAGGGGATGAAATCCGGGGAGGGAATAGGATTTCCAGGTTTTGTGGTAGCCTATATTTTTCGCATGGTCCTATAAGAATAACTATACAAAATTTGGTCAAGAGCGATCGAGGGGTTTAGGCAGAAAGTGTGAAGGGGATGAAATCGGGGGAGGGAATAGGATTTCCAGGTTTTGTGGTAGCCTATATTTTTCGCATGGTCCTATAAGAATAACTATACAAAATTTGGTCAAGAGCGATCGAGGGGTTTAGGCAGAAAGTGTGAAGGGGATGAAATCGGGGGAGGGAATAGGATTTCCAGGTTTTGTGGTAGCCTATATTTTTCGCATGGTCCTATAAGAATAACTATACAAAATTTGGTCAAGAGCGATCGAGGGGTTTAGGCAGAAAGTGTGAAGGGGATGAAATCCGGGGAGGGAATAGGATTTCCAGGTTTTGTGGTAGCCTATATTTTTCGCATGGTCCTATAAGAATAACTATACAAAATTTGGTCAAGAGCGATCGAGGGGTTTAGGCAGAAAGTGTGAAGGGGATGAAATCGGGGGAGGGAATAGGATTTCCAGGTTTTGTGGTAGCCTATATTTTTCGCATGGTCCTATACAGTAACTATGCATTGGTCAAGATCGGTCGAGGGGCTTAGGCACAAAGTGTGAAGGGGATGAAATCAGGGGGAGGAAGTGAGGTGTCCAGGCTTCATCGTAACGTATATTTTCCGCAAGGTCCTAGCCCTAGAGAGTAACTATACAAAATTTGGTCCAGTTCGGTCAAAGAGTATCGGAGAAATTCATAAGAAACTATACAGACATTCTATTTTACATACAGAAATATTTTTGAAAGCAACAGGATGACATAAAGCAGGATTTTTTTCTTAAAAATAAAAGTAATCTGAAAAACAACTTACTGTTGGGACGGGGGAGGGAGGGGGGGGGGGGCGCCAAAAACTTATTTCTCATGAGAGGGAACTAAATCATTGAATTATTTTCGGATGTGTTAATCTTCCTAGAAAATGAACGCAGCACTATATATTGTGCTTAAAAACTGAAAAATTTATTTCCATTTCTGATATTTAGCAACTGGTGCTGAAAAGGATTGCGTTTGGTACATTTATAACTGCAAGACCTGCAAACGGAAATTTTGCTGAATTATGGGGGAATTCAACACGGAACAAAGATTTCAATTTTTTCGAGCAACTACGCAGCAGAAAAGAAATTCTGAATTATTCATTCCACTGGTACGAAGAAGCGGTTAGGACTTCATGTCATCTATTACAGAAACGCGCCCCACAGCAGCAGAAATAACCCAATCCATTTTTTTTTTCGCTTTTTGGAGTTGGTATTGTCGTTAAGGATTGAAAGAAATCAAAGGAAAAAAAAAATGTCCGATTTAATTTCAAATCGCCGAAAAAACTGTTCACTTCCTATTCAACAGAAAGACGCTCGAATCAAAGAGCATTAGCAAAATCAGAAGATCGCTCATCCTGAAAAACCGAAAAGGGAGAAAAGAAGTAATGCACTGTTAGCAACCTACAAATCGACTCTGCTTCTAATCTTTCAGGGAAGAGCAGAAAAGAGAGAATAGTGGTAAAAGTCATTGACCCCTTTACAGGTTCATTGCCCACCGAATGTTTGGGAGACGGTAAAGTCACGAATCAATGAGTGTTGCCATCGACGCAAATAATAAAAAAATATATCCTGGAATTTTACCTCACTGGTAGGATTAATTTATTGTTTTTGCAGGAGTCAATAATGGTAGATATGAAACAATGAGCGAAGCGCAGAATATGTTGTGTTGTCTTTGAATGAAATAGTAGCTCTTATTCATTGCGATGGCAACAGCAGTTTCAAGATAACGTGCTTCAACTGCAAGATTGATTAGGATCGAGCTGCTTAGTAATGCATCAAAGCCAAAAGCTGGAAAATAATTAATGATTACTTTCTGCGACACACCAAAACTAACACAATGAATCTAAAAAAAAGTGTGTATTTGTAATGAGTGATATATGATGAAGAAGAAATCGTAATCGATTAAGGTGACGCCTAACAGACTTGGAAAAGTAATTCATCATATCCACAGAAAAAATATGCTATTCATCAGCAAACGTTAATATTGATTTACGAACCCATTTTAATGAATACTATTGCTCTGATCTAGAAAAAAAAAATTAATTTTAGTCATTCGTTAATAAGTACAATACTTTCTTGCTGGCAGAGAGTTTCTATACACGCAAACATTTTTTGTACATACCTAACACAAAATACAAGGTTATTAAAAAACGAAATGGACAGTTTTTATAAAATCAAAACTATGTAAAATATTAACACTAACAATGCACCTTTCTATCAAAAGTATAACGATATTATTATACACTGAGTGGCCACTTTATTATGACCACCCCCTCAGTACTTCGTTGGGCCACCTTTTGCCTTTAATACTGCATCGATTCTTCGTGGTATGGACTCCACGAGATGTTGATAGGTGGTTTGTGGAATCTGAGACCATGCTTGATAAATAGCACTTTCCAGGAGCGTGAGTTTGCAGGTTTGTGGATCCAGCTGTATGATGGCTCGTTCAACTTCATCCCACAAATTCTCAATGGGGTTGAGATCTTGGGATTGTGGGGGCCACCGAAGCAAAGTAAACTCACCGGCATGTTCCTGAAACCAATCCTGTACAATACGAAATCTATGGCAGGACGCATTATCTTGTAGAAAGTAGCCATCGCCATTGGGATAACCCATCTACATGACAGGATGCACTTGGTCCACAACGATGTTTAGATATGATGTACCAGTCAGACGTTGATCAACACGAATTGAAGGGCCCAAATCACGCCAGGAAAACATTCCCCAAACCATAACGTTGCCCCCACCAGCTTGAAGAGTTCTAGCAATGCATTTGGGTTCCATGCTTTTGTGCTGTTTCCACCAAATTCTCACTAGGCCATCGCCATGGAGCAACTGAAAACGTAATTCATCGGACCACATAATTTGTTTCCAATTATCGACTGTTCAATCCTTGTGCTCCTGTGTGAACTGGAGACGTTTTCTCTTGTTAACTGCAGACAGCAAAGGTGTTCGAACAGGCCTTCGGCTGCCATATCCCATCCGATGCAGTGTACGGCGAACAGTGCGTGCAGAGATAATTTGAGGGGATCCTTGATTAAGATGGTCTGTAATTTGCTGCACTGTTGCCCTTCTGTTGTCTGTTACCAGTTTGGACACTCTTCGTTCCGCCCGAGCAGTCACTAGTCGATGGCGACCACACGTTGCACGTAGAGACCCAGTTTTTTGACGGACAGTCCAGTTTTTAAACACTTTAACAACAGCTGCTCTGGAACATTTCACGAATGCGGCGGTTTCGGTGATACTCCCTCCTTGGCTCCGAGCTCCTACAATCATCCCACGTTGAAAGTCCGTCAAATCGCATTTTTTACCCATCTCGTCACCCAAAAATCCCTTCTACTACTGTCGCAAGCACTAAGCTTTCCCTTTTTAAACTAGCCTCGCCCTCTGGCTGCAACAGAGTGCAGCCATAGCTCATTTGCTTAAAACTGTCAGGTGGTCATAATAAAGTGGCCACTCAACTTAGTGTATACCACGACCGTTCCATATAGAAACAGATTAAATTCACACAAAATGAAGAAATATAGGTAGAACAAAATGTATGTTATTCTTTCTCAAAGTATCTTCCCTCGGATGATTTGCAACGGTCCCATCGTTCGGTCCACTTTTCAAAGTATGTGGCGAAGGCATTTTGTGGAAGCTGCTGTACAGCTTGAATAACGCCAGAATCTGTGTTGAATGTTGTGTCACGGAACTTCATTGTTGGGAACAACCAGAAATCGCACGGGGCGAGGTCAGGACTGTAGGAAGGCTGTTGCATGAATTCAGTTTCGTAAGAAACGGTTGAACACAAGCAGCCACATATGGGTGGGCGATATGGGGGTGTAGGCTCTACTTGCCCACAAGTTCCGGTGGCTTAACCGATATATGTCGTCGCAGACGCTTCAAGACTGAAATGTAATACTCAGCATTGAGAGTAATTTGTGGAGGAACGGCATGCTGGTAGAGTACACCTTTATGATCAAAGAAAATTATCATAATCCCGTTCCCAGCAGAATTGGTTTGTCGGACTTTTTTTCAGAGAAAGCGAGCCTGTGTGTTTCCAGAAACTCGTTGCGCGCTTCGTGGAGGGGGGGGGGGATCGAAATAGTGGACCCATATTTCATCGGCAGTTATTACTGTGTTCAGAGAGTTTGGATCCTTCGCAATCCTTTGTTTCCACTCATGACACACCTGAACTCTGGTTAACAATTGTTCTCTCGTCAGGTGACGAGGTATCCATCTGGAATATACACGATGTAGCAATAATTTGTCGCGTAGAACGCTTACGGTTTTTGAAATATTAATTAACGCCGCTATGTCTTCACACGTCATTTGTCGATCTTCTTGTGGGATTGCTCAAACAGTGTGCTCTGTAATAACACTTTCAGGTAGACCAGACCTAGGAGTGTGTTCTACGGACAAACCTTTTTTTCGAAATCATGGTGCCCTCTAGAAATTGTTGACTCACCCAAACATTTACCTTTGCAAGCTTTTTTCATTAAATTAACTGTTTCAGGAGCTGTTTTACCCAAACGATAACAAAATGTTATCGCACAGCGCATTTCACTTCTTAACTGTGAATCACTCACCTCCATAGCTTTACGCGAAATGCAGACGTACCTTAAACTGCGCAATAACAAAAGGAGAATTGTCTGCCACGGCTAATAACTGTTGCCATGGATACTTCTTTAATAGAGTTAATTGCGTGGTTACTTTCCCCCTTCGCACTGTTGCCAACTCATAAATAAACTGACTCTCAGTTTTTATGGAACGCCCTTTGTAGATGGCGTCAGTAAAAGATTGTAACAAAGACATTGAAGGAGAATAGATTGGCAAAGAGCATGCTACTTTCCGCATTCATAGAAAGCCTCCATTGTAGGAATAACTCGTGTGTTGACGTCTTCGCTCGAGTATTTCAGTTCTAAATTTTTAAGATTTAAATGTATGTGACGAGAAAGTTTCCTCTTCAGTGGCTTTGCGTGTTTTCTTTTTATTTCTCTGCGATATAGCCTCGTATTTTCCCGCTTACACTGTTAAAAATTGGTGCTTAGAAATAAGCAAAATGTACTCGTTTTTGAGTACATTTTGGGTTTATAATAGCTCCGAGTACTTGTACTCATTTTTGAATACATACACGAAATCAACTGAGAGTACATCTGGCATTTCTAATTTGAAATACATGTACTCATTTTTTAGTACATATTTTTCACATATATGAGCTCTAACTTCATGCAGTTATAACGAAGTAAATTTCTCCGTCATTTTTATCCGCGCCGGGGTTCGAACCCGGGTCCACTCATTCCGGAATAAGTTGCTCTACCAATTAAGCTACGCGGACATTTTATTCTGATTCCTGTCTGCCTTTATGTCGTGTGCGTCCTTCTGGCAGGTACGTCACATCTCCTGGTACGTTACATCATCTCCTCCTTATTTTTTTTTTTTTTTTTTTTTTTCGAAGTGCTGCTCTTATTTTTCCTATCTCGCGGTGTGGAAATAACATCACACCATTGCGAGATTGTGAACGGTCGGGTCATCCGGATAGTTCGGGCGCCAATTATAACGAAGTGAATTTCTCCGTTATTTTTGGTCTACGTCGGGATTCGAACCCGAGGCCGCTTATTCCGGAACAAGTTGCTCTACCAATTAAGCTACGCGGACATTGATTCTAATTGCTATCTGCCTTTATGTCGTGTGCGTCCTTCTGGCAGGTACGTCACATCTCCTGGTACGTTACATCATCTCCCCCTTATTTTTCTTTCGAAGTGCTGCTCATATTTTTCCTATCTCGCGGTGTGGAAATAACATCACACCAATGCGAGATTTTGAACGGTCGGGTCATCCGGATAGTTCGGGTGCCATTATAACGAAGTAAATTTCTCCGTCATTTTTGGTCTACGCCGGGATTCGAACCCGAGTACGCTTATTCCGGAACAAGCAGCTCTACCAACTGAGCTACGCGGACATTTTATTCTGATTCCTGTCTGCCTTTATGTCGTGTGCGTCCTTCTGGCAGGTACGTCACATCTCCTGGTACGTTACACAGTTTCTCTCCCTTCCGAGCAGGGCAGAGAAACTGAAGGAAGTCACAGCAAATATAGCAATTCCGACAGGATAGTTTGTAAGTGAGAGCACACTAGATGGCGCCACCGTGCAAACGTACGATTTTGCACATAGAAGACAGAGAGAAATTAGTGGGGCTTAGGAACTTTAACCGGGGTATTCCTACCCAGGGCCGTCCCTTAACGTGCTCGTCCGATGGACGGCAGATATTCTGCGATTGTTAGAAATTCACACCACCAAAGAGAGCACCCATGTTCAAGCCTACCGGGCTAGGTTTGAACCTGGGGTCCCTCCATCAGCAGTCTGAATCTCCAACCACTAAGCCATCCGCGGCTCGATTTCAAATTTGGAATACGTGTACTCCATTCATACTCATTTATTTATAGAATCAACTGGAAGTATATTATTCGATGGCACATCTGGGATAATAATAGATGTACTCGTTGTCACATGCTGGGAAAATGGATCGCACAATTTTATGACAAATATAGTGATGAAGCGACAATATATTATTTATGAGAATGACACAAATATAGTTAATGTGAAAACACGTACACAAAGATACTTTATGAGTAATTAAATTACTTGTGATTTTTTTTTTTTTTTTTTTTTTTTTTTTGATTGGAGGTTTAACGACCACCGTGAGCAACTCAATGGGCTATAAGCAGTCGCCCGTCCCTAATTTAGGGTCACTGGTTCCAGGGAAGGGAGAGAGCCAGTGCCGTAAGACAAACACAACATCCATGCCTGACCGGGATTCGAACCCGGACCCCTTACGGGCGAATGATCATAGGCTAACGCCTTAGACCACTGCGCCACCGGGGCGGCTTACTTGTGATCAGTGACTTTGTTGTACTAATTATTTATGTGTGTGTCACTTTGCACATTTATTAAATAATTTCTCTTGATATCTATAATATCTAAAATGAATACGAGATTATATTTATATATATATATATATATTTTTTTTCATTCGAGGTTTAACGACCACCGGGAGCAACTCAATGGGCTATAAGCAGTCGTCCGTCCCTAATTTAGGGTCACTGGTTCCAGGGAAGGGAGAGAGCCAGTGCCGTAAGACAAACACAACATCCATGCCTCACCGGGATTCGAACCCGGACCCCGTTCGGACGAATGATCAGAGGCCGTCGCTTAGACCACGGTGCCACCCGGCTTATATTTATTGAAGCAGTTATTTGTAAGTACGTACGGTTACTTATATTTGAGCATGTCATGTACTCGTTTACGATAAGATTGTACTTAAAAAAAAAGGGGGGGGGGTAGGTTCTTTTTTCTTTATTTTTCGATTTTTTATTTTTTGATTGGAGGTTTAACGACTACCGGGAGCAACTCAATGGGCTATAAGCAGTCGTCCGTCCCTAATTTAGGGTCACTGGTTCCAGGGAAGGGAGAGAGCCAGTGCCGTAAGACAAACACAACATCCATGCCTCACCGGGATTCGAACCCGGACCCCGTTCGGACGAATGATCAGAGGCCGTCGCTTAGACCACGGTGCCACCCGGCTTATATTTATTGAAGCAGTTATTTGTAAGTACGTACGGTTACTTATATTTGAGCATGTCATGTACTCGTTTACGATAAGATTGTACTTAAAAAAAAAAGGGGGGGGGGGTAGGTTCTTTTTTCTTTATTTTTCGATTTTTTATTTTTTGATTGGAGGTTTAACGACTACCGGGAGCAACTCAATGGGCTATAAGCAGTCGTCCGTCCCTAATTTAGGGTCACTGGTTCCAGGGAAGGGAGAGAGCCAGTGCCGTAAGACAAACACAACATCCATGCCTCACCGGGATTCGAACCCGGACCCCGTTCGGACGAATGATCAGAGGCCGTCGCTTAGACCACGGTGCCACCCGGCTTATATTTATTGAAGCAGTTATTTGTAAGTACGTACGGTTACTTATATTTGAGCATGTCATGTACTCGTTTACGATAAGATTGTACTTAAAAAAAGGGGAGGGTAGGTTCTTTTTTCTTTAATTTTTTATTTTTTATTTTTTGATTGGAGGTTTAACGACTACCGTGAGCAACTCAATGGGCTATAAGCAGTCGCCCGTCCCTAATTTAGGGTCACTGGTTCCAGGGAAGGGAGAGAGCCAGTGCCGTAAGACAAACACAACATCCATGCCTCACCGGGATTCGAACCCGGACCCCGTTCGGACGAATGATCAGAGGCCGTCGCTTAGACCACGGTGCCACCCGGCTTATATTTATTGAAGCAGTTATTTGTAAGTACGTACGGTTACTTATATTTGAGCATGTCATGTACTCGTTTACGATAAGATTGTACTTAAAAAAAGGGGAGGGTAGGTTCTTTTTTCTTTATTTTTTTATTTTTTATTTTTTGATTGGAGGTTTAACGACTACCGTGAGCAACTCAATGGGCTATAAGCAGTCGCCCGTCCCTAATTTAGGGTCACTGGTTCCAGGGAAGGGAGAGAGCCAGTGCCGTAAGACAAACACAACATCCATACTAAACCGGGGTTCGAACCCGGACACTTCATAGACGAATGATCATAAGCAATCGCTTAGACCACTGCGCCATCGGGGTGGCGATTAGGTTCAGATTCTCTTTTTTAAGAATTTTTTTTTTTTAACAGTGTGCTAATCTTGTTTGTTTTTTCTCTAATATGACAACTCACCAATTACAGTTTGAACTAGAAAGTTCTCGGGTCGTACGCGAACATTCCTTCTACGTAATTTCTGCAGAACATTATGAATTGAATCAAACATATTTGCTTTCCACAATAGGCATCTGTTTACAGCCAACTCTCCTCATTCACAGATGGCGCTACACATTCAACTGGCCTGTTTTTGTTGTTGTTGTTGTTGTTGCAGGTTTAACGATTTTAACGACCACCGTGAGCAACATAATGGGCTACGAATAGCCACCCGTCCAAAATTTAGGTCCACTGCCTCCAGGGAAGGGACAGAGCCAGTGCCGTAAGACAAACACAACATACAAACTTCACCGGGATTCGAAATCGGACCCATCTTGGACGAATGATCAGAAGCCATCGCTTAGACCACTGCGCCATCGGGGCAACCTCCTTCGTTTCAGAACCGTTGGCATTACGTTTGCCCGTATACACTGATGAGTCATTACATTATGACCACCCCCATCCCAGAGAAATGAGCGCGCCAGAAGACCGAACGATGGCGCAGGTAGATCAGATCATATGTAGAGGATTTTAGGAAGGGAGTGTCTGACTCCAGGTCTTAAACAACCCTTAGAAATAGGAAGCTAGGAGATTTGGGCTAGAGTGCCCGATATGAAAGTGACACGGAAGCGAGGTAGAAGACGCCCTTATTTACTACCGGGGGCAGTACCCGGGGTCCGACGGCTTAACGTGCTCATACAATGCTATAGTAGATCAGATCAGATCATATGTAGAGGATTTTAGGAAGGGAGTGTCTGACCCCAGGTCTTAAACAACCCTTAGAAATAGGAAGCTAGGAGATTTGGGCTAGAGTGCCCGATAGGAAAGTGACACGGAAGCGAGGTAGAAGACGCCCTTATTTACTACCGGGGGGCCAGTACCCGGGGTCCGACGGCTTAACGTGCTCATACAATGCTATAGTAGATCAGATCAGATCATATGTAGAGGATTTTAGGAAGGAGTGTCTGACTCCAGGTCTTAAACAACCCTTAGAAATAGGAAGCTAGGAGATTTGGGCTAGAGTGCCCGATAGGAAAGTGACACGGAAGCGAGGTAGAAGACGCCCTTATTTACTACCGGGGGGCCAGTATCCGGGGTCCGACGGCTTAACGTGCTCATACAATGCTATAGTAGATCAGATCAGATCATATGTAGAGGATTTTAGGAAGGGAGTGTCTGACTCCAGGTCTTAAACAACCCTTAGAAATAGGAAGCTAGGAGATTTGGGTTAGAGTGCCCGATAGGAAAGTGACACGGAAGCTTGAGGTAGAAGACGCCCTTATTTACTACCGGGGGCCAGTATCCGGGGTCCGACGGCTTAACGTGCTCATACAATGCTATAGTAGATCAGATCAGATCATATGTAGAGGATTTTAGGAAGGGAGTGTCTGACCCCAGGTCTTAAACAACCCTTAGAAATAGGAAGCTAGGAGATTTGGGTTAGAGTGCCCGATAGGAAAGTGACACGGAAGCGAGGTAGAAGACGCCCTTATTTACTACCGGGGGGCCAGTATCCGGGGTCCGACGGCTTAACGTGCTCATACAATGCTATAGTAGATCAGATCAGATCATATGTAGAGGATTTTAGGGGAAGGGAGTGTCTGACTCCAGGTCTTAAACAACCCTTAGAAATAGGAAGCTAGGAGATTTGGGCTAGAGTGCCCGATATGAAAGTGACACGGAAGCGAGGTAGAAGACGCCCTTATTTACTACCGGGGGGGCAGTACCCGGGGTCCGACGGCTTAACGTGCTCATACAATGCTATAGTAGATCAGATCAGATCATATGTAGAGGATTTTAGGAAGGGAGTGTCTGACCCCAGGTCTTAAACAACCCTTAGAAATAGGAAGCTAGGAGATTTGGGTTAGAGTGCCCGATAGGAAAGTGACACGGAAGCGAGGTAGAAGACGCCCTTATTTACTACCGGGGGCCAGTACCCGGGGTCCGACGGCCCAACGTGCTCATACAATGCTATAGTAGATCAGATCAGATCATATGTAGAGGATTTTAGGAAGGGAGTGTCTGACCCCAGGTCTTAAACAACCCTTAGAAATAGGAAGCTAGGAGATTTGGGCTAGAGTGCCCGATAGGAAAGTGACACGGAAGCGAGGCAGAAGACGCCCTTATTTACTACCGGGGGCCAGTACCCGGGGTCCGACGGCTTAACGTGCTCATACAATGCTATAGTAGATCAGATCAGATCATATGTAGAGGATTTTAGGAAGGGAGTGTCTGACCCCAGGTCTTAAACAACCCTTAGAAATAGGAAGCTAGGAGATTTGGGCTAGAGTGCCCGATATGAAAGTGACACGGAAGCGAGGTAGAAGACGCCCTTATTTACTACCGGGGGCAGTACCCGGGGTCCGACGGCTTAACGTGCTCATACAATGCTATAGTAGATCAGATCAGATCATATGTAGAGGATTTTAGGAAGGGAGTGTCTGACCCCAGGTCTTAAACAACCCTTAGAAATAGGAAGCTAGGAGATTTGGGTTAGAGTGCCCGATAGGAAAGTGACACGGAAGCGAGGTAGAAGACGCCCTTATTTACTACCGGGGGGCCAGTACCCGGGGTCCGACGGCTTAACGTGCTCATACAATGCTATAGTAGATCAGATCAGATCATATGTAGAGGATTTTAGGAAGGAGTGTCTGACCCCAGGTCTTAAACATCCCTTAGAAATAGGAAGCTAGGAGATTTGGGCTAGAGTGCCCGATAGGAAAGTGACACGGAAGCGAGGTAGAAGACGCCCTTATTTACTACCGGGGGGGCCAGTACCCGGGGTCCGACGGCTTAACGTGCTCATACAATGCTATAGTAGATCAGATCAGATCATATGTAGAGGATTTTAGGAAGGGAGTGTCTGACCCCAGGTCTTAAACAACCCTTAGAAATAGGAAGCTAGGAGATTTGGGCTAGAGTGCCCGATAGGAAAGTGAAACGGAAGCGAGGTAGAAGACGCCCTTATTTACTACCGGGGGCCAGTACCCGGGGTCCGACGGCTTAACGTGCTCATACAATGCTATAGTAGATCAGATCAGATCATATGTAGAGGGATTTTAGGAAGGGAGTGTCTGACCCCAGGTCTTTAACAACCCTTAGAAATAGGAAGCTAGGAGATTTGGGCTAGAGTGCCCGGTAGGAAAGTGACACGGAAGCGAGGTAGAAGACGCCCTTATTTACTACCGGGGGGCCAGTACCCGGGGTCCGACGGCTTAACGTGCTCATACAATGCTATAGTAGATCAGATCAGATCATATGTAGAGGATTTTAGGAAGGGAGTGTCTGACCCCAGGTCTTTAACAACCCTTAGAAATAGGAAGCTAGGAGATTTGGGCTAGAGTGCCCGGTAGGAAAGTGACACGGAAGCGAGGTAGAAGACGCCCTTATTTACTACCGGGGAGCCAGTACCCGCGGTCCGACGGCTTAACGTGCTCATACAATGCTATAGTAGATCAGATCAGATCATATGTAGAGGATTTTAGGAAGAGAGTGTCTGACCCCAGGTCTTAAACAACCCTTAGAAATAGGAAGCTAGGAGATTTGGGCTAGAGTGCCCGATAGGAAAGTGACACGGAAGCGAGGTAGAAGACGCCCTTATTTACTACCGGGGGGCCAGTACCCGGGGTCCGACGGCTTAACGTGCTCATACAATGCTTTAGTAGATCAGATCAGATCATATGTAGAGGATTTTAGGAAGAGAGTGTCTGACCCCAGGTCTTAAACAACCCTTAGAAATAGGAAGCTAGGAGATTTGGGCTAGAGTGCCCGATAGGAAAGTGACACGGAAGCGAGGTAGAAGACGCCCTTATTTACTACCGGGGGGCCAGTACCCTGGGTCCGACGGCTTAACGTGCTCATACAATGCTATAGTAGATCAGATCAGATCATATGTAGAGGATTTTAGGAAGGGAGTGTCTGACTCCAGGTCTTAAACAACCCTTAGAAATAGGAAGCTAGGAGATTTGGGCTAGAGTGCCCGATAGGAAAGTGACACGGAAGCGAGAGTAGAAGACGCCCTTATTTACTACCGGGGGACCAGTACCCGGGGTCCGACGGCTTAACGTGCTCATACAATGCTATAGTAAATCAGATCAGATCATATGTAGAGGATTTTAGGAAGGGAGTGTCTGACCCCAGGTCTTAAACAACCCTTAGAAATAGGAAGCTAGGAGATTTGGGCTAGAGTGCCCGATAGGAAAGTGACACGGAAGCGAGGTAGAAGACGCCCTTATTTACTTCCGGGGGGCCAGTACCCGGGGTCCGACGGCTTAACGTGCTCATACAATGCTAGAGTAGATCAGATCAGATCATATGTGAAGGATTTTAAGAAGGGAGTGTCTGACCCCAGGTCTTAAACAACCCTTAGAAATAGGAAGCTAGGAGATTTGGGCTAGAGTGCCCGATAGGAAAGTGACACGGAAGCGAGGTAGAAGACGCCCTTATTTACTTCCGGGGGGGCAGTACCCGGGGTCCGACGGCTTAACGTGCTCATACAATGCTATAGTAGATCAGATCAGATCATATGTAGAGGATTTTAGGAAGGGAGTGTCTGACTCCAGGTCTTAAACAACCCTTAGAAATAGGAAGCTAGGAGATTTGGGCTAGAGTGCCCGATAGGAAAGTGACACGGAAGCGAGGTAGAAGACGCCCTTATTTACTACCGGGGGGCCAGTACCCAGGTCCGACGGCTCAACGTGCTCATACAATGCTAGAGTAGATCAGATCAGATCATATGTAGAGGATTTTAGGAAGGGAGTGTCTGACCCCAGGTCTTAAACAACCCTTAGAAATAGGAAGCTAGGAGATTTGGGCTAGAGTGTCCGATAGGAAAGTGACACGGAAGCGAGGTAGAAGACGCCCTTATTTACTACCGTGGGGCCAGTACCCGGGGTCCGACAGCTTAACGTGCTCATACAATGCTAGAGTAGATCAGATCAGATCATATGTAGAGGATTTTAGGAAGGGAGTGTCTGACCCCAGGTCTTAAACAACCCTTAGAAATAGGAAGCTAGGAGATTTGGGCTAGAGTGCCCGATAGGAAAGTGACACGGAAGCGAGGTAGAAGACGCCCTTATTTACTACCGGGGGGCCAGTACCCGGGTCCGACGGCTTAACGTGCTCATACAATGCTAGAGTAGATCAGATCAGATCATATGTAGAGGATTTTAGGAAGGAGTGTCTGACCCCAGGTCTTAAACAACCCTTAGAAATAGGAAGCTAGGAGATTTGGGCTAGAGTGCCCGATAGGAAAGTGACACGGAAGCGAGGTAGAAGACGCCCTTATTTACTACCGGGGGGCCAGTACCCGGGGTCCGACGGCTTAACGTGCTCATACAATGCTATAGTAGATCAGATCAGATCATATGTAGAGGATTTTAGGAAGGGAGTGTCTGACCCCAGGTCTTAAACAACCCTTAGAAATAGGAAGCTAGGAGATTTGGGCTAGAGTGCCCGATAGGAAAGTGACACGGAAGCGAGGTAGAAGACGCCCTTATTTACTACCGGGGGGCCAGTACCCGGGGTCCGACGGCTTAACGTGCTCATACAATGCTATAGTAGATCAGATCAGATCATATGTAGAGGATTTTAGGAAGGGAGTGTCTGACCCCAGGTCTTAAACAACCCTTAGAAATAGGAAGCTAGGAGATTTGGGCTAGAGTGCCCGATAGGAAAGTGACACGGAAGCGAGGTAGAAGACGCCCTTATTTACTACCGGGGGGCCAGTACCCGGGGTCCGACGGCTTAACGTGCTCATACAATGCTATAGTAGATCAGATCAGATCATATGTAGAGGATTTTAGGAAGGGAGTGTCTGACCCCAGGTCTTAAAACAACCCTTAGAAATAGGAAGCTAGGAGATTTGGGCTAGAGTGCCCGATAGGAAAGTGACACGGAAGCGAGGCAGAAGACGCCCTTATTTACTACCGGGTGGGCCAGTATCCGGGGTCCGACGGCTTAACGTGCTCATACAATGCTAGAGTAGATCAGATCAGATCATATGTAGAGGATTTTAGGAAGGGAGTGTCTGACTTCAGGTCTTAAACAACCCTTAGAAATAGGAAGCTAGGAGATTTGGGCTAGAGTGCCCGATAGGAAAGTGACACGGAAGCGAGGTAGAAGACGCCCTTATTTACTACCGGGGGCCAGTACCCGGGTCCGACGGCTTAACGTGCTCATACAATGCTAGAGTAGATCAGATCAGATCATATGTAGAGGATTTTAGGAAGGGAGTGTCTGACCCCAGGTCTTAAACAACCCTTAGAAATAGGAAGCTAGGAGATTTGGGCTAGAGTGCCCGATAGGAAAGTGACACGGAAGCGAGGTAGAAGACGCCCTTATTTACTACCGGGGGGCCAGTACCCAGGGTCCGACGGCTTAACGTGCTCATACAATGCTATAGTAGATCAGATCAGATCATATGTAGAGGATTTTAGGAAGGGAGTGTCTGACCCCAGGTCTTAAACAACCCTTAGAAATAGGAAGCTAGGAGATTTGGGCTAGAGTGCCCGGTAGGAAAGTGACACGGAAGCGAGGTAGAAGACGCCCTTATTTACTACCGGGGGCCAGTACCCGGGGTCCGACGGCTTAACGTGCTCATACAATGCTATAGTAGATCAGATCAGATCATATGTAGAGGATTTTAGGAAGGGAGTGTCTGACCCCAGGTCTTAAACAACCCTTAGAAATAGGAAGCTAGGAGATTTGGGCTAGAGTGCCAGATAGGAAAGTGACACGGAAGCGAGGTAGAAGACGCCCTTATTTACTACCGGGGGGCCAGTACCCGGGGTCCGACGGCTTAACGTGCTCATACAATGCTATAGTAGATCAGATCAGATCATATGTAGAGGATTTTAGGAAGGGAGTGTCTGACCCCAGGTCTTAAACAACCCTTAGAAATAGGAAGCTAGGAGATTTGGGCTAGAGTGCCAGATAGGAAAGTGACACGGAAGCGAGGTAGAAGACGCCCTTATTTACTACCGGGGGCCAGTACCCGGGGTCCGACGGCTTAACGTGCTCATACAATGCTATAGTAGATCAGATCAGATCATATGTAGAGGATTTTAGGAAGGGAGTGTCTGACCCCAGGTCTTAAACAACCCTTAGAAATAGGAAGCTAGGAGATTTGGGCTAGAGTGCCAGATAGGAAAGTGACACGGAAGCGAGGTAGAAGACGCCCTTATTTACTACCGGGGGGCCAGTACCCGGGGTCCGACGGCTTAACGTGCTCATACAATGCTATAGTAGATCAGATCAGATCATATGTAGAGGATTTTAGGAAGGGAGTGTCTGACCCCAGGTCTTAAACAACCCTTAGAAATAGGAAGCTAGGAGATTTGGGCTAGAGTGCCAGATAGGAAAGTGACACGGAAGCGAGGTAGAAGACGCCCTTATTTACTACCGGGGGGCCAGTACCCGGGGTCCGACGGCTTAACGTGCTCATACAATGCTATAGTAGATCAGATCAGATCATATGTAGAGGATTTTAGGAAGGGAGTGTCTGACCCCAGGTCTTAAACAACCCTTAGAAATAGGAAGCTAGGAGATTTGGGCTAGAGTGCCCGATAGGAAAGTGACACGGAAGCGAGGTAGAAGACGCCCTTATTTACTACCGGGGGGCCAGTACCCAGGGTCCGACGGCTTAACGTGCTCATACAATGCTATAGTAGATCAGATCAGATCATATGTAGAGGATTTTAGGAAGGGAGTGTCTGACCCCAGGTCTTAAACAACCCTTAGAAATAGGAAGCTAGGAGATTTGGGCTAGAGTGCCCGGTAGGAAAGTGACACGGAAGCGAGGTAGAAGACGCCCTTATTTACTACCGGGGGGCCAGTACCCGGGGTCCGACGGCTTAACGTGCTCATACAATGCTATAGTAGATCAGATCAGATCATATGTAGAGGATTTTAGGAAGGGAGTGTCTGACCCCAGGTCTTAAACAACCCTTAGAAATAGGAAGCTAGGAGATTAGGGCTAGAGTACCCGATAGGAAAGTGACACGGAAGCGAGGTAGAAGACGCCCTTATTTACTACCGGGGGGCCAGTACCCGGGGTCCGACGGCTTAACGTGCTCATACAGTGCTATAGTAGATCAGATCAGATCATATGTAGAGGATTTTAGGAAGGGAGTGTCTGACCCCAGGTCTTAAACAACCCTTAGAAATAGGAAGCTAGGAGATTTGGGCTAGAGTGCCCGATAGGAAAGTGACACGGAAGCGAGGTAGAAGACGCCCTTATTTACTACCGGGGGGCCAGTACCCGGGTCCGACGGCTTAACGTGCTCATACAATGCTAGAGTAGATCAGATCAGATCATATGTAGAGGATTTTAGGAAGGGAGTGTCTGACTCCAGGTCTTAAACAACCCTTAAAAATAGGAAGCTATGAGATTTGAGGTAGAGTTCCCCACAGGAAGCTTCACACTTAGATGAGATCATATGTAGAGGATTTTAGGAAGGGTGTGTTTGACCCTAGATCTTAAACAACCCTTAGAAATAGGAAGCTAGGAGATTAGGGCTAGAGTGCCCGATAGGAAAGTGACACGGAAGCGAGATAGAAAGGGGGATGAAGACACCCTTATTTATTATCGGGGGGCCAGTACCCGGGGCCCAACGGCTTAACGTGCCCATCCGACGCACGGCGGATATTTAGTGGTAAGAGCGTTCGTACCTACCTGGGATCGAACCTGAGGTTCCTCTCGTGGCAGTCACGAACGTTGACCACTAAGCCATCCATGGCCCTGTGGCACAGGTGAAGTTCCCAGAGCAGTATACATATATACAACCCGAGGACCGGGTTTCGGTTAGTAGAGTGTTCAGAGTCAGAATGGGAAAAGCTGCCGATTTATCGTAGTTTGATAAAGGACACATTCTGATGACACAGCACCTGGGAACTACGACCTCGGAAACGGCGCGGCTTGTGTGTTGTTCACTTACTGCTGCAGTGAGTACGTATGAAAAGTGGTGCACAAACGACGCTTGTGGGCTTTCTCACCACTGGGCCACTGGGTCAGCGTTCGCATTTTGTCATCGGTAAACGTGGGACACGGAAACTTAATTTGTTTACAATTTGAGTACCATCTATCTCTCCATTGATGATGCCGTATAGGAACTTGAGTTGGAGAGCCTTCCTTCTCGATTGCTGAGAGGTCATATTGAATAATGACAGAAGGTCAGCCACATCGGGATGTCAACTATATAAACACCAATCAATTTGTAGAAAGGGTATCTAATTTTATTTTTTAAACTTCTTCGATTTCATTTACTAGAGTTACAAGTTTAGGGCTCCAAAGGATCGCCAAGTACTCCAGTGAGGATCTGACCGTAGTCTCAACACGTTAGTAAAATCATGCAATGCATTGATTATGATACGATTTCCAACATACCGGAAATTATTACTCAAGTTATTACTCACATTATGAGGATAATGGCTGTGGAATAAATCTCGCTCCTGTGTCCTGACCTCTAACGTCATTTCGATTATATTAAACAGAACCGGTTCAGTATACCTCCGGAACAACATACTAAAGTTTTGTCGCAATAGAAGCATTTTTACGTAAGTTATGACGCATAAGGGAGATGGAATGAATCCCGCTCCTATGCCCTGACCTTTGACCCCCATTATCTCCATTTTCGATAGGTTCGTCCCCAGGTGGTGTCGTACCACATACTAAAATTTCATCAAAATCGAACCATTTTTACGCAACTTATGACGCATAAGGGAAATGGAATGGATCCCACTATGTCGTGGCCTTTGACCCTATTTCGTCCATTTTCAATAGGGTTCGTCCCCAGGTGGTCCCCTACCACATACTAAAAGTTCATCGAAATCGAACCATTTTTACGCGAGTTATAGTGCTGACGGACAGACGGAAAAAGCTGAAGCATACACGCTTCTTCAACCTACGGTTGGAAAGCGTAAAAAATGGGAGCAAGTGTCTGAGGATTCGAAAAAATACTTAGAATGTCGCATGATGAATCAAAGATTTCTATACGCTTTACGAACAATTCTTTTGATATGGTTTTGGAAGACCCACTTGGAATCAAATGTCACTCCTAAGTCCTGGACATTGTTTGTCCGGGTAAGAAAATAGTCGCCAGATTTGTAGTGAAAAAGAATTGGGGTGGAGATGGTTTAACGTACACCACAGAAGCAGGTTATTGCAGATCACATTCGGCTTTGATGGGGCTTCGGGAAAGATTACAAACAGTCGGGGCACACATAATACAAAACATGACATACAAATGAAGAAACGATGTACGGTGGATCCTGCTTAAGAAGTTTTCGTTGGGACGAAGCGAGGAAAACTTCTTAAGCGGGAAAACTTCTTAAACGGGAAGCGTCGGATTGGGTTTTGTAAGACTTTAGTGATTAAAAATGTTGCATAGATTAAATCCAGAAATTACATTTTAGTTCATTTTAAAGTAAAAAAAAAATCACGATTTATCCATTTAAACTTGAATATGAGGATCGAAAGCTACATTTATTATACTACAGGATTACAAAAATACTGATCTAAAAGCGTTTGTTTCTTTCTTTTTTCCGCTAGATTCACAAAGTGCGTGTCCATTTCCATGAAATTTCTCATTATGTCCGTTGGAACACGTTCGTGGCTTTCTATAAAGCGGCGAAAAGTTTCTAGTGTTTTACCAGCTTCAGCTGAAGTTGGAATTGGCCTGCACTCATCTTCTTGGGTTTCTGGTTCATCGTCCTCTTAAGTTTCGATATCGCAAGTATCGTCGATATTTCGCATTTCAAAAGTGGGAACATCTTTGTCAGCGTTTTGCCCCTATACCGTTGAGGGTTGTAACAGGTAAATTTAGTTCTTTTGCTATCTGCACCCTAGTTAAATATGGGTTTTCATCAACTTTCGTAATAATGTTTCGTTTCTCAACCTCAGATAAAGCTTTTCTTTTGATGCCTTTAGACGCCATATTTCTAGCTACGCATTTCAACAATAAAACTAAACGTTTAACTCCACGTATGCGAGGTGCAACATCTGAGCATAATTCTGACAGAATGACCAACTTTCACCAGATGTTTCCTTTCCCAGCCTTTTCTCAGCCCCAAAGATAAGGCGATTGTGATACACAAAGGGCAGACGCAGAAGAAGTGGGGAGTAAACATGACCCCCTGCGTTGACCGTGGGAAGCCGGCAGGGGCTTCGCTTGCTACATGTACGGGGAAACGTTTTCTCCCAACTTCTTTGACGTGTACTTATCTGCTGGATGAGTTCCAAAATCGTATGCTCTTACTTAGAAACTTGTGACCCTAACAACTTCTTAAGTGGGAAAACTTGAAACATCGTTACTTCTTAAGTGGGAAAAATTATCATTAGCACTATGGGAAAAAATCGGGTAAAAATAAAACTTCTTAAACGGGAAAACTTCTTAAGCGGGAACTTCTTAAATGGGATCCACTGTATATACAACGACGAAGGCAAGCACACGAGCCAGGAACAAAGTGACATACAGTGAAGCGTGGAACATGGGCGAATGGAGGAGACGCTGGGAAGTATCGCCGGTAAGGACACGGCTGACACAGAAACCCAAGAAGAGCTGGAGATATAGTCCGGAACGGCGGAAATGACGAAATACATAAGTCATGGCGGGAAAATGAGGAGCAGGGGAACACAAAGTAGCAGCATAGTAGCAACGAGAACATCGAAGAAACATTACTTCTTCCGAAAGCGGCGGGAACGAGTTCGTCGTTTCTTAGGAAGAGAGCCGAAGACAGGGCCCGGAGGAGAGTAAGCAGTAGAAGTTGAAGGCTCAGTGGCAGACACACATCAGGGACAGTGTTCCGATGGTTAAGTCCAACCGGCATAGAGATCTTGGGCATAGTCCCAATCGGCAAGGGCGGCGAGATGCTCAAAGGAAGAGTTGATTTCTTGACGACGAGGCTCAGGAAGTTGGAAGATGCGAAGATAATCGGGGCGCTAAGTAGCAGTCCACATGTAGGGAGATAGGACCCCAGGAGAAGCACAGGCTGTCGAAGAACGTAGGGTGAGCAGGTTATTGGCGTGAGTTTGAAGAGCACGACAGTCATCAGGAGTCTATAGGTTGCGATAAAGCTTGAGATCATCAGCGAACAAAAGACAAGGACCATCAATGAAAAAAGGAAGGTCATTAATGTATATGGAAAACAGGAGTGGTCCTAAATTAGAGCCTTGGTGTACTACACGCGTCAACATAGGGATCAGAAACATGGTTGTTATAAATAAAGAACTGGGATCATGTGTAGAGTAAATTGTATTTTGAATTTAACAGCATCTGAAAAAAAAAAAAAAAAAAACAAAGCGAATTTATGCACTAGAAAGAAGTCCAAAACGTATGTGTTTGGTCTTTGTCCGATGTCTATGTTCCTGAGAACTCAAAGGTCATGCTTACAAATGAATTTTTTACGCCTTCCAACCGTAGGTTGAAGAAGCGTACATGTATACTCCAGCTTTGTCCGTCTGTCCGCACGATACCTCGCGTAGAAATGATTCGATTTCGATGAAATTTTAGTATGTGGTACGGGATAACCTGGGAACGAACCCTGTTGAAAATGGATGAAATGGGGTCAAAGGTCAGGACACACGAGCGGGATGCATTCCGTCGCCCTAATGCGTCATAATTTACGTAAAAATGCTTCGATTGCGACCAAACTTCATGTTGTTCCGGAGGTATACTGAACCGGTTCTGTTTAATATAATCGAAATGGAGTCAAAGGTTAGGGCACAGGAGCGAGATTTATTTCACAGCCATTATCCTCATAACTTGAGTAATAATTTCTGGTATGTTGGAAGGCATTTCCTAATCAATGCATTGCATGATTTTACTAACTTGTTTCAAATTGTACTTACAGTTGCAGAGATACAGTACCCGCAGACAGACGGGCGTAGTGATTTTATAAATACGTAGTGGTTTTTTCTAATCAGGAGTTTAATTTTAGTAAAACTGTTTCTTTTCTAATATTTGCTCCAGTAAAAAGATTGTGAAAAAATCTTTAAAATATTGATGGGCATTATCTTAGGTATTTATAATGATGATAGGATTTGTAATATCAGCAAACTAGGGAAGAAAATCAATTATCGAGATCGAATATTTCTTCATGACATCACTCAGATAATTTATTTCTGCTTTACGAGTTAATTTGCACGGTTTTCATGCAGGTAAATATGGTGAAGAAATACGATGTTGACATTATGAATGCACATATTAATGTTAAGTCTGTGGAAATCTCATTTATTTTCTGAGAAGCTATCTCTGGAATCACCAAGTGTAATACTTTCTCATTTCGTTTTCTGATACCTCTCACCGTTCATTACGATGATAGATACAGCAATCGATTGATTGTTAATGTGCATAAATTTAGAGGAAAGTGAGCAGTGGCTTCGGATCTCCCCTACCTGATACAGTTTCTTTCCCCCTCTGTCCCTGTCTTTCGCAATATGACATCCACTGAATTATCTTTTACTGTGTTAGTGAAAACCCAAATTACACATATAGCTATTGGTTGTATGGCGACGGTAAATACTATTCAGAAGGAAGCAGCAGGAGAGATTATGCGTATACACAGTCGTATCAGAATAACACGACCACCTACCTAATAATGGTAAGTACGTTTATTTTTATCGTGCTTACTCACAAACAAAAAACACAGCCGTCTTACACACGATTAAAAACTTTACAATTAAGTATAAAATAACTTTTTTTTTTATTGGAGGTTTAAGGACCACCGTGAGCAACTCAATGGGCTATAAGCAGTCGCCCGTCCCTAATTTAGGGTCACTGGTTCCAGGGAAGGGAGAGAACCAGTGCCGTAAGACAAACACAACATCCATGCCTCACGGGGATTCGAACCCGGACCCCGTTCGGACGAATGATCAGAGACCATCGCTTAGACCACTGCGCCACCGGGGCGGCTAAAATAACTTTACTCCATTAGATCTTTCAGGTCCTTCCTCAGATGAAACCTATTATTAAAATCGTTAAAATCAAGACTACAATTTGTCAGCTCACCATTGTCTATATATAGCTATACACACAGATAGAAATCATCGCTGTTTCCACGTTTATAAGTGAGTCATGGAAAAATTCTCATCGGCCGTCACCGGGAATCGAACCCAGGGTCTTTCAGTTACACATCTGTGACTCACTTATAAACGTGGGAAAAGCGATGACTTCTATTTAATGTTCCTAGTCCACGTCAACTGTGTATTTATTATTTACCTATACACACCTATATGCCCGGTGCATTCGCTGTATTATATACGCATGCGTCAAGTCTCGTCCAATGTTCTCTCGCGCACGTGTATTCTTTTTCCAATGTCCAGAAGGTGTCTCCAGGGTGCTGCTATTACATATGGAAAATCATCATTACCGGATTTTTGACCTAATTTATAAATATACATGCTCTCAGTCAGTAATAATTGCGATTTTGTCCTAGGTGAAAGAAGAAAACGAGTGCCTGAGAGAACATTGGACGAGACTTGACGCATGCCTTACATAATACAGCGAATGTACCGGACATATAGGTGTGTATATTATGTCAGTGGCGTATCTTGGGTCTGAAACCTGGGCCATCTCACCCCCCCACACACACACACACAATACTGTTTTTTTTTAAATTGCGAAGTTTATTTTTTAATTGTTAAATAATAGAAGTAACATTTTTTTTTTCTAAAATTTTAGGTACATGCCATTCCTAACATGATACCAAATAATTATGAGGATTAGGATTTGAACACTTACAGTATTTGTACATGAACTCCATTCTTCTTTCCTTTTGTGTGAACTTGAGTGTTACGTTTACACAAAAATGTTTCTTCCGAGTACTTTTTCATAATTAAAAATAATGTTTTTCTCTATTAACAAACCAGCCAAGTTGCTTGTGTGGCTCTAAGATAAATCTTGATTCTTTAGAAATCTGGTAGCATCTTTCTGTCTCGTCGGGAAGGATCTGTTTTAGAAGCACGTGGCACAATCATACTCAACAAGTAATCATAATGTTTTAAAACTTCGGTGTAAATCTAAATCTTTATCACTTCCTCTGATCTCCGTTTTAGCTTTCTTCTAGATTCCATGCTGCCATTTTATGTCGTTCTGACTGACTGTTAGTGTTGCCAAAGTATAAAAGATGTTCGGGGAAGTAACGTGTCTCTCAGTGAGAAATATTTAACCAAAAAGTAATGTAATTTACCTAAGAAAACAGAAACTCAAAAGGAAAGTTTTTGATACTGTTTTTAATTAGCTGGTTATAACGAGCACCGTAAGCAACTCAGTGGGTTATAAGCAGTCGCCCGTCCCTAATTTAGGGTCACTGGTTCCAGGTTAGGGAGTGAGCCAGTGCCGTAAGACAAACACAACATCCATGCCTCACCGGGATTCGAACCTAGACCATCTCGTACGAATAATCAGAAGCCAGGGCTTAGATCTCTGCGCCACAGGAGCAGCATTCAGAGGTATACGTCATAACGTTTTATTCTGCTCTGACTCAGTGCCGCCAAGACGTAGAAGCTGGTTGGAAGAAGTAATGTGCTGTTCAGTAAGAAAATCTCTAACCGAGAAGTAAGTAAATTTATGTAAGAAACAAAACCTCAAAAGGGAAGTTGAATTAGACGAATATGCCACAAATCATAATCTACTGTATCTCAGTACATCCTCTCACGATTGTATCACTACACTCAATCCCGTTTAGCTCTGGACGCAGTTTTTACGGTAATGTCCTAATACAGGCAACTTTAAAATCCACCGGGAGGTGCAGCCAAGTATCGCGGCGAAAACTACGGTCAGACATGGCAGCTATCTTTGCTGACTATCGTTGACTCTTGCACCTCCAATGGGCCCGTCCGCAAATTGCGTTTCTAACAGTAACCTACGAAACACAGCCATGATCGGAGCCATTTTCCCCTTTTAAACATAGCACAAATAGGTATAATATAGTAAAACCAAAGGTAGCGTGCACCATAAAATGCATTCCTGCCGATTATGAAAACGCTAAGTTGAAAACTAGCTTTATTTGCTCTAGTTGCCTCACTGTTTTGCCTGCTGTAAGGGTAATAACATTTAATAACTTGTTTGGTATTAGCGCAAGATCTACTCCGAATCTATGTTGTCCAGGTAGCACGTGTCCTAAGCTTTAAACCAACTACTATTACATTCCCGCACCTCCATTAGTTTTTGAGATAGCCCTTTAGGTTAATTTTCTTAATTGCCTCACTGTTTTGCTGGCTGTCAGGGTAATAACATTTAATAACTTTTTTGGTATTAGCCCAAGGTCCACTCCGACAATGTATTTCAGATGACATCTGTCCTAAGCTTCAAGACAAGTAGTATTCCGTTTCTGTATCTCCCTTAGTTTTCAAGAAAGCCCTTTATGTTTATTTTTCCTAATTGTCTTACTGTTTTGCCTGCAGTCAGGGTAATAACATTTTTGGTATTAGCCCAAAGTCTACTCCGACAATATAGTCCTGGTAGCACGTGTCCTAAGCTTTAAAACAAGTAGTATTACGTTTGGTTGTCTCCATTAGCTCTTGAGCTTTATTTCTTTAGTTACCTCATTAGCACTTTAGCTTTATTTTCTTTAGTTACTTCACGGTTTTGCCTGCTGTCAGGGTAATAACATTTAATAACTTTTTTGATATTAATCCAATGTGCACTCCGACACTATATTCCACATAGCATTTTTGTCCTAAGCTTTAAAACAATTAGTATTACATTTCTGTATCTCCCTTAGTTCTCAAGAGAGCCCTTTATGTTTATTTTTCCTAGTTCCCTTACTGTTTTGCCTGCTGTCAGGGCAATAACATTTTATAACTTTACTGGTATTAGTCCAAGGTCCACTCCGACAAAGTATTTCAGATAGCATTTGTCCTAAGCTTTGAAACTAATATTACGTTTCTGTATCTCCCTTAGTTCTCAAAAGAGCACTTTATGTTTATTTTCCCTAGTTGCCCTACTGTTTTGCCTGCTGTCAGGGAAATAACATTTAATAACTTTACTGGTATTAGTCCAAGGTCCACTCCGACAAAGTATTTCAGATAGCATTTGTCCTAAGCTTTGAAACTAATATTACGTTTCTGTATCTCCCTTAGTTCTCAAGAGAGCACTTTATGTTTATTTTCCCTAGTTGCTTTACTGTTTTACCTGCTCAGGGCAATAACATTTAATAACTTTACTGGTATTAGTCCAAGGTCCACTCCGACAATGTATTTCAGATAGCATTTGTCCTAAGCTTTGAAGCAAGTAGTATTAAGTTTCTATATCTCCCTTAGTTCTCAAGAGAGCCCTTTATGTGTTTATTTTCCATAGTTGCCTTACTGTTTTGCCTGCTGTTAGGGTAATAACATTTATTAACTTTGTTTGGTATCCCTCCCCCACGATTCACTCCGACGATGTATTTCAGATAGCATTTATTTATAGCTTTAAAACAAGTGATATTACTTTTCTGTATCTCCATTAGTTCTTGAGATAGCCCTTTAGGTTTATTTTCTTTAGTTGCCTCACTGTTTTGCCGGCTGTCAGGGTAATAACATTTAATAACTGTTTTGGCATTAGCCCAAGGTCCACTCCGACAGTGTATTTCAGATAGCATTTCTACTAAGCTTTAAAACAAGTGATATTACGTTTCTGTAACTCCATTAGTTCTCAAGATAGCCCTTTATGTTTATATTCCCTAGTTGCCCCACTGTTGTTCCTAGTGTCAGAGTAATAAAAATGTTTTTGGTGTTAGGCCAAGTTCCACTAAGACAGTGTATTTCAGATAGCACTTCTCCCAAGCTTTAAAACAGGTGGCAATTACGTTTCTGTATCTCCTTAGTTTAGGAGATAGCCTTTGGTATCACACCCCTTGGCTTTCTAATTTGGGCTCTCACTCGTTTTGTTGCTGCACAACTGCCCTTGGAAGAAGAGAAAGTAAAGCTACATTTCCCTTTAAGGTTTTTATAATCAGCATGCATGCATTTGGTGTTACACGCTGCCTTTGTTATTCGTGTACTATGCCTATTTGTGCTATGTTTCAAAGAGAAAAGTGGATCCAATCTTGGCTGTTTCCTAGGTTACTGTTACAAACGCAATTTGCAAACGGGCCGCTTTGAGGTCCAAGAGTCGACGGTCGTCAGCAAAGATAGCTGCCCTGGCTGCACTTCCCGGTGGATTTAAAAGTTGTCTGTATTAGGACATTACCGTTTTTACTTACCTCTGGCCCACTGTCAGCGTTGCCAGAGCGTATAAGGAAATTCGGGGAAGTGAAGTGCCGTTCAGAACGAAGATGTAATGAAATTAACAAAAGAATTTAAACTCAGTACGAAATTCAGACTGGATATGTCACAAAGCATTTGCCTATACGTCTTTCTCCCATGTCTTCTTCTGTGTGCGTTTGCCATTTCCTTTCTGTAATGAATAAATCCATAGATAATGAGGTAACTGTCTTTGCTTTCGAGCGAACTGTTTCATAATTAACAAATTGTAATGACAGCTATCGTGGACGCAATAAATGCGTTCTCTTCTGAAACCCATTTACGTTCGTTCACCCTCGCTCTCAGGGAATTGTACAGCTTTGCAGATCGGAGAGAACTTAAACGCTCCGATTCCCTCCATGCTGGAATCTTTTTTAGATATTTTCTTTTTTCAGAGGATCATTCGCGATCGTTTGGGTGGGTGTGGGTCAGCGATGACTCACCGAGAACGGCGGGAATCATTATTTTCCGCGGGCTTTCCAGGTGAGGCAGTAAAATCGACTTGGCGTTGGTGCCATGTTGTCTGCACACAACACTCCTGTCTTATTACTTCAGATGTCGCTCGCTCCGGTCGATCTATTCCTAGATTTCTTTCAGAACAACGTACCTCCCTACCTTCTGACGCTGCCACGGTGTCTGGAACAGTGAACACGAGGGCAGAACGATATCAAAATTGAGGTGCGTCACCGGACGTACTTGGAGCTGTGAGTGATTAAATATCTACTGCTCGTGACTTCAAAATCTGCTCCAGTGAAACTGCATTGAGAATTCCACCACGAGGCACAAAAATTCTAAGGTACTCAAAATATTGCTGAACGTGGCAGTAGCGACACGATGTAAGTAGCTCATTTCCGCAAAAGCTCGATTAATCGAAATGATTGATCACTTTACCGAAGTGTTCCTCTGAAGGTTCCACCTAAAGAACATTTCTCATTAAAAAGACAGGCTATGTTATCGAACGGTATTTCATCAGAGGGTTACTTTACCTAAATATCCACCATATACATGTCAGTGGGAAGCGAATCTTCGTCAAGAAATAAATAATCTTCACATACACAGTAGCGAACAAATTCATCCGAACAAGCGGAAATTTTCGTCAAGCTTTTTGGGGATATGTTTTAGTTCACAAAAATATTGATTTCGGTAGTGATTTTATTACGCAATATGGTTAGTTTTGTTTCAGTTTACTGTTTCGGTTGTTGTTTTAGTTCGCAATATGGTTCGTTTTGTTTCAGTTTACGGATTTCAGTTCGCAATCATGCTACTTTGGGTTTCGGTTTACAAGTTTCGGTTGTGGTTTTATAGTTCGCAATATGGTTAGTTTCGTTTCAGCTCACTGTTTCGGTTCCGCTTTTAGTTCGCTATAATGTTAGCTTTGGTTTCAGTTTACTATTTCGATTGTGGTTTTGGTTCTCATTAACGTTAGTTTTGGTTTCACTTTACTGTTTCGGTTGTGGTTTTGGTTCGCAATAACGTTTGTTTCGGTTGTGGTTCTTTTTTTTTTTTTTTTATTTTTTTATTTGAGGTTTAACGACCGCCGTGAGCAACTCAATGGGCTATAAGCAGTCGCCCGTCCCTAATTTAGGGTCACTGGTTCCAGGGAAGGGAGAGAGCCAGTGCCGTAATACAAACACAACATCCATGCCTCACCGGGATTCGAATCCAGACCCTTACGGACGAATGATCAGAGGCCAACGCCTTAGACCACTGCAAATAACATTTGTTTCGGTTCGCAATAACGTTTGTTTCGGTTGTGGTTCGCAATACACGTTTGTTTCGGTTTTGGTTCGCAAAAACGTTTGTTTCGGTTTTGTGTTCGCAAAAACATTTGTATCGGTTTTGGTTCGCAAAAACGTTTGTTTCGGTTATGGTTTTGGTTCGCAAAAACGTTTGTTTCGGTTATGGTTTTGGTTCGCAATAACGTTTGTTTCAGTTATGGTTTTGGTTCGCAATAATGTTTGTTTCGGTTGTGGTTTTGGTTCGCAATAACGTTTGTTTCGGCTGTGGTTTTGGTTCGCAATAACGTTTGTTTCGGTTGTGGTTTTGGTTCGCAATAACGTTTTTTTCGGTTGTGGTTTTGGTTCGCAATAACGTTTGTTGTGGTTTTGGTTCGCAATAAAGTTTGTTTCAGTGGTTTTGGTTCGCAATAACGTTTGTTTCGGTGGTTTTGGTTCGCAATAACGTTTGTTGTGGTTTTGGTTCGCAATAACGTTTGTTGTGGTTTTGGTTCGCAATAACGTTTGTTGTGGTTTTGGTTCGCAATAACGTTTGTTGTGGTTTTGGTTCGCAATAACGTTTGTTTCAGTTGTGGTTTTGGTTCGCAATAACGTTTGTTTCGGTTGTGGCTTTAGTTCGAAAGAATGTTACTTTGGGTTTCATTTTACTGTTTATTTCGGTTGTGGTTTTAGCAACAATGTTAGTTTTGGTTTCTGCTGTTTCGGTTGTGGTTTTAGTTCAAGGTTATAGACAGTAAGGCTTGCTCATCCCGCCTCCCTCGTAGCGGAAGTACCTGTCCCTTACGTAGTGACGTCAGCGTACAGGACGACACAGCCATCAGCACGGGTAGACTGTTGATACAATTGAAGCACTCTCGGGATAAATGTAAACAACTTTTTACTCAAATACGATTTGAATCTGAAAGCTTGAAACCAAGATGTAATGCAAAAGCACATCTGTAATATACTCAGGAAAAACGGACATGCATGTGAATATTTTATTTAGAGGAAACCGAGATTTTAAAGAAAGTTATTACGCATTTCTTTCATTTTGTTTTTCAAATGTGTTTAATCTAAATATCTAAATAGGATATTGAGATGGCACTAAGGAAAAGTGCAAGGACAGTGATCATACCTTTTAATTTATTTATATGCATTTGTAATATTGTCTTTAAATAAATTCAAAAGAAGGAAAAAAATCTTGTAAGATTATGTTATTAGAACCTCGTGAAGAAATCCTTTTCTGCGGAACAAATAAAAACTTGAGTAGCATTCCACGAACTTGCTTAATTAAAAAGTTGGAAATTAATTTCACTAAATGCTCTGTTATTATTTGTAATTAATCGCTGAATAGAAAAGTTTAAATAATGGATCTTTGAATTTTTTTTGTTTTTTTAGTCATATTTTAATCGCTAAATTTTGAGAACTTTAAGAATAGGGACATTATTTAACGTGAATAAATTCTTTCTTTACTCACCTTTGTGATGATCCTTAGGTAACTGTTTTAACCAGTTTTCTCTTCTTGGGTTGGCAAGGTATTTTTTGCTGAACGTTAATATGCCGCATACGGATCATAATTCGAGTTTTCATGAACAGTTTGATGGCAGGGTGCACATTTGGAGGGAACAGAAGTTGAAATTGCTGTTGATTGTAACCTAGAGCACATCGGAATGGTTTGTCCGAGAATGGTTGCCTCGAATTCATTGTATCAAAAAATCTGTCAACAAGAAGAATAAAATTTGCTGCTTCATCATCCTCGGGAAACAAATATTTGATCGCATTTCCAACACGCTCAGAAAGCAACTGTACAGCACAACGTACAATCTGCCTATTTGCTCCTTTGACACGTATATGTGTTTCACTCATATTATACGCTATTTTTAAATCCTTACTGTCCTTCTCTAATAGCTTTTCAAACAAGGAGCAATTTATCACTGTATTTCTTATTTTATGCCACTGCCCAAAATATGTTTCGCAATAACTTTACCATATGCGGAATGTCAGCAAATACATTTATGTATCTATTTTTATCGAAAGGATTTTCAAAGCACGGACTCTCAGGCGATATAGCCAATTCTTTGCATAATTTCTGGTTTAAAGCTCCCAGATCTGAAGAAAGAGCAAATACAGGAAATATGATATTTTCTAAGACACAAATTACTTTCATTAATACTTCTCTAAGACTGGAACTACTAATGACAAAATCGTAAAATACTGGTTGTTTCCAGGGATTTACAAGTCATCTTGCCATGCATTCCAGTACGTACCTACAACGGCCCCATAATTTCATCTATTTCAATATTATAGCACATTTTGCTGGAAACTTTAATTTCATCTATAGAAATTACGCATGCTCTTTCGGCTTCAGTCATTTGCATTCCTTGGCTCTGCATCAGTTTCAAAGTTGTAGCTTTAATTTCAGGTGAACATTTAACTGTAGCTACCCATCGACGCAACGTTGACAAAGCAGGAAGCGGAACATTAACTTTATTTCTCAAGTAGTGATATGCTCTCCTGGAAACAGTTATTGATGTTATGGCAGCTGCAATAACAGTAAAATTCCAAACAACCCTTTTTGGACTAACAGAACCCTTATCTGTCCTGGAGTAAACACTGTAGAAAGCAAATTTTTTATGCACATTTCTCTGTCTTTTTTCTCATCTTTCCGTAGACTTGGCAACTCTAATAATTCTTTCTGCATTTGATTCTGTTTCCCTCTGAGGACTTTCACATGTAAAGTTAGACTTCGGTTTAAAGAGCTCAAAGATAATATTTGTTTCTTCAGCTTTCCATTTTCCTTCAATAGCATTTCATTTTTTTTCAGGTCTTTCGATCATTCTATTTCAGTATTTTCACCATCGGCACTCCACATGTCTTCCAAAATTTCCTCTTTATTATCGGAGTTCATCAAATCGCGAACAAAATCAGTTCTTTTGCTTTTCTCCTCTCTGTTCTTTCGCTCTGAATTAGAATTTACATTAAAGTTTCTCGGGAGGTTTAAACTTGGTACAGCAGTGTCCTTTAGCATTTTGCGTATACGCAAACCTTAGAAGTTCATTCCTTAAATCACGTTCGTTAATCTTCCTCAGGAAAATGTTCCGAACAAATAGCTGAATTCATTTCGTTGAAACTGTCAGCTCGTTTGCATCTCAATTTCCATGTCTTACGCAAAACTTCCATTTTTCGGAAACCTATGGTAATGAATGCCATTCCTTCGGGTTTTCGAATAATAATTTGGACACGTTGCTATCGCGCACGCATCAGGCATGTTCAGTGTTTAATGTATAACCACGAAAAAGATTTGTTTGCTACAAATACGGAGATTCAAATTCTCGGAAACGAGACACAATGTTTTAATAGCTTTAAGATCCGAAAAACGGGATCAAACAGCCTTAGGGTGCCGGGTGTAGAGCGGTCCTGGACTGTGACGTCACAAAGGCGTCCCTTGAGTCAGTAACCAGCGGACGTATCGGATAAGCATAACCTTGGAGTCTACTAACCTTGGTTTTAGTTCACAATAATGTTAGTTTGGGTTTCAATTTACTGTTTCGGTTGTGATCATAAAGGAAGGATATATAGAGAAGACACTGGCTGTATTAAGCAGAAATTCATGACGTCATGAAGTCGACAGCAGCGCACCAGTGACCTAAAACAGAACTACAGTTGATTGACAGCTGGTTTCCCAGGTAACACCCACGAACCACGTGATTTTTGTCCGTTAATGTCATGTTTTTTACTTTGACTGTTGACTTTGGCTTGCTATTCGGCAGTGTTGAAGATTCTTTTGGTTTTCATTTCCTCTAGCGTTCTAATAAGTGGTATTATTTTGCTTATTACTTACTGATCGTATACTTTTCCTTACAGAATTCATAACTTTTGGGGTTTTTACGTGTCTGTTGTTCATTTGATTGTTTCTTCCATACCCACTCTGTTTCCTTTTTATTTTTTATTTTTTTTGATTGGAGGTTTAACGACCACCCGTGAGCAACTCAATGGGCTATAAGCAGTCGCCCGTCCCTAATTTAGGGTCACTGGTTCCAGAGAAGGGAGAGAGCCAGTGCCGTAAGACAAACACAACATCCATGCCTCACCGGGTTTCGAACCCGGACCCCGTTCGGACGAATGATCAGAGGCCATCGCTTACACCACTGCGCCACCGGGGCGGCCCACTCTGCTTCACTTTCCATTCTAATTTGCATTCAATTGTCATCTGCTTCGACATCTACGTTATTGGCTTCGTTAGCTTTTTGGCTTATCTTTTTTTTACTCGGCATTTGTGTAGCCTGTATTTCCATAATTGCCCAACATTTGTGAAAATTGTTTTCCATCTTCGTAATTTTTTTGTTATTTCTGAAGTAAAGGCATGTCTTCCAAGATCGTGCGGTGGCGCTGCTGTCGCCTGCGCTGAGTTGCGGTAGCAACTATTGCCGACGTCACGGGGTTACGTCACATTTTGCTTCTCTTTCAGGTCCGTAGAAGCGCCACTTCTATTGGAGGAGTTTCCATGGGCTCCTATGTCTGTTTCCACTCTATAAATCCTTCCTTTATGGGTTGTGATCTTAGTTCGCAATAATGCTAGTTTCGGTTAACTGGTTTCGGTTATGGGACTAGTTCGCAATATTAGTTTTGGTTTCAGTATACTGTTTTGGTTGTGGTTTTGTTCGCAATATTAGTTTTGGTTTCAGTTTACTGTTTCGGTTGTGGTTTTTGTTCGCAATAATGTTATTTTTGGTTTCAGTTTACTAGTTTCGGTTGTGGTTTTAGTTCGCAATTATGGTTTCAGTTTACTAGTTTCGTTGTAGGCTTTAGTTCGCAATTTTGGTTTCAGTTTACTAGTTTCGTTGTGGTTTTAGTTCGCAATTTTGGTTTCAGTTTACTAGTTTCGGTTGTGGCTTTAGTTCGCAATTATGGTTTCAGTTTACTAGTTTCGGTTGCGGCTTTAGTTCGCAATTATGGTTTCAGTTTACTAGTTTCGGTTGTGGCTTTAGTTCGCAATTTTGGTTTCAGTTTACTAGTTTCGGTTGTGGTTTTAGTTCGCAAATTTTGGTTTCAGTTTACTAGTTTCGGTTGTAGTTTTAGTTCGCAATTATGGTTTCAGTTTACTAGTTTCGGTTGTGGTTTTAGTTTGCAATTATTGTTATAGTTTACTAGTTTCGGTTGAGGCTTTAGTTCGCAATTTTGGTTTCAGTTTACTAGTTTCGTTGTAGTTTTAGTTCGCAATTATGGTTTCAGTTTACTAGTTTCGGTTGTGGCTTTAGTTCGCAATTATGGTTTCAGTTTACTAGTTTCGGTCGTGGTTTTAGTTCGTAATTATGGTTTCAGTTTACTAGTTTTGGTTGCGGCTTTAGTTCGCAATTATGGTTTCAGTTTACTAGTTTCGGTTGTGGTTTTAGTTCGCAATTTTGGTTTGAGTTTACTAGTTTCGTTGTAGTTTTAGTTCGCAATTTTGGTTTCAGTTTACTAGTTTCGGTTGTAGTTTTAGTTCGCAATTTTGGTTTCAGTTTACTAGTTTTCGTTGTGGTTTTAGTTCGCAATTATGGTTTCAGCTTACTAGTTTCGGTTGTGGTTTTAGTTCGCAATTTTGGTTTCAGTTTACTAGTTTCGGTTGAGGTTTTAGTTCGCAATTTTGGTTTTCCAGTGTGAATAAGTGGGCACCAAATGAATACATCTCCACGAAAGCGTTTACAAATATGCACTCTTTCGCAGCACACATCCATGACTCAAAAAAATTGCCAATGAGTGTGGTGCTGGTTTGGGAACTGTTAATGGGATTTTAGAGAGGTTTAGGGAGACATAACTTTTCGCCTGACAGAAAAGGAAAATGTGGGCGAAAAAGAAAAACTACACGTATTCAAGATCGTTTACTAGTTAGGAAAAGCAAAATGAATCCAAGATTGTCTGCTATAGACTTAAGTAGGAATTTGGCAGCTAGTGGGATTAATGTTCTTGACATGACAGTCCGTCAAAGATTGTCGAAAGCAGGGATAACTTGCCCACAGTCCAAAAAAAAAAAATGCTGTTGATGGAGGCGCTATGCAGAAAATAAGGATCCATTGTACAAAAGTGCACAAAGACTGGACATTTGAGAAGTGGAAGGAGGTCACATTCTAAGATGAGAGCCATTTTTTTGTCCAAGGAGAGCGAGTACCGTAAGTCCACAAATCAACGTCTAGGATTTCTCCCGCCCACCTTCAACAAGCTCCTGAACACCCAGCTAAACAGATGTTCTGGGGTTGTTTTACACAAGATGGTCCAGGATTACTTCTGCTTGTTGACGGTTTGATGAAGAGTGGCCCTATGTATTTCAAGTTTCTATCCCAGGCTATTGATAGTACACTGTATATTTGATTATACTGTATTGATTTTCAAACTACAACTGCAATTGGTAAATGTTGACGTGGCAGAGAATATCACCTCAAAGGGTCAGGGCATAAATTTGAAAGTCGAGGAAGGGGTGCATCAGAAACAGTTTTTGGCTCAATAAAACGTTTGCTGCACAGCGTGTGTGTGTGTGTGTGATCATCATCATTGCCAACAATAATCAATCCACTGCTAGATGAAAGTCTTCCCAAGTTTCTTCCACAACGGTCTGCCTTGTACCAGTCTCCTCCATGTCATTCCAGCATGCTTTCGAATTCCATCCATACATCTCCCACGTGGTCTTCTTCTGAGTCTTTTCCTGTCTTTGAGTAGTACCCAGTCTAATATTTCAGTTTTCAATCGGTAGTCCGTTGTTCTGGTAACAAACTATTTTTTTCTGGAGTTAACACAAGGTTTACCGGCCCAGAATATGGCGACTCATCAGGAATTTTCTCGGCGTCCCAGTCCCCGCTTGTATGAAACCATGAAAGTGCTTAATCACAGTTCATGTCATCTTTTTTTCTTTTTTTTTTTTTTTTATTGGAGGTTTAACGACCACCGTGAGCAACTCAATGGGCTATAAGCAGTCGCCCGTCTCTAATTTAGGGTCGCTGGTTCCAGGGAAGGGAGAGAGCCAGTGCCGTAAGACAAACACAACATTCATGCCTCACCGGGATTCCAACCCGTACCCGTTTTGGACGAATGCTCAGAAACCATCGCTTAGTCCACTGCGCCACCGGGGCTTCATTTCATGTCAGCAACGTGCAACACATGCACACAAAGTCACAATCATAGTGCATAAGCAAAATGCGATTCAGGTGTGGCAGTAAATAGCACTCAATTCAGTATATACGAGGCTTTCGGAAACGACACAAGAATCTCCAAAATTTCTTTTCGAACAGTAGGAGTCCCATCATGTAATTTGGAAAAGAGCATGATTGCAGCAAAAACACATTGAAATAAGCAAAATGTACTCGTTTTTGACTACATTCTGGGCTTATAATAGCTCCAAGTACTTGTGTCTCATTTTTGAGTACATACAGTGAAACAATTGTGAGTATATCTGGTATTTCTAATTTGAAATAAATGTACTCATTTTTGAGTACACATATTTCAAATATACGAACTCTAACTTCATTCAGTTTCTCTGGAAACTGAAGTTAAAGCGAATATAGCGATTTCAACGGGATAGTTTGTAAGTGGGAGAGAGCGCACTAGATGGCGCAACCGTACAAGTGTACAATTTTGCATATAGAAGACAGAGACATTAGGGGGAATTCCTACCCGGGACAGTCACTTAACGTGCTCGTCCAATGTACTGCGTATATTCAGCGATTGTTGGAAATTCATACTGCCAGGCTAAGGTTTGAACCTGGACCCCACCATCAACAGTCTGAATCCCTAACCACTAAGCCATCCGCAGCTCGATTTCAAATTTGGAATACGTGTACTCCATACATACTCATTTATTTATAGAATCAACTGGAAGTATATTATTCGATGGCACATCTGGGATAATAGATATACTCGTTGTCACATGCTGGGCAAATGAACCGCACAATTTTATGACAAATATAGTTGTGAAGCGACAATATATTATTTATGAAATTGACACAAAGATAGTTAATGTAAAAACCTACACAAAGATACTTTATGCATAAGTAAATTACTTGTGATCAGTGACTTTGTTGTACTAACAATTTACGTGATCACAAGTAATTTACACATTTATTAAACAATTTCTATTGAAATCTATAATATCTAGAATGAAGTAATATCAGATTATATTTATATTGATTGACGCAGTTTTTTTGTAAGTACGTGTGGTTACTTATGTTTGAGCATGTCATGTACTCGTTTACGATACGATTGTAAACAAGAAAGATGATACCGAATTTTCGGGTGTAATAAGCACGTCTTTTGAATCCGTTCTGTAGCAAATTAAATTTATCATAGCTATTCAAAGTCAATGGAACCGGTATGGCAAATAATAATATCTGATGGAAGAAAGAAGTTTTTCAATAGGGTTTTTAATCCCTCAGATATTGCTATAAATGGAATCGTGAGCTTACGCCCTCTGGTTGCAGACTTGTGCGTTAAGAAGAACATGAATTTATATGAGAAACATTTCTCACCGGAAACACAGAAAGAATTTTTCAAATCGGGCTCTTAGAAACAGAGATATCGACAAAAATAAGATGTGACTTTACGTCCCCTGGTGGGAAAACCATGCATTATTTTAGGAAGAAAGTATTCTAAAAAGGTTTTTCCATATGAGCACTATCGGTCCAAAAAAAATTTTTTTTGTCGAATTTTCAGGAGCCCAGATTTTGCTACAAATACATCAGAAGCAGAAATTAACACTTATGCCCCCTGGAGAACAAACCATTCTTTACCAAACATTAGAAATTATGTGAAATATATTTTCCATCAGGTCTTGTATGCGATACAGGAAGAATGTTTCAAATCGGAGTTTTAGAAGCACAAATAACGCAGAAAACGCAATTTACCTTTGTGCCCCCTAGCGGAAAGTCTATGATTTACTTGAAAATTTTGAATTTATAGGAAAAACATTTCGCATCGGAAACACTATCCAACAAAGAAGGAATTTTTCAAATCGGACCCCTTGAAGTAGAGATATTGCCAAAAATAAGATATACATCTACGCCCCTGGCGTAGAAACCTTGCATTATTTTAAGAAGAAAATGCTTCTAAAAGGTTTGTCGACATGAGTACTATCGGTATACAAACGACGTTTTTTCCAATCGAGAATTTAGAAGCTCATATTTTGCTGCAAATACATCATAAGCGGAAATTAAGATTTAAGCTACCTGCTGGCCAAACCATTTTCTTAAAAAATTAGAAATTATGTGCAAACGATTTCCCATCAGAAGCTGTGTCGGGTGCAGAAAGAATTTTTCAAATCGGAGATTTAGAAGCAGAGATATAGGAGGAAACGCAATTTACCTCTACGCCCCCTAGCGGAACGTCTACCAATGACTTGAAATTTTTGAAATTATATGAAAAACATGTCACACTGGAAACACTATCCAACAAAGAAGAAATTTTTCAAATCTGACTCCTAGAAGTAGAGATATTGACGAAAATAAGAAATACATCTACGCCCTCTGGCGGAGAAACTGTGGAATATTTTAAGAGGAAAATATTCCAAAAACGAACGGGCAAACCGGTAACATATAAGCACGATCTTTTCTTACAAAAGACGTGCTAAAAATGATCAAATGATCATATGTAGAGGATTTTAGGAAGGGAGTGTCTGACCTCAGGTCTTAAACAACCCTGAGAAATAGGAAGCTAGGAGATTTGGGCTAGAGTGCCCGATAGGAAAGTGACACGGAAGCGAAGTAGAAAAGGGGGAGGAAGACGCTCTTATTTATTACCGGGGGGGGCAGTCCCCGGGGTCCGACGGCTTACCGTGCCCATCCAACGCACGGCGGATATTTAGTGGATTTGAACCTGAGGTTATTTCCATGGAAGTAACGAACGTTGCCCACTAGGCCATCCGCGGCCCTCTAAAAATGAGTAGGTTCAGGTTCTCACTTTTAAGTAGATTTCTTTGAACAGTGTACTGGTATTTCAGGTAATACAAGTACAGCACGAACTGCCATTAAACACCTGAATAAAATTCAACCCAATACAATCCTGAGTCGCCTTTCTACAAGATATTACTGATGATCAGCTTTATAAAATAACGATCGTCATTAAAATTAATGTTGGTGTAAATAATCATGGCATTTGCCTTTAAAATGTAGTCACAGTTGGATGGGACCCACCGATCGCTTTGCCAAGAGTACCTAGTGCGGCGTGACAAGTACGGAATTCGAGATTTCTGTAGGTACTGGGGAAAGAATCGGAGTAATAGGGCGTTGAACAGCAGAGGAGGGGACGCGATTAACGTTACGGATGTCAATTCCATGGGCTAAAAAGGGATGAACTGAATCATTATGGTAAAAATGTACTGGCAGAACCACCGGACCGAGCTACAGATTCAAAGTTTTCTCTGGGAACAACTTTCGCCTCAACCTCAAGATATAAAGGTAACGGCATATTGCGCAATGATGGAAATCATACACTTAGGAGAAAAGAAGAGAGTTAAGTTCCTTCACGAGAGAAACCACTTACACTACTGGCCACCCAAAATACAACACCAAGAAGGACACGAGATAGCAAAGCCAGATTTACTGGACACATAACAACAGATACAAAGATAAAACGATTGAGCTTACAGGCCCATGCGACTTGCGGAACACGCAGACATCAATAGTTCGTGTGGCCCTCAAGGCTGGCAATAACGGCCGCTACACGCCGCGGCATCGAACGAAAGAGGCTTTGGATGTGGGCTTGGGGTATGTCGGTCCAGGCTGCTTCCACACGTTGCCACAGTTCATCACGGGTGGTGCTTGCCGGGCCACTCGGTTGCCGTTAAGCGACCAGACGTGTTCGATGGGCGACATATCGGGAGAACAGGCGGCCACGGCAGCAGTGACACCTGGTGGGCCGTGAAGAACTGTTGCACGATGCGTGTCACGTGCGGGCGCGCATTGTCCTGTTGAAACGTGGTCGCTCGCTGGTCCTTCTCTTGACTGTACCGGCGATGCGTACTAGAGGGGTGCGGGTGTCATACCCAATTGCGCTCCAAACCATAACGCCAAGCGACGGACCGGTATGGCGATGCCTAATGCAAGCGTCATACAGTCTGTCGCCGCAGTGCCGCCACACGCGGATCCGACTATCGTGGTGTTGCAGGAAGAAGCGGGATTCGTCGGAGAAGACAATGTCGTGCCATTCCGTAGTCCTGGTGCGGCGTTTAACGGTCCACTGCCGCCGAGCTCGCCCGTGGTGTAACGTCAATTGTAATCGGAGCAATGGGAGCCATGCGACAAGTCCCCGCTCCTGCAGACGACGTGGAACGGTACGTGCTGACACAGGTTGTTGCACAACACACCTTAATTCCTGCGCAAGCGTTCGTGATGTGGCGGTGCGAGCCGTCAACGCCCGCCGCACAACATGCCGGTCCTCTCGTTCGGCGGCGTGCAGCGGCAATCGCTCACTTCGGTCCGTCCGTCCCTCCTGCACCCACCGAATCCATACTCGCCTCACTGTGGCTGGATGTTGTCCCACATGGGCGCCGATGTCTCGGTACGATAAACCGCTGTCGCGATAAGCCACTATTCGTCCTCTGTCAAACTCCGAAACGTGTTGGAATGACTGCCGTATTCTGCGACGAGGCATCAGGAAGCTTACCACGCACAGGTCCGGCAGCACAACACATTTCCACTACTTACACCCCGCCTTCTGTGCACCCTTCTTATAGTGCTTCTCGGTGTCGTGTCGGGCGCACATGATTTGCATATGCCCTGCAATGCTAATCGTTTGCATGTCCTTTCGCGGGCGACGCATGCTGCGAAGTTCAGGCCAATCGGATGCTTCCTTCTTGGTGTTGCATTTTGGGTGGCCAGCAGTGTATTTTAATACTGTGCACATCACTGATTCGTATAATTTCAGGTGCTATGTGAAGCAGAGCAGAAGTACTTGCAGTAAACGACATAGAAACTGAGCGTTTCGCAACAGAAGAGTAGGAACGGGAGGAGGAGGAGGAGGCAGAGGTAATTATGATGCCCGACCCCGACGCTGTAGAAAGCGGCTTTGCCCTAATCAAAGCAGGAGATGGTACAGAAGAACTACATGAAGCTTTCATGATAGTTGAAGCAATTGCTTCCATATTAGCCGTTGAAAAAGAATTAGAAAGCGCTTGGATTCCAGCTCATTCAGATCTACTACCTGTTTGACATTCTCAGCGACCGCCATGAGCCACGCCATCGAACACAACAGATGTGACGCTTCATAAAACCCCAAAAGAACAAAGTATTATAAGTAACACACCAATTTTGTATATTTTGGTAGGAAGTTTAACGACCACCGTGTGCAACTCAATGGGCTATAAGAAGTCTCCCGTCCCTAATTTAGAGCCATTGGTTCCAGGGAAAAGAGAGTCAGCGCCGTAAGACAAACACAACATCCATGTCTCACCGGGATTCGAACCCGGATCAGACTCGGACGAATAATCACAGCGCTCAGAGCACTGCGCCATCAGGGTGGCACACACCAATACTGTGTTTTAAGATAAATCAAGCGAATAACGTACGAAAGTAACAGAACAAGAATCCAACGTCAATCAGCCACGTCGGTGGTTCGGTGGTCTAAGCGCTGGCTTGTGACCATTCGTCTGTGATGGGTTCGGTTTCGAATCCCGGCGAAGCATAGATGTTGCGTTTGTCTTATGGCACTGGCTCTCTCCCTTCCCTGGAACCACTGACCGTAAATTAAGGACGGGTGACTGCTTATAACCCATTGAGTTGCTCACTGTCTTCGTTAAATCCCCAATAAAAAAAAATATTAATAAAACCTAAATCGTAATCCGATGGCAAACGCGACCCAACGCACGGGTATCGGAGACATAACTTAGTAACAGCGCCACACACTATCGTTGAACGACGAGCCGAGAAAAGATGTGCGCACACTTTCGTAGGTAAATCCCATTTCATCAGTGTCAGGGTCGTTTCTTACGTTCGTCTACATCTGAACAATATATAATAAAAATGACAACTGTTAACTAAACGGAATTGCCATTGCCGCCATCCTAAATGAGCATTTACTTTTATGATTTCCATAATTTCTTACATTGGCTTCATGAGAATAAATAACATTCATTAACCTTTTCCTTTTTGATTGGAGGTTTAATGACCCCCGTGGGCAACTCAATGGGCTATACGCACTCGCCCATCCCTTATTTATGGCCACCGGTTCCAGGGAACGGAGATAGCCTGTGCCGTGAGGCATACACAACATCCATGCCTTACCAGGATTCGAACCCGGATTCTTCTAGGACAAATGGTCATAAGCCAGCGCTTAAACCCACTGCGTCAGCTCGTCGGAACATTCATTTATCCACCTATCTGAGTTCCGGAATTAGTAAAGGTTTTTGTTTGTTGTTATGATTTAATTCCACTTAGTTTGTAGCGGACTGTGGATCGGTGGCCTAAGCGCTGGATTATGACCATTCGCCGGAGATGGATCAGGGTTCGGATCCCGTTCAGGCATGGATGTTGTGCTTGTCTTAGGGCACTGGCGCTCGCTCTCTCTCTCTCTCTCTCTCTCTCTCTCTCTTTCCCCTGGAACCAATGGCCCTAAATTTAGGGTCAAGCAACTGCTTGTAGCCCATTGAGTTGCTCACGGTGGTCGTTAAACTTCCAAGCAATGGTCAAAGCAATAGCTTCTGATCATTCGACTGAGATGGGTCTGGGTTCGAATCCCATGAGGCATGGGTGTGGTGTTTGTCTTACGGCACTGGCTCTCTCTCTCTTCCCTGGAATAAATGGCCCTAAATTAGGGACAAGCGACTGCTTTGTAGCCCATACAGTTGCTCACGGTGGTCGTTAAATTTCCAAGCAATGGTCTCAGCGATGGCGTCTGATGATTCGACCGAGATAGGTCAGGGTTCGAATCCCGATGATGCATGGATGTTGTGTTTGTCTTACAGCACTGGCTCGCTCTCTCTCTCTCTCTCTCTCTCTGCCCTGGAACCAGCGGCCCTAAATTAGAAACGGGCGACTGCTTATAGTCCATTTAGTTGCTCACGGTGGTCGTTAAACTTCCAAGCAATGGTCTAAGCGATGGCGTCTGATCATTCGACCGAGATGTGTCAGGGTTCGAATTCCGGTGAGGCATGGATGTTGCGTTTGTGTTACAGCACTGGCTCTCTCCCTTCTCTGGAACCCTTCTCTGGGCTTAACGACCACCGTGAGCAACTCTGTGGGCTGTAAGCAATCACCCTTCCCTAATTTAGGGACATTGGCTCCAGCGAAGAGAGAGAGAAACAGTGCTGTAAGACAAACACAACATCCATGCCTCACCGGGATTCGAACCCGGCCCCATCTCGGACGAATGGATCCAGCGCTTAAACCACTTCTCCACCAGGTGGCCCCTGGAGCCTGTGACCCTAAATTAGGGACGGGTGACTGCTTACAGCCTCTTAAGTCGCTCACGGTGGTCTTTAAACCTCAAACCAACCGTGGCTCCGTGTGGTCGTGAGTTTGTTTGTTTGATTGGAAGTTTAACGACCACTGTGAGCAACTCAATGGGCTATTAGCAGTCGTCTGTCCCTAATTTAGGGCTACTGGTTCCAGGGAAGGGAGAGACCCAGTGCCGTAAGACAAACAACATCCATGCCTCACTGGGATTCGAACCCGGACCCCTTCCGGACGAATAATCAGAAGCCATCGCTTAGACCACTGCGCCACCGGAGTGGATTGTGGTCGTGAGTGACACGAATAAATGCAATGTATTATACATACATAAAAATGTATACTCTCGAATCCCTCGTTTTATTTCACGCCCACAAAGATATTGGCCGGCGAATAGCATAAATTATCTACAAAGGGTAATAGGGTACTCTCTAGTTTCATTTCGGATTGAAATGATGGTTTTATTCCACCAGGGAATTCCATGTTATCCTTTTTGTTTTATGCTGCAACGGAAAATTTCCCATTCGGTCAGCAATTCTAGCAATATATCAACAGGAGCACTTCCACATAATACAGTCCATGTTGCTAAAGTATGGCAGCAGCATATATACATGCAATTATTTACTAATCATCCGCTTGAGGCCCCAAGGGACTTAATTTGTGACTGGCAATCTTTCCTGTCATTCAGCTTCTCAAGTGCTTGGATGTGCAAGCAGCAGTTCCCGCAAATCGAAGAACGGTAGTAACAGCCACTTACCACCCTTCTTACTCCCTTCGCCTCCCCCCCCCCTTCCCTCTGCGTTGACCTACAATTACTTTCATTGGTGCTGTAGAGGGAAATAGTCATTAGCCATTAGACATCATGGGTCATAATGGGAGTTGGGCGTTCTGCCGGGATGTAAGACGGAAAACGGAGAGGATGGAAGAGATTGGAGAACTATCAGAATAAAAGTAGCTGAATTCGTCTCTCTCTCTCTCTTCTTTACATTGGCTATTGGCCTACCCATTTCACCTAGACATTACTCCTTAAATAAAATGTAAGACATGGAACACTTGATCGCTTTCACAGAATGTTTTTTGAGAAAACATTCAACTTTCAAAATAGTATTGCTAAAATGTAAAATTGAGAGCCAAAATTCCTCGCGTAATGGTCACAGATTTTATTCCACATTTTGCGAAAAATTAAAATAAGACCATTGCGCGAAGATGACATTCAAAGGTGTGACATACAGGGGTTGTCCAAAAATAATGAAAGCATCTCGCTGGAAACAGTGCCATGTGCTGCTTTTTGAGTAAAACGAACATGTAGCTATATTTTTTTTGGAAAAAAAGTGTTGCTTATAGTCTGAAGGGTCTGTGTGATTGCATTGTAAATCGGTGTTTGCATAATTTCGTTCCAGGTGAAGGCACAATGAGTGACCTGTCGGAGTTCCAAAGAGGGCAGCCCGTCTGGTTGGTACGTCGGTAACCACAGTGGCACGGGTATTGGGGTATCTTTTTTTTTTTTTTTTTTGGAGGTTTAACGACCACCGTGAGCAACTCAATGGGCTATAAGCAGTCGCCCGTCCCTAATTTAGGGTCACTGGTTCCAGGGAAGGGAGAGAGCCAGTGCCGTAAGACAAACACAACATCCATGCCTCACCGGGATTCGAACCCGGACCCCTTACGGACGAATGATCAGAGGCCAGCACCTTAGACCACTGCGCCACCGGGGCGGCGTATTGGGGATATCGAGAGGTACCGTGTCGAAGGTCATGACAGCATACAATGCTCACGGCACGACATCATCTGCGAGACACAACTGTGGAAGGAAAACCAAACTCACTGCGAGAGACAGGAGGACATTAAAGAGGATTGTGACCGCAAGGAGGAAGACCACGGCGACGAAAGTGACTGCTGAGCTTAATGCACATCTCCAAAACCCAGTGTCGACCCATATCGAGCGAAGGGAATTGCATAAGCACAATATTAACGGCAGAGCTGCGATTGCAAAATCCCTGATGACACAGGTGAATATGAAACGGAGACTACAGTGGTGCTAGGAATATAAAACGCGGACTGCGGAGCACTGGAAACATGTCTTGTTTTCCGATGAATCAAGTTTCTCACTATTACCCACCACGGGACGGGTTTAATTGTGGAGAACACCCGCAGAATCGTACAAACCAGACTGTCTCCTTCCTACAGTAAAGCATGGGGGCGGTTCCTTAAGGGTTTGGGCCATGATCTCGTGGTTTGCAGCAGGTCCCATTATCCCCTTACACGGACGGATCACTAGTGGTGACTATGTCACTCTTTTTGCCGACCATGTGCGTTCCATGGCGCAGACATTGTTTCCGTCAGGGGATTGCACCTTTCAAGATGATAATGCCCTGATTCACAGAAGTCCAACTGTTCAATCATAGTTTGAGGAACTTGAGGATGAAATTGCACACCTTCCCTGGCCTGCACAATCACCGGACTTGAACATCATTGAGCCCCTGTAGTCTGTGTTGGAAAACAGAGTGCGATCCCGTTACCCTCCTCCGGCGTCTCTCAAGGAATTGGAGCAGTTTCTGCAGGATGGATGGTACAACATACCACTTACCACCATCCAGGACTTGTATGCGTCAATTCCAAGGAGGATTCAAGCAGTTTTAAATGCCAAGGGTACCCCACACCAAATTAGGTGCGTAACACCTATTGTTTCAAGGTGTTTACATTATTTTGCAGAACCCCTGTATACTCTAATTTAATTTTCCTTTTTAGTTACTTTTTTATGCAAATTTGAGTTCATTCTCTTCAGCGTTTTTCAAATTTAATGTCGTATCTTCCATCATGCGAGAGCATGGTTAGCCATACTTTGAGGTCGGAACGTTTGACGTGTGTATGGTCCGATGCGAACTGGAAGATATATAAGGTTTGAGCAGCAGCAAAGGAGGGACATAGTGGTGTCGTATTCCAAAAAGCTGCATTACGCTGAAGCGGTGTATACTTGAAGTCTGCATGTTCGTGTTCGGTTGGGTTGTCATATTTTTAGTGTTGGAGTTTGCACCGGAGAGCCATTACATTATAAACACCCCCAGCCTAGAGAAATGAGCGTGCCTGGAGACCGAATGGTGGCGCAGGTGTAATTCACAAAGCAGTATGCACCGAGTTGCCATTTTATTATGACCACGCCCCTCAGTACTTTGTTGGGCCACCTCTTGCCTTTAATACTGCGTCGATTCTTCGTGGCATGGACTCTACGAATTGTTGATAACTTGTTTGTGGAATCTGAGACCATGCTTGATGAATAGCACTTTCCAGGAGTGTGAGATCGCAGGGTTGTGGATCCAGCTGTCTGATGAATCGTTCAACTTCATCCCACAAATTCTCAATGGGGTTGAGATATGGAGATTGTGGGGGCCACCTAAACAAAGTAAACTCACCGGCATGTTCCTGAAACCAATCCTGTACAATACGAGCACTATGGCAGGACACATTATCTTGTTGAAAGTATAGCCATCGCTATTGGGATAAACCATCCACATGACAGGATGCATTTGGTCCGCAACGATGTTTAGATATAATGTGCCAGTCAGACGTTGATCAACACGAATTAAAGGGCCCAAAGCATGCCAAGAAAACATTCCCCAAACCATAACGTTGCCTTCACCAGCTTCAAGGGTTGTAGCAATGCATTTGGGGTCCATGCTTTCGTGCTGTTTCCGCCAAATTCTCACTCGGCCATCGGCATGGTGCAACTGAAAACGTGATTCATCGGACCACATAATTTGTTTCCAATTATCGACTGTCCAATCCTTGTGCTCCTGTGCGAACTGGAGACGTTTTCTTTTGTTAACTGCAGACAGCACAGGTGTTCAAACAGGCCTTCTGCTGCCATATCCCATCCGATGCAGTGTACGGTGAACAGTGCGTGCAGAGATAATTTGAGGGGATCCTTGATTAAGATGGTCTGTAATTTGCTGCACTGTTGCCCTTCTGTTGTCTGTTACCAGTCTGGACACTTTCCGTTCCGCCCGAGCAGTCACTAGTCGATGACGACCACACGTTGCACGTCGAGACCCAGTCTTTTGGCTGACAGTCCAGTCTTTAAACACTTTAACAACAGCTGCTGTGGAACATTTCACGAATGCGGCGGTTTCGGTGATATTTGCTCCATGGCTCCGACAATCATCCCACGTTGAAAGCCCGTCAAATCGCATTTTTTACCCATCTCGTCACCCAAAATTCACTTCTACTACTGTCGCAAGCACTAAGTTTCCCTTTTCATACTAGCCTCGCCCTCTGGTGGCAACAGAGTGCAGCCATAGCTCATTTGCTAAAAACTGTCAGGTGGTCATAATAAAGTGGCCACTCAGTGTATATACAACTCGAGGACAGGCTTTCGGTTAGTACAGTGTTCGGGGTCAGAATAACAAAAGCTGCCAATCTATCGGAGTTTGACAAACAGAACAAGCAGGGAGCGTATCTCCGATGAAAAATAACAGAAACAATAGATGCACTAAAAGTCATCAAACACAGAATAGCAATAGAATGGACTGCCATGGTTAAATTACAGAAAATCTGGAAAGCAAACAAAATATCCAAACAAGCCAAAATCAAAATATACACAGTCGAATCGCATTATTGTGACCACTTCCTACTTTTGACGTCAACAGCGTGTAGCCAATGAAAGAAGACACTTGTCGTGAGCTGGCTTGGAGGGTATATAAGGTGTGCTGTAGACAATCTGAAAACATATCACTCGTTGCTGTCATGGATAAAAGGGGCGATTTATCAAACGGGATGATTATCGGCTTTCGGGCCAAGGGTGGCAGTATTTCAGAAACAGAACAGTTTGTGAACTGTTCGCGTGCTGCTGTGGTTAAAATGTATCGTGATTAGAGAAACTGCACCATTGCGAATAAGCGACGTGAAAACTGACGAGCACCATGTGCCATTGCTGTGAGAGGAGAACGTCGGCTTCGAAGGTGCGTAAGGGCCGATCGACACACTACAGTGGAGCAACTCACTGGCCGAATGAACCAGGAGGGTACCGGAAGTGTGTCTAAAATGACAGTTCAGCGAATTCTGCTGCGTATGGGGCTCCGATGCAGACGGATGGTCACTGCACCTATGCTAATGAAAGTGCATCGGCCGAAAAGGCTTACTTTTGCACGGCAGTATCGGAATTGGACCTCCGCTGATTGGCAAACGATTGCCCTCTCCGATGAGTCGCGTTTTCTGCTTCATCAAACGGATGGACATTGGCGCATAAGGCGAGAAACATCGGGGAACAAACATTCTTCAACCATTGCTAGAAAAACATAAGCTTGTGGGGGCAGCGTTATGGTCTGGGTAATGTTTTCGTGGCATTCCCTGGACCCACTCATACCTGTGGAAGGCACTATAGACCGAATTCGCTATGAATCCATCCTTGCAGACCACGTACACCCATATACGCTGATTGTCTTCCCTGGAATGGATGGGATCTTCTCGGTTATCATGGACGTGCTGCCGCGTACAAGCCTTTGATCACCAAGTCCAATAGCGCTGCTCGGCTAACGTGGTGCAAAGAACGTCGACAGTGGACCGTTGAACAGTGGAAACAGGTTCTCTGGAGCGACGAATCAAGGTTCACCTTCTACCGTTCGGATGGCAGGGTCTGGGTTTGGTGTCTGCCTGGAGAACGCCTCCTGCCGGAATGTATTGTGCCAACTGTGAAGTTCGGCGGCGGTGGAATTATTCTATGGGGGTGTTTCTCCTGGTATGGCACGGGACCCTTGGTCGCAATTCCTGGTAGACTCAACGCTGAGACCTACTGCACCATTTTGGATGACCATGCGCTTCCTACGTTGTGGCAGGTTTTACGGGGTGGACCCATGTTACTTACAGGATGACAATGCCACCTGTCATGTTGCGAGGAACACCATGGCTTGGAATGGTGACAATGGGGTTAATCGAATGGACTGGCCTGCGCAGAGCCCGGACCTTTACCCTATCGAGCACCTCTGGGACGAGTTGGTGCGTCGACTTAAGGGGTGCCCCCACCGTCCGAAATCGGTGAAGGAACTGACCTGTCTTCTCCAAGCCGAGTGGAAGAAAATACCGCTAGCCGTCGTACAACGCCTGGTTGACAGTATGCCCCGGAGGGTCGCAGCTGTAATCGCCGCTCGTGGAGGCTCCACCAACTATTGAAGGTGAATAAACTTCGTTTTCCTTTGCTATCACAGGTGTCCAATTACTTGTTGGTAGATAGTGTAGTTATCTTCATTAAAAGATTATACGCTATTTAACCGGCCACATACGATTAACCACTATCTTTTCTTTCAGTTTCATTAGTTGTTGAAAAGTATGCAACTGGTTAATAGGCAAGTCAGTGTATTCAAAGACATGGAAACACCGACCTTCAGCTATGTGAAGATATTTGCCTTCGTCTCTAACAACAGATTTAGTACGTAGTGCGATCAAAAAGTTCCGAGACTAGGTACGTAGCGAAACCAACAGATGGCAGTACGCGAATGCGCGCGCCGCCGTCAAGGGCAGTGACATCCATGAGTCATTGTGCGGAGTGGCGCCGTTCTGTGAACATCGAGAGCTGTGCTACACGATATTTGGTGACCACGTGCAGAACACAGCTGCGATTTTGGTATGGACTGCAAACTAGGGCAGCGAGCGAACATCAAATTCTGCGTCAAACTCGGCAAATCGGGAACGGAAACGCATGAAATGTTGCGGCAGGCTTGTGGCAAGGAAGCAATGAGTCTTGAGAGGTGTTTTGGGTGTTACTCGCGCTTCAAAAGTGGTAGAATGGCACTAGAAAACGACGAGAGTCAGGGCGGCCGTCCACGAGCAAAACCCCCGGAAAAGGGAACCAAATTAAGGACCTGGTGCATGAGGATCGTCGGAGAACCATTCAAAACATTGCTGCCATCGTCAATGTGTCACACGGAACAGTGAAAGAAATTTTGACGTCGGTTTTGAACATGCACCGCATTGCTGCAAAGTTTGTGCCAAAGATTCTGAACTCCGAATAGAAGGCGCTCCGTGTCGAACTCTGTCGAGATCTTCGGCAGCAGGTGGTGAATGAACCAACGTTCCTGTCGCGGGTCATCACTGGGGACGAGACTTGGGTCTACGGTTACGACTCGGAGACCAAACAACAGTCGTCACAGTGGAAGATACCGGCATCTCCACGATCGAAGAAGGCCCGACAGGTCCGGAGCGCAACCAGAAGCATTCTCATCATGTTCTTTGACATTCGTAGGCTTGTGCACCGTGAATTCGTCCCCAAGGGCCAGACCGTCACCACCCTTTTTTACTGCGATGTTCTGCGGCGTCTTAGGGAAGACATTCGCCGCAAGCGACCTGAAATGTGGCGCAGGGGCGATTTCCTGCTCCATCACGACAATGCAGCAGCTCACAGAGCGTTAGCAACACGCCAGTTTTGCAGCCGCAACAGCATGACTACCCTTCCTCACCCGCCTTACTCACCGGATTTGGCCCCCTGCGACTTCTTTCCGTTCCCGAAGATGAAGCTCAAGGGTCGCCGCTTTGAAACCGTGGAGGAGATCCAGCGAGAATCGCAGACGGTGCTTGACACGATTCGCGAACAGGACTTCCACGGAGCGTTCCAACCGTGGTAAAAACGCTGGGAGCGGTGTATTGCTTCCCAAGGGGATTACTTTGAGAGATATCACAGCCAGGCTAACAAGTACTTTGTTGTATATGGGCCTAGTCTCGGAACGCTTTGATCGGACCTCGTACAGACCAAAAACAAACACATTTCTTCCTTTCATTAAACAGTGACACTGGTTGGAACTGTGTATACCTGCCTAGCTTTTAACTGCTTTCAATGTTTGTAAATTCACTGACTTTATTTCTATAGTGTAGTTTAACACTATTTCATGTTTCCCTAATAAACTACACATTCGAATTAGTTTTAATCAATGAACCAAGGAAGAAATCACGAAACCATGAGTTCGTAGCACAGCGAGGAGTGGACGGGAAACTCCAAATGCACAACTTGTATAATTACAAATCCCCAGCAATACAAATTTTGAAGGTGTGAATCCATTTTTTGGTGTAAACATGACGTGGATGGTAAGTCAGATAATATCAGAGAACTTGAAAATTTTGTCGTCCTGGAGCGAGAATCGAACCAGTGTCTCCCGGATAGCGCCCGAGTATGCTAACCACACCACCACCCAGAATAACGAAGTTTCCGATTAATTTTAATATAACCATCACAGGATTCGCTAGTCGAAACAACCGGCATTTAAGTTTTCGGATATTATCTGACTTATCATCCATGTCATGTTTACACCAAAAAAACGGATTCACGTCTTCAATATTTGTATTGCATGGTGTAATTACGTATTCAATTCACGATTGTTCCAGCAATACATTTAAGTATTCTACCTAAGAGTAACCATCTAAGATTTCAGGAAGGTTGGATAAACGTACATACATTTTTCAAATTCAAAGAAATTTTATTCTATAAAATGATTAATACACACAATTGAGGTGGACTAGGAACATCAAACAGAAATCATCGCTCTTTTCACATTAATAAGTGAATCTCGGAAAAATTCTCATTGGCCGCCACCGGGAATCGCACCCAGGGTCTTCCAGTTATGCACCGGACATGCTACCACTTAATTTTTCCGTGACACACTTATAATCGTGGAAAGAGCGATGACTTCTGTTTGATGTTCCTAGTACACGTCAATTGTGTGTATTAATAATTCATTCGCCTCATAGTTATTTTGTTCTGTTGCTGCTTACAATCTTTGGTGAAACCCCAACATTGTGCGGGGCTCCAAGAAGCAATGTGCCATGTGGTTTGGCAGTTAGTCGTATGCGAGTCTGGAGAATTCGAGGCCGCAGTGGTAGCATGATTGGCGCGTAACTAGAAGACCCTGGGTTCGATTTCCGGTGGCGGCCGATGATACTTTTTCCGTGATTCACTAATAAATATGGAAAGAGCGATTACTTCTGTTTGATGATGTTATATAAAATGAATTTTTTGTTAAATTTAATGCTTTTACTTTTGGGAAATGGAATGAATCATCCGAGAGAAAGTCTAAGAAAGTAGTAGAAAGACATTTTTGTAATTATAGCTTGAAAAGATGAGAGAGGGAGAGAGATTTTTTGTTAAATTTAATGTTTTTATTTTTGGAAAATGGAGGAAGTCCTCCGAGAGAATGCCTAAGAAAGTAGTAGAAAGACATTTTTGTAATTATAGCTTGAAAAGATGAGAGAAGGAGAGAGATTTTTTGTTAAATTTAATGTTTTTATTTTTGGAAAATGGAGGAAGTCCTCCGAGAGAATGCCTAAGAAAGTAGTAGAAAGACATTTTTGTAATTATAGCTTGAAAAGATGAGAGAGGGAGAGAGATTTTTTGTTAAATTTAATGTTTTTATTTTTGGAAAATGGAGGAAGTCCTCCGAGAGAATGCCTAAGAAAGTAGTAGAAAGACATTTTTGTAATTATAGCTTGAAAAGATGAGAGGGAGAGAGATTTTTTGTTAAATTTAATGTTTTTATTTTTGGAAAATGGAGGAAGTCCTCCGAGAGAATGCCTAAGAAAGTAGTAGAAAGACATTTTTGTAATTATAGCTTGAAAAGATGAGAGAGGGAGAGAGATTTTTTGTTAAATTTAATGTTTTTATTTTTGGAAAATGGAGGAAGTCCTCCGAGAGAATGCCTAAGAAAGTAGTAGAAAGACATTTTTGTAATTATAGCTTGAAAAGATGAGAGAGGGAGAGAGATTTTTTGTTAAATTTAATGTTTTTATTTTTGGAAAATGGAGGAAGTCCTCCGAGAGAATGCCTAAGAAAGTAGTAGAAAGACATTTTTGTAATTATAGCTTGAAAAGATGAGAGGGAGAGAGATTTTTTGTTAAATTTAATGTTTTTATTTTTGGAAAATGGAGGAAGTCCTCCGAGAGAATGCCTAAGAAAGTAGTAGAAAGACATTTTTGTAATTATAGCTTGAAAAGATGAGAGAGGGAGAGAGATTTTTTGTTAAATTTAATGTTTTTATTTTTGGAAAATGGAGGAAGTCCTCCGAGAGAATGCCTAAGAAAGTAGTAGAAAGACATTTTTGTAATTATAGCTTGAAAAGATGAGAGAGGGAGAGAGATTTTTTGTTAAATTTAATGTTTTTATTTTTGGAAAATGGAGGAAGTCCTCCGAGAGAATGCCTAAGAAAGTAGTAGAAAGACATTTTTGTAATTATAGCTTGAAAAGATGAGAGAGGGAGAGAGATTTTTTGTTAAATTTAATGTTTTTATTTTTGGAAAATGGAGGAAGTCCTCCGAGAGAATGCCTAAGAAAGTAGTAGAAAGACATTTTTGTAATTATAGCTTGAAAAGATGAGAGAGGGAGAGAGATTTTTTGTTAAATTTAATGTTTTTATTTTTGGAAAATGGAGGAAGTCCTCCGAGAGAATGCCTAAGAAAGTAGTAGAAAGACATTTTTGTAATTATAGCTTGAAAAGATGAGAGAAGGAGAGAGATTTTTTGTTAAATTTAATGTTTTTATTTTTGGAAAATGGAGGAAGTCCTCCGAGAGAATGCCTAAGAAAGTAGTAGAAAGACATTTTTGTAATTATAGCTTGAAAAGATGAGAAAGAGAGAAGGGGGAGAGAGATATTCCTTGTGAGGTTACAAACCAAAATTCACAAACAGCCTTATGACAGCGGAAGAAAAAAAAAATCCTAAGTAATCTGAAACTGCGATGAAATAACTTAGTAATTTGCCATACAGATTGTTTTCCACGGCTCCCAGTACAACATATACTGAATAAATACACGTAGAGTATAAACCTGAAAATCATTTTTACTGGGGATAACATCATCAGCGTCGCGTAAAATCTACATAAACGGAATCCTATCCCAAAATTTTTGCCATGCGCTTCAAAATCCTCCCCTCCCCATCGTGCTTAGCTCTCCTAGTAGTTCACAAAGTTCTGAGCGACTGGCGTCGTCACCGCTCTGGAACCTGAGGGTTTTTACCACTTGGGGAATAGAATGACCCATCTGTCTTGGGGTGACAATGCGTCTACGATCAAAGTCGCTCAGATCACCACGCTTACCCATGATGGTCGATTAGGAAGCTCTGATGTCCGCCTATTTATTGCCTGCGTTCGGTTTGGGTCTGCTCCATTCTTCACGGGGGATACCCATGTCAACTGAGAGGGAGATTCCCTGTCAAGTTAGAAAATCAAAATTCACAAACAGCCTTATGACAGCAAAAGAAAAACAATCATCCTAAGTAAGCTAAAACTGCGAAGAAATAGTTACTTCGCATACAGATTCTTACCCATGGCTCCTAGTACTACATATACTGAATAAATACCCGTACAGTACGAACTTGAAAACCATTTTTACTGGGGACATTAAAGTCAGGTAAATTCTACATAAACGGAATTAAAAAAAAAATTCCTGCCAAGCACTTCAAAATTTTTTCCCCACCACAGTCTCCTCCCCATCATGCTTAGCTTCCCTAGTAGCCCACATAGTTCTGAGCGGCTAGCGTTGCCACTGCTCGGGAACCCGAGGTTTTCCTTAGTTTTTCTTTTGTTTTTTTTATTGGGGGCTTAACGACCACCGTGAGCAACTCAACGGGCTATAAGCAGTCTCCCGTCTCTAATTTAGGGTCACTGACTCCAGGGAAGAGAGAGAGAGGACCAGTTCCGTAAGAAGACAAACGCAACACCCATGCCTCACGGGATTCGAACCCAGACCCATCTCAGACGAGCGATCAGGAGCCATCGCTTAGACCACTGCGCCACCGGGGCGGCCCTAGGGTTCTGTCTTGCGCCGACAATGCGTCTACAATCAAAGCCGCTCATATCACTACGCTCACCCATGTTGGTCAATTGCGATACACTGTTGGGAAGCTCTGATGTCCTCCATTTAATGTAAGCCTTGAATTTGGGTCTGTTCCACTCTGCGCGGGGGATGCCCATCACCCATATCTCTAATGTTTTGTCCATTGAGTGTACATGACAAAGCGGCAACTCAGTGGATTACACAAAAATCAAACTAAAATGTATTATTAATGTCTTAAGCAACAAATCCAATTCAGTGCACGAGTTTCAAATGTCTTCCCTTCGTTTCGTCGAAAACGGTCCATTTGTGCTGCTTAATTACGAATTTATTGCGCAATCGTAATCCAGGTGACTTCAGAAGTCACGGTGCGGAAATGAAAGCAGGGAGTGGATTCCTTTCACGAGGCAGAAGACGGGTGACTACAGGAGGAACTGGGCTGCACCGAAGAATGAATTAAAGGAGAAGGAGCCATCTGCTTTGCATCGATTCGATTTACTGGGTCGTGCAAAGGAGGAGCTAAGCGATGCCGGGCCGTATTTGATGATGGCTGCGCAAAGAAGATCGGAAATAAGCTACTGTTAAGATGAGTGACGCGCTTCCTCCTAATCTTTGACTAATTTGGCTGCTTCAGTGGGCCTTTGATTTGTCTGGAAATTACGAATTCATTCATTAGGTAAATATTACCTCCAAACAAAAAAGGCGATTTAAATACACTTTAGATAACTTCTGTTCAAACATTGCCGGTATAAATTATTATGACCACCTGATTAGTACTTTGTTTAGCGACATTTTGCCTTTAATACTGCTTGCATTCGTCTTGATATGGACTATTAGATGTCGGTAAGTGGCTTGGGGTATATTAGCCCAATTGCGATGGTCAGATCAGATGTACAGGATTTTAGGAAGGGAGTGTCTAACCTCAGGTCTTAAACAACCCTTAGAAATAGGAAGCTAGGAGATTTACGCTAGAGTGCCCGATAGGAAAGTCACACGGAAGCGAGGTAGAAAGGGGGAGGAAGACGCCCTTATTTATTACCGGAAGGCCAGCACCCGGGGGCCGACGGCTTAACGTGCCCATCCGACACACGGCGAATATTCAGTGGTTCGAGCGTTTGTACCTGCTTGGGATCGAACCCGAGGTATTCTCCGTGGCAGTCACGAACGTTGACCACTAGGCCACCCGCGGCCCCCAATTGCGATGAATTGTTCCCTCCAGCTCTTGAAGACCCCTTAATACTGCTTGAATTGGTCTTGGTATGGGCCCTATTTAATGTCGGTAACTCGCTTGGGGTATAATTAGCCCAAATGCGATGAATTGCACCCTCCAACTTTTGAAAATCCCTTAATACTGCTTGCATTCGTCTTGGAATGGACTCCCTCACATAAGGCTAGTCATACTACATCAAAATCTATTTCTTGAAAAATTGATAAAAGAGACGGGTATCGCGTCTATACCAAAGTCCCCTGATGGGTTAGCAATGGAATATTTTGTCTTCATACGGCTAAAAAGGGCGTTTTTTAAATACGGACCTAAAACAATGGAAAGCACTGGAAGAAGAGTGGAATAAAATACCACTACAAATTTTAAGAAATTCCTGTTTTTCTTGTAAATCTGGATGTAGGTTCATGGTCCATAGAAAGGGCTATCAGATAGAACATTTAAGAAAAAAATAATTTTATTTTAAACGCTAATTATATTGCTGGAAAATTGTTCTAAAAATGCGTAAACATCGTCTGTATAAATCAGCAGTACTGCTAATTTTCTTTTCAATAATTTTATTAATTTTCGAAATGGAATAAAAATTTGAGTCCATCCATGCGATAATGTGGAAAGTTTAAAATGATTTGAGTCACTTAGATTAAGTGTTCTGCCAATAGTCCAGCTGAAAATATCATCAGAACTGTAGGCACTACTAATTTGTCTGTTCAACAAATGTATCGAGATTTTTCTGCTGAAACTTCGAAGGTGCTGCTTCTTTTCACACCTTCGTACATCTAGGAAATTGGATTTTCAGCGATGGTACGACTCAGATCCAAATTTCAAAAGAGCCTGCAAATGTTAAACTTCTTGATGACGTTATCAACCCAAATCGAAAACAAGCGCACCCTACGAACGTACGTTAGATAGATACATACACAAATACATAGATATAATTACAAAACCGATCCACTGCGTGGTTAAGACGCGCGGTACAGCTGCAAACGGTACAAAAACAAGCCTACTGCTGACCCCGATCATATCGCACTGTGAGATTGAGTGAAAATGTCGTGACGGGAGAGAACTGACTTTGAGAAAGGAAAGATTGTTGGGTGTTATATTAGTGGGCTGTCCCAGAAGAAACCGATAGGCGTTTAAACATACCCAAGTCAACTGTTTTGGATGTACTCAATAAGTGGAAGACACATGGCGTGCCTGAAGCGGCAAAACGTACAGGCAGACCAAAGAAAATCAGTGATAGAAGACGTCAAAGCCTCAGGAGAGCCGTTACAGCTAATCGACGAAGTACTGCACAAGACCTCAGTGTACAGGTGAGTAAAAATGCTGGAACCTCGGTATGTACTCGTGACATTCGCACAGAACTTCATTCCATGGGTTACTGTGGTCGTGCGGCTACTCATAAGCATTTCATCTCCATTCGGAATGCTACTCGTCGTTTAGCATGGTATAAAGAACATTTATCGCGGACCGTAGATCAATGGAAACGGGTCTTATGGATCCAGATGCACGATCCATCAGTCTGATGGCCGTGTGTGGGTATGGCGGCAGCCGGGGGAACGCCATTTAACACAGTGTACTGTTCCTACGGTCAAGTTTGGAGCTGGCAGTGTACTCGTGTGGGTGTGTTTTTCGTGGTATGGTACCGGCACATTTGTTATCGTGGACAAACCTGTTAGCCAGCAAGTCTACCTCGATCTTCTGGACAATTATGCCCTACCAACTCTGTAGCAATACTTTGAAACAGAGCCTTGTTGGTACCAGCAGGATAATGCACCGAGCGATAAAACAAAGACTGTTACAGCGTGGTTTGACGACAATTCCGTATCGTGTGTGGACTGGCCAGCACAGAGCCCTGATCTTAATCCCATAGAGCACATATGGGATGAATTAGAGCGAGCTACCGCCTCGCCTTTACTATACGATCTGGCTATCACGGCGGCTGAAGGCGTCCTTGCGTAGAACAATAATTACCTCCACAAAACTCAGTCCAGTACACGGAAATAAAAAAAACAGCATGATTTTATTATTCCGATAACATTTGCTTCACGGGTTTCCGATGGCTTCCAGCTCAGGGTCCCCATGCTGACTACGTGCTACTTTTTCACAATTCTTTGCGCAATACCCGGTGGACGAAGGAATCCTCCTTCCCGTTCACCACGCTGCACTTCTGCGACACCCGCAGCCCTTCCGTCAAACCGGTGTCCGAATTGGGACCTTCTCTCCTTCACGACCGAAGCTCCACTGTGTCTCACTAAATGCTCTTGGATCTTTTGGTCCTCTGCCACGCATGCGCAAGAAAAACTCGTTACCCCGGTCAGCACGTGAAATACCTGAGTTTAGGAATGTCCTCTGATACCTGAAGGCGATTACAACCTTGCACGTACCAAAAGCGGTACGACAACTTTTTTAACAGAAGCACTCGAGCAGCCGACTCTTCAAGGTCAGGTGCCCCAGGCGTTCATGCATTACTCCTTTAATCCTCACATAGGATTAAAATTGTTCTACGCGGTGAAGAATGTCAGTTCTTAGTTCAAATAACAAAATGGCGGAATGAAGCGTCCGTCCGCACGTGTTCATCACAACATTAAAATTATATAAATTCATGATTGATAGCGGACGACCCTTACAGTCTACTACTAAGCAACAGTTAACGGAAGCATTATGTACTGAATGGAAGCTCATACCTATCGCTGTGTTTTGAACCTTGTCGAAAGCATGTCTCGAAGGGTCAGTGCATGCATTAAGGCCAAAGGTGGACCGACACCGTACTAATGTATGTCAATAAATGCTATGTTGTGTTTCTCTTCTAGGTGCCCGGTGAGTTTTGTCAATATAGTGTCTATATATATGGTCGCCTTCCGATCTCCAAGAGTTTTTTTAATCTTTCTCTATTCAAGTACCATTCTTCAATCAGTCCATTTTGACTAAGTGCTCTCTTTTTCCATCAGACCATGTTATTCTAGGTCGGCTTACGTTGCACGAAAAAGTGGTGCAACTCCAGCTGCACCACATTCTGAGAAAAGATACAGCATCGTATTTTCCAAACAAACCCCAACAACGTGGATCTACTTTTCACCACTTTATGGTAAAAGATTGCATTCAGGTTACCACCATGTTTTGGGGTGTATTTTGCACCACACAATGGTGTATCTTTTCTAAAAAAAGTGGTGCAGCTGGTGTAGCACCACTTTTTGCTGCAACCTGCCACAAAATTTTTAACAGTGTATTATTTCATTTGTTTGAATTTAAATTCCATGGCAAATTTGAGGTAGCCTTTCATTGGTGGTAATTCCTTTTACATGGACCAAACCAAAGCATTTTTTTCTGAATGGGGGTTTAACGACCACCGTGAGCAACTCAGTGGACTATAAGCAATCGTCAGCCTCTAATTTAGAGCCACTGGTTCCAGGGAAGGGAGAGAACCAGCGCCGTAAGACAAACGCAACATCCATGCCTCACTGGGATTCGAATCTGGACCCATCTCGGACGAATGATCAGAAGCCATCGCTTAGACCACTGCATCACTGGGGTGGCCCAACGCAACTGTCTCTTCTGTAAGTCTTCTAAAATTGTTTCTTTCACTTCCACCAATTCTTTAATACTTTCATTGCCGCCCCGGTGACGCAGTGGTCTAAGCGATGACCTCTGATCATTCGTCCGAACGGGGTCCCGGTTCGAATCCCGGTGAGGCATGGATGTTGTGTTTGTCTAACGGCACTGGCTCTCTCCCTTCCCTGGAACCAGTGACCCTAAATTAGGGACGGGCGACTGCTTATAACCCATTGAGTTGCTCACGGTGGTCGTTAAACCTCCAAAAAAAATCCTTTCATTGGTTATAATTAAACTAAAACACATCCGCTCATGCAAACTTAAGCTAAATGGGTCGCGAAAGTTTCTCTCTCTAAAATTGGGTCGCGGTTCTAAAAAGTATGGAATGCAGTGTTCTAGTCAAAAACTCTGAATTGATCACCGCCTATTACATCCTAACTAGGCCATACTAGTTAAAGTAACATAAAACTCCTAGATTTAGAAATGTCGCAAATGATGTTTTTATATCATTACTTTTAATTCGGCGACCGTAGAAACCGTCCAGTGTCATTCTACGGAATTTTTTTACATTATCGCTGACTTTTTATTTCAATTTGGCAACACCGATATCTCACAAGTGGCATCTTTGGGGAACTGCAACGCACTTTTTTGACCTTTCTGTGCATACGCTAGTTGCGTTTTTAATAACGGTTAGGTTCCAAGAAGTTTCAAGCCAACGTTGCTGAAAGCTCCTTCAGTAAATCAAAATCTTTCTTTTTGATAGTAATTCTGTTGGAATGCTCGGCACAAATGTTGGCTTTCCTCATAAGATCGATCACCATTTCCTCGACCACGGTTTGAAGAAGTTCCATTGCTCCAGCTCGGAACCTTCTCTCACGTCCTTCAAGGCTGAAAGCCAGACCTTTGATGACTCTCCAGAAAGTTTTCTTTGGAATAAGGGAGCGGTTTACTTTCGGGGTTCTTGAAATCGGCTGCCTGTTGCTGCCTCGGCGAGCAGTTCGTGGGTACTTTCTGTTTGGAGATGCCATTATGTATTTGAGGCCTTCCTATGCTGAAGCTCCCTGTATATTTTCCGGACTGAAATTTCCTTTAGATTTTCTGATTTGGAGTGCCATTAGTTATCCATTTTCAAACTCAACCGCCTGCAAAGGAGATGCATTCTCTTCCATTGTTGCAACAATTAATGAGTGTAATCACAATTCTAGGATAGAAATTTTAAGTCGTTATGGAAGGAGGCGAACACATTCATTGGCGTACATCTCAGAAATCTGAACCGACAATACGGTGTGGTGCTTTTTGTGGACATGCCACTTGTGGACAGAGCAATTCATAACGGCATCACTCTTCACCCACCGACAGGTGGCACCACATGTTACAACAAGGGTGAGTATACGGAAACGTGCTTCTGTTCATTTGTGCTCCATCTGTAGAGCACTCAACATGAGATTTTTTATTCCTGCCTGTAAACGTGCTTCTCTTCATTTGTGCTGTATGTGTAGAGCAGTCAACGTCAGATTTCTTTTATTCCTGCCTGTAAACGTGCTTCTGTTCATTTGTGCTGTATCTGTGAAGCAGTCAACATCAGATTTTTTATTCCTGCCTGTAAAAGTGCTGTAACTGTGGAGCAGTCTACATCAGATTTTTTTATTCCTGCCTGTAAACGTGCTTCTGTTCATTTGTGCTGTATCTGTGAAGCAGTCAACATCAGATTTTTTATTCCTGCCTGTAAACGTGCTGTTTGTGTGGAGCAGTCAACAACAGATTTTTTATTCCTCCCTGTAAACGTGCTTCTGTTCATTTGTGCTGTATGTGTGGCGTAGTCAACATCAGATTTTTTATTCCTGCCTGTAAACGTGCTTCTGTTCATTTGTGCTGTATGTGTGGAGTAGTCAACATCAGATTTTTTATTTCTGCCTGTAAACGTGCTTCTGTTCATTTGTGCTGTATCTGTGAAGCGGTCAACATCAGATTTTTTATTCCTGCCTGTAGACGTGCTGTATGTGAGGAGAAGTCAACAACAGTTTTTTTATTCTTCCCTGTAAACGTGCTGTATTTGTGGAGCAGTCAACAACAGATTTTTTATTCCTGCCTGTAAACGTGCTTCTGTTCATTTGTGCTGTATGTGTGGAGTAGTCAACATCATATTTTTTATTCCTGCCTGTAAGCAGTCAACATCAGATTTTTTTGTGTGTGGAGCAGTCAACATCAGATTTTTTACTCCTACCTGTAAACGTGCTTCTGTTCATTTGAGCTGTATGTGTGGAGTAGTCAACATCAGATTTTTTATTCCTACCTGTAAACGTGCTTCTGCTCATTTGTGCTGTATGTGTGGAGTAGTCAACATCAGATTTTTTATTTCTGCCTGTAAACGTGCTTCTGTTCATTTGTGCTGTATGTGTGGAGTAGTCAACATCAGATTTTTTATTCCTCCCTGTAAACGTGCTTCTGTTCATTTGTGCTGTATGTGTGGCGTAGTCAACATCAGATTTTTTATTCCTGCCTGTAAACGTGCTTCTGTTCATTTGTGCTGTATGTGTGGAGTAGTCAACATCAGATTTTTTATTTCTGCCTGTAAACGTGCTTCTGTTCATTTGTGCTGTATGTGTGGAGTAGTCAACATCAGATTTTTTATTCCTACCTGTAAACGTGCTTCTGCTCATTTGTGCTGTATGTGTGGAGTAGTCAACATCAGATTTTTTATTCCTCCCTGTAAACGTGCTTCTGTTCATTTGTGCTGTATGTGTGGCGTAGTCAACATCAGATTTTTTATTCCTGCCTGTAAACGTGCTTCTGTTCATTTGTGCTGTATGTGTGGAGTAGTCAACATCAGATTTTTTATTTCTGCCTGTAAACGTGCTTCTGTTCATTTGTGCTGTATGTGTGGAGTAGTCAACATCAGATTTTTTATTCCTGCCTGTAAACGTGCTTCTGTTCATTTGAGCTGTATGTGTGGAGTAGTCAACATCAGATTTTTTATTCCTACCTGTAAACGTGCTTCTGCTCATTTGAGCTGTATGTGTGGAGTAGTCAACATCAGATTTTTTATTCCTACCTGTAAACGTGCTTCTGCTCATTTGTGCTGTATGTGTGGAGTAGTCAACATCAGATTTTTTATTTCTGCCTGTAAACGTGCTTCTGTTCATTTGTGCTGTATGTGTGGAGTAGTCAACATCAGATTTTTTATTCCTCCCTGTAAACGTGCTTCTGTTCATTTGTGCTGTATGTGTGGCGTAGTCAACATCAGATTTTTTATTCCTGCCTGTAAACGTGCTTCTGTTCATTTGTGCTGTATGTGTGGAGTAGTCAACATCAGATTTTTTATTTCTGCCTGTAAACGTGCTTCTGTTCATTTGTGCTGTATGTGTGGAGTAGTCAACATCAGATTTTTTATTCCTACCTGTAAACGTGCTTCTGCTCATTTGTGCTGTATGTGTGGAGTAGTCAACATCAGATTTTTTATTCCTCCCTGTAAACGTGCTTCTGTTCATTTGTGCTGTATGTGTGGCGTAGTCAACATCAGATTTTTTATTCCTGCCTGTAAACGTGCTTCTGTTCATTTGTGCTGTATGTGTGGAGTAGTCAACATCAGATTTTTTATTTCTGCCTGTAAACGTGCTTCTGTTCATTTGTGCTGTATCTGTGAAGCGGTCAACATCAGATTTTTTATTCCTGCCTGTAGACGTGCTGTATGTGAGGAGAAGTCAACAACAGTTTTTTTATTCTTCCCTGTAAACGTGCTGTATTTGTGGAGCAGTCAACAACAGATTTTTTATTCCTGCCTGTAAACGTGCTTCTGTTCATTTGTGCTGTATGTGTGGAGTAGTCAACATCATATTTTTTATTCCTGCCTGTAAGCAGTCAACATCAGATTTTTTTGTGTGTGGAGCAGTCAACATCAGATTTTTTACTCCTGCCTGTAAACGTGCTTCTGTTCATTTGAGCTGTATGTGTGGAGTAGTCAACATCAGATTTTTTATTCCTACCTGTAAACGTGCTTCTGCTCATTTGTGCTGTATGTGTGAAGTAGTCAACATCAGATTTTTTATTCCTGCCTGTAAACGTGCTTCTGCTCATTTGTGCTGTATCTGTGAAGCAGTCAACATGAGATTTTTTATTCCTGCCTGTAAACGTGCTGTAACTGTGGAGCAGTCAACATCAGATTTTTTATTCCTGCCTGTAAACGTGCTTCTGTTCATTTGTGCCGTATGTGTGGAGTAGTCAACATCAGATTTTTTATTCCTGCCTGTAAACGTGCTTCTGTTCATTTGTGTCGTATCTGTGAAGCAGTCAACGTCAGATTTTTTATTCCTGCCTGTAAACGTGCTGTAACTGTGGAGCAGTCAACATCTGATTTTTTATTCCTGTCTCCAATTTAATTAACAAAAAAATAAATAATCGTGGAGAATTATTTACGACCGGAGAGATTTGATGTGGAACCATCTGCCGACATGCAGTGGGTACATTGGGAGCAAACGTTCGAAGACTTCTCAGGTTACATTGATGGAGTATCTGAAAACAGTAGACTGAAACTATTAACTAATTATGTCGCTCCTAATGTATTTCAGTACATCAGTGAATGTAGAACTTTTATTGATGCTATAGCTATTTTGGAATCTTTATACGTTAGGCCTAAGAACGAAATATACGCCCTACATAGTTTGGCAACACGACGTCAACTAGCAGAAGAGTCTATTGATCAGTATCTTCAGCTCTTAAAAGAAATGAGTAAAAATTGCAACTTTAAAAGTGTCTCGGCAGAGCAAAACGAGAATGAATACATTAGAGATGCCTTGATTAGCGGAATGAAGTGCACTCGCACACGTCAACGACTTTTATAAAATACGTTACTCTCTCTAGAAGCCGCTTTCGATCAAGCTAGGGCACAGGAAATGGCAGAACGACACCCTGCTTCTTACTCGGGACTAATGTATGCTGCAGCTGCTACTCACATAAACGACTATGTTGAAATAAATACTGTTACATTCATTACTACAACTGCTGCTTTGACTGGAACAGAGGCATGCCATTTTCGTGGAGGAAATCGGCACCGTGCTGCCTCGGTGGCGCAGTGGTCTAAGGCGTTGGCCTCTGATCATTCGTCCGAACGGGGTCCGGGTTCGAATCCCGGTGAGCCATGGATGTTGTGTTTGTCTTACGGCACTGGCTCTCTCCCTTCCCTGGAACCAGTGACCCTAAATTAGGAACGGGCGACTGCTTATAGCCCATTGGTTTGCTCACGGTGGTCGTTAAACCTCCAATCAAAAAAAAAAAAAAAAAAAAAAAAAAAAACAAAGAAATCGGCACCCTAGGACGTCTTGCTCTGCCAAAAATGTTGCATGTCGAACATGTGGGAAGAAAGGACACTTTCAGAGAGTTTGTAAATCAAAACCTTCTAGATGTAGTTGAGGTTAACGTACCTTCTATAATGTAGTTGAGGCTAACGAACTATCACTGACTGCTACTGAGGACTCTAATGAACCCCAGCGCCCTACTCGTTCCAGACGCCGTCCTGCATACCTGTCTGACTACGTAACTAGTTTTTAGAGAAAGATCGCAGCCCCGGTGGCGCAGTGGTCTAAGGCGCTGGCCTCTGATCATTCGTCCGAAAGGGGTCCGGGTTCGAATCCCGGTGAGGCATGGATGTTGCGTTTGTCTTACGGCACTGGCTCTCTCCCTTCCCTGGAACCAGTGATCCTATATTAGGGACGGGCGACTGCTTATAGCCCATTGAGTTGCTCACTGTGGTTGTTAAACCTTCAATTGCCGCTCCGGTGGCGCAGTTGTCTAAGCGATGGCCTCTGATCATTCGTCCGAAAGGGGTCCGGGTTCGAATCCCGGTGAGGCATGGATGTTGCGTTTGTCTTACGGCACTGGCTCTCTCCCTTCCCTGGAACAGTGATCCTATATTAGGGACGGGCGACTGCTTATAGCCCATTGAGTTGCTCACTGTGGTTGTTAAACCTTCAATTGCCGCTCCGGTGGCGCAGTTGTCTAAGCGATGGCCTCTGATCATTCGTCCGAAAGGGGTCCGGGTTCGAATCCCGGTGAGGCATGGATGTTGTGTTTGTCTTACGGCACTGGCTCTCTCCCTTCCCTGGAACCAGTGACCCTAAATTAGGGACGGGCAACTGCTTATAGCCCATTGAGTTGCTCACGGTGATCGTTAAACTTCCAATCAAAAAAAAATTAGAGAAAGATGAATGTGATACTATTTAATTGTATTTTAATATTAACGTATCAGAAGTTGGCAGCAGCCCTCATTGTTTACATCCGCTGTGAGTATCTTAATTGTGTGTTTTCCGTTCGAATGACTGAGAAGTGAACATATATGGTTAACACGACAGCTGTACCCCTTTTTTTTTTTTTTGTTAATAAAAACCTAATTAAATGAAGGTAAGTTTTGGTATTTTACTTCTCAACGCGCAGCAGCAGCACAGTGTCACGGTGGGCTTCTCGTTTCCTCCAAAGTCGGGAAAGCATCGAAGACGACCCAAGAAGCGGCCGGTCATGAGGATAATGGCAGTTATGAGGATAATGGCTGTGGAATAATAATCCACAGCATTCCCGAAGAAAATCGACGGAAGCATGTGTAGAGATTGCATATGAAGCAAACATGTCAAATATTTCGGTTTTCAGAATTCTAACTGAACAAGTAAGTAAAATCATGCAATGCATTGATTATGATACGCTTTCCAACATACCAGAAATCATTACTCAAGTTATGAGGATAATGGCTGTGGAATAAATCTCGCTCCTGTGCCCGGACCTTTGACCCGATTTCGATAATATTACACAGAACCGGTTCAGTATAGCTCAGGAATAACATATTAAAATTTTCTCGCAATAGAAGCAATTTTACGCAAGTTATGAGAATAATGGCTGTAGAATAAATCTTGTTTCTGTGCCATGACCTGTGATCCCATTCCGTTGATATTAAACAGAACCAGTTCACTATACCTCCGGAACAACATGATAACGTTTTGTCGCAATCGAAGCATTTTTACGTAAGTTATGATGCATAAGGGCAATGGAATGGATCCCGCTCCTATGTCCTGACCTTTGACCTCACTCTTTCCATTTTCGATAGGGTTCGCCCCTAGGTGGTGCCCTACTACATACTAAACTTTCATCGAAATCGAAGCATTTTTTCGTAACTTACGACGCATAAGGGAAATGGAATGGATCCCGCTCCTATCTCCTGACCTTTGACCTCATTTCACCCATTTTCAAGATAGTTCGTCCCGAGGTAGTCCCCTACCACATACTAAAATTTCATCGAAATCGAACCATTTTTACGCAAGTTATGACGTACAAAGGCAATGTAATGGATCCCGCTCGTATGTCCTGACCTTTGACCCCATTTCGCCCATTTTCAATAGGGTTTGTCCTCAGATAGCTCCCTATCATATACTAAAATTTCATCGAAATCGAACCATTTTAACGCAAGTTATGATGCATAAGGACAATGGAATGGATCCCACTCCTGTGTCCTGATATTTGACCCCATTTCGTCCATTTTCAATAGGGTTCGTCCCCTGGTGGTCACCTACCACATACTAAAATTTCATCGAAATCGAACAATTTTTACGCGAGTTATCGTGCGGACGGACAAAGCTGGTGCATATACGCTTCGTCAACCTACTGTTGGAAAGCGTAAAAAATTACAGAAGAGAAAATTGGCTGACAAATGGATTCCGTATAATCCGAGTGAAGAGCGGCAAGCAGTTCGCAAAGGCCGCATGTTGTTCCCCGTCCAGTAAGAAACATTATGGAAAAGTATGGATGGTAATTGCTTCCCCACGCGCCATACAGTTCTGACATGAGCCCAGACTATAACTCGTTCCCAGAACTGAAGAAGCCACTCCGCGGGAAACGATTTAGTACGATTCAGGATGTTTGTAATGGTGACCCGACCGACGCCTCAAAAATGGAGGTGTCCTGACTGAAACACAAGACCTGCCCAAACATTGGGCAGCTGTCATAAAGAAACATGGAGATTACTTCGAAGGCCTGTAAAGGTATGTTGTGAAATAAATTGATTGTTACGTCACGCCATCCAATCCTGACACGAGCCCACTAGATTATGACTTGTTGAAGTGAAGAAGCCACTCCATGACTCAGAACTGAAGAAGCCACTCCACGACTCAGAACTGAAGAAGCCACTCCACGACTCAGAACTGAAGAAGCCACTGCGTTAGAAAGGATTCAGTACAATTCAGGATGTTTCTAATGGTGACCCAACCGACGCGTCAACAATGGAACTGACTGAAATACAAGACTTGCCCAAACATTGGGCAGCTTTCATAAAGAAGCATGGAGATTACTTCGAAGGCTTGTAAAGGTATGTTGTGAAATAAATTTGCTTGTTTTTTTACGCTCTCCAACCGTAGGTTGAAGAAGCGTATATGCCCCAGCTTTGTTTGTCTGCCCGTTTGCACGATAACTCACGTAAAAATGGTCCAATTTCGATGAAATTTTAGTATGTGGTAGGAAACCACCTGGGGACGAATCCTATTGAAAATGAGCGAAATGGGGTCAAATGTCAGGACGGGATCCATTCCATCGCCCTTATGCGTCATAACTTACGTAAAAATGCTTCGATTGCGACAAAACTATCATGTTCTTCCGGAAGTATACTGAACCGGTTCTGTTGAATATCATCGCAATGAGATCAAAGGTCAAGGCACAGGAGCGAGATTTATTTCACAGCCATTATCCTCACAACTTGAGTAATAACTTGAATAATGATTTCTGGTATGTTGGAAACCATATCATAATCAATGCACTGCATGATTTAACTGACTTGTTTTCTTCTTAAATTTCAAAAGAAAGACATCCGCAAAGTGCAAAACGTTTGCTTAAGATTACTTACATAGTCTTCCAAATCCGCAACTTAAATGTCTCCTGAGTTTCTGGATTCGAGAAGTGGTTTTTTTCTCCTTCATTGCTACATCTGAAAAAGAAAGAAAGAAAAATTGCCAGATGTTAAAGTGACAGATTCTAAAAGCGTTATTCGTTACGACAGTGAACATTTTTTAAAGTCAGTCTTTTTTCCTGCAATGTGTAGGAGAGGCCGTTTTTATACGATACTAAAAAAAAACAAGAAAGAAATTTTCAACTTGGCGTTGAAAAAGAAAAGAAAAATAATTGAAACTGCTTTCAGGAATACACATACGTGTGTGTGTGCTGTAAAACTTAAGAGAAGTGGGGAAAAAAATAAAAGAAAAAAACGCAACCCCGAAAGGAAAGAAAGCAAAAGATAAAATGTTGCGGGTGGAAAAACTGACGCTCACACCTCGCGTAATGAAAATATTGAAAATAAAATTGCGATCCCTGAAATAAGAGAAGAATTGATTGCTCACGCAATATGTTTTGCTCAAAAGATCAACAAAGAGATTTCTCAGTTTTATTGGATTGGTATTCTTCCTCATAATTTTTCAAAGTAGAAAAACCGAGATTTATTTCGGTTTTGAAAAGTCCATAAAACTCCAGCAATTGTTTGCAGAAACCTCCTTCAATACCGCTCAGATGAAAAAGTACCAGAGAATAATAAAGATTTTCTTATTTGAACGATTAACAATTGCAATGTCCCGTAGCTTATATGCACAAACGATATTTTTATTTTAGCAAAATGGGAGAAATTTACATTTTTATGAGAACAGAAATGTGAAGCCGTACAACGCAAATTGCGCACTGGAGAATAACTATGAAAAATTCGAGTATTCCGGAATCTTTAAAATTGCATTTTATTTAATCGTTAGACTCATCAGCAGAATTTTTCGAGTAAAAACGTGCCTAATTTAAACAAAAGGCAATCGTTATCTTGATATGCGTAGAATCCGCTTTACTGAACAATTTTCGCTTTTGCGTGAGTATTGTGCGCGTTGTAGTCCTTCGAGAAAAAAAAAAAAAAAATAGAACAAGAAAGATGACACCGAATTTTCGGGTGTAATGAGCACGTCTCTAGAATCCGTTCTGATGCGACCGCTATGGAAAACAATACTATCTGACCGAAGAAAAAAAAAATTTAATCGGGTTTTTAATCCCGCAGATATTACTGTAAACGGAAACGTCAACTTACTCGCTCTGGTGACAGACTTGTGCGTTAAGAAAAATTTGAATTTATACGTATGAGAGACATTTCGCAGCGCAAACGCTTTCCAACAAAGAAAGAGTTTTTCAAATAGGGCTCTTAGAAGCAGAGATATCGACGAATATAAAATATGCATCACCCCCCTACCCCCACCCGCGCGGAAAAAACATGCATTATTTTTAAAAGAAAGTATTTTCAAAAAAATTTTCGATGTGAGCGGTATCGATCCACGAAAGAATTTTTTTTCAGTCGTTTTCAGGAGCTCAGATTTTACTGCAAATACATCAGACGCAGAAACTAACTCTTACGCCATCTGGTGGCCAAACTATTCTTTATCAAATATTAGAAATTATACGCTGATAATTTCCTATCAGGAGCTGTATCCGGTGCAGAAAGAAGTTTTCAAATCGGAGTTTTAGAAGCAGAGATAGTGAGGAAAACGTAATTTACCTTTACGCCCCCTAGCGGAAAGAAGGAATTTTTCAAATCCGACTTTTAGATACAGAGATATGGACAGAAATAAGATAGATATCTACGCCCTCTGGCCGAGAAACCATGCATTATTTTAAGATGAAAATGTTATCAAAATGTTTATCGACAGGTGTGGTATCGCTCCACGAAATAATTTCTTCATTCGGGCTTTTAGAACATGATATTTTGCTGCAAGTACCTACGAAGTAGAAATTTAACGCTTACTTCCCCTGGTGACCAAACCATATTTTATAAAAAATTAGAAATACAATAAAAAAAATTCCCACCAGGAGCTGTAGCCGGTGCTGGAAGAATTTTTCAAATCGGAGTTTTAGAAGCAGAGATATCGGGAGAAGCGCAATTTACCTTTTACTCCCCCTAGCGGAAAGTCAATGAATTATTTGAAAATTTTGAAATTATATTAGAAACATGTCGCACCGGAAACTCTTTCCAACAAAGAACACATTTTTCAAATCGGATCATTAGAAGAAGAGATATTGACAAAAACAAGATATACATCTACGCCCCCTGGCGTAAAAACCATACCTTATTTTAAGAAGAAAATATCCCGGAAAGGTTTGTCTACGTGAGTAGTATCTGTCTACAAAAGAATTTTTTCAATCGAGATTTCAGAAGCTCAGATTTTGCTGCAAATGCCTTAGGAGCAGAAATCAACACTTACGCCCCCTGGTGGCCAAACCATTTTATACCAAGAATTAGAAATTATATGCAAAATATTTCCCATCACGAGCTGCATCCATTGAAGGAAACATTTTTCAAATCGGAGTTTTAGAAGCTGGCATATCTGGGAAAAAGCAATTTACTTTTATGTTCCCTAGCGGAGAATATATGCATAACTTGAAAAAGTGACTATGTCTAAAATAATCTTCGAGTTGAATGAAATCGAAAGGTAAAAGAATTTCTTCAATTGGATGTTTAGAAGCAAACATATGGATTAGAATGTGTTTTGAATTCAATATCATCTGCATTAACGCCTTCTAACAGCGAAATTTGGCATCGTGAAAAAAAAAACAAGAAAGAGGACACCGAATTTTCGGGTGTAATAAGCACGTCTTTTGAATCCGTTTTGACGCAAATTAAATTTATCAAAGCTATTCAAAGTCAATGGAACCGGTATGGAAAACAGTAGTATCTGACGGAAGAAAGAAGTTTTTCTATCGGAATTTTAATCCCTCAGATATAGCTGTAAACGGAATTGTGAGCTTACATCCTTTGGTTGCAGACTTGTGCGATAAGAAAAACATGAATTTATATGAGAAACATTTCGCACCGGAAACGTTCTCTAACATAGAAAGGATTTTTCAAATCGGACTCTTAGAAACAGAGATATTGACAAAATAAGATGTGACTTTACGTCCCCTGGTGGGAAAACCATGCATTATTTTAGGAAGAAAGTATTCTCAAAAGGTTTTTCCATATGAGCACTATCGGTCCAAGAAAAAAAAAAAAAAAAATTGTTGAGTTTTCAGGAGCCCAGATTTCGCTACAAATACATCAGAAGCAGAAATTAACACTTATGTCCCTGGTGGCCAAACCATTCTTTACCAAACATTAGAAATTATGCGGAAAATATTTTTCGTCAGGTCTTGTATGCGATACAGGAAGAATGTTTCAAATCGGTGTTTTAGAAGCAGAAAATGCAATTTACCTTCGTGCCCCCTAGCGGAAAGTCTATGATTTACTTGAAAATTTTGAATTTATAGGAAAAACATTTCGCATCGGAAACACTATCCAACAAAGTAGGAATTTTTCAAATCGGACTCCTTGAAGTAGAGATATTGACAAAAATAAGATATACATCTACGCCCCCTGGCGTAGAAGCCATGCATTATTTCAAGAAGAAAATGTTCCTAAAAGGTTTGTTGACACGAGTATCGGTGAACAAACTACTTTTATAATCGAGATTTTAGAAGCTCATATTTTGTTGCAAATACATCAGAAGTGGAAATTGAGACTTACGCCCCTGCTGGCCAAACCATTTTTTTTTAAATTACAAATTATGTGTAAAGGATTTCCCATCAGGAGCTGTATCCTGCGCAGAAAGAAGTTTTCAAATCGGAGATTTAGAAGCCGAGATATAGCGGTAAAAGCAATTCACCATTACGCCCCCTATCGGAAAGTATGAATTAATTGAAAATTTTGAAATTATATGAAAAACATATCACACTGAAAACACTATCCAACAAGGAAGGAATTTTTTGAATCTGACTCCTAGAAGTAGAGATATAGACAAAAATAAGATATACATCTACGCCCCCTGGCGTAGAAAGCATGCATTATTTTAAAAAAATGTTTCTAAAAGGTTTGTTGAACTGAGTACGATCTCTCTACAAACGACGAATTTTTTCAATGAAGAATTTAGAAGCTCATATTTTGCTGCACATGCATGTACATCAGAACCGAAAATAAAGATTTACACCCCCTCGTGGCCAAACCATTTTCTTAATAAAAATTAGAAATTATGTGCAAACGATTTCCCATCAGCAGCTGTATCCGGTGCAGAAAGAATTTTTCAAATCGGAGATTTAGAAGCAGAGATATAGGGGGAAACGCAATTTACCTCTACGCACCTTAGCGGAAAGTCTATGAATTACTTGAAAATTTTGAAATCATATGAAAAACATGTCACACTGGAAACACTATCCAACAAAGAAGGAATTTTTCAAATCTGACTCCTAGAAGTTGAGATATTGACCAAAATAAGATATACATCTACCCCCTGGCGGAGAAACTGTGGACTATTTTAAGAAGAAAATATTCCGAAAATGTTTATCGATGTGAATGGCATCACTCCACGAAAGAATTTTTTCAATCGATATTTTAGCTCAGATTTTATGGCAAATACATCAGAAGCAAAAATTAACACTTACTCCCCCTGGTGGCTAAAGTATTCTTTACCAAAAATTTGAAGTTACATGCAAAAGATTTTCCATCAGGAGATGTTTCCGCTGAAGAAAAAAATTTTCAAATCGGAGTTTTAGAAGAAGAGTTATCGGGAAAAATATAATTTACTTTCACGCCCTCTAGCGGAAAATCTATGCGTAATTTGAAAAAGTAACTATATCTAAAATACTCGACATAAATAGAATCGAAAGATAAAATAATTTTTTCAATCGGATGTTTAGAAGCAAATATGTGGAATAAAACGTATTTTTGAATTCGACATCATCTGCATTTACGCCCCCTAGCGGCGAAATTGTGCATAGTAAAAAAACAAAACGAAACAAAGGATCATCATTTGCATATTTTAAGTTTCCCAATGCAAAAAGAATTTTTCAAATCGGACTAATAGTTGCAGAGATATCGTGGGTACAGGCAGACAAACCGAAAACATAAGCACAATCTTTTTTACAAAAGACGTGCTAAAAAACCGATGGAGACGAAGTGGATTAGCCCGCTATGTTTAAACGTAGAACGACGCATGTCCTGTTTTGTGTCTACGATCAGATCGTGAATAAAATACACAGTGGTTGCTGGTAATGTTGTTTATTAAAAAAATTTGTCGGTGGTATTGCATGTGTAGTCCGGTATTATCGTTAGAACCTCTATCCGTAATGCTTATGTTGTTACGAGGGCTGTACCGAAAGTAACGCAAAAATGGGCATAACGTTTTTATTAACAAACAGAGGTCGTTCAAATTGCACATTTTAGTACAGTAACTCTTTCTCTGTAGAAAGGTACTACTCAATATAGTCTCCATCACAAGCGATGCATTTGCGCCATCGTTGAACCAAACTCTCGAATCCTCTTCGAAAAAATTCAGGTGTGGGCTGTTGTACCAACTTCTTCACAGCCACTTTCACGTCATCTGTGTCATCAAATCGTTGTCCATGGAGACTGTCCTTCATTGGACCGAACAGGTAGAAGTCGGAGGACGCCAGATCTCGGCTGTACGGTGGATGGGGAACCACCGACCAGGCTGATTTGTTGCCAAAGATGTGTGTGGTCTTGCATTGTCATTGTGGATTCTTTTCAGATTCTTGTTCGGTCTGTTCCTTCTTATGGCTTCTCTAAACTTCTTGGGTGTCTCAATGTACCGCTCGCTGGTCACGATACTGCTATTTTCCAGAAAATCAAGGAGAATGACACCGCTGTCATCGCTCAAAAACAGTCGACTTTCTTATGTGTTGATCGCTGGCTCTTAAACTTATTAGGCCTTGGTGAAGAGGTGTGACGCCATTAAATGGATTGATTGTTCTTTTCCGGATCGTAAAGATACGCCCACATTTCATCCCCTGTCACCAGATCGAAAAAAAGAACCGTGTCTTCATTGGCTTCTAACGCTTCTAGTAGATAAGAGTAGACTTCCACTCTTCTCTCCTTCAAATCGTGTGTCAGCTGGCGAGTTACCCACTTTGCACACACTATCCGATACCCTAAGCCTTCCACCATTTTCTGCATGGCATTGTGACCACAGTCCAGTTGTGCAACAAGCTCACGGGTTGGGACTCGTCTCATCGTACGAATAATATCATCCACTCGCTGACCATTCGTGTCAGTGGTCGCAGATGATGCTCTCCTACTGCGTGGTATGCCTTCAATGCTGGTTTCCCTTTCTTTAAACTTCATCGATCTGTGCATATTACTCTTGTCAATGGGCCGAGGGTGGCCTAGTGGGCAACGTTCGTGACTGCCATGGAAAAGACCTCAGGTTCGATCCCAAGCAGGTACGAACGCTCGATCCACTAAATATCCGCCGTGCGTCGGATGGGCACGTTAAGGCATCGGACCCCGGGTACTGGCCCCCGGTAATTAATAAGGGCGTCTTTCTCCCCCTTTCTACTTTGCTTCCGTGTCACTTTCCTATCGGGCACTCTAGCCCAAATCTCCTAGCTTCCTATTTCTAAGGGTTGTTTAAGACCTGGGGTCAGACACTCCCTTCCTAAAATCCTCTACATATGATCTGATCTGATCCACTATAGCATTGTATGAGCACGTTAAGCCGTCGGACCCCGGGTACTGGCCCCCGGTACTAAATAAGGGCGTCTTCTACCTCGCTTCCGTGTCACTTTCCTATCGGGCACTCTAGCCCAAATCTCCTAGCTTCCTATTTCTAAGGGTTGTTTAAGACCTGGGGTCAGACACTCCCTTCCTAAAATCCTCTACATATGATCTGATCTGATCTACTATAGCATTGTATGAGCACGTTAAGCCGTCGGACCCCGGGTACTGGCCCCCGGTACTAAATAAGGGCGTCTTCTACCTCGCTTCCGTGTCACTTTCCTATCGGGCACTCTAGCCCAAATCTCCTAGCTTCCTATTTCTAAGGGTTGTTTAAGACCTGGGGTCAGACACTCCCTTCCTAAAATCCTCTACATATGATCTGATCTGATCCACTATAGCATTGTATGAGCACGTTAAGCCGTCGGACACCGGGTACTGGCCCCCCGGTACTAAATAAGGGCGTCTTCTACCTCGCTTCCGTGTCACTTTCCTATCGGGCACTCTAGCCCAAATCTCCTAGCTTCCTATTTCTAAGGGTTGTTTAAGACCTGGGGTCAGACACTCCCTTCCTAAAATCCTCTACATATGATCTGATCTGATCCACTATAGCATTGTATGAGCACGTTAAGCCGTCGGACCCCGGGTACTGGCCCCCGGTACTAAATAAGGACGTCTTCTACCTCGCTTCCGTGTCACTTTCCTATCGGGCACTCTAGCCCAAATCTCCTAGCTTCCTATTTCTAAGGGTTGTTTAAGACCTGGGGTCAGACACTCCCTTCCTAAAATCCTCTACATATGATCTGATCTGATCCACTATAGCATTGTATGAGCACGTTAAGCTGTCGGACCCCGGGTACTGGCCCCGCGGTAGTAAATAAGGGCGTCTTCTACCTCGCTTCCGTGTCACTTTCCTATCTGGCACTCTAGCCCAAATCTCTTAGCTTCCTATTTCTAAGGGTTGTTTAAGATCTGGGGTCAGACTCTCCCTTCCTAAAATCCTCTACATATGATCTGATCTGATCTACTATAGCATTGTATCAGCACGTTAAGCCGTCGGACCCCGGGTACTGGCCCCCTGGTAGTAAATAAGGGCGTCTTCTAACAGAGTTCCGTGAAACTTTCCTATCGGGCACTCTAGCCCAAATGTCCTAGCTTCCTATTTCTAAGGGTTGTTTAAGACCTGGGGTCAGACACTCCCTTCCTAAAATCCTCTACATATGATCTGATCTGATCCACTATAGCATTGTATGAGCACGTTAAGCTGTCGGACCCCAGGTACTGGCCCCGCGGTAGTAAATAAGGGCGTCTTCTACCTCGCTTCCGTGTCACTTTCCTATCGGGCACTCTAGCCCAAATCTCCTAGCTTCCTATTTCTAAGGGTTGTTTAAGACCTGGGGTCAGACACTCCCTTCCTAAAATCCTCTACATATGATCTGATCTGATCTACTATAGCATTGTATGAGCACGTTAAGCCGTCGGACCCCGGGTACTGGCCCCCGGTAGTAAATAAGGGCGTCTTCTAACAGAGTTCCGTGAAACTTTCCTATCGGGCACTCTAGCCCAAATGTCCTAGCTTCCTATTTCTAAGGGTTGTTTAAGACCTGGGGTCAGACACTCCCTTCCTAAAATCCTCTACATATGATCTGATCTGACCTACTATAGCATTGTATGAGCACGTTATGCCGTCGGACCCCGGGTACTGGCCCCCGGTAGTAAATAAGGGCGTCTTCTACCTCGCTTCCGTGTCACTTTCCTATCGGGCACTCTAGCCCAAGTCTCTTAGCTTCCTATTTCTAAGGGTTGTTTAAGACCTGGGGTCAGACTCTCCCTTCCTAAAATCGTCTACATATGATCTGATCTACTATAGCATTGTATGAGCACGTTAAGCCGTCGGACCCCGGGTACTGGCCCCCCGGTAGTAAATAAGGGCGTCTTCTACCTAGCTTCCGTGTCACTTTCCTATCGGGCACTCTAGCCCAAGTCTCTTAGCTTCCTATTTCTAAGGGTTGTTTAAGACCTGGGGTCAGACACTCCCTTCCTAAAATCCTCTACATATGATCTGATCTACTATAGCATTGTATGAGCACGTTAAGCCGTCGGACCCCGGGTACTGGCCCCCTGAAGTAAATAAGGGCGTCTTCTACCTCGCTTCCGTGTCACTTTCCTATCGGGCACTCTAGCCCAAATCTCCTAGCTTCCTATTTCTAAGGGTTGTTTAAGACCTGGGGTCAGACACTCCCTTCCTAAAATCCTCTACATATGATCTGATCTGATCTACTATAGCATTGTATGAGCACGTTATGCCGTCGGACCCCGGGTACTGGCCCCCGGTAGTAAATAAGGGCGTCTTCTACCTCGCTTCCGTGTCACTTTCCTATCGGGCACTCTAGCCCAAGTCTCTTAGCTTCCTATTTCTAAGGGTTGTTTAAGACCTGGGGTCAGACTCTCCCTTCCTAAAATCGTCTACATATGATCTGATCTGATCTACTATAGCATTGTATGAGCACGTTAAGCTGTCGGACCCCGGGTACTGGCCCCCGGTAGTAAATAAGGGCGTCTTCTACCTCGCTTCCGTGTCACTTTCCTATCGGGCACTCTAGCCCAAATCTCCTAGCTTCCTATTTCTCAGGGTTGTTTAAGACCTGGGGTCAGACACTCCTTCCTAAAATCCTCTACATATGATCTGATCTGATCTACTATAGCATTGTATGAGCACGTTAAGCCGTCGGACCCCGGGTACTGGACCCCCGGTAGTAAATAAGGGCGTCTTCTACCTCGCTTCCGTGTCACTTTCCTATCGGGCACTCTAGCCCAAATCTCCTAGCTTCCTATTTCTAAGGGTTGTTTAAGACCTGGGGTCAGACACTCCCTTCCTAAAATCCTCTACATATGATCTGATCTGATCTACTATAGCATTGTATGAGCACGTTAAGCCGTCGGACCCCGGGTACTGGCCCCCCGGTAGTAAATAAGGGCGTCTTCTACCTCGCTTCCGTGTCACTTTCCTATCGGGCACTCTAGCCCAAGTCTCTTAGCTTCCTATTTCTAAGGGTTGTTTAAGACCTGGGGTCAGACTCTCCCTTCCTAAAATCGTCTACATATGATCTGATCTGATCTACTATAGCATTGTACGAGCACGTTAAGCTGTCGGACCCCGGATACTGGCCCACCCGGTAGTAAATAAGGGCGTCTTCTACCTCGCTTCCGTGTCACTTTCCTATCGGGCAATCTAGCCCAAATCCCCTAGCTTCCTATTTCTAAGGGTTGTTTAAGACCTGGGGTCAGACTCTCCCTTCCTAAAATCCTCTACATATGATCTGATCTGATCTACTATAGCATTGTATGAGCACGTCAAGCCGTCGGACTCCGGGTACTTGCCCCCCGGTAGTAAATAAGGGCGTCTTCTACCTCGCTTCCGTGTTACTTTCCTATCGGGCACTCTAGCCTAAGTCTCCTAGCTTCCTATTTCTAAGGGTTGTTTAAGACCTGGGGTCAGACTCTCCCTTCCTAAAATCGTCTACATATGATCTGATCTGATCTACTAGAGCATTGTATGAGCACGTTAAGCCGTCGGACCCCGGGTACTGGCCCCCCGGTAGTAAATAAGGGCGTCTTCTACCTCGCTTCCGTGTCACTTTCCTATCGGGCAATCTAGCCCAAATCCCCTAGCTTCCTATTTCTAAGGGTTGTTTAAGACCTGGGGTCAGACTCTCCCTTCCTAAAATCGTCTACATATGATCTGATCTGATCTACTATAGCATTGTATGAGCACGTTAAGCCGTCGGACCCCGGGTACTGGCCCCCCGGTAGTAAATAAGGGCGTCTTCTACCTCGCTTCCGTGTCACTTTCCTATCGGGCACTCTAGCCTAAGTCTCCTAGCTTCCTATTTCTAAGGGTTGTTTAAGACCTGGGGTCAGACTCTCCCTTCCTAAAATCGTCTACATATGATCTGATCTGATCTACTAGAGCATTGTATGAGCACGTTAAGCCGTCGGACCCCGGGTACTTGCCCCCCGGTAGTAAATAAGGGCGTCTTCTACCTCGCTTCCGTGTCACTTTCCTATCGGGCACTCTAGCCTAAGTCTCCTAGCTTCCTATTTCTAAGGGTTGTTTAAGACCTGGGGTCAGACTCTCCCTTCCTAAAATCGTCTACATATGATCTGATCTGATCTACTATAGCATTGTATGAGCACGTTAAGCCGTCGGACCCCGGGTACTTGCCCCCGGTAGTAAATAAGGGCGTCTTCTACCTCGCTTCCGTGTCACTTTCCTATCGGGCACTCTAGCCTAAGTCTCCTAGCTTCCTATTTCTAAGGGTTGTTTAAGACCTGGGGTCAGACTCTCCCTTCCTAAAATCGTCTACATATGATCTGATCTGATCTACTAGAGCATTGTATGAGCACGTTAAGCCGTCGGACCCCGGGTACTGGCCCCCCGGTAGTAAATAAGGGCGTCTTCTACCTCGCTTCCGTGTCACTTTCCTATCGGGTTATCTAGCCCAAATCCCCTAGCTTCCTATTTCTAAGGGTTGTTTAAGGCCTGGGGTCAGACACTCCTTTCCTAAAATCCTCTACATATGATCTGATCTGATCTACTATAGCATTGTATGAGCACGTTAAGCCGTCGGACCCCGGGTACTGGCCCCCCGGTAGTAAATAAGGGCGTCTTCTACCTCGCTTCCGTGTCACTTTCCTATCGGGCAATCTAGCCCAAATCCCCTAGCTTCCTATTTCTAAGGGTTGTTTAAGACCTGGGGTCAGACTCTCCCTTCCTAAAATCGTCTACATATGATCTGATCTGATCTACTGTAGCATTGTATGAGCACGTTAAGCCGTCGGACCCCGGGTACTGGCCCCCCGGTAGTAAAAAAGGGCGTGTTCTACCTCGCTTCCGTGTCACTTTCCTATCGGGCAATCTAGCCCAAATCTCCTAGCTTCCTATTTCTAAGGGTTGTTTAAGACCTGCGGTCAGACACTCCCTTCCTAATATCGTCTACATATGATCTGATCTGATCTACTATAGCATTGTATGAGCACGTTAAGCCGTCGGACCCCGGGTACTGGCCCCCGGTAGTAAAAAAGGGCGTGTTCTACCTCGCTTCCGTGTCACTTTCCTATCGGGCAATCTAGCCCAAATCTCCTAGCTTCCTATTTCTAAGGGTTGTTTAAGACCTGGGGTCAGACACTCCCTTCCTAAAATCCTCTAAATATGATCTGATCTGATCTACTATAGCATTGTATGAGCACGTTAAGCCGTCGGACCCCGGGTACTGGCCCCCGGTAGTAAATAAGGGCGTCTTCTACATCGCTTCCGTGTCACTTTCCTATCGGGCACTCTAGCCCAAATCTCCTAGCTTCCTATTTCTAAGGGTTGTTTAAGACCTGGGGTCAGACACTCCCTTCCTAAAATCCTCTGCATATGATCTGATCTGATCTACTATAGCATTGTATGAGCACGTTAAGCCGTCGGACCCCGGGTACTGGCCCCCCGGTAGTAAATAAGGGCGTCTTCTACCTCACTTCCGTGTCACTTTCCTATCGGGCACTGTAGCCCAAACCACCTAGCTTCCTATTTCTAAGGGTTGTTTAAGACCTGGGGTCAGACACTCCCTTCCTAAAATCCTCTACATATGATCTGATCTGATCTACTATAGCATTGTATGAGCACGTTAAGCCGTCGGACCCCGGGTACTGGCCCCCCGGTAGTAAATAAGGGCGTCTTCTACCTCGCTTCCGTGTCACTTTCCTATCGGGCACTGTAGCCCAAACCTCCTAGCTTCCTATTTCTAAGGGTTGTTTAAGACCTGGGGTCCGACACTTCCTTCCTAAAATCCTCTACATATGATCTGATCTGATCTACTATAGCATTGTATGAGCACGTTAAGCCGTCGGACCCCGGGTACTGGCCCCCCGGTAGTAAATAAGGGCGTCTTCTACCTCACTTCCGTGTCACTTTCCTATCGGGCACTATAGCCCAAACCTCCTAGCTTCCTATTTCTAAGGGTTGTTTAAGACCTGGGGTCAGACACTCCCTTCCTAAAATCCTCTACATATGATCTGATCTGATCTACTATAGCATTGTATGAGCACGTTAAGCCGTCGGACCCCGGGTACTGGCCCACCCGGTAGTAAATAAGGGCGTCTTCTACCTCGCTTCCGTGTCACTTTCCTATCGGGCACTCTAGCCCAAATCTCCTAGCTTCCTATTTCTAAGGGTTGTTTAAGACCTGGGGTCAGACACTCCCTTCCTAAAATCCTCTACATATGATCTGATCTGATCTACTATAGCATTGTATGAGCACGTTAAGCCGTCGGACCCCGGGTACTGGCCCCCGGTAGTAAATAAGGGCGTCTTCTACCTCGCTTCCGTGTCACTTTCCTATCGGGCACTCTAGCCCAAATCTCCTAGCTTCCTATTTCTAAGGGTTGTTTAAGACCTGGGGTCAGACACTCCCTTCCTAAAATCCTCTACATATGATCTGATCTGATCTACTATAGCATTGTATGAGCACGTTAAGCCGTCGGACCCCGGGTACTGGTCCCCCGGTAGTAAATAAGGGCGTCTTCTACCACGCTTCCGTGTCACTTTCCTATCGGGCACTCTAGCCCAAATCTCCTAGCTTCCTATTTCTAAGGGTTGTTTAAGACCTGGGGTCAGACACTCAATTCCTAAAATCCTCTACATACGATCTGATCTGATCTACTATAGCATTGTATGAGCACGTTAAGCCGTCGGACCCCGGGTACTGGACCCCCGGTAGTAAATAAGGGCGTCTTCTACCTCTCTTCCGTGTCACTTTCCTATCGGGTACTCTAGCCCAAATCTCCTAGCTTCCTTTTTCTAAGGGTTGTTTAAGACCTGGGGTCAGACACTCCCTTCCTAAAATCCTCTACATACGATCTGATCTGATCTACTATAGCATTGTATGAGCACGTTAAGCCGTCGGACCCCGCGTACTGGCCCCCGGTAGTAAATAAGGGCGTCTTCTACCTCGCTTCCGTGTCACTTTCCTATCGGGCACTCTAGCCCAAATCTCCTAGCTTTCTATTTCTAAGGGTTGTTTAAGACCTGGGGTCAGATACTCCCTTCCTAAAATCCTCTACATATGATCTGATCTGATCTACTATAGCATTGTATGAGCACGTTAAGCCGTCGGATTCCGGGTACTGGCCCCCGGTAGTAAATAAGGGCGTCTTCTACCTCGCTTCCGTGTCACTTTCCTATCGGGCACTCTAGCCCAAATCTCCTAGCTTCCTACTTCTAAGGGTTGTTTAAGACCTGGGGTCAGACACTCCCTTCCTAAAATCCTCTACATATGATCTGATCTGATCTACTATAGCATTGTATGAGCACGTTAAGCCGTCGGACCCCGGGTACTGGCCCCCCGGTAGTAAATAAGGGCGTCTTCTACCTCGCTGCCGTGTCACTTTCCTATCGGGCACTCTAGCCCAAATCTCCTAGCTTCCTATTTCTAAGGGTTGTTTAAGACCTGGGGTCAGATACTCCCTTCCTAAAATCCTCTACATATGATCTGATCTGATCTACTATAGCATTGTATGAGCACGTTAAGCCGTCGTACCCCGGGTACTGGCCCCCCGGTAGTAAATAAGGGCGTCTTCTACCTCGCTTCCGTGTCACTTTCCTATCGGGCACTCTAGCCCAAATCTCCTAGCTTCCTATTTCTAAGGGTTGTTTAAGACCTGGGGTCAGACACTCCCTTCCTAAAATCGTCTACATATGATCTGATCTGATCTACTATAGCATTGTATGAGCACGTTAAGCCGTCGGACCCCGGGTACTGGCCCCCGGTAGTAAATAAGGGCGTCTTCTACCTCGCTTCCGTGTCACTTTCCTATCGGGCACTCTAGCCCAAATCTCCTAGCTTCCTATTTCTAAGGGTTGTTTAAGACCTGCGGTCAGACACTCCCTTCCTAAAATCGTCTACATATGATCTGATCTGATCTACTATAGCATTGTATGAGCACGTTAAGCCGTCGGACCCCGGGTACTGGCCCCCCGGTAGTAAAAAAGGGCGTGTTCTACCTCGCTTCCGTGTCACTTTCCTATCGGGCAATCTAGCCCAAATCTCCTAGCTTCCTATTTCTAAGGGTTGTTTAAGACCTGGGGTCAGACACTCCCTTCCTAAAATCCTCTACATATGATCTGATCTGATCTACTATAGCATTGTATGAGCACGTTAAGCCGTCGGACCCCGGGTACTGGCCCCCGGTAGTAAATAAGGGCGTCTTCTACCTCGCTTCCGTGTCACTTTCCTATCGGGCACTCTAGCCCAAATCTCCTAGCTTCCTATTTCTAAGGGTTGTTTAAGACCTGGGGTCAGACACTCCCTTCCTAAAATCCTCTGCATATGATCTGATCTGATCTACTATAGCATTGTATGAGCACGTTAAGCCGTCGGACCCCGGGTACTGGCCCCCGGTAGTAAATAAGGGCGTCTTCTACCTCACTTCCGTGTCACTTTCCTATCGGGCACTCTAGCCCAAATCTCCTAGCTTCCTATTTCTAAGGGTTGTTTAAGACCTGGGGTCAGACACTCCCTTCCTAAAATCCTCTACATATGATCTGATCTGATCTACTATAGCATTGTATGAGCACGTTAAGCCGTCGGACCCCGGGTACTGGCCCCCGGTAGTAAATAAGGGCGTCTTCTACCTCGCTTCCGTGTCACTTTCCTATCGGGCACTGTAGCCCAAACCTCCTAGCTTCCTATTTCTAAGGGTTGTTTAAGACCTGGGGTCAGACACTCCTTCCTAAAATCCTCTACATATGATCTGATCTGATCTACTATAGCATTGTATGAGCACGTTAAGCCGTCGGACCCCGGGTACTGGCCCCCGGTAGTAAATAAGGGCGTCTTCTACCTCACTTCCGTGTCACTTTCCTATCGGGCACTGTAGCCCAAACCTCCTAGCTTCCTATTTCTAAGGGTTGTTTAAGACCTGGGGTCAGACACTCCCTTCCTAAAATCCTCTACATATGATCTGATCTGATCTACTATAGCATTGTATGAGCACGTTAAGCCGTCGGACCCCGGATACTGGCCCACCCGGTAGTAAATAAGGGCGTCTTCTACCTCGCTTCCGTGTCACTTTCCTATCGGGCACTGTAGCCCAAATCTCCTAGCTTCCTATTTCTAAGGGTTGTTTAAGACCTGGGGTCAGACACTCCCTTCCTAAAATCCTCTACATATGATCTGATCTGATCTACTATAGCATTGTATGAGCACGTTAAGCCGTCGGACCCCGGGTACTGGCCCCCGGTAGTAAATAAGGGCGTCTTCTACCTCACTTCCGTGTCACTTTCCTATCGGGCACTGTAGCCCAAACCTCCTAGCTTCCTATTTCTAAGGGTTGTTTAAGACCTGGGGTCAGACACTCCCTTCCTAAAATCCTCTACATATGATCTGATCTGATCTACTATAGCATTGTATGAGCACGTTAAGCCGTCGGACCCCGGATACTGGCCCACCCGGTAGTAAATAAGGGCGTATTCTACCTCGCTTCCGTGTCACTTTCCTATCGGGCACTCTAGCCCAAATCTCCCAGCTTCCTATTTCTAAAGGTTGTTTAAGACCTGGGGTCAGACACTCCCTTCCTAAAATCCTCTACATATGATCTGATCTGATCTACCATAGCATTGTATGAGCACGTTAAGCCGTCGGACCCCGGGTACTGGCCCCCCGGTAGTAAATAAGGGCGTCTTCTACCTCGCTTCCGTGTCACTTTCCTATCGGGCACTCTAGCCCAAATCTCCCAGCTTCCTATTTCTAAAGGTTGTTTAAGACCTGGGGTCAGACACTCCCTTCCTAAAATCCTCTACATATGATCTGATCTGATCTACTATAGCATTGTATGAGCACGTTAAGCCGTCGGACCCCGGGTACTGGCCCCCGGTAGTAAATAAGGGCGTCTTCTACCTCACTTCCGTGTCACTTTCCTATCGGGCACTGTAGCCCAAACCTCCTAGCTTCCTATTTCTAAGGGTTGTTTAAGACCTGGGGTCAGACACTCCCTTCCTAAAATCCTCTACATATGATCTGATCTGATCTACTATAGCATTGTATGAGCACGTTAAGCCGTCGGACCCCGGATACTGGCCCACCCGGTAGTAAATAAGGGCGTCTTCTACCTCGCTTCCGTGTCACTTTCCTATCGGGCACTCTAGCCCAAATCTCCTAGCTTCCTATTTCGAAGGGTTGTTTAAGACCTGGGGTCAGACACTCCCTTCCTAAAATCCTCTACATATGATCTGATCTGACCTACTATAGCATTGTATGAGCACGTTAAGCCGTCGGACCCCGGGTACTGGCCCACCCGGTAGTAAATAAGGGCGTCTTCTACCTCGCTTCCGTGTCACTTTCCTATCGGGCACTCTAGCCCAAATCTCCCAGCTTCCTATTTCTAAAGGTTGTTTAAGACCTGGGGTCAGACACTCCCTTCCTAAAATCCTCTACATATGATCTGATCTGATCTACCATAGCATTGTATGAGCACGTTAAGCCGTCGGACCCCGGGTACTGGCCCCCCGGTAGTAAATAATGGCGTCTTCTACCTCGCTTCCGTGTCACTTTCCTATCGGGCACTCTAGCCCAAATCTCCTAGCTTCCTATTTCGAAGGGTTGTTTAAGACCTGGGGTCAGACACTCCCTTCCTAAAATCCTCTACATATGATCTGATCTGACCTACTATAGCATTGTATGAGCACGTTAAGCCGTCGGACCCCGGGTACTGGCCCCTCGGTAGTAAATAAGGGCGTCTTCTACCTCGCTTCCGTGTCACTTTCCTATCGGGCACTCTAGCCCAAATCTCCTAGCTTCCTATTTCTAAGGGTTGTTTAAGACCTGGGGTCAGACACTCCCTTCCTAAAATCCTCTACATATGATCTGATCTGATCTACTATAGCATTGTATGAGCACGTTAAGCCGTCGGACCCCGGGTACTGGCCCCGCGGTAGTAAATAAGGGCGTCTTCTACCTCGCTTCCGTGTCACTTTCCTATCGGGCACTCTAGCCCAAATCTCCTAGCTTCCTATTTCTAAGGGTTGTTTAAGACCTGGGGTCAGACACTCCCTTCCTAAAATCCTCTACATATGATCTGATCTGATCTACTATAGCATTGTATGAGCACGTTAAGCCGTCGGACCCCGGGTACTGGCCCCCGGTAGTAAATAAGGGCGTCTTCTACCTCGCTTCCGTGTCACTTTCCTATCGGGCACTCTAGCCCAAATCTCCTAGCTTCCTATTTCTAAGGGTTGTTTAAGACCTGGGGTCAGACACTCCCTTCCTAAAATCCTCTACATATGATCTGATCTGACCTACTATAGCATTGTATGAGCACGTTAAGCCGTCGGACCCCGGGTACTGGCCCCTCGGTAGTAAATAAGGGCGTCTTCTACCTAGCTTCCGTGTCACTTTCCTATCGGGCACTCTAGCCCAAATCTCCTAGCTTCCTATTTCTAAGGGTTGTTTAAGACCTGGGGTCAGACACTCCCTAAAATCCTCTACATATGATCTGATCTGATCTACTATAGCATTGTATGAGCACGTTAAGCCGTCGGACCCCGGGTACTGGCCCCCGGTAGTAAATAAGGGCGTCTTCTACCTCGCTGCCGTGTCACTTTCCTATCGGGCACTCTAGCCCAAATCTCCTAGCTTCCTATTTCTAAGGGTTGTTTAAGACCTGGGCTCAGACACTCCCTTCCTCAAATCCTCTACATATGATCTTATCTGATCTACTATAGCATTGTATGAGCACGTTAAGCCGTCGGACCCCGGGTACTGGCCCCCCGGTAATAAATAAGGGCGTCTTCTACATCGCTTCCGTGTCACTTTCCTATCTGGCACTCTAGCCCAAATCTCCTAGCTTCCTATTTCTAAGGGTTGTTTAAGACCTGGGGTGTCAGACACTCCCTTACTAAAATCCTCTACATATGATCTGATCTGATCTACTATAGCATTGTATGAGCACGTTAAGCCGTCGGACCCCGGGTACTGGCCCCCGGTAGTAAATAAGGGCGTCTTCTACCTCGCTTCCGTGTCACTTTCCTATCTGGCACTCTAGCCCAAATCTCCTAGCTTCCTATTTCTAAGGGTTGTTTAAGACCTGGGGTGTCAGACAATCCCTTACTAAAATCCTCTACATATGATCTGATCTGATCTACTATAGCATTGTATGAGCACGTTAAGCCGTCGGACCCCGGGTACTGGCCCCCGGTAATAAATAAGGGCGTCTTCTACCTCGCTTCCGTGTCACTTTCCTATCTGGCACTCTAGCCCAAATCTCCTAGCTTCCTATTTCTAAGGGTTGTTTAAGACCTGGGGTGTCAGACACTCCCTTACTAAAATCCTCTACATATGACCTGATCTGATCTACTATAGCATTGTATGAGCACGTTAAGCCGTCGGACCCCGGGTACTGGCCCCCCGGTAATAAATAAGGGCGTCTTCTACCTCGCTTCCGTGTCACTTTCCTATCGGGCACTCTAGCCCAAATCTCCTAGCTTCCTATTTCTAAGGGTTGTTTAAGACCTGGGGTCAGACACTCCCTTCCTAAAATCCTCTACATATGATCTGATCTGATCTACTATAGCATTGTATGAGCACGTTAAGCCGTCGGACCCCGGGTACTGGCCCCCCGGTAGTAAATAAGGGCGTCTTCTACCTCGCTTCCGTGTCACTTTCCTATCGGGCACTCTAGCCCAAATCTCCTAGCTTCCTATTTCTAAGGGTTGTTTAAGACCTGGGGTCAGACACTCCCTTCCTAAAATCCTCTACATATGATCTGATCTGATCTACTATAGCATTGTATGAGCACGTTAAGCCGTCGGACCCCGGGTACTGGCCCCCGGTAATAAATAAGGGCGTCTTCTACCTCGCTTCCGTGTCACTTTCCTATCGGGCACTCTAGCCCAAATCTCCTAGCTTCCTATTTCTAAGGGTTGTTTAAGACCTGGGGTCAGACACTCCCTTCCTAAAATCCTCTACATATGATCTGATCTGATCTACTATAGCATTGTATGAGCACGTTAAGCCGTCGGACCCCGGGTACTGGCCCCCGGTAGTAAATAAGGGCGTCTTCTACCTCGCTTCCGTGTCACTTTCCTATCGGGCACTCTAGCCCAAATCTCCTAGCTTCCTATTTCTAAGGGTTGTTTAAGACCTGGGGTCAGACACTCCCTTCCTAAAATCCTCTACATATGATCTGATCTGATCTACTATAGCATTGTATGAGCACGTTAAGCCGTCGGACCCCGGGTACTGGCCCCGGTAATAAATAAGGGCGTCTTCTACCTCGCTTCCGTGTCACTTTCCTATCGGGCACTCTAGCCCAAATCTCCTAGCTTCCTATTTCTAAGGGTTGTTTAAGACCTGGGGTCAGACACTCCCTTCCTAAAATCCTCTACATATGATCTGATCTGATCTACTATAGCATTGTATGAGCACGTTAAGCCGTCGGACCCCGGGTACTGGCCCCCCGGTAATAAATAAGGGCGTCTTCTACCTCGCTTCCGTGTCACTTTCCTATCGGGCACTCTAGCCCAAATCTCCTAGCTTCCTATTTCTAAGGGTTGTTTAAGACCTGGGGTCAGACACTCCCTTCCTAAAATCCTCTACATATGATCTGATCTGATCTACTATCGCATTGTATGAGCACGTTAAGCCGTCGGACCCCGGGTACTGGCCCCCGGTAGTAAATAAGGGCGTCTTCTACCTCGCTTCCGTGTCACTTTCCTATCGGGCACTCTAGCCCAAATCTCCTAGCTTCCTATTTCTAAGGGTTGTTTAAGACCTGGGGTCAGACACTCCCTTCCTAAAATCCTCTACATATGATCTGATCTGATCTACTATCGCATTGTATGAGCACGTTAAGCCGTCGGACCCCGGGTACTGGCCCCCGGTAATAAATAAGGGCGTCTTCTACCTCGCTTCCGTGTCACTTTCCTATCGGGCACTCTAGCCCAAATCTCCTAGCTTCCTATTTCTAAGGGTTGTTTAAGACCTGGGGTCAGACACTCCCTTCCTAAAATCCTCTACATATGATCTGATCTGATCTACTATAGCATTGTATGAGCACGTTAAGCCGTCGGACCCCGGGTACTGGCCCCCCGGTAGTAAATAAGGGCGTCTTCTACCTCGCTTCCGTGTCACTTTCCTATCGGGCACTCTAGCCCAAATCTCCTAGCTTCCTATTTCTAAGGGTTGTTTAAGACCTGGGGTCAGACACTCCCTTCCTAAAATCCTCTACATATGATCTGATCTGATCTACTATAGCATTGTATGAGCACGTTAAGCCGTCGGACCCCGGGTACTGGCCCCCGGTAATAAATAAGGGCGTCTTCTACCTCGCTTCCGTGTCACTTTCCTATCGGGCACTCTAGCCCAAATCTCCTAGCTTCCTATTTCTAAGGGTTGTTTAAGACCTGGGGTCAGACACTCCCTTCCTAAAATCCTCTACATATGATCTGATCTGATCTACTATAGCATTGTATGAGCACGTTAAGCCGTCGGACCCCGGGTACTGGCCCCCAGGTAATAAATAAGGGCGTCTTCTACCTCGCTTCCGTGTCACTTTCCTATCGGGCACTCTAGCCCAAATCTCCTAGCTTCCTATTTCTAAGGGTTGTTTAAGACCTGGGGTCAGACACTCCCTTCCTAAAATCCTCTACATATGATCTGATCTGATCTACTATAGCATTGTATGAGCACGTTAAGCCGTCGGACCCCGGGTACTGGCCCCCGGTAGTAAATAAGGGCGTCTTCTACCTCGCTTCCGTGTCACTTTCCTATCGGGCACTCTAGCCCAAATCTCCTAGCTTCCTATTTCTAAGGGTTGTTTAAGACCTGGGGTCAGACACTCCCTTCCTAAAATCCTCTACATATGATCTGATCTGATCTACTATAGCATTGTAGGAGCACGTTAAGCCGTCGGACCCCGGGTACTGGCCCCCCGGTAATAAATAAGGGCGTCTTCTACCTCGCTTCCGTGTCACTTTCCTATCGGGCACTCTAGCCCAAATCTCCTAGCTTCCTATTTCTAAGGGTTGTTTAAGACCTGGGGTCAGACACTCCCTTCCTAAAATCCTCTACATATGATCTGATCTGATCTACTATAGCATTGTATGAGCACGTTAAGCCGTCGGACCCCGGGTACTGGCCCCCCGGTAGTAAATAAGGGCGTCTTCTACCTCGCTTCCGAGTCACTTTCCTATCGGGCACTCTAGCCCAAATCTCCTAGCTTCCTATTTCTAAGGGTTGTTTAAGACCTGGGGTCAGACACTCCTTCCTAAAATCCTCTACATATGATCTGATCTGATCTACTATAGCATTGTATGAGCACGTTAAGCCGTCGGACCCCGGGTACTGGCCCCCCGGTAGTAAATAAGGGCGTCTTCTACCTCGCTTCCGTGTCACTTTCCTATCGGGCACTCTAGCCCAAATCTCCTAGCTTCCTATTTCTAAGGGTTGTTTAAGACCTGGGGTCAGACACTCCCTTCCTAAAATCCTCTACATATGATCTGATCTGATCTACTATAGCATTGTATGAGCACGTTAAGCCGTCGGACCCCGGGTACTGGCCCCCCGGTAGTAAATAAGGGCGTCTTCTACCTCGCTTCCGTGTCACTTTCCTATCGGGCACTCTAGCCCAAATCTCCTAGCTTCCTATTTCTAAGGGTTGTTTAAGACCTGGGGTCAGACACTCCCTTCCTAAAATCCTCTACATATGATCTGATCTGATCTACTATAGCATTGTATGAGCACGTTAAGCCGTCGGACCCCGGGTACTGGCCCCCGGTAGTAAATAAGGGCGTCTTCTACCTCGCTTCCGTGTCACTTTCCTATCGGGCACTCTAGCCCAAATCTCCTAGCTTCCTATTTCTAAGGGTTGTTTAAGACCTGGGGTCAGACACTCCCTTCCTAAAATCCTCTACATATGATCTGATCTGACCTACTATAGCATTGTATGAGCACGTTAAGCCGTCGGACCCCGGGTACTGGCCCCTCGGTAATAAATAAGGGCGTCTTCTACCTCGCTTCCGTGTCACTTTCCTATCGGGCACTCTAGCCCAAATCTCCTAGCTTCCTATTTCTAAGGGTTGTTTAAGACCTGGGGTCAGACACTCCTTCCTAAAATCCTCTACATATGATCTGATCTGATCTACTATAGCATTGTATGAGCACGTTAAGCCGTCGGACCCCGGGTACTGGCCCCCGGTAGTAAATAAGGGCGTCTTCTACCTCGCTGCCGTGTCACTTTCCTATCGGGCACTCTAGCCCAAATCTCCTAGCTTCCTATTTCTAAGGGTTGTTTAAGACCTGGGCTCAGACACTCCCTTCCTCAAATCCTCTACATATGATCTTATCTGATCTACTATAGCATTGTATGAGCACGTTAAGCCGTCGGACCCCGGGTACTGGCCCCCCGGTAATAAATAAGGGCGTCTTCTACATCGCTTCCGTGTCACTTTCCTATCTGGCACTCTAGCCCAAATCTCCTAGCTTCCTATTTCTAAGGGTTGTTTAAGACCTGGGGTGTCAGACACTCCCTTACTAAAATCCTCTACATATGATCTGATCTGATCTACTATAGCATTGTATGAGCACGTTAAGCCGTCGGACCCCGGGTACTGGCCCCCCGGTAGTAAATAAGGGCGTCTTCTACCTCGCTTCCGTGTCACTTTCCTATCTGGCACTCTAGCCCAAATCTCCTAGCTTCCTATTTCTAAGGGTTGTTTAAGACCTGGGGTGTCAGACAATCCCTTACTAAAATCCTCTACATATGATCTGATCTGATCTACTATAGCATTGTATGAGCACGTTAAGCCGTCGGACCCCGGGTACTGGCCCCCGGTAATAAATAAGGGCGTCTTCTACCTCGCTTCCGTGTCACTTTCCTATCTGGCACTCTAGCCCAAATCTCCTAGCTTCCTATTTCTAAGGGTTGTTTAAGACCTGGGGTGTCAGACACTCCCTTACTAAAATCCTCTACATATGACCTGATCTGATCTACTATAGCATTGTATGAGCACGTTAAGCCGTCGGACCCCGGGTACTGGCCCCCGGTAATAAATAAGGGCGTCTTCTACATCGCTTCCGTATCACTTTCCTATCGGGCACACTAGCCAAAATCTCCTAGCTTCCTATTTCTACGGGTTGTTTAAGACCTAGGGTCAGACACTCCCTTCCTAAAATCCTCTACATATGATCTGATCTGATCTACTATAGCATTGTATGAGCACGTTAAGCCGTCGGACCCCGGGTACTGGCCCCCGGTAGTAAATAAGGGCGTCTTCTACCTCGCTTCCGTGTCACTTTCCTATCGGGCACTCTAGCCCAAATCTCCTAGCTTCCTATTTCTAAGGGTTGTTTAAGACCTGGGGTCAGACACTCCCTTCCTAAAATCCTCTACATATGATCTGATCTGATCTACTATAGCATTGTATGAGCACGTTAAGCCGTCGGACCCCGGGTAATGGCCCCCCGGTAATAAATAAGGGCGTCTTCTACCTCGCTTCCGTGTCACTTTCCTATCGGGCACTCTAGCCCAAATCTCCTAGCTTCCTATTTCTAAGGGTTGTTTAAAACCTGGGGTCAGACACTCCCTTCCTAAAATCCTCTACATATGATCTGATCTGATCTACTATAGCATTGCATGAGCACGTTAAGCCGTCGGACCCCGGGTACTGGCCCCCCGGTAGTAAATAAGGGCGTCTTCTACCTCGCTTCCGTGTCACTTTCCTATCTGGCACTCTAGCCCAAATCTCTTAGCTTCCTATTTCTAAGGGTTGTTTAAGACCTGGGGTCAGACACTCCCTTCCTAAAATCCTCTACATATGATCTGATCTGATCTACTATAGCATTGTATGAGCACGTTAAGCCGTCGGACCCCGGGTACTGGCCCCCCGGTAATAAATAAGGGCGTCTTCTACCTCGCTTCCGTGTCACTTTCCTATCGGGCACTCTAGCCCAAATCTCCTAGCTTCCTATTTCTAAGGGTTGTTTAAGACCTGGGGTCAGACACTCCCTTCCTAAAATCCTCTACATATGATCTGATCTGACCTACTATAGCATTGTATGAGCACGTTAAGCCGTCGGACCCCGGGTACTGGCCCCCGGTAATAAATAAGGGCGTCTTCTACCTCGCTTCCGTGTCACTTTCCTATCGGGCACTCTAGCCCAAATCTCCTAGCTTCCTATTTCTAAGGGTTGTTTAAGACCTGGGGTCAGACACTCCCTTCCTCAAATCCTCTACATATGATCTGATCTGATCTACTATAGCATTGTATGAGCACGTTAAGCCGTCGGACCCCGGGTACTGGCCCCCCGGTAGTAAATAAGGGCGTCTTCTACCTCGCTGCCGTGTCACTTTCCTATCGGGCACTCTAGCCCAAATCTCCTAGCTTCCTATTTCTAAGGGTTGTTTAAGACCTGGGCTCAGACACTCCCTTCCTCAAATCCTCTACATATGATCTTATCTGATCTACTATAGCATTGTATGAGCACGTTAAGCCGTCGGACCCCGGGTACTGGCCCCCGGTAATAAATAAGGGCGTCTTCTACATCGCTTCCGTGTCACTTTCCTATCTGGCACTCTAGCCCAAATCTCCTAGCTTCCTATTTCTAAGGGTTGTTTAAGACCTGGGGTGTCAGACACTCCCTTACTAAAATCCTCTACATATGATCTGATCTGATCTACTATAGCATTGTATGAGCACGTTAAGCCGTCGGACCCCGGGTACTGGCCCCCCGGTAGTAAATAAGGGCGTCTTCTACCTCGCTTCCGTGTCACTTTCCTATCTGGCACTCTAGCCCAAATCTCCTAGCTTCCTATTTCTAAGGGTTGTTTAAGACCTGGGGTGTCAGACAATCCCTTACTAAAATCCTCTACATATGATCTGATCTGATCTACTATAGCATTGTATGAGCACGTTAAGCCGTCGGACCCCGGGTACTGGCCCCCCGGTAATAAATAAGGGCGTCTTCTACCTCGCTTCCGTGTCACTTTCCTATCTGGCACTCTAGCCCAAATCTCCTAGCTTCCTATTTCTAAGGGTTGTTTAAGACCTGGGGTGTCAGACACTCCCTTACTAAAATCCTCTACATATGACCTGATCTGATCTACTATAGCATTGTATGAGCACGTTAAGCCGTCGGACCCCGGGTACTGGCCCCCGGTAATAAATAAGGGCGTCTTCTACATCGCTTCCGTATCACTTTCCTATCGGGCACTCTAGCCAAAATCTCCTAGCTTCCTATTTCTAAGGGTTGTTTAAGACCTAGGGTCAGACACTCCCTTCCTAAAATCCTCTACATATGATCTGATCTGATCTACTATAGCATTGTATGAGCACGTTAAGCCGTCGGACCCCGGGTACTGGCCCCCCGGTAGTAAATAAGGGCGTCTTCTACCTCGCTTCCGTGTCACTTTCCTATCGGGCACTCTAGCCCAAATCTCCTAGCTTCCTATTTCTAAGGGTTGTTTAAGACCTGGGGTCAGACACTCCCTTCCTAAAATCCTCTACATATGATCTGATCTGATCTACTATAGCATTGTATGAGCACGTTAAGCCGTCGGACCCCGGGTACTGGCCCCCGGTAATAAATAAGGGCGTCTTCTACCTCGCTTCCGTGTCACTTTCCTATCGGGCACTCTAGCCCAAATCTCCTAGCTTCCTATTTCTAAGGGTTGTTTAAAACCTGGGGTCAGACACTCCTTCCTAAAATCCTCTACATATGATCTGATCTGATCTACTATAGCATTGCATGAGCACGTTAAGCCGTCGGACCCCGGGTACTGGCCCCCGGTAGTAAATAAGGGCGTCTTCTACCTCGCTTCCGTGTCACTTTCCTATCTGGCACTCTAGCCCAAATCTCTTAGCTTCCTATTTCTAAGGGTTGTTTAAGACCTGGGGTCAGACACTCCCTTCCTAAAATCCTCTACATATGATCTGATCTGATCTACTATAGCATTGTATGAGCACGTTAAGCCGTCGGACCCCGGGTACTGGCCCCCCGGTAATAAATAAGGGCGTCTTCTACCTCGCTTCCGTGTCAGTTTCCTATCGGGCACTCTAGCCCAAATCTCCTAGCTTCCTATTTCTAAGGGTTGTTTAAGACCTGGGGTCAGACACTCCCTTCCTAAAATCCTCTACATATGATCTGATCTGATCTACTATAGCATTGTATGAGCACGTTAAGCCGTCGGACCCCGGGTACTGGCCCCCCGGTAATAAATAAGGGCGTCTTCTACCTCGCTTCCGTGTCACTTTCCTATCGGGCACTCTAGCCCAAATCTCCTAGCTTCCTATTTCTAAGGGTTGTTTAAGACCTGGGGTCAGACACTCCCTTCCTAAAATCCTCTACATATGATCTGATCTGATCTACTATAGCATTGTATGAGCACGTTAAGCCGTCGGACCCCGGGTACTGGCCCCCGGTAATAAATAAGGGCGTCTTCTACCTCGCTTCCGTGTCACTTTCCTATCAGGCACTCTAGCCCAAATCTCCTAGCTTCCTATTTCTAAGGGTTGTTTAAGACCTGGGGTCAGACACTCCCTTCCTAAAATCCTCTACATATGATCTGATCTGATCTACTATAGCATTGTATGAGCACGTTAAGCCGTCGGACCCCGGGTACTGGCCCCCCGGTAATAAATAAGGGCGTCTTCTACCTCGCTTCCGTGTCACTTTCCTGTCGGGCACTCTAGCCCAAATCTCCTAGCTTCCTATTTCTAAGGGTTGTTTAAGACCTGGGGTCAGACACTCCCTTCCTAAAATCCTCTACATATGATCTGATCTGATCTACTATCGCATTGTATGAGCACGTTAAGCCGTCGGACCCCGGGTACTGGCCCCCCGGTAGTAAATAAGGGCGTCTTCTACCTCGCTTCCGTGTCACTTTCCTATCGGGCACTCTAGCCCAAATCTCCTAGCTTCCTATTTCTAAGGGTTGTTTAAGACCTGGGGTCAGACACTCCCTTCCTAAAATCCTCTACATATGATCTGATCTGATCTACTATCGCATTGTATGAGCACGTTAAGCCGTCGGACCCCGGGTACTGGCCCCCCGGTAATAAATAAGGGCGTCTTCTACCTCGCTTCCGTGTCACTTTCCTATCGGGCACTCTAGCCCAAATCTCCTAGCTTCCTATTTCTAAGGGTTGTTTAAGACCTGGGGTCAGACACTCCCTTCCTAAAATCCTCTACATATGATCTGATCTGATCTACGATAGCATTGTATGAGCACGTTAAGCCGTCGGACCCCGGGTACTGGCCCCCCGGTAGTAAATAAGGGCGTCTTCTACCTCGCTTCCGTGTCACTTTCCTATCGGGCACTCTAGCCCAAATCTCCTAGCTTCCTATTTCTAAGGGTTGTTTAAGACCTGGGGTCAGACACTCCCTTCCTAAAATCCTCTACATATGATCTGATCTGATCTACTATAGCATTGTATGAGCACGTTAAGCCGTCGGACCCCGGGTACTGGCCCCCCGGTAGTAAATAAGGGCGTCTTCTACCTCGCTTCCGTGTCACTTTCCTATCGGGCACTCTAGCCCAAATCTCCTAGCTTCCTATTTCTAAGGGTTGTTTAAGACCTGGGGTCAGACACTCCCTTCCTAAAATCCTCTACATATGATCTGATCTGATCTACTATAGCATTGTAGGAGCACGTTAAGCCGTCGGACCCCGGGTACTGGCCCCCGGTAATAAATAAGGGCGTCTTCTACCTCGCTTCCGTGTCACTTTCCTATCGGGCACTCTAGCCCAAATCTCCTAGCTTCCTATTTCTAAGGGTTGTTTAAGACCTGGGGTCAGACACTCCCTTCCTAAAATCCTCTACATATGATCTGATCTGATCTACTATAGCATTGTATGAGAACGTTAAGCCGTCGGACCCCGGGTACTGGCCCCCGGTAGTAAATAAGGGCGTCTTCTACCTCGCTTCCGAGTCACTTTCCTATCGGGCACTCTAGCCCAAATCTCCTAGCTTCCTATTTCTAAGGGTTGTTTAAGACCTGGGGTCAGACACTCCCTTCCTAAAATCCTCTACATATGATCTGATCTGATCTACTATAGCATTGTATGAGCACGTTAAGCCGTCGGACCCCGGGTACTGGCCCCCCGGTAGTAAATAAGGGCGTCTTCTACCTCGCTTCCGTGTCACTTTCCTATCGGGCACTCTAGCCCAAATCTCCTAGCTTCCTATTTCTAAGGGTTGTTTAAGACCTGGGGTCAGACACTCCCTTCCTAAAATCCTCTACATATGATCTGATCTGATCTACTATAACATTGTATGAGCACGTTAAGCCGTCGGACCACGGGTACTGGCCCCCGGTAGTAAATAAGGGCGTCTTCTACCTCGCTTCCGTGTCACTTTCCTATCGGGCACTCTAGCCCAAATCTCCTAGCTTCCTATTTCTAAGGGTTGTTTAAGACCTGGGGTCAGACACTCCCTTCCTAAAATCCTCTACATATGATCTGATCTGATCTACTATAACATTGTATGAGGACGTTAAGCCGTCGGACCACGGGTACTGGCCCCCCGGTAGTAAATAAGGGCGTCTTCTATCTCGCTTCCGTGTCACTTTCCTATCGGGCACTCTAGCCCAAATCTCCTAGCTTCCTATTTCTAAGGGTTGTTTAAGACCTGGGGTCAGACACTCCCTTCCTAAAATCCTCTACATATGATCAGATCTGATCTACTATAGCATTGTATGAGCACGTTAAGCCGTCGGACCCCGGGTACCGACCCCCGGTAGTAAATAAGGGCGTCTTCTACCTCGCTTCCGTGTCACTTTCCTATCGGGCACTCTAGCCCAAATCTCCTAGTTTCCTATTTCTAAGGGTTGTTTAAGACCTGGGGTCAGACACTCCCTTCCTAAAATCCTCTACATATGATCTGATCTGATCTACTATAGCATTGTATGAGCACGTTAAGCCGTCGGACCACGGGTACTGGCCCCCCGGTAGTAAATAAGGGCGTCTTCTACCTCGCTTCCGTGTCACTTTCCTATCGGGCACTCTAGCCCAAATCTCCTAGCTTCCTATTTCTAAGGGTTGTTTAAGACCTGGGGTCAGACACTCCCTTCCTAAAATCCTCTACATATGATCTGATCTGATCTACTATAGCATTGTATGAGCACGTTAAGCCGTCGGACCCCGGGTACCGACCCCCGGTAGTAAATAAGGGCGTCTTCTACCTCGCTTCCGTGTCACTTTCCTATCGGGCACTCTAGCCCAAATCTCCTAGCTTCCTATTTCTAAGGGTTGTTTAAGACCTGGGGTCAGACACTCCCTTCCTAAAATCCTCTACATATGATCTGATCTGATCTACTATAACATTGTATGAGCACGTTAAGCCGTCGGACCACGGGTACTGGCCCCCGGTAGTAAATAAGGGCGTCTTCTACCTCGCTTCCGTGTCACTTTCCTATCGGGCACTCTAGCCCAAATCTCCTAGCTTCCTATTTCTAAGGGTTGTTTAAGACCTGGGGTCAGACACTCCCTTCCTAAAATCCTCTACATATGATCTGATCTGATCTACTATAGCATTGTATGAGCACGTTAAGCCGTCGGACCCCGGGTACTGGCCCCCGGTAGTAAATAAGGGCGTCTTCTACCTCGCTTCCGTGTCACTTTCCTATCGGGCACTCTAGCCCAAATCTCCTAGCTTCCTATTTCTAAGGGTTGTTTAAGACCTGGGGTCAGACACTTCCTTCCTAAAATCCTCTACATATGATCTGATCTGATCTACTATAACATTGTATGAGCACGTTAAGCCGTCGGACCCCGGGTACTGGCCCCCGGTAGTAAATAAGGGCGTCTTCTACCTCGCTTCCGTGTCACTTTCCTATCGGGCACTCTAGCCCAAATCTCCTAGCTTCCTATTTCTAAGGGTTGTTTAAGACCTGGGGTCAGACACTCCCTTCCTAAAATCCTCTACATATGATCTGATCTGATCTACTATAACATTGTATGAGCACGTTAAGCCGTCGGACCCCGGGTACTGGCCCCCGGTAGTAAATAAGGGCGTCTTCTACCTCGCTTCCGTGTCACTTTCCTATCGGGCACTCTAGCCCAAATCTCCTAGCTTCCTATTTCTAAGGGTTGTTTAAGACCTGGGGTCAGACACTCTCTTCCTAAAATCCTCTACATATGATCTGATCTGATCTACTATAACATTGTATGAGCACGTTAAGCCGTCGGACCCCGGGTACTGGCCCCCCGGTAGTAAATAAGGGCGTCTTCTACCTCGCTTCCGTGTCACTTTCCTATCGGGCACTCTAGCCCAAATCTCCTAGCTTCCTATTTCTAAGGGTTGTTTAAGACCTGGGGTCAGACACTCCCTTCCTAAAATCCTCTACATATGATCAGATCTGATCTACTATAGCATTGTATGAGCACGTTAAGCCGTCGGACCCCGGGTACCGACCCCCGGTAGTAAATAAGGGCTTCTTCTACCTCGCTTCCGTGTCACTTTCCTATCGGGCACTCTAGCCCAAATCTCCTAGCTTCCTATTTCTAAGGGTTGTTTAAGACCTGGGGTCAGACACTCCCTTCCTAAAATCCTCTACATATGATCTGATCTGATCTACTATAACATTGTATGAGCACGTTAAGCCGTCGGACCACGGGTACTGGCCCCCCGGTAGTAAATAAGGGCGTCTTCTACCTCGCTTCCGTGTCACTTTCCTATCGGGCACTCTAGCCCAAATCTCCTAGCTTCCTATTTCTAAGGGTTGTTTAAGACCTGGGGTCAGACACTCCCTTCCTAAAATCCTCTACATATGATCTGATCTGATCTACTATAACATTGTATGAGCACGTTAAGCCGTCGGACCACGGGTACTGGCCCCCGGTAGTAAATAAGGGCGTCTTCTACCTCGCTTCCGTGTCACTTTCCTATCGGGCACTCTAGCCCAAATCTCCTAGCTTCCTATTTCTAAGGGTTGTTTAAGACCTGGGGTCAGACACTCCCTTCCTAAAATCCTCTACATATGATCTGATCTGATCTTCTATAGCATTGTATGAGCACGTTAAGCCGTCGGACCCCGGGTACTGGCCCCCCGGTAGTAAATAAGGGCGTCTTCTACCTCGCTTCCGTGTCACTTTCCTATCGGGCACTCTAGCCCAAATCTCCTAGCTTCCTATTTCTAAGGGTTGTTTAAGACCTGGGGTCAGACACTCCCTTCCTAAAAATCCTCTACATATGATCTGATCTGATCTACTATAGCATTGTATGAGCACGTTAAGCCGTCGGACCCCGGGTACCGGCCCCCCGGTAGTAAATAAGGGCGTCTTCTACCTCTACCTCGCTTCAGTGTCACTTTCCTATCGGGCACTCTAGCCCAAATCTCCTAGCTTCCTATTTCTAAGGGTTGTTTAAGACCTGGGGTCAGACACTCCTTCCTAAAATCCTCTACATATGATCTGATCTGATCTACTATAACATTGTATGAGCACGTTAAGCCGTCGGACCCCGGGTACTGGCCCCCGGTAGTAAATAAGGGCGTCTTCTACCTCGCTTCCGTGTCACTTTCCTATCGGGCACTCTAGCCCAAATCTCTAGCTTCCTATTTCTAAGGGTTGTTTAAGACCTGGGGTCAGACACTCTCTTCCTAAAATCCTCTACATATGATCTGATCTGATCTACTATAACATTGTATGAGCACGTTAAGCCGTCGGACCCCGGGTACTGGCCCCCCGGTAGTAAATAAGGGCGTCTTCTACCTCGCTTCCGTGTCACTTTCCTATCGGGCACTCTAGCCCAAATCTCCTAGCTTCCTATTTCTAAGGGTTGTTTAAGACCTGGGGTCAGACACTCCCTTCCTAAAATCCTCTACATATGATCAGATCTGATCTACTATAGCATTGTATGAGCACGTTAAGCCGTCGGACCCCGGGTACCGACCCCCGGTAGTAAATAAGGGCTTCTTCTACCTCGCTTCAGTGTCACTTTCCTATCGGGCACTCTAGCCCAAATCTCCTAGCTTCCTATTTCTAAGGGTTGTTTAAGACCTGGGGTCAGACCTCCCTTCCTAAAATCCTCTACATATGATCTGATCTGATCTACTATAACATTGTATGAGCACGTTAAGCCGTCGGACCACGGGTACTGGCCCCCGGTAGTAAATAAGGGCGTCTTCTACCTCGCTTCCGTGTCACTTTCCTATCGGGCACTCTAGCCCAAATCTCCTAGCTTCCTATTTCTAAGGGTTGTTTAAGACCTGGGGTCAGACACTCCCTTCCTAAAATCCTCTACATATGATCTGATCTGATCTTCTATAGCATTGTATGAGCACGTTAAGCCGTCGGACCACGGGTACTGGCCCCCCGGTAGTAAATAAGGGCGTCTTCTACCTCGCTTCCGTGTCACTTTCCTATCGGGCACTCTAGCCCAAATCTCCTAGCTTCCTATTTCTAAGGGTTGTTTAAGACCTGGGGTCAGACACTCCCTTCCTAAAATCCTCTACATATGATCTGATCTGATCTACTATAGCATTGTATGAGCACGTTAAGCCGTCGGACCCCGGGTACTGGCCCCCGGTAGTAAATAAGGGCGTCTTCTACCTCGCTTCCGTGTCACTTTCCTATCGGGCACTCTAGCCCAAATCTCCTAGCTTCCTATTTCTAAGGGTTGTTTAAGACCTGGGGTCAGACACTCCCTTCCTAAAATCCTCTACATATGATCTGATCTGATCTACTATAACATTGTATGAGCACGTTAAGCCGTCGGACCACGGGTACTGGCCCCCGGTAGTAAATAAGGGCGTCTTCTACCTCGCTTCCGTGTCACTTTCCTATCGGGCACTCTAGCCCAAATCTCCTAGCTTCCTATTTCTAAGGGTTGTTTAAGACCTGGGGTCAGACACTCCCTTCCTAAAATCCTCTACATATGATCTGATCTGATCTACTATAGCATTGTATGAGCACGTTAAGCCGTCGGACCCCGGGTACTGTCCCCCCGGTAGTAAATAAGGGCGTCTTCTACCTCGCTTCCGTGTCACTTTCCTATCGGGCACTCTAGCCCAAATCTCCTAGCTTCCTATTTCTAAGGGTTGTTTAAGACCTGGGGTCAGACACTCCCTTCCTAAAATCCTCTACATATGATCAGATCTGATCTACTATAGCATTGTATGAGCACGTTAAGCCGTCGGACCCCGGGTACCGACCCCCCGGTAGTAAATAAGGGCGTCTTCTACCTCGCTTCCGTGTCACTTTCCTATCGGGCACTCTAGCCCAAATCTCCTAGTTTCCTATTTCTAAGGGTTGTTTAAGACCTGGGGTCAGACACTCCCTTCCTAAAATCTTCTACATATGATCTGATCTGATCTACTATAGCATTGTATGAGCACGTTAAGCCGTCGGACCACGGGTACTGGCCCCCCGGTAGTAAATAAGGGCGTCTTCTACCTCGCTTCCGTGTCACTTTCCTATCGGGCACTCTAGCCCAAATCTTCTAGCTTCCTATTTCTAAGGGTTGTTTAAGACCTGGGGTCAGACACTCCCTTCCTAAAATCCTCTACATATGATCTGATCTGATCTACTATAGCATTGTATGAGCACGTTAAGCCGTCGGACCCCGGGTACCGACCCCCGGTAGTAAATAAGGGCGTCTTCTACCTCGCTTCCGTGTCACTTTCCTATCGGGCACTCTAGCCCAAATCTCCTAGCTTCCTATTTCTAAGGGTTGTTTAAGACCTGGGGTCAGACACTCCCTTCCTAAAATCCTCTACATATGATCTGATCTGATCTACTATAACATTGTATGAGCACGTTAAGCCGTCGGACCACGGGTACTGGCCCCCGGTAGTAAATAAGGGCGTCTTCTACCTCGCTTCCGTGTCACTTTCCTATCGGGCACTCTAGCCCAAATCTCCTAGCTTCCTATTTCTAAGGGTTGTTTAAGACCTGGGGTCAGACACTCCCTTCCTAAAATCCTCTACATATGATCTGATCTGATCTACTATAGCATTGTATGAGCACGTTAAGCCGTCGGACCCCGGGTACTGGCCCCCCGGTAGTAAATAAGGGCGTCTTCTACCTCGCTTCCGTGTCACTTTCCTATCGGGCACTCTAGCCCAAATCTCCTAGCTTCCTATTTCTAAGGGTTGTTTAAGACCTGGGGTCAGACACTTCCTTCCTAAAATCCTCTACATATGATCTGATCTGATCTACTATAACATTGTATGAGCACGTTAAGCCGTCGGACCCCGAGTACTGGCCCCCCGGTAGTAAATAAGGGCGTCTTCTACCTCGCTTCCGTGTCACTTTCCTATCGGGCACTCTAGCCCAAATCTCCTAGCTTCCTATTTCTAAGGGTTGTTTAAGACCTGGGGTCAGATCAGACACTCCCTTCCTAAAATCCTCTACATATGATCTGATCTGATCTACTATAACATTGTATGAGCACGTTAAGCCGTCGGACCCCGGGTACTGGCCCCCGGTAGTAAATAAGGGCGTCTTCTACCTCGCTTCCGTGTCACTTTCCTATCGGGCACTCTAGCCCAAATCTCCTAGCTTCCTATTTCTAAGGGTTGTTTAAGACCTGGGGTCAGACACTCCCTTCCTAAAATCCTCTACATATGATCAGATCTGATCTACTATAGCATTGTATGAGCACGTTAAGCCGTCGGACCCCGGGTACCGACCCCGGTAGTAAATAAGGGCTTCTTCTACCTCGCTTCCGTGTCACTTTCCTATCGGGCACTCTAGCCCAAATCTCCTAGCTTCCTATTTCTAAGGGTTGTTTAAGACCTGGGGTCAGACACTCCCTTCCTAAAATCCTCTACATATGATCTGATCTGATCTACTATAACATTGTATGAGCACGTTAAGCCGTCGGACCACGGGTACTGGCCCCCGGTAGTAAATAAGGGCGTCTTCTACCTCGCTTCCGTGTCACTTTCCTATCGGGCACTCTAGCCCAAATCTCCTAGCTTCCTATTTCTAAGGGTTGTTTAAGACCTGGGGTCAGACACTCCCTTCCTAAAATCCTCTACATATGATCTGATCTGATCTACTATAACATTGTATGAGCACGTTAAGCCGTCGGACCACGGGTACTGGCCCCCGGTAGTAAATAAGGGCGTCTTCTACCTCGCTTCCGTGTCACTTTCCTATCGGGCACTCTAGCCCAAATCTCCTAGCTTCCTATTTCTAAGGGTTGTTTAAGACCTGGGGTCAGACACTCCCTTCCTAAAATCCTCTACATATGATCTGATCTGATCTACTATAGCATTGTATGAGCACGTTAAGCCGTCGGACCCCGGGTACTGGCCCCCCGGTAGTAAATAAGGGCGTCTTCTACCTCGCTTCCGTGTCACTTTCCTATCGGGCACTCTAGCCCAAATCTCCTAGCTTCCTATTTCTAAGGGTTGTTTAAGACCTGGGGTCAGACACTCCCTTCCTAAAATCCTCTACATATGATCTGATCTGATCTACTATAACATTGTATGAGCACGTTAAGCCGTCGGACCACGGGTACTGGCCCCCCGGTAGTAAATAAGGGCGTCTTCTACCTCGCTTCCGTGTCACTTTCCTATCGGGCACTCTAGCCCAAATCTCCTAGCTTCCTATTTCTAAGGGTTGTTTAAGACCTGGGGTCAGACACTCCCTTCCTAAAATCCTCTACATATGATCTGATCTGATCTACTATAGCATTGTATGAGCACGTTAAGCCGTCGGACCCCGGGTACTGTCCCCCCGGTAGTAAATAAGGGCGTCTTCTACCTCGCTTCCGTGTCACTTTCCTATCGGGCACTCTAGCCCAAATCTCCTAGCTTCCTATTTCTAAGGGTTGTTTAAGACCTGGGGTCAGACACTCCCTTCCTAAAATCCTCTACATATGATCAGATCTGATCTACTATAGCATTGTATGAGCACGTTAAGCCGTCGACCCCGGGTACCGACCCCGGTAGTAAATAAGGGCGTCTTCTACCTCGCTTCCGTGTCACTTTCCTATCGGGCACTCTAGCCCAAATCTCCTAGTTTCCTATTTCTAAGGGTTGTTTAAGACCTGGGATCAGACACTCCCTTCCTAAAATCCTCTACATATGATCTGATCTGATCTACTATAGCATTGTATGAGCACGTTAAGCCGTCGGACCCCGGGTACTGGCCCCCGGTAGTAAATAAGGGCGTCTTCTACCTCGCTTCCGTGTCACTTTCCTATCGGGCACTCTAGCCCAAATCTCCTAGCTTCCTATTTCTAAGGGTTGTTTAAGACCTGGGGTCAGACACTCCCTTCCTAAAATCCTCTACATATGATCTGATCTGATCTACTATAACATTGTATGAGCACGTTAAGCCGTCGGACCCCGGGTACTGGCCCCCCGGTAGTAAATAAGGGCGTCTTCTACCTCGCTTCCGTGTCACTTTCCTATCGGGCACTCTAGCCCAAATCTCCTAGCTTCCTATTTCTAAGGGTTGTTTAAGACCTGGGGTCAGACACTCCCTTCCTAAAATCCTCTACATATGATCAGATCTGATCTACTATAGCATTGTATGAGCACGTTAAGCCGTCGGACCCCGGGTACCGACCCCCGGTAGTAAATAAAGGGCGTCTTCTACCTCGCTTCCGTGTCACTTTCCTATCGGGCACTCTAGCCCAAATCTCCTAGCTTCCTATTTCTAAGGGTTGTTTAAGACCTGGGGTCAGACACTCCTTCCTAAAATCCTCTACATATGATCTGATCTGATCTACTATAGCATTGTATGAGCACGTTAAGCCGTCGGACCCCGGGTACCGACCCCCCGGTAGTAAATAAGGGCGTCTTCTACCTCGCTTCCGTGTCACTTTCCTATCGGGCACTCTAGCCCAAATCTCCTAGTTTCCTATTTCTAAGGGTTGTTTAAGACCTGGGGTCAGACACTCCCTTCCTAAAATCTTCTACATATGATCTGATCTGATCTACTATAGCATTGTATGAGCACGTTAAGCCGTCGGACCACGGGTACTGGCCCCCCGGTAGTAAATAAGGGCGTCTTCTACCTCGCTTCCGTGTCACTTTCCTATCGGGCACTCTAGCCCAAATCTCCTAGCTTCCTATTTCTAAGGGTTGTTTAAGACCTGGGGTCAGACACTCCCTTCCTAAAATCCTCTACATATGATCTGATCTGATCTACTATAACATTGTATGAGCACGTTAAGCCGTCGGACCACGGGTACTGGCCCCCCGGTAGTAAATAAGGGCGTCTTCTACCTCGCTTCCGTGTCACTTTCCTATCGGGCACTCTAGCCCAAATCTCCTAGCTTCCTATTTCTAAGGGTTGTTTAAGACCTGGGGTCAGACACTCCCTTCCTAAAATCCTCTACATATGATCTGATCTGATCTACTATAGCATTGTATGAGCACGTTAAGCCGTCGGACCCCGGGTACTGGCCCCCCGGTAGTAAATAAGGGCGTCTTCTACCTCGCTTCCGTGTCACTTTCCTATCGGGCACTCTAGCCCAAATCTCCTAGCTTCCTATTTCTAAGGGTTGTTTAAGACCTGGGGTCAGACACTTCCTTCCTAAAATCCTCTACATATGATCTGATCTGATCTACTATAACATTGTATGAGCACGTTAAGCCGTCGGACCCCGGGTACTGGCCCCCCGGTAGTAAATAAGGGCGTCTTCTACCTCGCTTCCGTGTCACTTTCCTATCGGGCACTCTAGCCCAAATCTCCTAGCTTCCTATTTCTAAGGGTTGTTTAAGACCTGGGGTCAGACACTCCCTTCCTAAAATCCTCTACATATGATCTGATCTGATCTACTATAACATTGTATGAGCACGTTAAGCCGTCGGACCCCGGGTACTGGCCCCCGGTAGTAAATAAGGGCGTCTTCTACCTCGCTTCCGTGTCACTTTCCTATCGGGCACTCTAGCCCAAATCTCCTAGCTTCCTATTTCTAAGGGTTGTTTAAGACCTGGGGTCAGACACTCCCTTCCTAAAATCCTCTACATATGATCTGATCTGATCTACTATAACATTGTATGAGCACGTTAAGCCGTCGGACCACGGGTACTGGCCCCCCGGTAGTAAATAAGGGCGTCTTCTACCTCGCTTCCGTGTCACTTTCCTATCGGGCACTCTAGCCCAAATCTCCTAGCTTCCTATTTCTAAGGGTTGTTTAAGACCTGGGGTCAGACACTCCCTTCCTAAAATCCTCTACATATGATCTGATCTGATCTACTATAACATTGTATGAGCACGTTAAGCCGTCGGACCCCGGGTACTGGCCCCCCGGTAGTAAATAAGGGCGTCTTCTACCTCGCTTCCGTGTCACTTTCCTATCGGGCACTCTAGCCCAAATCTCCTAGCTTCCTATTTCTAAGGGTTGTTTAAGACCTGGGGTCAGACACTCCCTTCCTAAAATCCTCTACATATGATCTGATCTGATCTACTATAACATTGTATGAGCACGTTAAGCCGTCGGACCCCGGGTACTGGCCCCCCGGTAGTAAATAAGGGCGTCTTCTACCTCGCTTCCGTGTCACTTTCCTATCGGGCACTCTAGCCCAAATCTCCTAGCTTCCTATTTCTAAGGGTTGTTTAAGACCTGGGGTCAGACACTCCCTTCCTAAAATCCTCTACATATGATCTGATCTGATCTACTATAACATTGTATGAGCACGTTAAGCCGTCGGACCACGGGTACTGGCCCCCGGTAGTAAATAAGGGCGTCTTCTACCTCGCTTCCGTGTCACTTTCCTATCGGGCACTCTAGCCCAAATCTCCTAGCTTCCTATTTCTAAGGGTTGTTTAAGACCTGGGGTCAGACACTCCCTTCCTAAAATCCTCTACATATGATCTGATCTGATCTACTATAGCATTGTATGAGCACGTTAAGCCGTCGGACCCCGGGTACTGTCCCCCCGGTAGTAAATAAGGGCGTCTTCTACCTCGCTTCCGTGTCACTTTCCTATCGGGCACTCTAGCCCAAATCTCCTAGCTTCCTATTTCTAAGGGTTGTTTAAGACCTGGGGTCAGACACTCCCTTCCTAAAATCCTCTACATATGATCAGATCTGATCTACTATAGCATTGTATGAGCACGTTAAGCCGTCGGACCCCGGGTACCGACCCCCCGGTAGTAAATAAGGGCGTCTTCTACCTCGCTTCCGTGTCACTTTCCTATCGGGCACTCTAGCCCAAATCTCCTAGTTTCCTATTTCTAAGGGTTGTTTAAGACCTGGGGTCAGACACTCCCTTCCTAAAATCCTCTACATATGATCTGATCTGATCTACTATAGCATTGTATGAGCACGTTAAGCCGTCGGACCACGGGTACTGGCCCCCGGTAGTAAATAAGGGCGTCTTCTACCTCGCTTCCGTGTCACTTTCCTATCGGGCACTCTAGCCCAAATCTCCTAGCTTCCTATTTCTAAGGGTTGTTTAAGACCTGGGGTCAGACACTCCCTTCCTAAAATCCTCTACATATGATCTGATCTGATCTACTATAGCATTGTATGAGCACGTTAAGCCGTCGGACCCCGGGTACCGACCCCCGGTAGTAAATAAGGGCGTCTTCTACCTCGCTTCCGTGTCACTTTCCTATCGGGCACTCTAGCCCAAATCTCCTAGCTTCCTATTTCTAAGGGTTGTTTAAGACCTGGGGTCAGACACTCCCTTCCTAAAATCCTCTACATATGATCTGATCTGATCTACTATAGCATTGTATGAGCACGTTAAGCCGTCGGACCCCGGGTACTGGCCCCCGGTAGTAAATAAGGGCGTCTTCTACCTCGCTTCCGTGTCACTTTCCTATCGGGCACTCTAGCCCAAATCTCCTAGCTTCCTATTTCTAAGGGTTGTTTAAGACCTGGGGTCAGACACTCCCTTCCTAAAATCCTCTACATATGATCAGATCTGATCTACTATAGCATTGTATGAGCACGTTAAGCCGTCGGACCCCGGGTACCGACCCCCCGGTAGTAAATAAGGGCTTCTTCTACCTCGCTTCCGTGTCACTTTCCTATCGGGCACTCTAGCCCAAATCTCCTAGCTTCCTATTTCTAAGGGTTGTTTAAGACCTGGGGTCAGACACTCCCTTCCTAAAATCCTCTACATATGATCTGATCTGATCTACTATAGCATTGTATGAGCACGTTAAGCCGTCGGACCCCGGGTACTGGCCCCCGGGAGTAAATAAGGGCGTCTTCTACCTCGCTTCCGTGTCACTTTCCTATCGGGCACTCTAGCCCAAATCTCCTAGCTTCCTATTTCTAAGGGTTGTTTAAGACCTGGGGTCAGACACTCCCTTCCTAAAATCCTCTACATATGATCTGATCTGATCTACTATAACATTGTATGAGCATGTTAAGCCGTCGGACCACGGGTACTGGCCCCCCGGTAGTAAATAAGGGCGTCTTCTACCTCGCTTCCGTGTCACTTTCCTATCGGGCACTCTAGCCCAAATCTCCTAGCTTCCTATTTCTAAGGGTTGTTTAAGACCTGGGGTCAGACACTCCCTTCCTAAAATCCTCTACATATGATCTGATCTGATCTACTATAGCATTGTATGAGCACGTTAAGCCGTCGGACCCCGGGTACTGTCCCCCCGGTAGTAAATAAGGGCGTCTTCTACCTCGCTTCCGTGTCACTTTCCTATCGGGCACTCTAGCCCAAATCTCCTAGCTTCCTATTTCTAAGGGTTGTTTAAGACCTGGGGTCAGACACTCCCTTCCTAAAATCCTCTACATATGATCTGATCTGATCTACTATAACATTGTATGAGCACGTTAAGCCGTCGGACCCCGGGTACTGGCCCCCGGTAGTAAATAAGGGCGTCTTCTACCTCGCTTCCGTGTCACTTTCCTATCGGGCACTCTAGCCCAAATCTCCTAGCTTCCTATTTCTAAGGGTTGTTTAAGACCTGGGGTCAGACACTCCCTTCCTAAAATCCTCTACATATGATCTGATCTGATCTACTATAACATTGTATGAGCACGTTAAGCCGTCGGACCCCGGGTACTGGCCCCCCGGTAGTAAATAAGGGCGTCTTCTACCTCGCTTCCGTGTCACTTTCCTATCGGGCACTCTAGCCCAAATCTCCTAGCTTCCTATTTCTAAGGGTTGTTTAAGACCTGGGGTCAGACACTCCCTTCCTAAAATCCTCTACATATGATCTGATCTGATCTACTATAGCATTGTATGAGCACGTTAAGCCGTCGGACCCCGGGTACTGGCCCCCGGTAGTAAATAAGGGCGTCTTCTACCTCGCTTCAGTGTCACTTTCCTATCGGGCACTCTAGCCCAAATCCCCTAGCTTCCTATTTCTAAGGGTTGTTTAAGACCTGGGGTCAGACACTCCCTTCCTAAAATCCTCTACATATGATCTGATCTACTATAGCATTGTATGAGCACGTTAAGCCGTCGGACCCCGGGTACTGGCCCCCGGTAGTAAATAAGGGCGTCTTCTACCTCGCTTCCGTGTCACTTTCCTATCGGGCACTCTAGCCCAAATCCCCTAGCTTCCTATTTCTAAGGGTTGTTTAAGACCTGGGGTCAGACACTCCCTTCCTAAAATCCTCTACATATGATCTGATCTGATCTACTATAGCATTGTATGAGCACGTTAAGCCGTCGGACCCCGGGTACTGGCCCCTCGGTAGTAAATAAGGGCGTCTTCTACCTCGCTTCCGTGTCACTTTCCTATCGGGCACTCTAGCCCAAATCTCCTAGCTTCCTATTTCTAAGGGTTGTTTAAGACCTGGGGTCAGACACTCCCTTCCTAAAATCCTCTACATATGATCTGATCTGATCTACTATAGCATTGTATGAGCACGTTAAGCCGTCGGACCCCGGGTACTGGCCCCTCGGTAGTAAATAAGGGCGTCTTCTACCTCGCTTCCGTGTCACTTTCCTATCGGGCACTCTAGCCCAAATCTCCTAGCTTCCTATTTCTAAGGGTTGTTTAAGACCTGGGGTCAGACACTCCCTTCCTAAAATCCTCTACATATGATCTGATCTGATCTACTATAGCATTGTATGAGCACGTTAAGCCGTCGGACCCCGGGTACTGGCCCCCGGTAGTAAATAAGGGCGTCTTCTACCTCGCTTCCGTGTCACTTTCCTATCGGGCACTCTAGCCCAAATCTCCTAGCTTCCTATTTCTAAGGGTTGTTTAAGACCTGGGGTCAGACACTCCCTTCCTAAAATCCTCTACATATGATCTGATCTGATCTACTATAGCATTGTATGAGCACGTTAAGCCGTCGGACCCCGGGTACTGGCCCCTCGGTAGTAAATAAGGGCGTCTTCTACCTCGCTTCCGTGTCACTTTCCTATCGGGCACTCTAGCCCAAATCTCCTAGCTTCCTATTTCTAAGGGTTGTTTAAGACCTGGGGTCAGACACTCCCTTCCTAAAATCCTCTACATATGATCTGATCTGATCTACTAAAGCATTGTATGAGCACGTTAAGCCGTCGGACCCCGGGTACTGGCCCCTCGGTAGTAAATAAGGGCGTCTTCTACCTCGCTTCCGTGTCACTTTCCTATCGGGCACTCTAGCCCAAATCTCCTAGCTTCCTATTTCTAAGGGTTGTTTAAGACCTGGGGTCAGACACTCCCTTCCTAAAATCCTCTACATATGATCTGATCTGATCTACTATAGCATTGTATGAGCACGTTAAGCCGTCGGACCCCGGGTACTGGCCCCCCGGTAGTAAATAAGGGCGTCTTCTACCTCGCTTCCGTGTCACTTTCCTATCGGGCACTCTAGCCCAAATCTCCTAGCTTCCTATTTCTAAGGGTTGTTTAAGACCTGGGGTCAGACACTCCCTTCCTAAAATCCTCTACATATGATCTGATCTGATCTACTATAGCATTGTATGAGCACGTTAAGCCGTCGGACCCCGGGTACTGGCCCACCGGTAATAAATAAGGGCGTCTTCTACATCGCTTCCGTATCACTTTCCTATCGGGCACTCTAGCCAAAATCTCCTAGCTTCCTATTTCTAAGGGTTGTTTAAGACCTGGGGTCAGACACTCCCTTCCTAAAATCCTCTACATATGATCTGATCTGATCTACTAAAGCATTGTATGAGCACGTTAAGCCGTCGGACCCCGGGTACTGGCCCCCGGTAGTAAATAAGGGCGTCTTCTACCTCGCTTCCGTGTCACTTTCCTATCGGGCACTCTAGCCCAAATCTCCTAGCTTCCTATTTCTAAGGGTTGTTTAAGACCTGGGGTCAGACACTCCCTTCCTAAAATCCTCTACATATGATCTGATCTGATCTACTATAGCATTGTATGAGCACGTTAAGCCGTCGGACCCCGGGTACTGGCCCCCCGGTAGTAAATAAGGGCGTCTTCTACCTCGCTTCCGTGTCACTTTCCTATCGGGCACTCTAGCCCAAATCTCCTAGCTTCCTATTTCTAAGGGTTGTTTAAGACCTGGGGTCAGACACTCCCTTCCTAAAATCCTCTACATATGATCTGATCTGATCTACTATAGCATTGTATGAGCACGTTAAGCCGTCGGACCCCGGGTACTGGCCCCCGGTAATAAATAAGGGCGTCTTCTACATCGCTTCCGTATCACTTTCCTATCGGGCACTCTAGCCAAAATCTCCTAGCTTCCTATTTCTAAGGGTTGTTTAAGACCTGGGGTCAGACACTCCCTTCCTAAAATCCTCTACATATGATCTGATCTGATCTACTAAAGCATTGTATGAGCACGTTAAGCCGTCGGACCCCGGGTACTGGCCCCCGGTAGTAAATAAGGGCGTCTTCTACCTCGCTTCCGTGTCACTTTCCTATCGGGCACTCTAGCCCAAATCTCCTAGCTTCCTATTTCTAAGGGTTGTTTAAGACCTGGGGTCAGACACTCCCTTCCTAAAATCCTCTACATATGATCTGATCTGATCTACTATAGCATTGTATGAGCACGTTAAGCCGTCGGACCCCGGGTACTGGCCCCCCGGTAGTAAATAAGGGCGTCTTCTACCTCGCTTCCGTGTCACTTTCCTATCGGGCACTCTAGCCCAAATCTCCTAGCTTCCTATTTCTAAGGGTTGTTTAAGACCTGGGGTCAGACACTCCCTTCCTAAAATCCTCTACATATGATCTGATCTGATCTACTATAGCATTGTATGAGCACGTTAAGCCGTCGGACCCCGGGTACTGGCCCCTCGGTAGTAAATAAGGGCGTCTTCTACCTCGCTTCCGTGTCACTTTCCTATCGGGCACTCTAGCCCAAATCTCCTAGCTTCCTATTTCTAAGGGTTGTTTAAGACCTGGGGTCAGACACTCCCTTCCTAAAATCCTCTACATATGATCTGATCTGATCTACTAAAGCATTGTATGAGCACGTTAAGCCGTCGGACCCCGGGTACTGGCCCCTCGGTAGTAAATAAGGGCGTCTTCTACCTCGCTTCCGTGTCACTTTCCTATCGGGCACTCTAGCCCAAATCTCCTAGCTTCCTATTTCTAAGGGTTGTTTAAGACCTGGGGTCAGACACTCCCTTCCTAAAATCCTCTACATATGATCTGATCTGATCTACTATAGCATTGTATGAGCACGTTAAGCCGTCGGACCCCGGGTACTGGCCCCCCGGTAGTAAATAAGGGCGTCTTCTACCTCGCTTCCGTGTCACTTTCCTATCGGGCACTCTAGCCCAAATCTCCTAGCTTCCTATTTCTAAGGGTTGTTTAAGACCTGGGGTCAGACACTCCCTTCCTAAAATCCTCTACATATGATCTGATCTGATCTACTATAGCATTGTATGAGCACGTTAAGCCGTCGGACCCCGGGTACTGGCCCCCCGGTAATAAATAAGGGCGTCTTCTACATCGCTTCCGTATCACTTTCCTATCGGGCACTCTAGCCAAAATCTCCTAGCTTCCTATTTCTAAGGGTTGTTTAAGACCTGGGGTCAGACACTCCCTTCCTAAAATCCTCTACATATGATCTGATCTGATCTACTAAAGCATTGTATGAGCACGTTAAGCCGTCGGACCCCGGGTACTGGCCCCCGGTAGTAAATAAGGGCGTCTTCTACCTCGCTTCCGTGTCACTTTCCTATCGGGCACTCTAGCCCAAATCTCCTAGCTTCCTATTTCTAAGGGTTGTTTAAGACCTGGGGTCAGACACTCCCTTCCTAAAATCCTCTACATATGATCTGATCTGATCTACTATAGCATTGTATGAGCACGTTAAGCCGTCGGACCCCGGGTACTGGCCCCTCGGTAGTAAATAAGGGCGTCTTCTACCTCGCTTCCGTGTCACTTTCCTATCGGGCACTCTAGCCCAAATCTCCTAGCTTCCTATTTCTAAGGGTTGTTTAAGACCTGGGGTCAGACACTCCCTTCCTAAAATCCTCTACATATGATCTGATCTGATCTACTATAGCATTGTATGAGCACGTTAAGCCGTCGGACCCCGGGTACTGGCCCCTCGGTAGTAAATAAGGGCGTCTTCTACCTCGCTTCCGTGTCACTTTCCTATCGGGCACTCTAGCCCAAATCTCCTAGCTTCCTATTTCTAAGGGTTGTTTAAGACCTGGGGTCAGACACTCCCTTCCTAAAATCCTCTACATATGATCTGATCTGATCTACTATAGCATTGTATGAGCACGTTAAGCGGTCGGACCCCGGGTACTGGCCCCGGTAGTAAATAAGGGCGTCTTCTACCTCGCTTCCGTGTCACTTTCCTATCAGGCACTCTAGCCCAAATCTCCTAGCTTCCTATTCCTAAGGGTTGTTTAAGACCTGGGGTCAGACACTCCCTTCCTAAAATCCTCTACATATGATCTGATCTGATCTACTATAGCATTGTATGAGCACGTTAAGCCGTCGGACCCCGGGTACTGGCCCCCGGTAGTAAATAAGGGCGTCTTCTACCTCGCTTCCGTGTCACTTTCCAATCGGGCACTCTAGCCCAAATCTCCTAGCTTCCTATTTCTAAGGGTTGTTTAAGACCTGGGGTCAGACACTCCCTTCCTAAAATCCTCTACATATGATCATTTACTCTTGTCAATGGTGTCATCTCCATAAACATTCTGTAGCCTTCTGTGGATGTCGGACAGCCTGTATCCTTCCTTCGTCAAGAACTCAATGACGGCACGTTGCTTCGGCTTGGAATCCATTATTTACCTGCAATGAAGAAGGGTTACTCTACCAAGATGTGCAATTTGAAATATTTCTGTCAGTTAATAGAAAGTTGTGCCCACTTTTGCATTACTTTCGGTACAACCCTCGTATATATATATATAATTTTGTGATCGGGGTTTTACGACTATCGTGAACAACTCAATGGGCTATAAGAAGTCGCCCGTCTCTAATTTAGGGCCACTGGTTGCAGGGAAGGGAGAGAGCCAGTGCCTTAAGACAAACACAACATCCATGCTCACCGGGATTCGAACCCGGACTCATCTCGGAAGAACGGTCAGAAGCTTTCGCGTAGACCACTGCGCCACCGGGGCGGCCTCTCGTATGTACAGTGGCTGCTGAGCTTGAAGTCGATGGGCTGTGAGTTATGGCAAACAGTGGTCGATGATACGAGAAGTACGGGACACAGTTTACTATACGGAACACTTGTATTCCACGTGTGAATAGCGCATCGACAGTCGTAGTGCTCCGCGTTGGGTGTTGAGCCGGATCAGTCGCTAGGTTCATCTCGAACTCTGAGGGCATAAACTCGAGAAACCAAAGGTTGTCCGATTTGTTGATATCCATATTGAAATTTCTGGTAAGAATGATCAGTAGGTTCCACAAAGCGCCAGTCTTTTTTAGTTTCCGGAGACTTCGCATTTTGTAGGCATGTATTGATGGGTTTTTTTCCCCGCTAATTCTACAAATCCGCGAAAATATTAATAATAAACTACAGTTACATTACCATCTACTCTTTTTGTTAACAGCTGCAATTGTAATATTTTAAATTCACACGATTAGTCCAGTAGATTAACATTAATTGCATACCAAAATCAATGTTCAATCACCTGAAGTTCAGAAGTTTTCAAAACGAAAACAAAAGTATACTCGCGGGACAGAGCACCAAAATGACCATCCACTTCGGTGTTCTGTCAAGAACTGCCATTAATCCGCAGGTCTCACCACTTATCATTGTCACTAAATGTCATCTATGCGCTATCAAACGACACTAGCGCCTTTACCACCGCCCTCGATAACACCGGAGTTATTGAGAGTTGAAATTCGTCACAAAATTATGTCGCGTCCATCGCTAACCTGCATCGTACCATAAGACATACTTCTACGTCAAAAGTGAAATTAGCTTTGTTATGGCAAGTCGCTGAAATTCGAAGAGAACTTTTTTTTTTTTTGATTGGAGGTTTAACGACCACCGTGAGCAACTCAATGGGCTATAAGCAGTCGCCCGTCCCTAATTTAGGGTCACTGGTTCCAGGGAAGGGAGAGAGCCAGTGCCGTAAGAAAAACACAACATCCATGCCTGACCGGGATTCGAACCCGGACCCCTTACGGACGAATGATCAGAGGCCAACGCCTTAGACCACTGCGCCAGCGGGGCGGCAGGCATTCGTTTCACTAGATGCCGCACGATTTCCGGAGGTAATGCCCGCCATGCATGTTACAGCATTATTCACAACTATGCCCGAAACGTCGGTAAAGGATTAATGGATTTGATGTTTCGCTCCACGGCATCGCAGAGAGCTTTGGAGAAGGTTCAAATCCGGGGACTTTGTGGGTCACTGGATGGTTCCTAACTCACACGGGTGTTCCTCGAGCCATGCCTGGGTCGTTGTGGCCCTGAGTCAGCATATTGCCCGGCTGGAGCACACACTTGGCCGCTGGACGCGCGAAGGCCATGAAAGCGAGTAGACGATCATCTAGCACATCCTGGTAGCACTCAGCGCTTAAAGAGCTCTCAACACACACTAAGGAATCTAATGTGTCCCATGAGAAAGCTCCACAAACCACGAGACTTAAAACGGAGCCGAACAGGCACGACGTGGTCATGGCCTCATGCTATAGACGCCACACCCGCACCCTCCCGTCAGCTCGGTGCAGCTGGAAACGGGACTCATCTGGACACACGACGCCGTGCCACTCCACAGAGGTCCAGTTTTAACGTTCTCGGCACCAGGCGGGGCTAATCTCTGACGTCCAGCAGCCAAGAGTGGCACACGAGTAGGGCGTAGGCTCCCGTAGCCCAAGATATGAAGCGTGTGCTGCAGCGTTTGCAAGCTGACGCTGCTATTTTTGCTAGGATTTCTTCCTAGTATGTACATGCAATTTGTTTAATCCTGTCATACTGCCACCTCGCTGAATTCATTAGCTTCTTTGGAACACTGATAATCTCACGTTTTAAAAGAACTTCTTAGCTTTGTACACGTACCTCCCCACTTACAGTCAACTTTTCTGCGTAACCGTTCCTTGCACTTATCCAAATACACGGTCGAGTCACATTATTGTGAACGCCAGCTAATATCCAGAGTAACCACCGTGTGCACCGCGGACAGTACTAGACGAACTGGGAGCGACTCAATAAGGTGCTGGAAGGTGTCCACAGGTATGTGGAGCCATGCTGACTGCTGCTGGAGGGTAAGTGGTGGAGGATCCATAGAGCAAACAACACGATCGAGGTGGTCCCGCAGATGCTCAATTCGGTTTAAGTCTGAGGAATTGACTAAAAATGTTTTGTTTTTTTTTTTGGTTGGAGGTTTAACAACCACCGTGAGCAACTCAATAAGCTATAACCAGTCGCCCGTCATTAATTTAGGGTCACTGGTTCCAGAGAAGGGAGAGAGCCACATGCCGTAAGACAAACACAACATCCATGCCTCACCGGGATTCGAACCCGGACCCCTTTCGGATGAATGATCAGAGGCCATCGCTTAGACCACTGCGCCACCAGAGCGGCTAAAAGTGCTTTTATTGCGACAAATGTTGTTCCGGAGGTACACCGAACCAATTCTGTTGAATATCGTCGAAATGGAGTCAAAGATCAGGTGATATCAAAATGGGGTCAAAGGTCAGGTCACAGGAGCGAGATTTATTCCACAGCCATTATCCTCATAACTTGAGTAATGATTTCTGGTATGTTGGAAAGCGTATCGTAATCAGTGCATTGCATGATTTTACTAATTTGTTATTATACATTAAGCAAATGTTGGGCTAACAGACAGAGTATTTCCATTTTTTTGTTTTCCAATTCAAACGATTTTTTTAAATTAATGTTAGGGAGCCTACTTACGTGAAACGGTTCAAGTAAGAAACCATCTAGCTTTAATTGAAATTCCTCAAAGACACGGAATTTCGGGAACCGAAAGGCGTCAAAACCTGACCACGGATGATGTCCAACCGCATGCCGAAAATCACGGTGATCGGATGTGTCATGTCGTAGCTATGCCCGAACAACTAATTGTCCCGAGTCTCGTATAGAGAGCGGAGTTTTTCAATTATTATCAAAAATGGTCAGTTTTTTAATGGTCATTATTTTTATACGACACGACCAATCACCATGATACCAACCCCATGTCACTCACCATGTTCTTCGCTTACTCTGTGGCAAAGTATCACCGCGATCAGCTGAAGATCTTTCGAGGACATAGGTAACAAACGACCCTTTCTCAGAACTCGGAAAAGCCCCTAAAAACGCAAGTTGTTGGACGATTATTCCTCAATGACACGGAATTTCGGGAATCAGCAGGCGTCAAAAGCTGACCACGGATGATGTCCAATGGCATGCAAAAAATCACTGTGATCGGATGCGTCATCTCGTACCTATATCCGAACAACTAATTGTCTCGAGTCTCGTTAAGACAGCTCTGCTCGGCCTTCGGCCTCGCTTCGCTCAATGAACAGCACTGAACATTTTTTTATTTCAATTTAGGAGAAATCTCTGTTTATTTTCAGTCAATTCATTTGAAATCGCTTTTCTGTACAGGAAACCATACAAACGCCATCCTCTGTATTTGTTTGCTAATGAAAAATTAATTTCCTCGTGAATGCCGGAAGTTCGGGTGCCGTCGGCATTTTGATGCGGAAGTTCATATAATGGAAAAGACTTGCATGTAACACCTCAAATGAGTTTTTGCTGAAATATGTGTGTTTAGGAATTCTATAACGAAGCGGAGGTAATTGCTTGACTCCGCAAAGGAAAAGTGTCTCGTGAAAGAAAGATGTCTTGTGGAAGAGCAAGCGGTAGCAGCAGGGAGAAAAAGAAAGATGCTGCGTTGCCATGGTAACTAAATGGATGGGAAGACCCGTAAACAGAGTTCCAGAAACTGAATTTACCGTTGTTGCGGTGGAGAATTTAAAGTGAGGAACAATAAATAGAATAAATGCGCCCACATAAAGCAGATTTCGACTTCATCTTGGGCAATCAAGATCCGTGAGATTAGGTTAAAAGAAAGTCTGGTTAAACTCTACGTATCGTTTCTCGGAACTGTTTCAGAATCATCAATAAGAACATTGGATATTGTACTGTTCTCCGAAGTAGTTGAATACGGAAGACATAAAAAACGAGGAGCTCAGATGGAATTTAAAATGAATGTTTACCCAACGAACTATTTTGTTTACCGGAAAGAAATACATCTTGTGACGTACTATAGATGTAAACCACGTGTAAAGACTATAAATCTGCCGCGATAAATTCCGTCGGTGTAACTTAACTGGTAGAACAACTGGCTCCGAAGCGAGGGGAGGGGGGCGAGCTTCGATCTCTGTCAACGACAAATTCGTGAATTTCACCTTCGCGCTCGATTGTGGAAAATGGATCTACTGGCTGTTGGGTTCTTCAAAAAATGTGGAATGTTTGTTCCACACATTGTCTGGAATTGATGAAACTTTCTTCTCTTCGAAAAGAAATTAAAAGAGAAATGATTGAGTGCTGCACAGGTAAAGCACGCTTCAAGAACACAGATCTGCAGTGATAAATTCCATTGGTGTAGCTTAACTGGTAAAGGAATCTGGTTCCGGAAGAGTGAGAGAGGCGGATTCGATCCTCATCACCGATAAATTTGTGAATTTCACAACCGAAAATCCAAAACATTATGACCACCTACCTAATACGATGTTGGTCTTTTGCGTGTCACCAAAACAGCTCTTACCTGCTGAGATACGGACTGTACAATATTTCTAAAGGTGTTTTGTGGTATTTGGTTCAAACAAGTCACCAGCACATCCTTTAACTCTGTAAGTTACGTCGTTTAGCCGCCACAGATCGGATTTGCTGTTCCAACACAAACCAAAAGTGCTTGATTGGATTGCTATGTAGGGAATTAAGAATGCCTGAAAGTCTTCCTCATGGTCCGCGAACCATTCTCGAGCAATCCGGACAGTTTGACATGGCGCATTATCCTTCTGAAAGAAGGCATGTCTGGAAGGGAATACCACTCTCATGAAAGGATGCGCCTGGTTTGCATTGATGTTTAGGTAGGTGGTAGACGACATAGTTTCCTGCACATGAATGACTGGACCCAGGGTTTCCCAGCAAAACATTGCCCTAAGCATTACGCTTCCTCCTTCGGACCCTTGACATGAAAGGATGTACCTGGTGTGCAATGATGTTTAGTTAGCTGGTAGACGTCATATTTTCCTGCACATGAATGACTGGACCCAGGGTTTCCCAGCAGAACATTGCCCAAAGCATTACACTTCCTCCCCGGACCCTTGCCATGAAAGGATGTACCTGGTGTGCAATGATGTTTAGGTAAGGTGGTAGACGTGATAGTTTCCTGCACATGAATGACTGGACCCAGGGTTTCCCAGCAGAACATTGCCCAAAGCATTACACTTCCTCCTTCGGACCCTTGACATGAAATGATGTACTTGGTGTGCAGTGATGTTTAGGTAGGTGGTAGATGACATAGTTTCCTGCACATGAATTACTGGACCCAGGGTTTCCCAGCAGAATATTGCTCAAAGCATTACACTTCCTCCCTTCGGACCGTTGACATGAAAGGATGTACCTGGTGTGCAATGATGTTTAGGTAAGTGGTAGACGTTATAGTTTCCTTCACATGAATGACTGGACCCAGGGTTTCCCAGCAAAACATTGCCCAAAGCATTACGCTTCCTCCTTCGGACCCTTGACATGAAAGGATGTACCTGGTGTGCGATGATGTTTAGTTAGCTGGTAGATGTCATCTTTTCCTGCACATGAATGACTGGACCCAGGGTTTCCCAGCAGAACATTGCCCAAAGCATTACACTTCCTCCTTCGGACCCTTGACATGAAAGGATGTACCTGGTGTGCAATGATGTTTAGGTAGATAGTAGACGTCACATTTTCCTGCACATGAATGACTGGACCCAGGAGTTCTCAGCAGAACATCGTACAAAACATTACACTTCCTCCACCGCCTTGTTTCCTTCCCACGGTGCAGAGTTTCTGATTATTTGATAGAGTTGGCCCAATGCCGTGTAGAAAGTGCAAGGCCATGACGTTAGAGAGGTGAGTTTCCTCCGTTTGTGACGTCACTCTCATGTTGCAAGGCCTTACGTCGGTGTCCTGTCTCACGTCATACGCGATAGTGTGGGAAACCAAAAGGAAGCCTTTGTTTTGCGCGTGACGTCTTTCACAGATAATTCATCCGTCATCGACCTATCTCCTTAATGTCATCGCCTATGTTGGACCTGGGATCATGTTCTGACTGAGACACGAGTAGTATGTTTGTGTTACGGCGTTGGCTCTAAACTTGTAGCCCTAAATTGTCATGGTTCGTATTTCTACAAATCTTGGAAAAGCCCTAAAATTAGATCACATGTCCTGAAATCTTATCCATTCTCGTTTTTCCCGCTATGCGATCTTTCTTCAGTGTTGTACCTCATGCATAGCTGCAATAATCTCGATTTAATTGTAGTATATCCTGTGTTCTACTTCAGTATCCAGGAATCCGGTTTTTCGAGGTCCGGTTCTTGTGGAATTTTAATAAGTCGCAATTTTTTTTTCTGTAATATACTTCCTGTTTGCTGTTACCATTACAAATATTCCAAGTACTACTGATTCTGCGTAGCCGCTACGGGAATCGTTGGTCTGCTACAGTGTATGAAAGATAATGAATAAGTACGAAATCGAAAAATTCCGAAGAAAAAAATGTTATTTGATCTAAAGTTTATTTTTGTGTTTTCAATATTCCAGCAAAACATTTTTGGCGTTGATTATTGAACTTTTTTAATATTGACCCAGTTTTTCGATTTTCTGGATGTCGTGACACCGTCCGCCGGTCGAGAATGTTTGTAACTGCATAAAAAAAAAAAAGATTTTTCTAGAAGAACTAAGAATGTTTCATGATTTTTGGAATTTTAATTTTTCTAACCGAGCTGTGTTTTTGCTTCCTTAGTTCTCTTCCTGATAACTCTTATTTTTAACATGTTTTGATCATATTGCTTGATTTCATTTTCCGTAACAGTGAAAAAAAAATACTTCGTATTTCGTCAGAATTTTATCTGATGAAATACATTGTTTCCCGATTTCTAGCAGTATCCTTTTCAAAACCAATCGGTAGAGATAAGATGTTTGCCCCTTTTTTCTTTTTTAAGTGAAATTAAATTTCAAAACCGTTAACATAATCTTTCCATGGTACAATCGGAGTTACTTCCGTGACCAATAAAGTTATTTTCATGCCGTATGAATATTACAATACCGATTGTTGATATAGTAGATACCAGCTAATTGGGACATATCGAGGCTGGAACACTTTGGGCCAGTTAAGCGGCTGTCCCAATTCTATCTCAAAGAGCTAATTTGGGATGTTCTTCAAGAATTGTAACAAATAATTGGTTACCGGTTAACCGATGGCCCATTTAATTGCATCGACTGTATTTAATTTCGTTTATAAAGTGTAGGCAAGGAAAGAGTATTTTCTTCTTTTTCTTCTTCATCTCTCTCTCCGTTTTAAGCGAAATTATATTCAAAACTCCTACTACATAACCCTTGCTTCTCAGAGAAAACGGCTTTACAGGGAACAAAAGATGGCGATGGTTAGGTAAAAGCTCCAACTTTGAACTTTATATTTTTCGAAAACGAACGGAAGAACGCATGCTTTGTGTGTGTGTGTGTGTGTGTGTGTGTGTGTGTGTGTGTGTGTGTTTTAATATCGTAGGACGTTGCAAATCGATAGGAAGAGAGGAAACCTGCATTCGAAGATAAATTAAAACTTTAAAAGGCCTTAATACCGTTCCTCACCCACCCTGCCATGAAAACAGTTTACAGGCTACGAAAATGGTGCAATGAATAAGAAAGACAAAATAAGTAACTGATTTCAATTACAATTTTGCTCTAATAAAAAACAATGCTTGTAAACATCGTCTGTGCCCTAGGAGTTTCAAAACACAGAATTTAACAAAAAATGATAGTGATAATTCTCTGGGATGTCACAAGTATCAATCTTGTTCATTTTCTTGAACAAGGTAGCACTGCCAACAGTTCTTGCAATATTGAGACACCAAAGTAACTCAGGGAAGCCATTCGCAAGATACCAGACACGCCTTTTCATTCAGTCCTACGTCACGACAACGCCCTACCACACTTGAACATTTCGGTCTATTTCCAAAATCGGATGAAAGGTAAGCCCATATCCGCCATACAGCCCTGATTTGGCACCTTCTGACTTTCACCTGTCAAATCCCTTGAAGCAAAGTCTCCGTGGTCAATGTTTTGAGGATACAGGTGAAGTTAAACAGGCCGTGAGATCCTAGCGCCAAAGAATAGTTCGCGGAGTGGCGTAAGTGCTTCATTTAACGCCAAAGAACAGTAAGCTAAATGGCGTTAATTCCTTAATTTTAGCTAGGAACTGTTTTGATTAGCACTATTACATTCAGCAGATTTCAATAGAAAACGCCACACCAAGATGGAATCCACAAAATCAGACCAAAATTACCGCACAAGTAGAGTAGAACAGTAAGTTGGAAAGAAACGATTTAATTTCTGAGGGACCACGCAAGTGTGATGGTCGAGGAGTTCAAACATTACTTTATTAATAAAACAAGACATGCACAAAACTAAAAAAGAACATATCACCAAAACAAGTACACTATATAATCAAAAAGTTTTTGGACACCACCAAATACCCAGTCGAGTCACATTATTGCGGCCACCTCCTACTTTTGAAGTCAACAGCGCGTACCAATGAAAGAAAGCACGTGTCGTGAGCTGGCTTGGAAGGTATATAAGGTGAGCTGTAGGCATTCTGAAAACATATCACTCCTTGCTGTTATGGATAAAAGGAGCGATTTTTCAGATTTGCGAAAAGGGCTGACTATCGGGAAGTATTTCAAGGGACGATAGGGTGGCAGTATTTCTGAAACAGCGCGGTTTCTGAACTTTTCGCGTGCTTCTGTTTTTAAAGCGTATCGTGATTGGAGAATTGGCATCATTGCGAATAAGCGACGTGAAAACTGCGGAGCACCAGGTGCCATTGATGTGAGAGGCGAAAGTGGGCTTTGAAGGTGCATTAGGGCCGATTGACACGCTACAATGGAGCAACTCACAGGCCAAATGAATCAGGGAGCTACCGGGAGTGTGTCTAAAACGACAGTTCAGCGAACCCTGCTGCGTATGGGTCTCCGATGCAAACAGATGGTCACTGCACATATGCTAATGAAGGTGCATCGGTAGAAAAGGCTTACATTTGCACGGCAGTATCGGAATTGGACCTCCGCTGATTGGGAAAGGATTGCCACTCCGATGAGTCATGTTTTCTGCTTTATCGAACGGATGGACGATCACGCATAACCATTGCTGGAAGAACACAGGCTGGTGGGGGCAGCGTTATGGTCTGGGGAATGTTTTCATGACATTCTGTGGGTCCACTCATACCTGTGGAATGCACTATGGACCGAATTCGTTATGAATCCATTCTTGCAGACCACGCGTACATCCATACATGCTGATTGTCTTCTCTAGGGAGGATGAGATTTTCCAGCACGACAATGCGACGTGTCACACAGCTAGAAATGTCCTAGAGTGGTTGGAAGAGCACGATGAAGACTTCGAAGTACTATCCTTGCCTCTTAATTCCCCAGACTTTAACTTAATTGAGCATCTGTGTGACCTCCTCGATCGTGTTGTTCGCTCTATGGATCCTCCACCACGCACCCTCCAGCAGCTGTCAGATGTACTGCAGTCAGAGTGGCTCTACATACCTGTGAACACCTTCCAGCACCTTATTGAGTCACTCCCAGCCAGTCTAGCTGCTGTCCGCGCTGCACACGGCGGTTACTCTGGATATTAGCTGGTGGTCACAATAATGTGACTCGACCGTGTGGGGAGATTTTAAATTCGATGGGGGATATTTTTAATTCTAACCCCTCCAGTTAAGAGAAGCTTTCTTCAATCTTAGTTTGTCTCGGAGTATTATTGAGGGTTCTGTACGCCCAAAATGGCAGACGAAACTCTTCCTTGTTTAAGGTGTCTCCCGTTTCATTGGTTGAGTTTCCTGGGGAAAAGGGCTTTAAAATCGTAGCGAATCGAGATCAGCCTATTTAGGAATGGAAAATCCAAAAGCAAACTCATTTCGCTGAGCAAAGAGCATATTCAAATATGCCGGCCCCCCTTCTCTGAACCTTCAGGTGAAGAGTTCATAGAAAAGTAGGTCGCTGGCAAAATCCGCCCTTATCCTATGAATGATTGAAAGAGGCAGTGAAGAGGGTTCTAGAGGCTCAAGAGCAAGAGAACAAAGATGCTTCACAAAAGCAGGGATGTTCAACCGAGCGTATTCCATGCCGTCACTACGAACAAAGAACATACACGCAGTAATAGAATCTTTTCCGAGACTTCCCCTCCCCCACCCCTAAGGGTAGATCGCTGGTGGGAGGAAAGGGGGGTTGTCATATGCAAATTGCCCTTTTCCTTGTGTCACCCTGCTGCAAATGTTTCTCTTCCAAAGAGCGTGACGACGAATCGTTATTTTGTATTTTATGGCGGCGGTTTTCCAGAGGCGCCTCAGAAGAGTGGGTGGTTTCTTAACACGTTGAGCCTGAAGTAAAAAAAAGTGATAATAAATACAGAAAAAAAAATCCTGCAAATTTGACTTGGTAAAGTTATGATTTTGGGATAAAATAAAATGGAAGTTTCATGCTTTTCACGGGAAAGCCCGAATTTTTTGCTCGTGAGTGCAGATTCGAAACAATCCATTCTGGGGTTCTTCTAAAACTCTTGCAGGACGCAAAATATTTGAATGGCATTACCTCTTAACGTAAAAATGGCTCACTTTTACGACCGGTTGTATTCGTATTCTGATGGGGGTCTTTTCTGTTACATGCTCTCATTTAGCGATCTCGAAAACATGCCCCTTTTTCAGAACCTATCTGCAAATATATCGATTAGAGTGCTTATAGTTTTTGTTGCACAGTGAGAGCCACTTTTTGTTAGTATCATGTATTAGGGTATGTAAATGTTTCCTACACCACGCTGGTGGATGCTGTGAGGTATAACCGGTCGGCGACCCGTGCTGTCAGTTTGTACATGAAGCCAAACATGGAGGTCGAAAAAATTCATTTGCGGCACTGTTTGTTATTCATTTTTAATTTTTTTTATTGGAAGTTTAACGACCACCGTGAGCAACTCAATGGGCTATAGGCAGTCGCCCGTCCGTAATTTAGGGTCAATGGTTCCAGGGAGTGCCTTAAAACAAACACAACCTCCATGCCTCACGGGATTCGAACCCGGGCACCTTTCGGACGAATGATCACAGGCCATCGCTTAGACCACTGCACCACCGGTGAGGTGTTTATTTTAGGGAAAAGTGCGAGAGAAGCATACGGTTCAATATGTGAGGCTTATGGCGAAATCGTTATGGGTGAGCAAACGTGTCGAGAATAGTTTGCCAGGCTTACGAAAGGTGATCTAAGCTTGGAAGAGAAGCCACGTGCAGGTAGACCGCAGGAACTCGCAGAAGAGGGGCTGGAATCGCTGTTGCAAGAGGATGCCGCACAATCGACCTCGCAACTGGCCAAACGTTTGAAAGTGGCTCAATCGACGGTGGTACGGCGTCTACAGGCCTTGGGGAAGACCCCGAAGATTGGTAAGTGGGTTCCGCATACTTTAACGGAGCGTAATATTGGTCAACGACTGGGCATCTGCATGTCGTTGCTGAAGAGGTTTCAAGGGTAGAATTTCTTGTTGAAGGTTGTCACCGGGGATGAAAAATGGGTCTATTGAGACAACCCAGTACGCAAGTGATCCTGGGTCGACCCAGGCCAGCCATCAACATCCACTGCAAAACAGGATATCCACGGGGAAAAGGTGCTGTTGTGTATGTGGTGGGACACATGAAGTGCTGTACTTGGAACTGTTGAAACTGGGCGAAACAATCAGTGCACAACGATATAGCAATCAGTTGATGAACATTGAACGCCGCAATCGAGCAAAAACGCCCATGAACAGGTAAAGGACGCCGCCCAGTCATCCTGTTACACGATAATGCCAGACCACATGTCGGTGCCCTCCACGAAATCAACCCTTGAACAGTTATAGTGGGAGGTTTTACCAAACCCAGCTTACTCCCCCGGACATTGCAACCTCCGACTTTCATCTGTTTCGCTCTATGCAACATGCCCTAGCCCAACAGCGGTTCACCACAGTTCCAGAGGTGGAAAATTTAGTGACTACATTCTTCAGCTCAAAACCCGAGTCCTATCAGAGTGGCATTCATTTGTTTCCTGAAAAATGGCAAAAGGTAATTGATGCTAACGGCCACTATTTCGTTGAGTAAATGTGTACTGGTTTCCTGATTCTTCCTGTCTCCTTAAAACGGTGGAAACTTTTGCATACCCCTAACATATCTTCAACAGCGCGGGTCAAGAAAAGAATCGAGTAAAAAGCAAGACAAAAGAATATTCGAAAATCCCTCACATTAAAATGATAACTCAACTTGATTTTCTAATAACTTGTGACTTTACACTGAAGAGCAATTGAATTAGAGATACCTGTCTAGTAACGTGTAGCACCAACTTTCGCCCTGATGACGGCGGCGATTCGTCTCGGCATGGACTCGACAAGACTCCGCAAGCGTTGGGAAGCCATACGGATCCACGACCCCTGAACAAGCTCCCACAGTTCACGAAGATTTGATGGAAGGGGGGGGTTAAGAGCCTCGAACATCTCTCTCGATGGCATCCCAGATGTGCTCAACGGGATTGAGGTCAAGTGACCTAGCTGGCCAAGTAAGCGAGGTCACGTTGGTGGAGTGTTCATCCAACCATTCGGATACAATTCGGGAGCTGCATTGTCTTGTTGCAGTATGAGGTACACAGTGGGATGTTGAAGACGCGCAAACGGGTGCAAATGGTCGTCCAGGATATTCCGGTAACGTTGACCTGTGAAAGATGATATCACACGTAACAGGGGGTCCCGTTTCAATCCACGTAAACAGTCCCCAGACGAGAATGCCACCCCCACTAGCTTGAAGAGTACCCTGCTGGCAAGAAGGATCCATCGCTTCATGTGGTTTGCGTTGTACTCGTATCCTGCCATCCGCATGTACCAACGTGAATCTCGACTCATCAGTCCAGGCAACAATTTTACACATTTCTAGGGTCCAGTGGCGATGTTCCTGCGCCCATGCTAATCTTTGCACTCTGTGATGTGCGGTCAGCAGCGGTTCCCTCGTGGGACGATGGCTTCTGTACCCCATAGCAAGGAGATGGTTCTAGATGGTGCGGCTGCTTACACGTTTTTTTGCACCAGCGTCAAATTGCCGAGTGATTTCTTGAATTACTGCACGTCTATCCGCTGTTACAATGAGAGCTGGCAGACGATGACCCCGCTCATCCACACGCTGTTGTCCACGGCAGTTGGCCCATGCAGAGATGGTTTTACCAGATTCGATGTACTTATGGTGCACCCGTGACACAGTGGCTCGTGAAAATTGCAGTGCCTGCACGACTTCCGAGATGGAGTGACCCATTCGTCGGGCCCCGACAATTTGCCCACGATCCAATGCGCTTAGATCCTTCGTCTTACCCATACTGCGTCCGACTCTTACTGATTCCCGTCGCATCACTCCTTATATTGTCGGATCGCTGCATACGTCATATCATTTCAGTTTACAGGGCCGTCCACAGCGACACATTTGCATAACCCCACCTGTCTGTAATTCAATTGCTCTTCAATGTATTTACAAAGCAAACCATCGGCGAATCTCATCAACGGTAGAAAGGTCGATTCACATTCTGAACCAGTGTTTCTCAACTATTTTTTGCGCTTTCAAACCGTAGGTTGAAGAAACGTATATTCTCCGGCTTTGTCTGCCTGTCCGCACGATAACTCGCGTAAAAATGGTTCGATTTCGATGAAATTTTAGTATGTGGTAGGGGACCCCCTGGGGACGAACCCTATTGAAAATGGATGAAATGGGGTCAAAGGTCTGGACATAGGGGGGTGGGATCCATTCCATCGCTCTTATGCGTCCTATCGTACGTAAAAATGCTTCGATTGAGACAAAACTTTATCATGTTCTTCCAGAGGTATACTGAACCGGTTCTGTTTAATATCATAGATATGGGGTCAAAGGTCAAGGCACAGGAGCGAGATTTATTCCACAGCCATTATCCTCATAACTTGAGTATTGATTTCTGGTATGTTGGAAAGCTTGGAATAATCAATGCATTACATGACTTTACTAGTGCCCACTTCTGAGAATCGGATCCTGGCTACAGCACCCCCCCCCCCGCCACACACACACACACAAAGACAAATGTAATAAGCATGCTGAAATCAGCGGTAACCTTAAGTTGATGTTACATTGCACTCGTACACTCAGATTCAAATATTACAAACTAAATAATTATAATAAACTAGCCTATAGTTCGTCCCAGAACGGTTGTTTTTAGGCTTTAAATAAATATTAATATATAGGGGATGTTGCCCGTCGTATGACGGGGTGAAATTTTTAATTGAAGCAGATTGAAAACAGACGCCGGCTCTTTTGTAAGGAAATATAGTAAAAATTTATATAGTAAGAACTCATTCATGTTTGAACTGAAAATTATATGCTATTTATTTCCGTTTTTTCAAAAGGCCTCGCGATAAATAGACATTCTGTGCGAAATATTTGTTGTTTAACAATTTTTCTTGTAGTCCAATTTTTTCGTGTGAACTAACCTTAATAACTTTTGCTTTGATTTTTCGCATTAATTACTTTTTCTCCGGCACACGTGTTATTCCCTTCAAGGCTTGTTTTGGATTATCCAATTCGGAGGTTAGTTTGAAACTTCATACCGAAACCTTTCCTGCAAAATAACGCGACATCTGGTTTTGCAAATCGGAACTATCTAAATTATCGACAATATGCTGTTGGGGCGACATCTGTTTTTAGATGCAATTTTGCTCACTTATAGAGCGCAAGATTTCAATTTTTATTGTAGGTTAGAGCGTTTCGATAGATCGATATTTTGCAAAATGTTTAGTAAAATCAACTCTGAACACGGTAAGTTGCGTTAAGTTTGTTCAATTAAACATAAAAAAATAATTAATGCGTACAAATTAATATTCGAATTGTGCTAAATTAAATTCATATACAAATGCAACTTGCCGTGATTTTAAGAATTTTTTTTCCATAAGCAACTGAATGGGATATAAGCAGTCGCCCGTTCCGAATTTAAGGTCACTGGTTTTAGGGAAGGGAGAGAGCCAGTGCCGTAAGACAAACACAACATGCATGCCTCACCGGAATTCGAACCCGGACCCCTTTCGGACGAATGGTGAGAGGCCATCACTTAGACCATTGCGCCAGCGAGGCAGCGATATTAAGAATTCAAATTTTTTTTTTTTTTTTTTTTTTTCGAGGTTTAACGACCACCGGGAGCAACTCAATGAGCTATAAGCAGTCGCCCGTCCCTAATTTAGGGTTACTGGTTCCAGGAAAGGGAGAGAGCCACTGCCGTAAGACAAACACAAATGCCTCACCGGGATTCGAACCCGGACCCCGTTCGGACGAATGATCAGAGGCCATCGCTTAGACCACAGCGCCACCAGGGCGGCGATATTAAGAATTCAATTCGAATTTTGTAGATCGGATAAATAGCACTAGAGTCATTGATAATCCAATGTTATTAAATTAGCACGCGATCACCTCGACATCTCAATGGGATCTCGTTCTATCATATAGCAGGCAATAATTTTGACATCGCGACAGAACACTCGAATTGATCGATAAGTGATGACGCAACAATGCAGAGATTGGTGTGACGTCAAGCGTTCCAGAGAGACGGATCTGGGTGTTTGTACTTGTGCAGGGTGATTAATAAAGAAGTATATAGTTTCCAGATGCTGTGAAACAGTAACAGTTGAAGACACGGACCACAACTGGGAACCGTTAGGTAGACGTACTCATAAAGTTTGTGCCCCGCTACTGAGGGAAGGGACGTAGGCGATAGCGTGCGTCACGTGACTACTCAGTCGATGAACATCTTCCTCACCGATGGATTGGACGAGCCGCGGACTACAACATGCCACTGACCCAATGGCCACCCAGAAGTCCTGACTTAACACCTTGTGACTTTTTCCTGTGGGGGTACGTAAAGCACAAGGTACTCTGCCCTCCTCTTCCTGTTGATCTAGCGGAGCTGAAACAGCATATCACAGCCACTATCACTGCACTTGATTCAGATATATCACCTCGCGTTTGGGCGGAAATGGATTACCGGCTCGATGTGTGTCGTGTGACTAAGGGTGCACACATAGAACATCTGTGATTGTCTCTAAAAAGATCTTGAAACATTCCCCTACAATTCTCTTACAGGTAAAAAACTATCTTCCATTGTTCTTGTTGTTTTCCAGTGCGTTGAAACTGTATACTTCTTTGTGAATCACCCTGTATTATAATAGCCGCAGACTATAGGGGTGGCAAAATGAATCTTGCCCCTTAATAATTTTACTGGGGGGGGGCAGTGGTCACCTAATATTTTCGTCCTGTTTAATAAAATACGTTTTTGTGTGCATAGTACGTGAATTGATATATTTTTATCGAGAAAAAATATTTTTCCATGCTATTCAGTGCATCGTGTGCTGTGCTAACTGCAAAAAAAAAAAAAAAAATGCGTTTCTTTCTTTTATAGAAATGTACTATTCTTTAAAGCTCCACCTTACGAGGTCAAAGCGATTTATTTCCGAAAAATTAATAAACAACAAAATAAACTTTTTTCACATATTTACCAATCCTCATTTGACATGAGACTTCATTTTCCAGCCCCGTAGTATGTTTGACATGTTCTTGTGATATGTTGTAAATGTTTAAAAACAATTACCAAAAAAAAAAACATCTCGTCCTTTGAGTAACCGCACTGATTTCTCAGATTTCTCATAGTTTTTATAAACATTTGGAAATAAAATCTTGCTGAATATTTTTATAAAAACACAGGCTGAATTTTATTTTTAAAAATAATACATAGATGAGTCATCATATTATGACCACCCCCAGCCCAGAGAAATGAGCGCGCCTAGAGACCGAACGATGGCGCATGTGAAGTTCACAGAGCAGTATACATACACTGCTGGCCACCCAAAATGCAACACCAAGAAGGAAGCGTCCGATTGGCCTGAAATTCGCAGCATGCGTCGCCCGCGAGAGGACATGCAAACGATTAGCATTGCAGGGCATATGCAAATCATGTGCGCCCGGCACGACACCGAGAAGCACTATAAGAAGGGTGCACACAAGGCGGGGTGTAAGTAGTGGAAGTGTGTTGTGCTGCCGGACCTGTGCGTGGAAAGCTTTCTGATGCCTCGTCGCAGAGTACGGCAGTCATTCCAGCACGTTTCGGAGTTCGACAGAGGACGAATAGTGGCTTATCGCGACAGGGGTTTATAGTACCGAGACATCGGCACCCGTGTGAGACGACATCCAGCCACAGTGAGGCGAGTCCACCGAATCCATATTCGGTGGGTGCAGGAGAGACGGACGGACCGACGTGAGCGATTGCCGCGGCACACCACCGAACGAGAGGACCGGCATGTTGTGCGACGGGCATTGACGGCTCACACCGCCACATCATGAACGTTAGCGCAGGAATTAGGGTGTGTTGCCCAACAACCTGTGTCACCACGTACTGTTCGACAACGTCTGCAAGAGCGGGGACTTGTCGCACGGCGTCCATTGTTCCGATTACCATTGACGTTACACCACCGGCGAGTACGGCGGCAGTGGGCCGTTGAACGCCGCACCAGGGTTACGGAATGGCACGACATTGTCTTCTCCGATGGCTCCCGCTTCTGCCTGCAATACCACGATGGCCGGATCTGCGTGTGGCGGCACCGCGGCGAGAGACTCTATGACGCCTGCATTATGCATCACCATACCAGTCCGTCGCCTGGCGTAATGGTTTGGGGCGCAGTTGGATATGACAACCGCACCCCTCTGGTACGCATCGCCGGCACACTCAACAGCCACCGCTACATCTCCGACGTTTGAAGCCTGTAGTCCTCCCTTACCTGCAGGACTTGCCAGCGGCCACGTTTCAACAGGACAATGCGCGCCCGCACGTGGCACGCATCGTGCAACAATTCTTCACGGCCCACCAGGTGTCACTGCTGCCGTGGCCCGCCTGTTCTCCCGATATGTCGCCCATCGAACACGTCTGGTCGCTGATCGGCAACCGAGTGGCCCGGCAAGCACCAACCACGGCGACGCCTGATGAACTGTGGTAACGTGTGGAAGCAGCCTGGACCGACATACCCCTGGCCTACATCCAAAGTCTCTTTCGTTCGATGCCGCGGCGTGTAGCGGCCGTTATTGCCAGCCATGGGGGCCGCACGAATTACTGATGTCCACGTGTTTCGCAAGTCGCACGGGCCTGTAAGCTCAATCGTTTCATCTTTGTATCTGTTGTTATGTGTCCAGTAAATCTGGCTTTGCTATCTCGTGTCCTTCTTGGTGTTACATTTTGGGTGCCCAGCAGTGTATAAATACAGGACCGGCTTTCGGTTAGTAGAGTGTTTGGAGTCAGAATGGGAAAAGCTGCCGATTTATCGGAGTTTGATAAAGGACAAATTGTGATGGCACCGTGCCTCGCAACTACGATCACGGAAACGGCGCGGCTTGTACGATGCTCACGTGCCGCTGTAGTGAGTACGTATCAAAAGTGGTGCACAGATGGCTTAACGACGAACCATCATCCAGCCGTGTGTCGTCCGCATCTCATTTCTGCCAGAGGGGAGCGGAGTTTGTCGCGCATTGACCACAGGGCCACAGTGTGACAAATCACCCGCAGCCACAACAGTGTTGATCAGGGCAATGTGTCACAGCACACAGTTCATCGCAGCCTTCTGCGCATGGGCTTGCGTAGACGAAGACCCAACCGGATCCCCATGCTCAATGCACTACATCGCCAAAAACGCACGAAATGGGCTCGAGATTTGACCGTGGATGATTGGAAGAAAGTGGCCTGGTCTGACGAATCAAGTTTCCTGGTGCATCACGTAGACGGCCGAGCGCTGATACGCCGATTACCAACTGAAGCTATGGCACCTGGATGTACTGTTGGGCGGAAACAGGCTAGCGGTGGCGGTGCTATGCTGTGCTGTGGGCGAAGTTTTCTTGGGACACTTTATGCCCTATTTTTCCAGTAGCACAATCGCTGCCAGTTGTCAGGTACATGAACTTCACTGCGGACCAAGTTCACCCATTCATGGAGACTGTGTTCCGTACTGGTGATGGTTATTACCAACAGGATAACGCGCCATACCACACTGTCAGAATCGGCAAGGAGTGGTTCAAGGAACATGCTGGTGAATTTCTTTTAATGCCCCTGGCCTCCAAATTCACCTGACATTAACCTAATCCAACGTTTGTGGTTCGACTTTGAAAAGTGGGTTCGCGCTAAATCACCACCACCACGAAATGTACGGAAATTGGAGGACCTGCTGTTGACATTGTGGTACCAGATATCCCAGAATACCTATCGCAACTTCATCGAGTCGATGCCTTGCCGAGTGGCCGCTGTTTTGAGGGTTAAAGGTGGTAATACATCTTATTAGGTACGTGGTCATAATATAATTGGTCATCGGTGTATTCAACAAAAGAATGTTTCTGTTTCTTTGTTCGTTTGCTGGTGAGAAATTATAATTGCGTTTTAAAATACACATCGAGTCTCGTAATTTATCTTTTTGCCCCATCCCCTTTTTTTACGCTTTCCAACCGTAGGTTGAAGAAGCGTATATGATCCAGCTTTGCCCGTCTGTCTGTCCTCACGATAACTCGCGTAAAAGTATTTCGATGAAATTTTAGTATGTGGTAGGAGACCGTCTGGGGACGAACCCTATTGAAAATGGGACAAATGGGATCAAAGGTAACGACATAGGAGCGGGATCCATTCCATTGTCATTATGCGTCATAAATAACGTAAATATGGTTCGATTTCGATGAAATTTTAGTATGCAGTAGGGGACCACCTGGGGAAGAACCCTTTTGAAAATGGGTGAAGTGGGGTGAAAGGTCAGGACACAGGAGCGCGATGCATTCCATTGCCCTTATGCGTCATAACGTGCGCAAAAATGGTTCGATTTCGATGAAATTTTAGTATGTGGTAGGGGACCACTGGGGACGAATACTATTGAAAATGGGGTCAAAGGTCAAGACATAGGATCGGGATCCATTCCATAGCCTTTGTACTTATATTATTAAAGGAGCAATTGTTGTATGTATGAAAATTTTATTTTGAAAACGGTTCTAAGGATTTTAATGAAAGTCGTTAACCTACCGTTTTCTGGTACTAGAAATTGATTTACCTCGATCTCGACTTCGGGAAAATTCGTTTAGTGGGTTAAATAACCACCCCGAATTACCACGTTTTTAGTGTCATGGCGTCGTCCCATTAATGTTACCCATGCTTAGAAATCGTATGACGTCACACTCTCGCGACTGAGATGTTGGCGCGCGGTCACGCCATCTGCCTCATTACGTCCCGCGTTGTGTGTGGATCCTATTAAAATTTTATGACGTCACACTCTCGCGACCATCTGTCTCATTACCTCACGCGTTGTGTGCGTATTACGAATTACTTCTGTTTTCTTCTAAAGCAAGAAGTGAGTTGGGCCAGCTGCTTGGAGTTGATGCGTAGTACAGTACAAGCAGCGGAACACGCTGATGTGTTCTTCCCTTGAAAAGGTAAGCTGTTAATACAGCATTTTTTAAATTTTTTTACGTTTTTGAATAGTCACTTGATTACGAGCGTATCCGCTGTGCTAAAATATGATTAGTTCATTTTTATTAATTACTATTAACTGAGCGTCACGTGGATGGTAAAATATAAAAAAAATATGGCTGGTGGACTTCCTACGAAACGTGGACGTTTCAACTTTAAATAAGAATAAGTAGAATGCGGCACTGTTGAAACAAGAGCAAGCGGAAGAAGTAAATATGGAACAGCCTAGACATTAAAGAGCCGATGGTTTCCGATCACATTCCAGTCTCGAAACATATGACCTTCCATTGGAAGAAGATCAGCCTACAAAAAGACCATTCCAAGCAGCGAAGGCAAGGAGCATGGAAATAATGTCCGACGTTATTATTACCTTCAATGAATCTATATCGGAAGAAAACTTCGAACAAATGCGGCGAATAAATAGACAGCGAATCGCATCTGAATCAACCAAAGAACGTAAGCAGCGCTTGGAAGAACTACAAAAATTTTCATCACAGTGAATCGCAACCGAAACCGCGGATGAACGTGTTCAGCGACTGGAACACTTGGGACAACGTGCAACTGAACGACTTAGCATTACAATACTTCGAAATAAAATATCAAAATAAAAAAAATGTAGTGCCCTCATCCCCCATTTAACCGAGCGATGCTCGGTGTTCCTGATATTGCGTTATAACTTACGTAAAAATACTTCGATTGAGGCAAACGTTATCATGTTGTTCCGGAAGTACACTTTATCGGTTTTGTTGAATATCATCGAAATGGGGTCAAAGGTCAGGTCATAGGAGCGAGATTTATTCTACAGCCATTATCTTCATAACTTGAGTAATGATTTCTGGTAAGTTGGAAAGCGTATCATAATCAGTGCATTGCATGATTTTACTAACTTGTTTTATTTTCGTCCCGCCAATGAAAGAGTGCGCCCTTCCTATGTCTGACCGATTCACGCCTTCCCCACCCCTATAATTTCGGGAAGTCGGCGCCGCTGTAAATATGTAGAAATAAATTTTATAAATTTTGTTTAATTTCCTTCAAGAGCTTTTAGTGAAAATATAAGAAACCCAGGGGAAAAAGTCCGCACGATAACTCGCGTAAAAATGGTTCGATTTCGATGAAATTTTAGTATGTGGTAGGGACGAAAATTGATTTCGATGAAATTTTAGTACCTAGAGACGAAAATTGAAAATGGACGAAATGGGGTCAAAGGTCAGCAAATAGGAGCGGGATCCATTCCATTGCCCTTATGCGTCATAACTTGCGTAAAACGTTCGACTTCTGAAATTTTAGTATGTGCTAGGGGACTACCTGGGGACGAACCCTATTGAAAATAGACGAAATGGGGTCAAAGATCAGGACATAGGAGCGGGATGTATTCCATTGCCCTTATGCGTCATAACTTGCGTAAAACGTTAAACTTCGATGAAATTTTAGTATGTGGTAGGGGACCACCTGGGGACGAACCCTATTGAAAATAGACGAAATAGGGTCAAAGATCAGGACAAAGGAGCGGGATGCATTCCATCGTCCTTATGCGTCATAACTTACGTAAAAACGCTTCGATTGAGACAAAACTTTATCATGTTGTTCCGGAAGTACACCTAACCGGTTCTGTTGAATATCATCAAAATGGGGTCAAAGGCCAGGACAAAGGAGCGAGATTTATTCAGCAGTCATTTTCCTCATAACTTGAGAAACAACTTGAGTAAAGATTCTTGGCATGTTGGAAAGCGTACAATCAATGCATTCCATGATTTTACTAACTTGTTATTCAGTAAATTATTAGTTTCAATGTAAGATAACAACCGACTACGAATGAACTCAAAAATTTAGCAAATACAGAAATGACAGATATAGGACGATAATTTGAAACAACAGTTTTAGATCCCGTTTTTTACGCTTTCCAAGCATATACTGAAGAAGCGTACACGCTCCAGCTTTGTACGTCTGTCTGTCCGCACGATAACTCGCGTATAAAACGGTTTGATTTCGATGAAATTTTAGTATGTGGTAGGGGACCACCTGGGGACGAACAATATCGAAAATGGGGAAAATGGGTTCAAAGGTCAGAGCACAAGATCGAGATTTATTCCAGAGCCATTATCCTCATACCTTGACTAAAAATGCTTCTATTGCGAGAAAACTTTCGTATGTTGTTCCGGAGGTATAATGAAAGAATCAAATAGTAATAAATACTACTTCCCAAATGGGAGAAACAGTAAACACAGACAGATTAGATTGTTGTTTAATATATCGAAATGGGGTCATAGGTCAGAACACCGGAGCGAGATTTATTCCACAGGCATTATCCTCATAACTTGAGTAATGTTTTCTGGTATGTTGGAAAACGTATCATAATCAATGCATTGCATGGTTTTACTAACTTTTCATTTAATAACAACCGACTATTTCTCCCATTTGGGAAGTAGTATTTATTACTATTTGATTCTTTGAGAAATGTCTTTTGAAGAATTAATCAATTACTGGTCAACAAAAAATCCAATTTTGTACAATAAAAAATTCAATTTTGCACGACATTGGTCATAAACAAAGACATCGCTCTTTGCGCGTTTTAGCAACACACAGCAACCGAAATATTGTTATTCGGTCACCGCTGGGGAATTGAATCCCGAACCTCTCGATATCTAGCCTACCACGGTATACACGGCGGTATGTGTGTTTTTCTGTCAGCTTCTGACATAATTAAATCCGTAAGATGGGCTCAAATACTGAGACGTCTCCATCTAGTGGACATTAACGGCACTGGCTTATATTAATTATAGCACTTAAATCCAAAGGGCAAGATCCAAAGTGAAAGTCCTCCAAATACGTGGCGTCAGTGAATAATCAAAGGCATCGCTCTTTCTCCACGTTTTAGCAACACACATCAACCGAACAATTGTTATTCGGTCACCGCCGGGAAATTGAATCCCGGACCTCTTGATATCAAGCCGAGCGCGTCAGCCTTACACCACGGTGGCCAACAATCCTCGGCTAGATATCGAGAGATCCGGGATTCAATTCCCCGGCGGTGACCGAATAACAATTGTTCGGTTGCGGTGTGTTGCTAAAACGTGGAAAGAGCGTCGTAGTCTTTGTTTATTCACTGACGCATTTGGAGGATTTTCACGACGTTGGTCATTAACATTATCACAAATAGGGTAATAAAACAAAACACGTGTGGGAGGAAATGGCAGATTTTTTTTTCGGGGGTGGGGGGGGTATTTTTGTGAATAACACTGAGTCAACTGAGTTTTAGCGGTTCGGGAATAATACGCAAATCATGCAGCAAAAGAAGTGCACCTAATTAATAATGCGCCCAGTGGTGTATGTCTTGAGCTAAAAGTACAGAGATAAATCTTTATACTGTATTCTTGATGAAGATCTATTCCGCTGTTGCCTCCGTTGGACAGAATGGCATACTTTGACTGGATTACGGCAAATTATAAATAAAAGTTTGACTTATAAACAACAGCTTTAGCACCTGTTCGTCGGGTTTTAAGTAAATAACACAATTCTAATTTCTCCCCAAATTTGTGTTATCTGCTACCTGAACAGCACGCGTAGGAGAACTAAGCATTATTGATCGCGCCAGTGTCATTCACGCAATGAAGTAATGCAATCCTGACATCTGCCGTGACATCTGCTGCCTTTTGAGAAAGTATAATTACATTTTAACGTAACAGATACTCGCCCTTCCGTATATTTGTTTTGATAGTAATGATAAAATTGTTGATTTTTAGTTGCTCTATTCTGCTCGAACTGAAGCTAAATTTGCCAGACGCTCAGAGAGGAAGATCTATTTATAGATGAGCATGGCCGGGCATTGATAAAGTTAAACTCACACGCTCAACCCTCGGCTGCCAGTTGCGTTTTATGTCTGCTCCTTTGTCCTTTGTTCTGGTTCTTTATTTTCACCTGGTGCCAGCAACCCTAGTAGCTCTTGATATTACCAGAGCGAGAAAAATTGCAATATAAATAAATACAAACAACAGAATAACTTGACGAGGAACGGTACTTTATAAGGATTATAAATGCACTGAAATAAGAACAGTGGGCCTTCTATTGGGCCCTCTATTACCCGGGGGCGAATTATCTGTGTATGAGTCTTTCTTAGATTCAGCAAATTATATATTGCCAATATATACTATATTGACAAAAGTCAGAAGAGAAATACAACCTAGCATTTATTGACAAACATTAGTACGGTGTCGGTCCACCTATGGCCTTAATGCATGTACTGACCTATGGAGAAATGCTTTCGACAAGGTTTTGGAACACAGCGATAGGTATAAGCTTCCATTCAGTACATAATGCTGCCCCTAACTGTTGCTTAGTAGTAGACCTTGGTTCCAAACTTCTTATGCGGAGCTCTAATTCATCCCATAGGTGCTCTGTGGGATTAAGATCAGGGATCTGTGCTGGCCAGTCCACACACGATACGGAATTATCGTCAAACCACGCCGTAACAGACCTTGCTTTACGGCTCGGTGCATTATCCTGCTGATACCAACAAGGCTCGGTTCCATAGTATTGCCACCTAGTTGGTAGGGCATAATTGTTCAGAATATCGAGGTAGACGAGCTGGTTAACAAGTTTGTCCACGATAACCAATGGCACGGGTCTATAATACGAAAAACACCCCCACACGAGTACATTGCCAGCTCCAATTTTGACCGTAGGAACAGTACACTGTGGTAAATAACGTTCCCCCGGCTGCCGCCATACCCACACGCGGCCATCACACTGATGGATCGTGTATCTGGATTAATGATCTCTACACCATGCAAAACGACGAGTAGCATTTCGAGTGGAGATGAAGGGCTTATGAGCAGCCGCACGACCACGGTAACCCATGGAATGAAGTTCTCTGCGAATGGTGCGTGTACATACAGAGGTTCCAGCATTTTTACTCACTTGTACACTGAAGTCTTGTGCAGTGGTACTTCGTCGATTAGCTGTAACGACTCTCCTGAGGCTTCAACGTCGTCTATCACTGATTTTCTTTGGTCTGCCGGTACGTTTTGCTGCTTCTAGCTCGCTATGTGTTTTCCACTTATTCAGTACATCCAAAACAGTTGACTTGGGTATGTTTAAAAGCCTCTCGGTTTCTCTTATGGACAACCCTCTTATATAACACCCAACAATCTTTCCTTTCTCAAAGACAGTTCAGCGACATTTTCACTCAACCTCACAGTGCAAAATGATCGTGGTCAGCTGCAGGCTTGTATTATTCTCTTATAGACAACCCACTAATATAACACCCAACAATCTTTCCTTTCTCAAAGACAGTTCAGCGACATTTTCATTCAACCTCACAGTGCGATATGATCGCGGACAGCGGCAGGCTTGTTTTTATACCGGTTGCAGCTGTACCGCGCATCTTAACAACACATCGGATCCGTTCATTTGCTTTTGAAGTGGTGTTCGGTGACTTTTGTCAATATAGTGTATACTGAATGATCATATTACTACCATCTGTTAGTACTTTGTTGACCCACATTTTCCCCTTAATAGTGCCTTGAATTCGTCTTGGTATGGATAATGTTATGTGTCGATAACTGGTGTGGAGTATGTTAACCCAAATGCGATGAATTGTACTCTCCAGCTCCTGAAGACCCGATGGTAGCGAATCAAACTACTTGATGTCTTTTCCGACTTCATCCGATAAATGCTCCATTGGATTGAGATCCGGTTACTGAGGAGGCCAATGTAGCAGAGAAAATTACCTATGATGCTCCTCAAACCATTCGCGTACAATGTGAGCACTATGGCGATTGCCCTACTGGACGGATCATCATCATCAACAACCATGGGTAATATCCCCGTAGGAGCTTGATGCCTTAGGGCATCAGATTACAATTGTGTTACATCGTTTTACTACTAGCGCATCGAAAATCATCTGGTAACCCCAGGCATCCTTGGGAAGGGAGGCCAGGGAGATAGCGCGTCCAGCGCTGGCTTCAGAGGGAACCATCTACGCATACGCGTCCCCAAACACGGGGAGTCTGCGGAAAAACCGCAGACTAGGAGGCCGACAGGACCTTGAGTCGAACACCAGTCAGATACGTCCGCCTCCGACGCAATGCATAGCGACTTTATTTTATTTCTTATTTTTTTTTTATTGGAGGTTTAACGACCACCGTGAGCAACTCAATGGGCTATTAGCAGTCGCCCGTCCCTAATTTAGGGTCACTGGTTCCAGGGAAGGGAGAGAGCCAGTGCCGTAAGACAAACAACATCCATGCCTCACCGGGACTCTAACCCGGACCCCGTTCGGACGAATGATCAGAGGCCATCGCTTAGACCACTGCGCCACCGGGGCGGCATAGCGACTTAAGCAACTGCGCCATAGTGGTGGTACTGGACGTATTCATCTCCATTAAGATAAACCATCAACATAATTGGAGAGGACTTGGTCTGGAACGATATTTAAATACCTTTGGGCGGTCAGACATTACTTGACACGAATGCCCCCGACTATAACGTTGTCTCCGCCAGCTTAAAGGTAGTGACGACGCAAGATGGACTCAAGCTTTCTTGCTGCTCTTTCTGTATCGTCCCAATTCCATCTGTATGATGTACTTGAAAACGTGATTCGTCCGACCACATTACCCTTTTCTGCTCCTTTTCCGTCCAATTCTTGTGTTCCTGAGTGAAATGGAGGCATAGGCGTAACCACTGGGGGGTCGGGTTCAGGACCCTCCTAGATTTTCAGTGTCGAAGATCCCTAATGTAAAGGACCCCCAACCATTTTTACGGGAATAGAATGATATAATGCAGACTTCATGATGGGAACCAACTAAATTTAATAATATAAGATTGTAATTTTTCGTAGAATGCAAGCACGTGTATAATGCGTATACTTAATAAAACAGCGATATCGATTCCTAATAAGCAAAGTCAGTTCTAAAACTTTGTAATTACATTTCTGCCCTATCTATCATAGTTTTACAGTTGTGTTCGCTAAGTTCCACAATTCGCCAACAGAGGCGCCTATGTCGTGCCCGTTAGATCGCGCCTCAGTAACTGCTTTGCTCCTGCGTGTGTGTAGGGGTAAAGGGTCCCAAACTATCTTATAGAGTATGTATGGCCATGTTGCCAGAAGAACGGACCACCGATGGACAACCGAAATTTTAGACTGCATTCCGAGGGACAGAAAAAGACCCAAAAGAAGGCTCCATGAGATACATGGATGAAATCCGAAAGCAGCATGCTGGAGTGACATGGAGGAGGCAGGCTCAAGACACAAAATTGTGGAAGAAACTTTGGGAGACCTTCATCCAGCAGTGGATCGGAAATGGTTGACAATAATGATAGGATATTGTTTTTTTTTTTTTTTTTTTTTTTATTGGAGGTTTAACGATCACCGTGAGCAACTCAATGGGCTATAAGCAGTCGCCCGTCCCTAATTTAGGGTCACTGGTTCCAGGGAAGGGAGAGAGCCAGTGCCGTAAGACAAACACAACATCCATGCCTGACCGGGATTCGAACCCGGACCCCTTACGGACGAATGATCAGAGGCCAACGCCTTAGACCACTGCGCCACCGGGGCGGCGATAGGATATTGTATACAGTATATATACATACAATGTGTGATCGGAACCCGCCAGATTTTGAAACACGGTTACGCCACGGTGACTGGAGGAATCTCTTCTTCTTTGCTGAAGACAGCAATGGCTTAGCGATAGGTAGTTTTTTCTGTAGCCGATAAGATGTAATGTGAGGCAAACTCTACGTTGAGAAGCCATCGGACTTGGCCCCTGTTTCAGATTATCTGTAACCTGACGAAGTGTATCTCGTCTGCTGAAGTGACCAAATCTGCCTGCTCTCCGCTCATCTCGAGCATCCAGTAGCCGTTGGACAACACACCTTGCGCTCATACTCGATTTTTTACTGCTAATCCACTCTTATTATACTTTAACAAGTGCTTCCCTGGAACATTTCTTAAATGCAGCAGTTCTGCAAATGCTCGCACCAAAGCTTCTAGCACCCGCGATCATTCCACGTTCAAAGTCGATCAGATCGCGTCTGATACAACCTAGTCCATCAGATCGCGTCTAATAATACAACCCAGTAAATCAGTTCGCGTCTAATAATACAACCCAGTAAATCAGTGCGCGTCTAATATGATACAAAATAGTCCATCAGATCGCGTCTAATGATACAAAATAGTCCATCAGATCGCGTCTAATGATACAAAATAGTCCATCAGATCGCGTCTAATATGATACAAAATAGTCCATCAGATCGCGTCTAATGATACAAAATAGTCTATCAGATCGCGTCTAATGATACAACCTAGTCCATCAGATCGCGTCAAATGATACAACCTAGTCCATCAGATCGCGTCTAATGATACAACCTAGTCCATCAGATCGCGTCTAATAATACAACCCAGTAAATCAGTTCGCGTCTAATATGACACAAAATAGTCCATCAGATCACGTCTAATGATACAAAATAGTCCATCAGATCACGTCTAATGATACAACCTAGTCCATCAGATCGCGTCTAATGATACACTCTACTCCATCAGATCGCGTCAAATGATACACTCTACTCCATCAGATCTCTACCCCATCAGATCGCGTCAAATGATACACTCTACCCCATCAGATCGTGTCTAATGACACAACCTAGTCCATAAGATCGCGTCTAGTGATACAATCTAGTCCATCAGATCGCGTCTAATGATACACTCTAGTCCATCAGATCGCGTCTAATGATACACTCTACTCCATCAGATCGCGTCTAACGATACACTCTACTCCATCAGATCGCGTCTAACGATACACTCTACTCCATCAGATCGCGTCTAACGATACACTCTACTCCATCAGATCGCGTCTAACGATACACTCTACTCCATAAGATCGCGTCAAATGATACACTCTACCCCATCAGATCGTGTCTAATGACACAACCTAGTCCATAAGATCGCGTCTAGTGATACAATCTAGTCCATCAGATCACGTCTAATGATACACTCTACTCCATCAGATCGCGTCTAACGATACACTCTACTCCATCAGATCGCGTCTAACGATACACTCTACTCCATCAGATCGCGTCTAACGATACACTCTACTCCATCAGATCGCGTCTAACGATACACTCTACTCCATCAGATCGCGTCTAACGATACACTCTACTCCATAAGATCGCGTCAAATGATACACTCTACCCCATCAGATCGTGTCTAATGACACAACCTAGTCCATAAGATCGCGTCTAGTGATACAATCTAGTCCATCAGATCACGTCTAATGATACACTCTACTCCATCAGATCGCGTCTAACGATACACTCTACTCCATCAGATCGCGTCTAACGATACACTCTACTCCATCAGATCGCGTCTAACGATACACTCTACTCCATAAGATCGCGTCTAATGATACAACCTAGTCCATCAGATCGCGTCTAATGATACAATCTAGTCCATCAAATCGCGTCCTTATTGCGTTAATGAACTGTGTAAATCAGCTCCAGCATCGAGTAGTCGATGACGACCACACGCCATGCGCTCAGACCTGATTTTTTGATTTAGTCCACTCTTACTACACTTTAACAAGTGCTTCCCTGGAACATTTCACAAATGCAGCAGCTCTGCTAATGCCGCACCAATGCTTCGAGCACTGACGGTCATTCCACGTTTAAAGTCCATCAGATCGCGTATTATACCAATTATTTGTTGCGCAATGCACTTCACTAGTATCTAGCCACTTCACTAGTATATAGCCATCTTGCGTCAGCACAATCTGCGGGATAGCTACTTTGAATAAAATGGTCTGGTGATCATAATAATTTGGTCACTCAGTGTATGTTTACATGTTTTTAAATACACATAGTAAAACCTCTCAATAGCGGGCACCCAATGATCGTAATAATTTGGACACTAAGTGTGTACAAACTGGAATTATAAAATGCAGTACAATCCTACGTGACTCACATGAATCCCCGATCCCCTCTCAGGAGGATCAGGTTTTCTTGGATACTAGGGACGGCAAAAATTATAGTACTGGACAGGGTATAAGTATAAAAGCGAATATTACGTTCCTGTGTGACTCAAAGGATAGTCGTTGAACCCTTAGAGTTATCAAATTTCTTGAATACCTGAGATGGTATTTAAAGCAGGGACGTCGCTAGACTATGAAATCAGGATGGGTGAAGGGTGGGAGAGCATTATTTTGGGTGGGGCAAGCTTGATAGCAACTTTTGTTTTAAGAAACATTGGAAGAACGAATTTTTAATGTTTTTTTACACTTTCCAACCGTAGATTCAAGAAGCGTATATACTCCAGCTTTGTCCGTCTGTCCGTCCGCACGATAACTCGCGTAAAAATGGTTAGATTTCGATGAAATTTTAGTATGTGGTAGGAAACCACCTAGGAACAAACCCTATTGAAAATGGACGAAATGGGATCAAAGGTCACGACATAGGAGCGGGATACATTCCATTGCCCTTATGCGTCATAACTTGTGTAAATATGGTTCGATTTCAATGAAATTTTAGTATGTCGCATAGGACAACGTACGAACGCACCCTACTGAAAATGAGTGAAGTGGGATCAAAGGTCACGACATAAGAGCGAGATCCATTCCGTTGCCCTTACACGTCATAACTTGCGTAAATGTCGTTCGATTTCAATGAAATTTTGGCATGTGGTAAGGGACCACCTGGGGACGACCTCTATTGAAAATGGACGAAATGGGGTTAAAAATCACGACATAGAAGCGGAATGCATTCCATTGCCCTTATGCGTCATAACTTGCGTAAACATTGTTCGATTTCGATGAAATTTTAGTATGTGGTAGGGGACCACCTGGGGACGAACCCTATTGAAAATGAATGAAATGGGGTCAGAGGTCACGATATAAGAGCGGAATCCATTTTATTGCTCTTATGCGTCATAACTTGCTTAAAAATTGTTCGATTTCGATGAAATTTTAGTATGTGTTAGGGGACCACCTGGGGACGAAATGGGGTCAAAGGTGACGATATAAGAGCGGAATCCATTTTATTGCTCTTATGCGTCATAACTTGCGTAAAAATTGTTCGATTTCGATGAAATTTTAGTATGTTGTATGGGACCACCTGGGGACGAACCCTATTGAAAATGGACGAAATGGGGTCAAAGGTGAAGACATAAGAGCGGAATCCATTCCATTGCCCTTATGGGTCATAACTTCCGTAAACATTGTTCGATTTCGATGAAATTTTAGTATGTGATAGGGGACCACCTGGGGACAAACCTTATTGAAATTGGACGAAATGGTCAAAGGTCACGACATAAGAGCGGAATCCATTCCATTGCCCTTATGCGTCATGACGTACGTAAAAATACTTCCATCGCGACAAAACTTTAGTATGTTGTTCCGGTAATATACTGAACCGGTTCTGTTGAATAACATCGAAATAGGGTCAAAGGTCAGGACACAGGATCGTGATTTGTTTCACAGCCATTATCCTCATAAAGTGAGTAATGATTTCTGGTATGTTGGAAAGCGTATTATAATCAATACATTGCATGATTTTACTAACTTGTTTTTTTATTGAAGGTTTAACGTTTTCCCTATTTAAGGTCATTGATTCCAGGGAAGGTATAAAACCAAAGCCGTAAGAGAAATACAACATACATGCCTCCCCGGGATTCGAACCAGAACCCATCTCGGACGAATGGTCATAAGCCAACGCTTAGACCACTGCGCCATCAGGACGGCCTTAACACTTTTCATTGCCGGCTACAAAGGAATTTGTACGATCCTCACTCCCTCCACCTGGAGGCACATGCATATACGGATCTGAATGAGTTTGCCACGTGTGTAAGATACAAATGTTGGTACAATGTCGCCTTCAACTTTTTGCTTTCTCTGAATGCATTGTCTTAAATTGCTTTTCAAAATGTTTCATTTTTGTTGCGAAAATACACTGAAGAGCAATTGAATTAGAGATACCTGCCTAGTAACGTTTAACACCACCTTTCGCACTGATGACGGCGGCGATTCGTCTCGGCATGGACTCGACAAGACACCGGAAGCGTTGGGAAGCCATACGGATCCACGACCCCTGAACAAGCTCCCACAGTTCACGAAGATTTGATGGAGGGGAATCAGAGCCTCGAACATCTCTCTCGATGGCATCCCAGATGTGCTCGATGGGATTGAGGTTAGGTGAGCAAGCTAGCCAAGGAAGCGAGGTCACGTCGGTGGAGTGTTCATCCAACCATTCGGATACAATTCGGGAGCGATGGCACGGTGCATTGTCTTGTTGCAGGATGAGGTCCCCAGTGGGATGTTGAAGACGCACAAACGGGAGCAAATGGGATTCCATGATATCTCGGTAAGGTTGACCTGTGAGGGACGATGTCACACGTACCAGGGGTCCAGTTTCAGTCCACGTAAACAGTCCCCAGACAATAATGCCACCCTCCCCCCAGCTTGAAGAGTACCCTGCTAGCAAGAAGGATCCATCGCTTCATGTGGTTTGCGCCGTACTCTTATCTTGCCATCCGCATGTACCAACGTGAATCTCGACTCATCAGTCCAGGCAACAATTTTACACATGTCTAGGGTCCAGTGGCGAAGTTCCCGCGCCCATGCTAATCTTTGCACCCTGTGATGTGCGGTCAGCAGCGGTACCCTCGTGGGACGATGACTTCTATACCACATAGCGAGGAGATGGTTCTGGAAGGTGTGGCTGCTTACACGTTTTTTTGCACCAGCGTTAAATTGCCGAGTGATTTCTTGCATTGTGGCCCGTCTATCCACTGTTACAATGCGAGCGAGCCGACGATCACCCCACTCATCCACACGCTGTTGTCCACGGCAGTTGGCCCTTGCAGTGATGGTTTTATCGGATTCGATGTACTCACGGTGCACCCGTGACACAGTGGCTCGTGAAAATACCAGTGCCTGCACGACTTCCGAGATGGAGTGACCCCATTCGTCGGGCCCCGACAATTTGCCCACGATCAAATGCGCTTAAATCCTTCGTCATACGCATACTGCGTCCGACTCTTTACTGATTCCCGTCGCATCACTCATTACATTTTCGGATCGCTGCTTACGTCATGTTGTTTCCGTTTACAGGGCCTCCCACAGCGCCACATTTGCATAACGCCAGCTGTCTCTAATTCAATTGCTCTTCAGTGTAGTACTGTACTTTAACAATTTATTTAGAAGAAAATGTCGTTTTTGTTTAAATCAAATTTTAACGTCGTGCTACGCAGACCCAATACCTGCTCCCTCCTTAACTACCTTCCTTTAAGCCAGCTATTTTGCCTTGCACTCCTCTCCTACAAATCAGTCGTCAGCAACTTTCTGCACTTTCACTCTCCCGGGGCGCTAGTGTAGCAAAGAATATCTAACTGAGAAGAAGTTAAGGCTCGGCGAGACGTAACTAGCGCCGCCATATCTGAAGAGTTAAAATGAAGTGCACAGAAGCCAACATACAGGCTGGTGCCGGAACAGACTGCGCATGCGTATTTCTGTTGACTTCAATTCTGGTAAAGAACGGTCAGCCGAGCTACTCACAGCACGTGATTGTTACCTTCTCGGTAGCATAATCACTTCACAAATCGGATATGCTAGTTTTGTTACGCCAATGGGGTTAATTAAGGCTTTTGTTTGTTCCCCAGTTTTTTAGAAACATTTTCAGTAATGCCAAATACTAGGGAATGTTTGCATTTTGTACGGATCCTTAGGAATAACTATAATATTTGCTAAAATTTAATTTAAATAGTAATACTAATGTTATTGCATATTTTTCTCATCAAAATAAGGGACAGGCGGGATATCAGAAAACAACAACAACAAAACTGCTCTAAGCAAGTAGTCATCAGATCGAAGGAAACCATCGTGGATCAAAGAAAAGCTTCACTGCCGTAGTTCCCCTAACGCGTTTTGCTCCTGAATGTTTGCTTTCCCGCAGAGCATATTGCCTCTTAAGATGTGGTGGCGCAGTTGGCGCCTGTTTTACGTTATCTGTACGAGAGTTGGCATTCTTTTGGGGCCGCGGGTGGCCTAGTGGTCAGCGTTCGTAACTGCCATGGAAATAACCTCAGGTTCGATCCTGGGCAGGTACGAACGTTCGAACCACTAAATACCCGCCGTGCGTCGGATGGGCACGTCAAGCCGTTTGAACCCCGGTAATAAATAAGGGAGTCTCCCCCTTTCTATCTCGCTTCCGTGTTACTTTCCTGTCGGGCACTCTAGCCCAAATCTCCTAGTTTTCTATTTCTAAGGGTTGTTTAAGACCCGGGGTCAGACACTCCCTTTCTAAAATCCTCTACATATGATCTGATCTGTTGGTGTTCTTCACGCGAAGTTTTATATTCTTTGAGTGTAGCTTTAGACTCCGCTTTCCGTGCTGGAAGCCCCTGTTTTGTAAAAAAAAAAAAACCAAAAAAAAACCAGAGCGATTAGTAGTGACCTCCCTCAGTGAATTCCTATCCGCCATTTTCATTAGCCCCCTGGCCATGTAAACCTAAAAAAGAGGTTTAAACTAAGGAACTGGAAGAGTGGAGAACTTAATTTTCATGGCGCATCGGATTCTGTTTTGACAATCTTTTTTGAAGACGTAAACAAAACACTTCCTAGGGGGAAATGCGTAGGGAGATATGAAATAAAACAGAAGACTTATTACTTGGAAAAGTGCAGATTATATTTTTAAAGTTAAATATATTGAAAAATGGCGCTTTTGAACTGGGTGGGCGGCAGAATGGGCAAGACAAATTTCAGGGTGGGCTCAAGCCCCTGGCGACGTCCCTGGGTAAAAGCAGATAAGTCTCTGTGCATTTCACATGCAGGAGTTGGCCAACATCATGTGATCACCTGGAAAATGCGTTTTTATTAATAAGGTGTTGGACCACCATTAAGTCTTTATACAGCTTCCAACTTTCTTGGAATAAATTCATGCAGCTTTTGAAGTCTCCAGTGCAATGTCGTAGCATTCGTCGATCAGAACATCAGCCAATTGCTTCAGAGATGTTGGAGGAGGGAGTCTGCTTTCCACTGTGATCACCAAAACTGCCCACGATGATATTCAACTCAGGAGATTGAGTTTTTGAATCGTCTCCAGTGGAATCTTGTATCATTCGTCGATCAGAACATCAGCCAATTGCTTCAGAGATGTTGGAGGAGGGAATCTGCTTTCCACTGTGCTCACCAAAACTGCCCACGATGATATTCAACTCAGGGGATTGAGTTTTTGAATAGTCTCCAGTGAAATCTTGTATCATTCGTCGATCAGAACATCAGCCAATTGCTTCAGAGATGTTGGAGGAGGGAATCTGCTTTCCACTGTGCTCACCAAAACTGCCCACGATGATATTCAACTCAGGGGATTGAGTTTTTGAATAGTCTCCAGTGAAATCTTGTATCATTCGTCGATCAGAACATCAGCCAATTGCTTCAGAGATGTTGGAGGAGGGAATCTGCTTTCCACTGTGCTCACCAAAACTGCCCACGATGATATTCAACTCAGGGGATTGAGTTTTTGAATAGTCTCCAGTGAAATCTTGTATCATTCGTCGATCAGAACATCAGCCAATTGCTTCAGAGATGTTGGAGGAGGGAATCTGCTTTCCACTGTGCTCACCAAAACTGCCCACGATGATATTCAACTCAGGGGATTGAGTTTTTGAATAGTCTCCAGTGAAATCTTGTATCATTCGTCGATCAGAACATCAGCCAATTGCTTCAGAGATGTTGGAGGAGGGAATCTGCTTTCCACTGTGCTCACCAAAACTGCCCACGATGATATTCAACTCAGGGGATTGAGTTTTTGAATAGTCTCCAGTGAAATCTTGTATCATTCGTCGATCAGAACATCAGCCAATTGCTTCAGAGATGTTGGAGGAGGGAATCTGCTTTCCACTGTGCTCACCAAAACTGCCCACGATGATATTCAACTCAGGGGATTGAGTTTTTGAATAGTCTCCAGTGAAATCTTGTATCATTCGTCGATCAGAACATCAGCCAATTGCTTCAGAGATGTTGGAGGAGGGAATCTGCTTTCCACTGTGCTCACCAAAACTCCCCACGATGATATTCAACTCAGGTGATTGAGTTTTTCAATAGTCTCCAGTGGAATCTTGTATCATTCGTCGATCAGAACATCAGCCAATTGCTTCAGGGATCATCAAACAGAATTCATCGCTCTTTCCACGTTTATAAGGGAGTCACGGGAAAATTCTCATCGACCGCCACCGAGAATCGAACCCAGGTCTTCCACAGTTACGCGCTGGACATGCTACCATTGCACGTAAAGCGCGTAACTGGAAGACCCTCGGTTCGATTCTCGGTGGCGGCCGATGAAAATATTTTCGTGACTCACTTATAAAAGTGGAAATGCCGATGACTTCTGTTTGATGTTCCTAATCCACGTCAATTGTGTGTATTAATGCTTCAGAGACGTTGGAGGAGGAAATCGACTTCTCACTATGCTCTCCAAAACTGCCCACGACGATATTCAATTCAGGTGATTGAACTGGCCAGGTCAGATATAGAAATTAGTCTTGGTGCTCCTCAAACGAAGATTGAACTGTTCTAGCTATGTGTATGGGAGCATCATCTTGAAAAATGGCATCATTATTGGGAAACAACATTTAGACATACACTGCTGGCCACTCAAAATGCAACACCAAGAAGGAAGCAACCGATTGGCCTAAAATTCGCAACATGCGTCGCCCGCGAGAGGACATGCAAACGATTAGCATTGCAGGGCATATGCAAATCATGTGCGCTCAGCACGCCACCGAGAAGCACTATAAGAAGGGTGCACAGAAGGCGGGGTGTAAGTAGTGGAAGTGTGTTGTGCTGCCAGACCTGTCCGTGGGAAGCTTCCTAATGCCTCATTCCAGCACGTTTCGGAGTTCGACAGAGGACGAATAGTGGCGTATCGCGACAGCGGTTTATCGTACAGAGACATCGGCGCCCGTGTGGGACGACATCCAGCCACAGTGAGGCGAGTATGGATTCGGTGGGTGCAGGAGGGACGGACGGACCGACCTGAGCGATTGCCACAGCTGCGGCACACCACCGAACGTGAGGGCCGGCATGTTGTGCGGCGGCATTGACGGCTCTCACCGCCACATCACGAACGTTAGCGCAGGAATTAGGGTGTGTTGCGCAACAACCTGTGTCAGCACGTACCGTTCCACGTCGTCTGCAGGAGCGGAGACTTGTCGCACGGCGCCCATTGCTTCGATTACCATTGACGTTACACCACCGGCGATTTCGGTGGCAGTCGGGTGTTGAACGCCGCACCTGGACTGCGGAATGGCACGACATTGTCTTTTCCGACGAATCCCTCTTCTGCCTGCAAAACCACGATGGTCGGATCAGCGTGTGGCGTCACCGCGGCGAGAGACTGTATGACGCCTGCATTATGCATCGCCATACCGGTCCGTCGCCTGGCGTTATGGTTTGGGGCGCAATTGGATATGACACCCGCGCCTTTCTGGTACGCATCGCCAGTACACTCAACAGCCAGCGCTACATCTCCGACGTTTTGGAGCCTGTAGTCCTCCCTAACCTGCAGGACCTGCCATCGGCCACATTTCAACAGTACAATGCGCTTCCGCACGTGGCTCGTATCGTGCAACAATTTTTCACGGCCCACCAGGTGTCACTGCTGCCGTGACCGACCTGTTCTCCAGATATGTCGCTGATCGGCAACCGAGTGGCCCGGCAAGCACCACCCGCGGCTACGCCTGGTGAACTGTGGCAACGTGTGGAAGCAGCCTGGACCGACATACCCCAAGCCCACATCCAAAGCCTTTTTCGTTCGATGCCGCGGCGTGTAGCGGCCGTTATTGCCAGCCATGGGGGCCACACGAACTATTGATGTCTGCGTGTTCCGCAAGTCGCACGGGCCTGTAAGCTCAATCGTTTCATCTTTGTATATGTTGTTATGTGTCCAGTAAATCTGGCTTTGCTATCTCGTGTCCTTCTTGGTGTTGCATTTTGGGTGGCCAGCAGTGTAGAATGCACCTGGTCACCTAGAATGTCCAAGTACTCGTTGGCAGTAACTCGACAATGTACGGTAACGATGGGACTAGCCGAGCACCAAGATATAGCCTTCCCATACCTGCCAACTATCACGGATCTCACTGTCGAAACTACGGATTCTACTAATTTCTATTTTTAGTTTTATTTCGCTATTACGGAATAACACGAAATGCAGTCTGGGGACGGTATTTCCTCCCGATGTTGCCTTTCTGTCCAGTAGTAGTGTTAAATATCATTTTGCTGCAAAAATGTTTGTATTTCATCTTGAAACTGTAGGCAACAATTTGCGAAAATTTCCTCGTGATCTTTCGCGAATTCCGCCTTTTTCGTTATTATTTTGGTCATAAACGAGATCGATGCACAAGTGAACAGTGATTTTTGGGGAGTTGGTGGCGGCGGCGGGGGGGGGGCGGAATTCATTTTTTCGAATCGTTCGAAAACGGAAGGTCGACGGAGTTCAGATTTTTTCCGTAATCGTAATTTCTCCAGTATTATTTGTTAAATAAAATTTTACTGCATAAATATTTGTATTTCAGCTTGAAAATAGGGGGCAAATTTTCAAAACCCGAATTCGGACAGAGCAAAGATTCCTCCCGTACTCCCCCCCCCCCCCCCCCCACGGGCGCTCCTGCGTTTTCCCGTCCCATAAGTTTTAGCATCCAAGCCTGATAAGGGGCAGAGGGATTCCCTAAGACCGAAGTGTCGAAGTTTGAATATTTGTAAAAGTTGATGCGTGGAGTTCAAAAGTATTAATATTCTCAAAGTTACACTATTTATCTAAAATAGTTAAAGCTTTTATTTATATCATGCACTCATTCAGCATGGTCCTCAGGCTGAAAGTTCTTTCAGCGCGATGGATGAAATGTTTGATATCGGAGGGCATAAAAAAAAGGGAAAAAGAAAAGTGTCAATGGAGAAATAGGGAGAGAAAGATATCAGCAGAAAGAAGACTTAAGCAATGGATGCTGTACAATTAGAGTCCACAAAAGACAGACGGTAGTCCACATTCTTGCTGTGTGTTTGGATCTTTCACCCAGTTAAAACATTAAGTTTTTTTGCTTCTTTGGTCTCATCTTGTCATAAACTGCAATGTCAGAGGCAGTAAGATCATATGGTAAGTGGAGGTTTGCGCACTGCGCTGTTGCCGTGAAAATTCTTCTAATTTCGGGCACATTGCTTTTGGTAAAGAAATACCCAACTTCGGGATTTAATTACCCAATTAATTGTGTAAATTAATTAACAATTAATTATTCAATTTCTTAATTGCAGTAATTCGTAATTAGGTGCAAGAAATATAATCCCGACCCAGGCCGCATAAGGATTCGCTGGTTTCTTTTCTTTTTCTTTGCTTTCCCTTCGCGTGGGGAGCAGTTCGAAACGCAAACGCTAGGTCAGGTGCAAAATTCCGCAAACGAAGCAAAAGGTACTTTTTTTTTTATTTCCCGGCATTTACGAAGCAACAGCACTGCGGATTACATAATGCAACCCTAGCTAACAATCGGTCAGTGGTGACTATACGGCGAAAGTCTAAGAAGTAATCTTAAATCTGGTAAGAAGGTAAGGCTAGGTAATAAATGTCACACAGGCTCTGTGTCGGAGAACATAAACTGGTGTGCAAAAATTGAGCACGAAGAGGAGAAATTAGCATAACAGCGGAACGAGCAGGCAGAACGGACCGAAAGACCACTCAGGAGATGGACTAGGGTTCGGTACGGCATGCGAATATATGCAGCATGACGTAGGGGGGGGGAGTGTCGGAAGGGTATGAAGCACACGGGCGGTGTACGCTCAGCAATTCGGTGAAAGCTATTGCACGGTGTACATCGGTTTGAACGACGTCGAGTTGCTGCCACCGTGTGATATGGCCAACAGGAAATCCAGTATCGAGCCACTAAATATCTCCCGTGCGTCGAATTGGCACGTTAAGCCTTCGGATCCCGGGTACTGGCCCCTCGGTTATAAATAAGGGAGTCTTCCTCCTCCTTTCTAACTCGCTTCCGTGTGTGACTTTATTATCGGGCACTCTAGCTTAAATATCCTAGATACTTCTGAGGGCTGTTTAAGACCTGGGGTCAGACACTCCCATCCTAAATTCTTCTATATAAATATCTATGACGAACTCACATATACAGAAATTTTTGTAGATCCCTTGAACTTCGTGATATTTTCCCTTGTTATTTGAACTGCATATTATGAATGAAATTTTTGGGAGAAACCGCATACATGGAAGGTCAGCGCAGTTATGGGCAAACAAAATAAGTGGTATTTCAGCCAGTTTCTAGCCCTTCCTGTTTCATCCGAATAAAAGGCAATAAATGCTGTTGAAAACAGCTGGTGGTTCCCCTTACTGACTGAAAAAAAAAAAAAACGTTTCAGTCAGTGTTTTTACTTCCTCCTTCCCCTTACTCTGTCTTCCTCTGTCTATCTCTCCGTCCGTCCGTCACTCTCACTCACTCTCTTTATCTCTCATACACTCTCTCTCTAACACACACACACACTCTCTCTCTCTCTCTCACACTCTCTCTCTCTCTCTCTCTCTCTCTCTCTCTCACACACACACACTCTCAATAATCTCAATTAATCTTTGTCCCCTTGTTTTCCCAGTTCAATGATTGAAATACACTTTGCAATGTGGCATTGAAGAGTTTGGAAGATAGGGTGCCACCTTGTCTTACTCCCTTTCCAATTTTTATTGGTGTTGTATCCTCAAATATCCGAAACATACTTACTCATATTTCCTTCTCTTTAGTCTTTGCATCAAATTGAGAGTTATATTTCATATTTCACCCTATATAGTAAATTTGATTGCCAAAAGCAGTTTCATTAAAAAATCTCTTAATTTTTAACAATATGCGAATTTGTAATAAATTCTAAAGCAATATTAACTTCGATCTTGAAGCGATGCAGCAATTTCAAAGAGGAGCAACAAAGGGTTTTGTGAAAATTGAAACTTCTCTTTTTACGAAAACTTTGGAGACTGGCCGATGGAAGGAAACAACAAAATCCCACAATAAATATTACTTTCATAGCAATAACTAATAACAATGACACGAAGTTTAGTAATGATTAGGTTATTTCTAGAAGCAAGTTTTTCGAAAAGTGATCCCGTGTGGTAATCAATTCGGTTATGAAGTACACTCACAAGTATGAAACGGCAATGAAAGTATGGCACGAACTGCTATCGCAAAAGTGACATAAAATACAATCCGTATAACATGAACCGCTATCATAGCACCATATATTATAAGAAACTGTAGGGTTGTTTCGTGGATGTGATACTGTTAATTATTTATGATACAACTAAAATCTCAACATAACTTGACTATAACGCATTCTATCTTCTTACTAAAGCATAAAACTGCAATAGTAACTGGCTTTTTTTTTTTTTTTTTGATTGGAGGTTTAACGACCACCGTGAGCAACTCAATGGGCTATAAGCAGTCGCCCGTCCCTAATTTAGGGCCACTGGTTCCAGGGAAGGGAAAGAGCCAGTGCCGTAAGACAAACACAACATTCATGCCTCACCGGGATTCGAACCCGGACCCTTCACGAACGAGTGATCATAAGCCAGCGCTTAGACCACTGCGCCACCGGGGAGGACGATTTTTTTTCTCGTTTATTTTGATAGGCCAACACAAATAAATCTGCAAATAACAGATCTTTGGATTTAATTTTGGAACTAAGCAAGAAGACAACGTGGAGAATGTGTGGATGAAATTCAAAAGTATGTTGGACTGACATGGAGGTGCCTGGCTCAAGAAAGCAAGAGACTTTGGGAGACCTTCATCCAGCAGTGGCTTGATAATGGATGATATTGAGAACCCTGCCGATTTTTTCTTTCGTTTATTTTGATAGGCCAACACGAATAAACCTGCAAATAACAGATTTTTGGATTTAATTTTGAAATTAAGCAAGGTTTAAAATTGTGCTCCACATACAGAAGTTTTTAGGGGACAAGTGTTTATATTGAAAATTCTGTTTAAGAACAGGAAATGTTTCTCACACAAAATTTCGCTATACCGGAAATAATGTTGAATCATAGTCTAGCATTTTTTGAGTGATAACTGTTTAGTGAAAATAGATACTTTTGTTGCTGTTCATTGTTTAAAGTTGAAAAACTCAATTATTATTATTTCAAAGAGCCCTTTATTTCTGCAAGTTTTATCCAGTTCCGATTTCCTTAAATGTAGCTTATTTCGTTTTCACGGTGGTTACTAATTAGTAGTAAGAGCAGATAGTTCCGTCATAAGTTTAAGACCCAAACAGACATTTTTTACTTATCCTGAACAGAATTCAGAGCTTTGTTTAATCCTCAGCATGCTCTATTTTTCAAACCGTATGAGTAATCACTCCAAACGAAATGGAAATAAACTATGATTCACGACTAAATCCTTATATGCTGCGTCACTTGAAACTGTGCCGCCTACAACAGCAGGAGAAACAAAGAAAAAAAGATACAGTCGCTAAAGTATTGGCATTCACAATCCGAAAAATATTTCTTTTCTTAATTTTAAAAACAAATGTATAAAATATGTGATTAAGAAGGCGAAGAGTTTAACACAACAATATTATGTCGACACTCAAACATGAAATGCATTTCTTCAGAGCTTTCGCAAATATAAATCTTCCTATCACTCAATTTGCATAATTGGGAAGCAAATTAGTTTTTATAATTGATATGATACCAGTCTGACATAGGACTTCTTCAATACTGTATTTAAACAAAAAAATCGAGTAGAGAGGGGTGGATTGGTTATATGTCAAGAAAAACAAGACGAAAATAAAAACCACTGTCAATGAAAACTTCGGTTACTCCCAGGTGACAACATGGACCTGGCACCCAGCCAAATTAATCTTATGGTACACAGCAGAGGTACTACAAGCAATTGTCAGCTTTACGATTTCCCATAACAATAAAAAAAAAAAAAAATAAATAAAACATCGATATTAGTTTCACCTGCGTTACATTCAACACATCAGCTCCATAATGCGCAGTTAAGGTCTCCATTGGCTTGGCTAATATTCCATGACAAGTCACGCTGACTCGGATTTTGGAAGTTCACAAAAACTTTCTTGGAGACCCCATGACCTAAACATCAAGGCTGAATAAAAAATAAAAAGAATAAATAAAAAATATATAAAGTTATCTTGGGTCCAGGCGATATCAAACCGTCTTGAACTCGTAATCAGCAAGGCGTAAAATCACACATATTTTTTCTTTTATTATCTTTTTTTAAAGTCGTCTTAAGTGGAAGCTAAGCCTGAGTGACCTCAGCGGCAAAAGAAGCATCGGGAAGACTAGGTACATGACCCCGAGTATTAAGACTCCACTTCTTCGATACGATTCCTTCCGCAATGCAGGTGTTTTGACGACAAGGTGATGACGGAGGATCGTCGCTGCGAAGTGGAGTCTCGTACGAAGATAAAAGGTGGGAGGGGTAAGAACGCAGGATGAAAAGGAACAAAAATAGACTTACCATCTTTGGTTTCCATCCAACTGTTGGCTTCGACAGCCATAACCCACCGGCGGTTCACTCCGCAGTGGAGATTGCTTCAGCACACTCTCCGACTCTGACACCAACAGCCATCGTTGGCGAGTCAACGCGGAGCGCCATCTGTTGGGTAAAATATCAACCAAACTACCATAGTGGACAAAAACGTCTGCGCCGTAATGAACACAGCCCATGCTTAGGGTTATTACTGAGGACGTAAGCTGTTCCAGTGATTATTCAGGCATCTTTTCGGGGGGGGATTACCCCTCCCCCCGTAGGTTTTGGGGTGATCTCCCTTTATATTTAGTCTAATCATTTTCGTTTATAGCTGAATATTCGAAAAAACTAATTTTTAAAAGTTAGGGAAATGAGGGAAAATATTATAATAATAAAGACAAAAAAAAAAAAAAAAAAAAACATTCACATGGACTTCAGTTTGAAATTTCTACCATCCTTCAATAAAACATTAAACAGTCCTAGCTGAAGGGGTAATTTTTTAAGCACTGACAACTCCGACTACTTCCGCAATAAAAACCTAATTCCACAGAGTGGAGATGTTTTCACTGCAATACTTCGTCATATTTTGCAGGCTGGCTTTCAGCTTTATTCCAGTCTTCTACGCAGACTTTCCATGTATATATTTGCCACCTGATTTTTAACAATAGCAGATTATTAGAAATTATTCCCATAAAAAGGGGTTTACACTCCGTTAAAAAAATCGGGGCACCTCAAACTGACATCCCAACGATTAGTGAGTTTCTTTGTTTTTTACCACTATGTGCTAATCTAAATATTCTAAAAGGGCTGAAACCAAATGGCAGGGGAATGGTTCGCACAGTACGTTTTCAGGTAACACTGTAATATGATTTGTTAATAATCAGAAACATGCTTGTAATAAGGTGATGCCATTTTTACCACTCCTAATGTTTTTTTGGGAGGAATGGGGATATTTTCTCCAGCACAGCGTTGTCTTACTAGGATCCTTAATATTTTACACCGCCCCTTGGTGAAATCCAGGGTGCATTATTGAATTAAAGAAAAGGTATAACATTTTCACATTTTTATTCACTCGAATGTGTAGATTTCTTGGAATGTGCATTTGTGATATACGAGCATAAGAAAATTCACTCTATTTAAAAACATTATATACAGTATATTGACAAAAGTCACCGGACACCCCTTCAAAAGCAAACCAACGGATCTGCTGCATTGTTAAGATGCGCGGTACAGCTGCAAACGGTTTAAAAAGAAGCCTGCAGCTGACCGCGATCATATTGCACCGTGAGGTTGAGTAAAAATGTCGCCGAACTGACTTTGAGAAAGGAAAGATTGTTAGGTGTTCTATTAGTGGGTTGTCCATAAGAGAAACCGAGAGGCGCTTAAATATATCCAAGTCAACTGTTTTGGATGTACTGAATAAGTGGAAGACACATGGCGTGCCTGAAGCAGCAAAACGTACCGGCATACCAAAGAAAATTAGTGACAGAGGACGTTGAAGCCTCAGGAGAGTCGTTACAGCTAATTGACGGAGTACTGCACAAAACCTCAGTGTGCAGGTGAGTAAAAATACTGGAACCTCGGTATGTACACGTACCATTCGCAGAGAACTTCATTTCATGGGTTACCGTGGTCGTGCGGCTGCTCATAAGCCTTTCATCCCCACTCGGAATGCTACTCGTCGTTTAGCATGGTGTAAAGAACACTTATCGTAGACCGTAGATCAATGGAAACGGGTTCTATGGACTGATGAATCCAGATACACGATCCATTAGTCTGATGGCCGTGTGTGGGCATGGCGGCAGCAGGGGGAACGCCATTTAACACAGTGTGCTGTTCCTACGGTCAAGTTCGTAGCTGGCAATGCACTCGTGTGGGAGGTGTTTTTCGTGGTATGGTCCCGGCCCATTGGTTATCGTGGACAAACCTGTTAACCAGCACATCTAACTCGAAATTCTGGACAATTATGCCCTACCAACTTTGTGGCAATACTATGGAACTGAGCCTTGTTGGTACCAATGCACCGAGCCATAAAGCAAGGCTTCAAAATCGCTTTATTATCATTCATCATAAGAAAACATAAGAGGGAGACGTACAGCGTTGGGCGTCTCACTGGGAAATAATACAAACTGTTAAAAGATGATGGTATATACACTGCAATGACAATGGGGATAAATAACAGATGCTGCAAGCAAAGCTTATTGCATAAAAATTGCAGAAGTGACAGAGAGTAACACATCCTGTCACATGACATTGGCTGGGCATGATTTACAGGATAACACAGGCGAAACAATAGTACACAATTAGAAAAAGAACAGCACAAACACCGCCGTGAAGGTAAAGCATTACATACATGAGATAAAAACACAGCGTGCACAATTGTGCAAGTTATTTAACGAGGGCACCAAAGCAACATAATACAGGCGGGGTGAAAGTAAGTAATGTACACGAGTAAGCATGAAAATACACTGAGATGACATTAGCATTCACAATTCAACGGTAGCGTGGATTGCACGAGTCGTAGAGTGGAGGAGGGGCACCAGGGTGCCACGGAACTCAGCAAAGGAGGTGTAGAATGTCCTAGGGTACTGATAGGTGTAGCAGTCCAGAATCAACCGCAAACCATGGAGCGGCCGGCGCCCAGGTAGCATAGAAGGTGGCTTCTCGACGACTGGAAGAAGCCGACTGGTACTCCAGGCGGAGTCGAGAAAGCAATCGATCTTGAAAATGGCACAAAAGTGCTGCGCTGGCCTGGTGTAAAGAGACCGGCGAGGAAACGCTGCGGAGTTGTTGAAGGTATACGTAAATAACGTGTTTAACCAGCACGAAAAGATAGGCACATACTGACGGAAGAGGCGTAGGTGGATGAGCCCGCAGAAGAAGATGTCTGTAGGCAGTGAACGGAAGATCTTGAGAACGACTGGCAATCCGGAAAGCCTGGTGGAGGAGAGGCATCAGGATGGGACAGTAAAGGTAGACGTGAGAAACGTCTGCCTCCTGTGCGCAGAAGGAGCAGAGAGGGGAGGAGAGAAGAGACATGCGAAAGAGAAAATACGGAACAGGGAGGCCAGGACTGTTACGGTGTGGTTTGATGATAATTCCGTATCGTGTGTGGACTAGCCAGCATAGAGCCCTGATCTTAATCCCATAGAGCACCTATGGGATGCATTAGAGAGCCGCATAAGAAGATTGGAACCAAGGCCTACTACTAAGCAACAGTTAGCGGCAGCATTATATACTGAATGGAAACTTATACTTATCGCTGTGTTCCAAAACCTTGTCGAAAGCACATGCATTAAGGCCAAAGGTGGACCGACACCGTACTAATATATGTCAATAAGTGCAATGTTGTATTTATCTTCAAGGTGTCCGGTGACGTTTGTCAATATAGTGTATATTAATGTATATATAAATAACAAAATTGTGATTATATGTAAATAATCAGTCAAAATGTTTCTGTCCCCTGAAAATTTGTAATTGCTCCCCAGAAAAAAAGTCTCTGAATGCAACACTGGCTGTGCCTCTAAAATATTTATCAACGGATTCGTTTAAAAAACCACTTGAAATTGTATTACAGGGTTTTCAGCAACAATAAAACATTTTGAAATGAACAAGTTATGTTATAATTAATATGATTTGTTATCTTTGAAAAATTATGGTATCGTCGAAGTATTTTTTGGCACCGCCTTTAATGCAGGCGATTCTTAAAAATTACTTATTGATCATACACAAATTGTTATGATTAGAACTGTTGCATTTTCTACTTTTCGTTACATTTGCAACTAATTTTTCTACTTTCAGTGCCAGGCTGGCGATCTGGCGATGACGAGCTGGAATTTTTGTGGTTAACTCATTAGGAAAAATTGAAACTCTTAAAGGTGCGTCAGCGCAGGGGCATACTGATAGCCTCTCAACCCCCCATTGCGGGAAGGTCTCTCGGCTAAGAGGGCCTGTACATCGCCCCCTTATAACTTACAGGCCCGCGCACCGGATTGTGACGTCACTAGGGTAGTGCGTAGTCGGAGAGGGAGCGAAACCAACGATACAAGTCAAGCGTTATTAGATTTTTAAGTAACTATAGAGTGTGCACGTTTGTTAAAGTGTAAGCTAGACAGATTTGTCTACTTAATGAAATTGTCACTGTCATTTCATTGGAAGTGATAAACCGTTCCTGTAATCGAAACTATAAACTGCCGATATTGTTTCACTTGAAGTTATATATACACTATCTACCAACAAGTAATTGGACACCTGTGATAGCAAAGGAAAACGCAGTTTATTCATCTTCAATAGTTGGTGGAGCCTCCACGAGCGGCGATTACAGCTGCGACCCTCCGGGGCATACTCTCAACCAGGCGTTGTACGACGGCTAGAGGTATTTTCTTCCACTCGGCTTGGAGAAGACAGATCAGTTCCTTCACCGATTTCGGACGGTGGGGGCACCCCTTAAGTCGACGCTCCCAGAGGTGCTCGATAGTGTTAAGGTCCGGGCTCTGCGCAGGCCAGTCCATTCGATTAACCCCATTGTCACCATACCAAGCCATGGTGGACCTCGCAACATGACAGGTGGCATTGTCATCCTGAAAGTAACATGGGTCCACCCCGTAAAACTGCAACAACGTAGGAAGCGCATGGTCATCCAAAATGGTGCAGTAGTTCTCGGCGTTGAGTCTACCAGGAATTGCGACTAAGGGTCCCGTGCCATACCAGGAGAAACACCCCCATAGCATAATTCCACCGCCGCCGAACTTCACAGTTGGAACAATACATTCCGGCAGGAGGCGTTCTCCAGGAAGACGCCAAACCCAGACCTTGCCATCCGAACGGTAGAGGGTGAACCTTGATTCGTCGCTCCAGAGAACCTGTTTCCACTGTTCAACGGTCCACTGTCGACGTTCTTTGCACCACGTTAGCCGAGCAGCGTTATTGGACTTGGTGATCAAAGGCTTGTTGGCGGCAGCACGTCCATGATAACCAAGCAGATTGGTTTCCTTACGGATGGTATTCATCGAAAGAACACTCCCGGATGCCTGTTGAAACTCCTTGCGGATGTGGCCCATCGATTTGGTGCGGTTCTTCCGAATTTCTCTGGCCAGCACCCGTCGGTCTCTAACTCCCAGTTTTCTGGGTCTGCCGGGTCGGGGCACATTCCGACAGTCACCTCTCATCTCCCACTTGCCAAACACGTGGGCCAATGTCGATTTTGGGTACTTCAACTTGCTGGATATGTCACGTATGGATCGGCCATTTCTATGATACCCGACGATTACACCTTTCTCGTAATCAGAGAGCTCCGAACTGCGTGGCATCTTGCATGCGACTGGTTGCGTTGTTGTTTCCCACACGATATTTAACGGCGGCGGCTGTGACGTGTATCAGGACCGCAGATATAGTCGATCGCAGGGGTGTCCAATTACTTATTGGTAGATATTGTACATGTTCACCGAATCATTCTTGTACTTGAAAGATTAGTTTGAGGGTGCATTACGAAGTACCACCGTCGTTTCAAAAGATGTTAGTTGACGAATTTAAGGAATCCGATTTTTCATTCATTACAAGCTTATGACTACGAAACATTGACTAATGAAATAATTCCTTTAGTGAAAATGTATTTTCATGTTAGACAGTAACTAGCAATTTATGTGCAATCCATGTTCACTAATATATAAAAGAAGAAAAACTGAATTTTTTTCCTGTGTGTTTTTAAATTATTGCCAAAGGCTCAATAAAACACTTTGACATACATACAGTGAATTGCTGCTTGATCCACTGATTGTATCAAATAAATTAAGATTTTAAGAAAATTACTCAATTGTTACATTATTAGTACCATAAAATTTTAATGACGTCACAAGTTTTCCTAATTTTAGTACCATCTAGTTAGATGTTTGGACAGCTTCATTTTTGTAAGCGAATGTAAAGTTTATAATTTTTGTCTTCCAGAGCACTATTTAAAAAAGTTACTTTGTCAAAGTTTAAAACATTAAGTATATTAGTATCATTAAACAAAACTATTTAGATCCAGAATATAAACATTATTTTTTATCTGAAAAAATACGAGTGCTTATTGGCATACATTTCCTGAAATTTGATTTTCAAGAAGTTTTCAGAAAAACTACCAATGTACAAATAATTATGTTTGTGTAACTCTTTATGTATCACAAACACAACTTAATTATTTGTCCTTTAGCTGTTCCTTGAAGAATTTCAAAAACAAATTTCAGAAAATCTGAAATTTCTTCCGATAAGTTTTTAATAAAGTATTTTTCCAGATAAGAATTGTATTTTTTGAGAACCTGACAAACGCACATGCAGTTATTGTACTGGATAAACCTAAACGACTGTTTTGGTACTATAGGATGTTTTTCAGAAGGTGAACATGTCTCATTATAAATCGACTAACTTGATGTACCATTTACTCAGAAACTATAAAAAGCCATGGCATAAAATTTTGTGCAAATGTTTTGTCGTTACTAAAGCTATTGAAAAGACTGTTTCTTCCTTTTTTTACGATTTTGGGTTCGAAATAAATTCCATGAAGGATTGGAAAAGTTTATCTCGATACACAAATTGAATCCAACCCCCCTCCCAATATTTGGAAGCACATGTTCCAGTAGCAATAGGATAATATGAGATATATTAGTTCCAGTTGTTATAGCTGTAGCTTGTGAAGAAAAAGTGCAGGAAGTCTGGAAACAGATAAGTGATAAGTTTAGATAAACGAATCAAAAACTGATCTCTGATTTTAAGCAGATGTTTTCCAGTAAAAGAAATACGAGTATATATTTCTACTTGTATTTTAAAAATCTTGTTTGTTGGAACATAGTTTTCACAATATGTGGATTCATGCACATCCAGGTACTTTTTCTCTTAAAAATAACAATACCCAGGGCTTGAAAATACCACGCCCTAGATGCCCAGGGCATGTAAATCATTGGCCTGGGAAGGTAAATAGAAAATCTAGTTTCCCACAATAGGCAACTAAATTTTAAGATAAAAAAGTTTGTAATAGAATTTCGTACTACACAAGAAAAAAGACAGTCGTCGCATGTCGTGTTCCATTTCATTGTTAATTACCAGAAGTTGTATTATTGTTAGAAAGTGCCAAGAAAAGACAGATATCACATCTTCAATTATATTATGCTCTACGCCCAGAAATTGGAACCATATGTAGTTTTGCTCTAAATGCTGTTTATAAACAGCTACGGGATGCATGCCTTAAATATACAAAAGATTTCCACTTACCCGGGAGTTCTTGGTCACTTGAAAATTTCCCCGCTTGATTGAAGTAATCCAATGTATTAGGTGGTCCCTGTTAGTAGCGAATTTGAATACTCCGACAATTTTCAGAGAAAAATAAACAAATAATAACACGTGGTGCATAATATAACACGTGGTCGATCGTCAAAATTACCGCGACAGTGGGGTACACTGCATCTAAACGGCATAATGAATTTTCTTCGGAAGCTGTTTGTCCTAAAAATGTTTATGAGAACAAAGAGAGGAAATCTTAGTTGAAAACCAACGACAGCCACGCACATTGACAGTGAGGCTTATACACTATACAGCGAGCGAGCAAGCTCGACCGTTCGACCACCCACTACGGATTATCAGACTACGATCTTCTACGTCACTAAGCTTCCGGTATTCGGTGCGTGGTCCTGTAAGCTATAAGGGGGTGATGGCCTGCAACCTTAACAAATGGCTTTTACATTATTTTTTTTTTTTTTTTTTTTTTTTTTGCGGAAGCTTCATACGAAACTGGTTAAAAAAATAGCCAGGAATTCAGGCAGCTTTCAATAAAGTATTAACAAGAAAAATGACACCGAATTTTCGGGTGTAATAAGCACGTCTTTTGAATCCGTTCTAACGCAAATTAAATTTATCAAAGCTATTCAAAGTCAATGGAACCGGTATGGAAAACAATAGAATCTGACGGAAGAAAGAAGTTTTTCAATCGGGTTTTTAAACCCTCAGATATTGCTATAAACGGAATAGTGAGCTTACGCCCTCTGGTTGCAGACTTGTGCGTTAAGAAAAACATGAATTTATATGAGAAACATTTCGCACCGGAAACGCTCTCCAACACTGAAAGAAGTTTTCAAATCGAACTCTTAGAAACAGAGATATCGACAAAAATAAGATGTGACTTTACGTCCCCTGGTGGGAAAACCATGCATTATTTTAGGACGAAAGTATTCTCAAAAGGCTTTTCCATATGAGCGGTATCGGTCCAAGAAAAAAAATAAATTTGTCGAGTTTCCAGGAGCCGAGATTTTGCGACAAATACATCAGAAGCAGAAATTGACACTTAGCCTCCTGGTGGCCAACGCATTCTTTACCAAAAATTAGAAATTTTGTGAAAAATATTTTCCATGAGGTCTTGTATGCGATACAGAAAGAATTTTTCGAATCGGAGTTTTAGAAGCAGAAAACGCAATTTACCTTTGCGCCCCCTAGCGGAAAGTCTATGATTTACTTGAAAATTTTGAATTTATAGGAAAAACATTTCGCATCGGAAACACTATCCAACAAAGAAGGAATTTTTCAAATTGTACTCCTAGAAGTAGAGATATTGACAAAAATAATATATACATCTAAGCCCCCTGGCGTTGAAACCATGCATTATTTCAAGAAGAAAATGTTCCTAAAAGGTTTGTCGACGTGAGTAGTATAGGTCAACAAACGACTTTTTTGGCAATCGAGGTTTTAGAAGCTCATATTTTGCTGCAAATACATCAGAAGCGGAAATTAAGACTTACGCTACCTGGTGGCCAAACCATTTTTTTTCAAAAATTAGAAATTATATGCAAAGGATTTCCCATCAGGAGCTGTATGCGGTGCAGAAAGAATTTTTCAATTCGGAGATTTAGGAGCAGAGATATAGGGAAGGGGGGGACAATTTACCATTACGCCCCTAGCAGAAAGTCTATGCATTACTTGAAGATTTTGAAATTATATGAAATACCTGTGACACCGGAAACTCTATCCAATAAAGAAATAATTTTTCAAATCGGACCATTACAAGCAGAGATATTGGCAAAACTACAATGTATTTCTACGCCCCCTGGCGGAGAAACCCTGGAATATTATAAATAGAAAATATTCCCAAAAGGTTTATCGACATGAGTGGCATCGGTCCTTGAAATAATTTTTTCAATCAAGATTTTAGAAGCTCAGGTTTTATGGCAAATACATCAGAAGCAAAAATTAATGCTTCCTGCCCAAGGTGGAAAAACATGTCACACTAGAAACACTATCCAAAAAAGAAAGAATTTTCAAATTGGACTCCTAGAAGTAGAGATATTGACAAAAATAAGATATACGTCTACGCTCCCTGGCGGAAAAACTGTGGAATATTTTAAAAAGAAAATATTCCGAAAAGTTTTATCGATGTGAGTGGCATCAGTCCACGAAAGAATTTTTTCACTCGAGATTTTAGAAGCTCAGATTTTATGGCAAATACATCAGAAGCAAAAATTAACGCTTACTCCCCCTGGTGGCCAAAGTATTCTTCACCAAAAATATAAAAAATAAAAGGCAAAAGATGTTCCATCAGGAGGTGTATCTGCTGAAGAAAAAACTTTTCAAATCGGAGTTTTAGAAGAAGAGTTATCGGAAAAAATGTAATATACTATTACGATCCCTTAGCGGAACATCTATGCGTAATTTGAAAAAGTAACTATATCTAAAATACTCTTCGACATAAATCGAATCGAAAGATAAAATAATTTCTTCAATCGGATGTTTAGAAGCAAATATGCGGAATAAAACGTATCTTTGAATTCGACATCATCTACATTTACGCCCTCTAGCGACGAAATTATACATCGTGAAGAAAAACGAAATAAAGGATCATGATTCGCATGTTTCAAGCTTCCCAATGCAAAAATAATTTTTCAAATCGGACTAATAGTTGCAGAGATATCGTGGGCAAACCGGTAACATAAGCACGATTTTTCTTTACAAAAGACGTGCTAAAAAGAAAGCAGTTGTTGAATTCTTTCTTTTTTTCTATTTTTCCTTTTTTTCAGGTAAGTAAATAAAATCTTTAGAAAACATTTTCGTTGCTTTAGTTCATAAAAGCTCCCTTCCACGGCCTTAGCAAAAGTTTCTATTCATGTATATGAACAGAATGTGGAAGAGTGGAATTTTTATACCAATAAGGAGGAGGTGTTATGTATTACAAATGTTTGCACATAACTACGCATCTTTCAGAATGTAATGAACTTTTCAAAAGGTGATCTTCGCGGTTACGAAGAAGCAGACAGCTGCGTAGTTTTTAGCACGTCTTTTGTAAAAAAAAATCGTGCTTATGTTATCGGTTGGTTTGTCCGTCCGTCCGTCCGTCAGTCGGTCCGTCTGTAGACACCAGATCTCTTAAACTATTAGTCCGATTTGAAAAATTCTTTTTGCATTGGGAAGCTTGAAAGATGCGAATGATGATCCTTTATTTCGTTTTTTTTTTAAGATGCACAATTTTGCTGTTAGAGGGCGTAAATGCAGATGATGTTGTATTTAAAATACGTTTTATTCCACATATTTGCTTGTAAACATCCGATTGAAAAAAACATTTTATCTTTCGATTCCATTTATGTCGAAGAGTATTTTAAGCATAATTACTTTTTTAAATTACGCACAGATTTTCCGCTAGGGGGCGTAAAAATAAATTACGTTTTCTCCGACAACTCTTCTTCTAAAACTCCGATTTGAATTTTTTTCTTCAGCGGATACAGCTCCCGACGGAAAATCTTTTGCATATAATATCTATTTTTTGGTAAAGAATAATTTGGCCACTAGGGGGCGTAAGTGTTAATTTCTGCTTCTGATGTATTTGCCATAAAATCTGAGCTTCTAAAATCTCGATTGAAAAAATTATTTCGGGGACCGATGACACTCACGTCGATAAACCTTTTCGGAATATTTTCTACTTAAAGTATTCAATGGTTTCTCCGCCAGGGGGCGTAGATATATAAACTAGTTTGGCCAATATCTCTGCTTCTAATGGTCTGATCTGAAAAATTCTTTCTTTATTAGATACAGTTTCCGGTGTCACATTTTTGTTTCATTTAATTTCAAAATTTTCAAGTAATTCATAGACTTTCCGCTAGAAGGCGTGAAGGTAAATTGCGTGTCCCCCTATATCTCTGCTCCCAAATCTCCGATTTGAAAAATTCTTTCTGCACCGGATACAGTACCTGATGGAAAATCCTTTGCACATAGTTTCTAATTTTGGTAAAAAAATGGCTTGGCCGCCAGGGGGTGTAAGTCTTAATTTCCGCTTCTGATGTATTTGCAGCAAAATATGAGCTTCTATAATCTCGATTGAAGAAAAAGTCGTTTGTGGACCGATACTACTCATGTCGACAAACCTTATAGGAACATTTTCTTCTTAAAATAATGCATCGTTTCTACGCTAGGGGCGTAGATGTCTATATTATTTTTGCCAATATCTCTACCGCTAGGTGTTTGATTTGAAAAATTCCTTCTTTGTTGGATAGTGTTTCCGATGCGCAATGTTTTTCATAAAACTTCAAAAAATTTCCAAGTATATCATAGACTTTCCGCCAGGGAGCGCGAATGTAAATTGCGTTTTCTGCGTTATTTCTGCTTCTAAAACTCCCATTTGAAAAAATTCTTCCTGTATCGCAAACAACACCTGATGGAAAATATTTTTCATATAATTTCTAATGTTTGGTAAAGAATCGTTTGGCCACCAGATGGCATAAATGTTAATTTCTGTTTCTGCTGTATTTTTAGTAATATCTGAGCTCCTGAAAACTCGCCGAAATTTTGTTTTACTTGGACCGATACCGCTCATATTGAAAAACCTTTTGAGAATACTATCTTCCTAAAATAATGCATGGTTTTCCCTCCAGGGGTCGTAAAGTCACATCTTATTTTTGTCTACATCTCTGTTTTTAAGAGTTCGATTTGAAAACTTCTTTCTGTGTTAGAGAGCGTTTCCAGTGCGAAATGTTCCTCATATAAATTCATATTTTTCTTAACGCACAAGTCTGCAATCAGAGGGCGTAAGCTCACTATTCCGTTTACAGCAATATCTGAGGGATTCAAAACCCGATTGAAAAACTTCTTTCTTCCATCAGATACTATTGTTTTCCATATCGGTTCCATTGCCTTTGAATAGCTTTGACAAATTTAATTTGCGTCAGAACGGATTCAAAAGACGTGCTCGTTGCACCCAAAAATTCGGTGTGATCTTTCTTGTTTCTGTTGTTGTTTTATGAGAGCGTCAAAAGAAAAAAATACTACGTGTAAAACAGTGTGCAATTTTGTTAAGTGTGTTTTTTATGTTCGATGGTAAATAGTTTAAGTAGTTTTATGAGTTTTGTGCCACAATTCTTAATTGTTTTTTATTTACTTGCTTACTTATGTTCTGTATTTTCGTACAAATAGGTGTGTGTAATTGTGAGGCATTCAAAGAAGCTAGCCTAAAGAATAAAATTTGTATGATATGATTAACTTTAGCGTAAGTGTTTTGTAGTGCTTTGTTTCAAACTAGGGAGCAAACATTTAAATAACCATGTATGCATTTGTGTTTTACACAATAAAGTGTAATAATTTTGGTTTTACGGAAAATACTCCTAGGTTCCAAAGAATTTGATTTATTTGCGTTGGTGCGAATGAAATGTCCGGCAGAGGACCAGCACAAGTGGACGGCGAGAACGAAAAAGTAGGACAACTTACCTAGGCAAAATAATCCACCTCAGCATCGACACATAGTTGCCATCTGTCCGGCAAATCCATGATCCCGGAATGAAAAAAGTCTTGTGACTGGAACCTGAAGAAGTCATCAACTGCACGTTGAACCTCGTTGTCTGTCGTGAACTGTTTCCCGGACATGAAGTGATCCAGGCGACAAAACAGATGATTGTCTGTCGGAGACAAGTCCGGGCAATAGGCAAGATGATGCAGTGCTTCATAGCCCAAAGCACTTAGAGTCAGCATCGTTCGTTGTGCGACATGAGGGCGGGCATTGTCCTGGAGCAGAAGAACACCATGTCTGTTGACCAAAGCCAGTTATTCCTCCAGCAATTTCCGGTGCATCTGGTGTAATTCAGTACAATAACGTCCTGCAGTGACGGTATGCCCTCTTGCCAAGAAACTCCGATGAATTATCCCAGCTGTGGACCACTAGACAAGGAGCATCTTCTTGGTGTGCAGGGGTGGCTTAGGATGCCGTCCAGCAGGCTGTGCCTTGCTAAACCATTGTGCCCATCGTTTCTGATTATCATAAAGGACCCACTCCTCGTCGCAGGTGACGATTCCAAGCAGTAGAGGTTCCTGTTTATTCCCGGCAAGCAGCGAGATGCAGACTTCCAAACGCCTAGTTTTGTTGGCAGTTGTCAACTCATGTGGCGGCCACATGTCCAGCTTTTAAACCTTAGTCAGCGTAACCGGACGCCGAACAACTGTCGTGTGCTGGACACCTACCTCTGCCACTATCTCACGACACGTTTTTCGGGGGTCCGCTTCAGCCACACGTAACAGAACATCGTCAGAAACAACAACAGGTCAGTGACTACGTGCTTCGTTTTGCAGGTACGAATCTCTGCTTCGAAACTTCACAAACCATCGCCGAATGGTTCGTTCGTTGGCTCTATTCTCCCCAAATGCTTTGTTAACGTTTCGAGGGGCAATTCCTGCAGAACGGCTTAGTTTAAATGCATGCAGCTTTTGGAAGAAACAGTATAATTTTCAAGAGCAATATGCCATTATGTCTAAAAAGAAATATAACGAAGTAAATATCTCCGTCATTTTTATCCGCGCCGGGGCTCGAACCCGGATCCCCTCATTCCGGAATAAGTCACTCTACCAATTGAGCTACGCGGACGTTTTATTCTGATTCCTATCTGCCTTTATGTCGTGTGCGTCCTTCGGGCAGGTACGTCACATCTCCTGGTACGTTACAGAAAGGTATTTGATCAATGCATCCTTCCAGTGCTTACGTATGGTGCAGAGACGTGGACCTTAACTAAAAAGGACATACAAAGACTGCAGACAACTCAAAGAACATAGAGAGGCGCATGCTTGGTGTAACCAGAAAAGATAAGAACAGGAACTCGTGGATAAAGGAAATAACAAGAGTGGAAGACATCATGATCAGGGTAAAATCCCTGAAATGGCAAATCGCGAAGTGTTGCCAGAAGAACGGACCACAAATGGACAACCGAAATTTTAGACTGGATCCCAAGGGACAAAAAAGATCCAGAAGAAGACCACACGGGTGATGACGGATGAAATTCGAAAGCAACCGGGAGTATCATGGAGGAGAGTGTCTCAAGACAGACAGTTGTGGAAGACAATTGGGGAGACCTTCATCCAGTAGTGGATTGATAATGATTGGAAATGATGATGATGATGATGATGATGACATACAGTCAGTAGACAAAACATTAGAGATAGGGGTGATGGGCAGTTGACATGGGCGTCCGCCATGCAGAGTGGAACAGACCGAAACAGAACGCAGGCGATAAATAGACGGACAGCTGGGCTTTTAGATCCAGATACACTCAGTAGACAAAACATTAGAGATAGGGGTCATGGTCAGTTGGCATGGACATCCCCCATGCAGAATAGAACAGACCCAAACAAAATGCAGGCGATAAATAGACGGACAGCTGGGCTTTTAGATCCAGATACACTCAGTAGGCAAAACATTAGAGATAGGGGTCATGGGCAGTTGGCATGGACATCCCCCATGCAGAATAGAACAGACCCAAACAAAATGCAGGCCATAAATTGGCGAGCAACAGAGCTTCCCAACGATGTATTGCAATCGAAGAATATGAGTAAAAGTGGTGATGTGAGTGGCTTTGTCCGTGGAGCCATTGTCTGAGCAAGACAGTTGAGTCATTCAATCACCCAAGTAATAAGAACCATAGGGTTCCTGAGGGCAACGTATCAAAGGTGTACCGCGGGTAAACCATCAATGAGTGTACCAGCGCCCATTGAGCAAGCGATGGTCGACTATAAGCCGTTGAGACCGGGATCGACGTAAACTCTCCAGGCTCGAACAGACGGACCGCATGGCAACAAGGGCACAAATCACATCCAGGTTAAGTATCAGTGGCCCAAGAAGCGTCAGCGATCAAACGGCATGGCACACGCTACATACTCTGCGCTACGGGAGCCGACGCCCTACTAGTGTGCCACTGTTGATTGCTCGTCATCGTACATTACGCCTCGCCTGGTGCCGGGAACATCAAAACTGAACCTCAGCAGAGTGGCGCCGCGTGATATGGTCAGATGAAAAATCGTTTTCCGCTGCACCAAGCTGACGGGAGGATGCAGGTGTGGCATCGAGATCATGAAGCCATGGTCCCGTCGTGACAGGTCGTCACCGTTCAAGGCGGTGGTGGCTCTGTGATGGTTTGTGGGGCCTTCTCATGGGACACCTTAGGTCGCTTTTTGTGTCTGGAGAACTCCTCAACCGTTGCGCGTTACCAGCATGTGCTGGCTGATCACCTACACGCTGTCATGGCCTTCGGGCATCCTGCGGCTTTTGGTCTATCTCTGCAGGACAACGTGCCTCCCCAGACAGCAAAAACGACGCAGGCTTGGTTTGAGGTACAGTTATCTGAGCTTGGAGCCATCCAGCGACCCCAAGATTACCTGATTTCAACCATGTTGAAGCTGTCTGTGATGCCAGGGAGAGGAAGATTTGATCCACGAATCTTGGATTATCGCCTAGGGCGGAGTTGTGGACAATGCTGCAACAGGAATAGCTGGTATTACCCTCGGAAATCCTTCAGCATCTGGTGTAGTCGACGCCTAGGCGTCGACTACACATCACGCTAAAAGAGGACCAACACGCTATTAGGTAGGTTTCTCTAATAGGCTGTTATTCAAGCTAGAAGAGGATCAACACGCTATTAGGTAGGTATCTCTAACTGTAGGCTGTTATTCACGCTAGAAGAGAACCAACATGCTGTCAGGTAGGTATCTCTAATGTTTTTTCTATTGAGTGTATTATAGTCACAAAAGAATTCCCGATTTCATTTGTTTTACAGTAGTGTATGGTTTTTCGGTGCCATAACTCAAAAACTATCAAGGCTAAATTCAATGATTAGGGGTCTTGTGATTCCCTAATGGGGGAAGAGCGGAAATTTCAGGAGCAAAAACCTTTGTTAACCTTTTAAGCAGGCGATGTAGCTGAACCAAATGGTGCCCAAAATTATCTTCGCACCAAACGTTGACATAACGGCTGGGTTTTGCGAAAGCAACAACAAATCAGTTTCTTTCTTTCCTCTGATCTCAGCAGTGCCGACGGTAAACCTGTAACTGGCGATTAACACTCCCATCTTATCCTTTGTGACCCATGGTATTGCCCTTCCTGATCTGACACGTGCGATGTATTACAGAGGTGACGCATATTCCAAGACTGCAAAGTCCCAGAAATAAGTTCCGTCGGTGTAGCTTAATTCGGAAAGCATTCGGTTCCGGAGATGGGTTCGCCGCCCCGGTGGCGCAGTGGTGTAAGCGATGGGTTCCGATCTTTCGTCCGAAAGGGGTCCGGGTGAACTTCTGATGAGGTATGGATGTTGTGTTTGCCTTACGACACTGGCTCTCTCTCTCTCTCCCTTTCCTGGTGTCAGTGACCCTAAATTAGGGATGGGCGACTGCTTATAGCCCATTGAGTTGCTCACGGTGGTCGTTAAACCTCCAAAAGAAAAAAGAAAGATGGGTTCGATTAAAAAGAAAGATGGGTTCGATTAAAAAGAAAGATGAGTTCGATTTAAAAAGAAAGATGGGTTCGATTAAAAAGAAAGATGGGTTCGATTAAAAAAGAAAGATGGGTTCGATTAAAAAAGAAAGATGGGTTCGATTTAAAAAAGAAAGATGGGTTCGATTAAAAAAGAAAGATGGGTTCGATTAAAAAAGAAAGATGGGTTCGATTAAAAAAGAAAGATGGGTTCGATTAAAAAAGAAAGATGGGTTCGATTAAAAAAGAAAGATGGGTTCGATTAAAAAAGAAAGATGGGTTCGATTAAAAAAGAAAGATGGGTTCGATTAAAAAAGAAAGATGGGTTCGATTAAAAAAGAAAGATGGGTTCGATTAAAAAAGAAAGACGGGTTCGATTAAAAAAGAAAGATGGGTTTGATTAAAAAAGAAAGACGAGTTCGACTAAAAAAAAGATGGGTTCGATTAAAAAAGAAAGATGGGTTTGATTAAAAAAGAAAGATGGGTTTGATTAAAAAAGAAAGATGGGTTTGATTAAAAAAGAAAGATGGGTTCGATTAAAAAAGGAAGATGGGTTCGATTAAAAAAGAAAAATGAGTTCGATTGAAAAAGAAAGATGGGTTCGATTACACCACGGGCAAATTTGTGTTTTCACGTTGGTGCCCGAAACAGCGACCTACTTGCCTTTAGGTTCAAAAAATGTGTCATGTTCTTTCCAGACATTGTCTTAAATAAATGAAAACGCCTCTTTCGCTTCAAAAATGTGTGAAGCTTCTTCACACATCGTCTGGAATTATCCAGAAATCCTTGTTCTACAGAGGATTACTTCAAGCATGGTTTGTGGCGGACCAGAAATCTGCGATTTCGTGCCCCCGCCGTTCTCAAGGAGAGAGGGGACATACACAGTCGTATCAGAATAATATGACCACCACCGGAATCACAATGTACCAGCCCAGGCGCGTCACAGAGAGCACGTGACAAAGGTCGATCACACGGAGATATTAGCGGCCGGTGGGGCCACATCAGCCTTAGTGCGCATCATGTGAGCACAATGTGCAGAGGTAGTGATTTGGCAGACGTTCAAAAAGGAATGATCATCGGCTATCGCGCCAAGGGTGGAAGCATCTCAGAAACAGCAGACTTCGTGGGCTGTTCGCGAGGTGCTGTAGTAAGGGTGTACCAAGAATGGACCGCTGGCACATCGAATGCCTCCCGACGTCGTAACTGTGGAGCCCGAAACACCATCAACCAGGGAGGAGATTGTCGCCTCCGCAACAGTGCAGCAATTGACCACGCAAATGAACGCTGGGGCACCCAGGTACGTGTCCCCGATAACAGTAGAGCGAACCCTGTTACGTATGGGTCTCCGAAGTCGACACTGCGTCAAGGCGCCCATTTTAACTCAGGTCCATCTGCAACGACGCCTGCAGTTCGCATGGGACTACCGTCATTGGAAAGTGGAAGAGTGGGGAAAGGTTGCCTTCTCTGAAGAATCGAGGTTTTTGCTCCACAGAAGTATATAACGGGCGGTGGCGGATACGGCGTCAGTCACACGAGAACCAACACTAGGACACGCTTTTCGCTCAGGTACAGGCCGGCGGTGGTAGTGCGCACGTCTGGGGGAAGTTTTCTTGGTATGGCCTGGGACCGCTGGTACCACTGGATGGATCCCCAAACGCCAATGACTATCTGTCCATCCTCGCTGACCAATTGCGTGCCTTCATGTTGGACGTTTACCCTGGTGGTGATGGTGTCTACCAACAGGACAATGCGCTGTGCCATGTCACTAAGAGGATGCGTGAGAGGTTCCAAGAACACGACAGCAATGTCTCCGCTTCCCCTTGGGAAATCACCCGACCTCAATCCCATGGAACTACACTGAAGGAAAAAAATACCAACACCACGAAAAAATAGTTGTAGAGGAATGAAATGGCGGCAATACATTTGTATAGGTAACATATTTAATCGATTAATGTTTCAAGATCACAGCTTATTGTAAGCGCGAGAAGAGCCATTTTAAATGTGAAATGCTGGTACATTAATGACCGGTGTAACAGCCAGAATGTTGAATGCAAGCACGCAAACGTTCATGCATTGTGTCGTACAGGTGCTGGATGTCAATTTGTGGGATGGAGTTCCATGCCTGTTGCACTTGGTCGGTCAATACAGGGACGGTTAATGCTGGTTGGAGGTGACGCTGCAGTTGTCGTCCAATGATGTCCCATACGTGCTCGATTGGTGAAAGATCTGGTGATCTAGCAGGCTATGGCAACATGTCGACACTCTGTAGACCATGTTGTGTTACAACAGCGGTATGCGGATCAGCGTTATCCTGTTGGAGTACACCCCTGGAATGCTGTTGATGAATGGCAGCACAACAGGTTGAATCACCAGACCGACGTACAATTGTGCCGTCAGGGTGCGTGGGATAACCACGAGAGTGCTCCTGCTGTCATAGGAAATTTCTCCCCAGACCATAACTCTAGGTGTAGGTCCAGTGTGTCTCGGCCGCAGACAGGTTGGTTGCAGGCGCTCGCCTGGCCTCCTTCTAACAAACACAGGGCCATCACTGGCACCCAGGCAGAACCGGCTTTCATCAGAAAACACAACAGATATCCACTCCGTTCTCCAATGAGCTCTAGCTTGACACCACTGACGTCGCAAACGGCAGTGGTTTGGAGTAAGTGGAATGCACGCTGCAGGGTGTCTGGCTCGGAGCTGTCCTTCAAGTAACCGATTTGTAACAGTTTGTTGTGTCACTGTGGTGGCAACTGCAGCTCGAATGGCTGCCGCAGACGCGGTACGATGCGCCATGGGCATACGCCGTACACGGTGGTCTTCCCTCTCAGTAGTGCCACGTGGCCGGCCGGAACCCGGTCTTCTTGAGGCAGTACCTTCCTTGACCACCGCTGCCAACAATCATGCACAGTGGCTACATTCCTGCCAAGTCGTTCTGCAATATTGCGGAAGGAAGATCCACCTTCTCGTAGCCCTATTACATGACCTCGTTCAAACTCCGTGAGCTGTTGATAATTACTTCTTCGTTTTCTTAAAGGCATTCTTGACTAACATCAACACCCTACGTCGAATCTCAACGATAACTAACGCTCACGAACGTTACAGCGCGTATTTACAGCAAACCTGCTTTGCATGTCCCGAGGAGCGCTACTAGCGCCACACGTATGCACCGAGCGTGAAATTTGCATAGACGTCATCTTACAGATGTACTCTCACCGCCTACCAACTGTCGTTTATCTAACACAACCCCTTCTTGGTGTTGGGATTTTTTTCCGTCAGTGTATTTGGATCGACACGTTCGGCGTGCCGACCCATAACCACGCCATCTACGGGACCTACGTGCTCTGCAGCTTTTTGAATGGGCACGTGTGCCTTAGGCAACCTTCCCGGGCCAAGCGTGGTTATTCCCATTATTAGTACTATTAGGTAGGTGGTCATATTATTCTGTTACGACAGTGTATGTGACGTGCTACAGAGATGAAACACATGTCAAGACGGCAAAGTTGCAGCGATAAATCCCGTCGGCGTAGCTTAATTGGGAATATGTTCTGCTCTGAGGCAGAAGGATGCAGTTTCGAATCCGTTCCCGGTAAAATTGTGTTTTCACATATGGACACCATGTTACGGTGTAGCAACGACTGACTCAAACATCTCTCTTTTTTCATTGGTTCGTCGCCATTATTTGTCGCCCTTTTAGCAGGTAATCACTCAGAGTGGATTAGTGTCGGTCATTCTCCTAAATGACCCCTTTGAATACCGAAATAAGGGAAAGCGTCTGGTACGTACGTTTACTTACTGCAGCCATGTTTGTTCCATAGACAACGAAAACATTCGTTTGATCTGATTTCAGCCTATTGGGCGTGTGCAAAAGTTCTACCCGTTTTTGTAATAGATGCAAATTGCGATGGGAGTAGTTACGTCACAGATGACGCTGCGATACCGAATTTTCGGCCAATAAAGCGTGAAGCAGTAGAGCATATAGAGGCACTAGGTTTGTCCGAGTAAGTCATTCATAACGGAAATTACGGACGGTGTAACATGGAATACGATAAGGAGCACATTAGACATCGTTTAGTGAACGAGTTCGATAAAGGCAGCCGCGACTTGGCGCAACATCTGTCAAGTGTATGGGGAGGATGCAGTTGATTATAGTACATGTCGCCGTTGGTTTCGAAAATTCCGGGACGGAGACAGAAGTTGTAAAGATCAACCACGTCCTGGACGTCCATCCGTGGTTTCTAACGAGGATGTGGACAAGCCGTAACAAATGACCCACATCCAACTGTTTAGGAATTAACGGAAACGTTGTCGGTACACAGAATAACAGTCCAAAGACTGATGCATGCGCTTGGATTCATCAGCAAGTTCGATAACTGAGTTCCGCACCAGCTTTCTACAAAGCAACGAGAGGAGGGAATCCGTACCTATGTTTCTTTGCTTTTTCGTCACAGAAATGAACCGTTTTGGAGACGAATTGTTACGGGTGATGAGAAATGGGTACTGTACCGTAATGTAAAGCGACGACGGACTGTGTGCCAAGCCTGCTCCATCGACCTCAAAAGGAGGACTGCATCCCAAAAAAGTTTTGTTGAGTGTTTGGTGGGATGTCCAGGGAATAATCCACTATGAGGCGTTGGTACCTAACCGAGCGATAAATGCTGACCTCTGCTGCCAACAGTTGGACAGATTGCGAGAACAATTGACTCCGAAGCGGCTAACAGTCGTCAGTCGCAAAGGCGTGATACTTCTTTATGATAACGCTAATGCTGCTCACTCGGTAAAAATTACTGGACTTTGGTTAGGAAGTGTTACCTAACCCAGCGTATTCCCCTTACCTTTCACCTACGGACTACCACCTTTTTCGATAATTACAGAACATCTTCGCTCTCCAAACCTTCGTTGATATGGACGATGTGAAAAAGGCATTACATGACTTTTTTTATTCTAAAACATAGGTTTTACCAGCATGGGATTTACCTACTCATAGACAGATGGTAAGAGGTCATACAGAATGATGGCAATTATGTGAAATCCTAGGTACGTTATTTGTTGTGTTCTTCTCCTTTCTTTGTAGCCTACAAAAACGGGTAGAACTTATGCACACACACAATATTTTGGAAACCACGAGCCTCCTGGTTAAGGGTTTAAGAAAGAAAAATCGGAATTGTCATAAGGATAGACACTGAAACACAGTACTACAAATGGCCCTGTTTTATTTGACTTTTATGCTGCTTGCGGGGTGGGATCTCCTGTAGCATATCAAGAGATACCACTTCACTGACAATTTCCCTAATCATCCCGAAGATGGATAAAATTCCTTCCCGTGTATTGTACAACTATTGGGTTGTCGGAAAAGTCATGACGTATTTTAGCCATGTTTTGCAAAGGTCATTTATTGATAGAAAGAACAAAGATCAATCAATGATATAATGCCCGTTTTGTTCGTAACCTTTTGCCATCTATCAGTGAGCTGCAGAATGCAACGTTCATAGAAGGACCTGTCTTTCGTGGCGAAAAACTGCACAAGGTGCTGATTTACAGCCTCATCTGAATTGAACGTTATACCACGCAAGGACTGTTCAAGAGAGCGAAACAAGTGGAAGTCTGACGGCGCAAGGTCAGGCGAGTTTGCTGGGTGTGGCAACACTTCCCACCCAAGCTCCAATAATTTTTGGCTGGTGATCAAACTTGTGTGTGGTCTCGCATTGTCGTCATGGAACACGACACCTTTATGATGAACGAGCTCTGGACGTTTCTGGATGATGGATTCGTTCAAACTGTCCAATTGCCGACAGTACACATTCGAATGGATTGTTTGGTTTCGTGGTAGGAGCTCGAAAAACACGACGCCTTTAAAATCCCACCACACCGAGACCGGAACCTTCCGCTGATGAATGTCTGCTTTGGATGTCGTTTGAGGCGAAGCAGCACGTCGGGACCAAGACCGTTTGCACAATCCACTTTACGTCGCCAGTTATCAGTCGCTTCAAAAAAGGATCGTTTTCCTCACGTTTAATTAGCATATCGCAAACGTTTATACGCACCGTCAATTGAGCTTCTTTGAGTTCATGAGGAACCCACACATCGAGCTTGCTTACGAATCCCAGCTTCTTCAGGTGGTCGTTAACGCTTGAATGATGGATGTGCAATGTGTCTGCAATCTCTCGTGTCGTGAAACGTGGGTTTGACTTGATCAATGCCTTGATTTGGTCGTCAACAACCTCGGTTGGCCTCCCGGACCGAGGAGCATCGTTGAGGTCAAACTCGCCAGCACGGAATATTGCGAACCACCGCTGGCACTGACGTTCTTGTAGAGCATTATCACCGCACACTTTACGCAACTTTTCACAAGCTTGACGCGCGTTCTTCCCTTTATGGAAGTAAAACAGTAAAATATGGCGAAAATGCACAGTTTGGTCTTCCATCTTCAACTTGATGTCAAATGAAATCAACCAAATCGCTCACCCTTCCTTTTAGACTGCAGCTAGAACTGGCACATGTTGAATGCCATAGCGATTACAGAGCTGCGCAGGCCTCTAGTACTTCCAAAACCGCCCAACCGCCATCGGGTACCAAAATATGTCATGACTTTTCCGACAACCCAATAGTTTTACCAATATAATTTTACTCGTATGGTATGCCTGCAAGTAAATTAATAAATTCATATTTTGTAGGTGATATGCTCGTAGGAATCACGGTCCCAAAACCCGGAACAGCGAATTTATCCTTCACTCTACGTTCATTTACTTACGCTTTCCAACGGTAGGTTGAAAAACGTATATGCTCCAGCTTTGTCCGTCTCTCTGTCAGTCTGTCCGCACGATAACTCGCGTAAAAACGTTCCATTTCGATGAAATTTTAGTATGTGGTAGGGACCACCTGGGGACGAACCCTATTGAAAATGGGCAAAATGGAGTCAAAGGTCAGGACATAGGAGCGGGATCCATTCCATTGCCCTTATGCATCATAACTTACATAAAAATGCTTCGATTGCGACAAAACTTTTACATGTTGTTTCAGATATACACTGAACCGGTTTTGTTTAATATAATCGAAATGGGGTCAAAGGTCAGGGTATAGGAGCGAGATTTATTCCGCAGTAGTTATCCTAATAATTTGAGTAATGATTTCTGGTATGTTGGAAAGCCTATCATAGTCAATGCATTGCATGCTTTTACTAACTTGTTAGCTGATCATCTAGATGGGTATCCGTTATTTGTGACCTTAAGGGCATCTTGATTTGGGTTAGGTAGGAGAATGTAGATTCGCAGCAATAAGTACTTGAAAAGCAAAGAAAGTATTTTTCGTGTATGTTGTCGAAGGCGTGGGTATTCTATTGAATTTTTTTATATTACAATTGGATCTTTCTTAGCGTCAAACTAAGGACTTTAAAATGCCATCTTCTGAGATTTCAATCAATTCCATCTGTAGTTCTTTAGGAACCATAAACGAAATAATGAGCGTAGCAACTGTCAAAATAGCCCCTATGATTAACAAATGTTTTAATTGTGGCCGTCAGTCAGGGAACACTTTATCGTTGAATCTTCTTTTACCCTTTGGGGTTTTAAATATGGTCATTTTAAGATTAAAAGAAAAATAATAGACCAAAAAAAACCAGATTAATAAAATTAAAAGTATTTGTTCTATAAAATTTCGATTCAGATCATGAGATCATATGAAGAGGATTTAAGGAACGGAGTGTCAGACCACAGGTCTTAAACAACCCTTAGAAATAGCAAGCTAGGAGATTTGAGGTAGAATTTCCCACAGGAAGCTTCACACTTAGATCAGATCAAATGTAGAAGATTTTAGGAAGGGAGTGTCTGCCCCCAGGTCTTAAACAACCCTTAGAAATAGGAAGCTAGGAGATTTGAGGTACAGTTCCCTACAGGAAGCTTCACACTTATATCAGATCATATAAAATGTAGAGGATTTTAGGAAGGGAGTGTCTGACCCTAGGTCTTAAACAACCCTTAGAAATAGGAAGCTAGGAGATTTGAGGTAGAGTTCCCCACAGAAAGCTTCACACTTAGATCAGATCATATCAAATGTAGAGGATTTTAGGAAGGGAGTGTCTGACCCTAGGACTTAAACAACCCTTAGAAATAGGAAGCTATGAGATTTGATGTAGAGTTCTCCACAGGAAGCTTCACACTTAGATCAGATCAGATCATATAAAATGTAGAGGATTTTAGGAAGGGAATGTCTGACCCCAGGTCTTAAACAACCCTTAGAAATAGGAAGCTAGGAGATTTGAGGTAGAGTTCCCCACAGGAAGCTTCACACTTAGATCATATCATATCAAATGTAGAGGATTTTAGGAAGGGAGTGTCTGACCCCAGGTCTTTAAAACCCCTTAGAAATAGGAAGCTAGGAGATTTCAGGTACAGTTCCCTACAGGAAGCTTCACACTTATATCAGATCAGATCAAATGTAGAGGATTTTAGGAAGGGAGTGTCTGACCCTAGGTCTTAAACAACCCTTAGAAATAGGAAGCTAGGAGATTTCAGGTACAGTTCCCTACAGGAAGCTTCACACTTAGATCAGATCAGATCATATCAAATGTAGAGGATTTTAGGAAGGGAATGTCTGACCCCAGGTCTTAAACAACCCTTAGAAATAGGAAGCTAGAAGATTTGAGGTATAGTTCCCCACAGGAAGCTTCACACTTAGATCAGATCAGATCAGATCAGATCAAATGTAGAGAATTTTAGGAAGGGAGTGTCTGACCCTAGGTCTTTAAAAACCCTTAGAAATAGGAAGCTATGAGATTTGAGGTAGAGTTCTCCACAGGAAGCTTCACACTTAGATCAGATCAGATCTTATATAATGTAGAGGATTTTAGGAAGGGAATGTCTGACCCCAGGTCTTAAACATCCCTTAGAAATAGGAAGCTAGGAGATTTGAGGTAGAGTTCCCCACAGGAAGCTTCACACTTAGATCAGATCAGATCAGATCATATCAAATGTAGAGGATTTTAGGAAGGGAGTGTCTGACCCCAGGTCTTTAAAACCCCTTAGAAATAGGAAGCTAGGAGATTTCAGGTACAGTTCCCTACAGGAAGCTTCACACTTATATCAGATCAGATCAAATGTAGAGGATTTTAGGAAGGGAGTGTCTGACCCTAGGTCTTAAACAACCCTTAGAAATAGGAAGCTAGGAGATTTGGGCTAGAATGCCCGATGGGAAAGTGACACGGAAGCGAGGTAGAAAGGGGTAAGAAGACGCCCTTGTTTATTACCGGGGCACCAGTACTCGGGGTCCGACGGCTTAACGTGCTCATCCGACGCACGCCGGATATTTAGCGGTACGAGCGTTTGTACCTGCCTGGGATCGAACATGAGGCTTCACTGTGGCAGTCACGAGCGTTGACCACTAGGCCATCAGGGGCCCGAAATTTCGATTCACTCAAAAGGCCGCAGGTTCTCCACCCCTTGTAGGACCATTGTGCACAATGGACTCTATTTCGAAGGCTAAACGTTTACGTTTATCCATTCATACACGTTTTTTGACAACTGTCAGAAAACGGCAATGACTTTTCAAATCACCCTAGTAACAAATACGACTCTCCCCTTTTCGTAAATAAGCAGATAAATAAAATCAGCTTTTGATCAGTTGCAAGTCTATCTACCTCTCCAAGTGAAATTAAGGCTGAACGAGATAAGATTGCGTGAATATTATTTAAGCGCAAAATTGCATTAGCACCGTTAATGCTGCAGCTACTGCAAAGAATATTTGTTCCAGCGTATATATTCTCCCTGGCACGCATCTGACGTGTTGAAGCATTTTCCTTGGGGGCATATTCACTGAATGAGCATTAGAGCTGTTTAAGATTCGACTTGGATAAGATAAAGTCGAAGTCACGCAGGTTGAAGCGCTGACTGAAAATCTGAGAGTTTTTCCTCTTTTCCTGGATATTTCTGTATCCCAGAAGAGTGAGATATTATGGTGAAGGGGGCAAAATAGGAAGAGAAAAGAGGCAGGGATCCGCGGAAGTGAATGATTAGCACATTGAAAACGGATGAATGAGCGGCTACAGTTCCCGGATGAAGATTATCCGCTTACTCGACTGCATGATGCAAGCCTTTGCAGAAAGATCGCTACTTCTTTCTTTCCTTCTCATCCCCCGCATCCTCCAGCAACGCAGAGAGTTTCCCTTCGGCAAAATTTAATTAGTTAAGAAATTCTTCAAATAGCAGAAATCAATCTTTTTCGCTCGGCCATTGCTGTAAGAAATGCTACTGAAGTTTTTCTTCGTGAACAGAAACACATCTCCTGACCCGAAATAAAATCAAATGAAATTTATGACTGAAAACATGTTGCCCCATAATTCTTTTTTACGCTTTCCAACCGTAGGTTAAAGAAGCTTATATGCTCCAGCTTTGTTCGTCCGTCCGTCCGTCTGTCTATCCGCACGATAACTCGCGTAAAAATGGTTCGATTTCGATGAATTTTTAGCATGTGGTAAGATACAACCTGGGGACGAACCTTATTGAAAAAGGGCGAAATGAGGTCAAAGGTCTGGACATAGGAGCGGATCTATTCCATCGCCCGTATGCGTCATAACTTAGGTAAAAATGCTTCGATTGCGACAAAACTTTATCATGTTTTTCCGGAGGTATACTGAACCAATTCTATTTAATATCACCGAATTGGGGTCAAAGGTCAGGAGCGAGATTTATTCCACAGCCATTATCCTCATAACTTGAGTAATAATTAATACAGACATTTAACGTGGACCAAGAACATCAAACAAAGATCTTCGCTCTTTCCACGTTTATAAGTGAGTCACGGAAAAATTCTCATTGGCCGCCACCGGGAGTCGAACCCAGGGTCTTCCAGTTACACGCCGCATATGCTTCCGCTACACCACAGCGGCCTCGTATTTCTCCGGACTCACACACGCTAGCTGCCAAGCCAATTTGGCAGGTTGCTTCTTGGATACCCGCACAATGCTGGGGATTCCCCAAAGATGGTAAGCAGCAACTGAAGAAATAATTAGAAGGCGAATATATAATTAATACAGACATTTAACGTGGACGCTTCTCCAACCTACGGTTGAGTATTAACTTGAGTAAAAATGCTTCTATTGCGACGAAATACAATACGTTGTTCCGTAACGACTTTGGAAGCAGTTCCGCTAAAAATGTTTTTTGTCAGAAATTGCGGGAAGTGCGCATGCGTGAGGTTCGTTAGTCATTATTTTCGCATGATAACTTTCGTGAAAATTGCCCGATTTAAATGGGATTTTTAATTATAAAACGGCTCATGTGTGGTAGCTCTTGATTATATAAATAGGTGAGACGGGCACAAAGCAATTTAATTTTGATATATGTGAACCTCAAACGTTATACCATAGTTTAGCCCCCGCAAAACCAAGGCAGTTTCCTATGATTTCTGGTATGTTGGAAAGCGTATCATAATCAATGCATTGCATGATTTTACTAACTTGTTATCTTTCCATTTTACATGGAAAGCACAATTTCGTGGCATGACTAAAGGAAACTGAAACTGAAATATCATGTACAGTATTGTTTGTGAAAATTGCAACACCAAAAAAAAAAAAAAAAAAAGAATCGCGCTATTCAAATGAAATTTATATCACAGATTCCTTATCCACAATCACGCCTAGAAGAATATTCCATACTTATTGGCATATTTTTACTATATTCCATGTATTTACTTCGCTCAGATAACTTAAAAAATTTCGCTGTACTGGAGCTGGAATCGAACCTGAACCTCCCGATCACCGGTTGAGCATGCTGGTCATTACACTACCCAGGACATGGAAATTCTAAGCAGCTGAACATACACTATATTGACAAAAGTCATCGAACACCCCTTCAAAAGAAATGAACGGTTCCGCTGCGTTGTTAAGATGCGCAGTACAGCTGCAAACGGTATAAAAACAGGGGGGGGTGTGACCTCTAGCCACGTCGCGCACATGACTCAAGTTACTCTATCTACAGGTCAGCGTTTCTAGTTCTACTAAAAAAAAATCAAAATTTGAGGAAACTCTCTAAAAAGTTTTTAATCACACCACCATCGACAGTAATGTCAGAAAGACTACTCAGCATATCAGGTGTCATAGCTGCTAAAAAATGAAGTAGGCTAGACCCTTTTAGAGTTCGAATGCTAGTGTTTCTAAATAAAAATCTCCATTAAAGGTTTCTGATTTTTTTCATTACCCTGAAAGAGTTCAGTGTTTACTGTTTTTTTTAACTCTTAAAAATATCAGAAACATTTGTTTTAATTTCCTGGAAACAATTGACTCAATTTAGTGTTCCATGTTTAGCATTTATCTACATTAACTCTTGAAATATCACTCCCCACCTCTACAGTTGCTTTGATTTAAGAAGGTTTTGGAACTTTTGTTATTAAAGAAAAATCTCAAAAATGTTAATTGTTACTAAAATATTTTTTTTTTTGTCAAATTCTGTTGAGAAAATGGAAATGAACCTCAAGACTCAAGAGTTATGTACTTCATTTAGTAAATGTAAATTATAAATTTCATTTTTTTTCTTCTTAATAAGTATGGGTATATTTTTTGAAAACTGTATTCTTGAATCTGTTTTTCATTAAACACAGACTTCAAATTTTGCTTCAATTAAAAACTTTTAATTTTAAGTAGAAATCTTTTCTTTCCCTTTTTTCTTATAATTATTTTTATATGAAGAATTCGGGAGATTCGAGAACCTTTTTAGTATTCGGATTCGGACTCGAGAAAATTTAGGATTCGTCCCACTTCTAGTTATGACAAAATAGAGATTTTGTGCACACTTCGTGTCTTTATCTGGACAACAACGAGAGCGTTACGGCCATTTTTAACAACTGTGCTTTAATTTTTCACTCCAGTGTAGCTCATTGTTTTAACCACTAGTAACACGTCTTTGGTGAGAACTAAGAGATACAGGTGTTGGAAAGAATCATGTGAACAGCTAGGAGAGGAAGGTTTTACCTACCTAGTATAAGGTGTGTGACCTCCTTTGGCATTAAAAACTACCTGAATCCCCCTTGGAATGGATGCATACGACTCTTGAAAGGTGGTTAGTGAGATGTTACACCATCCTTAATGCAGAAACTGCCCTAGGTCCTTGAGAGATGCAGAAGAAGGATAAAGGAATGTAACTGTTTTTAACACAGACCATCTCGATGATGTTTCAGTTTGGTGATTGGAGAGGCCAAGGCAGGTGTGAAAGTTCGTTCTCGTGTTCCTCAAACCATGATTGGACATTCCTAGCTCTGTGAATTGGGGCATTGTCATCTTGGTAGGTGGAATCCCCTGAAGGAAACAATGCCTGAGTCATTGGATGGACTTAAAATGGTTTCATACACCCTGCCAGTCATTCTTCCTTTCAAGGTGATCAGAGGATCTTCTGAAAACCACGATATGACATCCCAGAGCATGACGGAACCACCACCATACTGTAATGTTGGGAGCAGACAGTCTGGGTTGTACGCCGGTGTTCTACGCACGGAAACACTCCCTGCCCTGGGGAATAGTCTGAATGCGGATTCATCTGACCACGTTGTACGCTTCCATATGCATCGGCAGTCCACGTGATCAGGGGACCTGCTGAAAATCACAATATGACTTCCCAGAGCATGACGGAACCACCACCATGCTGCACTGTTGGGAACAGCCAGTCTAGGTTGTATGCTTCTGACGGCGTTCTACGCACAGAAACACTCGCTGCGGTGGGGAATAGTCTGCATGTGGATTCATCCGACCACATTACACGCTTCCATATGCATCGACAGTCCACGTGATCAGGGGACCTGCTGTAAACCACAATATGACATCCCAGAGCATGACGGAACCACCACCATAATGCACTGTTGGGAGCAGATAGTCTGGGCTGTATGCTTCTGACGGTATTCTACGCACGGAAACACTCCCTGCGGTGGGGAATAGTCTGAATGTGGATTCATCCGACCACATTACACACTTCCATATGCATCGGCAGTTCACGTGATCAGGGGACCTGCTCGAAACCACGATATGACATCCCAGAGCATGACGGAACTACCACCATGCTGCACTGTTGGGAGCAGACAGTCTGGGTTGTACGTTTCTGACGGTGTTCTACGCACGGAAACACTCCCTGCCGTGGGGAATAGTCTGAATGTGGATTCATCTGACCACGTCACACGCTTCCATATGCATCGGCAGTACACGTTTATGTTCTTGGCACCACTGACATCGCCGTTGTGCATACACCCTAGTCACCAGAGGTATTTCAATATCTGCTGTACCATGAATATCATGTATATGCAGCTCCCTGAGCACTGTTTTAGCTGATACCGAGGTCTGTAGATGCAGATTGAGCTCCGCACTAATTTTCGGCGCCGTGGTCTTCTTGTTACTGGTAACGACCTTCTTTAATGCTCTCCTGTTAGTCAGGGTCGTTTTCCGGCCTTTCTTGTGTTTGGCAGACGAGGTTTTGCCACAAACATTTTATGCTGTCATGACGCTAGACACCCTAGCTCTCGATACCCACACTACCCTGGCGACTGTTGTCACGGAGGCACCAACAAGCCGGCCACCAACAATTTGCGCTCTTTCGAAGTCGCTCATTTCGTCGTCACCCTGAAAGAAATTTTGCAACAAGACTCTTTAAATTCACTTAAACAGGACCTTGAGGTTCTAAACAAAGCTATTACAGCCAAAAATTGGTGGATACCTTTGCGTATTGCGATGCACGCAGCTGCATTATAAGTCACGTGTCTGAGTGTGGTGTTCACATTATTCTGTCCAACCCTGTATGTATTCGGAAATAAGTATACATATTTTGGGAAAACTTAAACTTTTAATTTATTCATTAAGTGCAAAATTCATTGCATTAGGAAAGCCTGTCTCGTCCGAAGCGAGAGACTTACTTTTTCCCCCGCTAGATTTTAGTAAGCGATTAATTATAAGCCTTAACTGAATGCAATTACGTAATTCGAGTAACACTCGCTGCTCCTGTTATGGAAGATTCCAGACACAACAAATCATCTTCCTAGTGTATTTTGCATGCATTACATCGAGAAATAGTCGACCCATTCAGGTAAGGGTAAGCGAAGTTCGATAAGACTGCGTTCCCAGCTTCAATTCTAGCTCATGGCTGAGGCAGACTATAACGCCTCAGTAAAAGGGAAACAAACACTATTAAATAACTTCTCGTATCTTCTGAACAACAAAACAAGGTATCCACTTTATTTAATGACTTTCTCATTCTAAAACTGCGATGAATATTCATGAACAGCAGCCTGTGGAATCGAGTTTCTAGTAGAAAAATAGGGCTCCACGGGGTTGTTGAAATTTTCATATATCACGTCTGGAGCAACTTTTTGCTGCAGATATCTTATCTCCGAAACAGTCAACACGTGCATTATTGATTTTCTGCAAAGCTGAAACCGCTGAGGAAGCAGAGACTTTACTTCTTCAGCGCAAATTGATTTACTCTTGCTTAAAAATCTTCACAAAAATCTTTCTTTACAATGCTATTGCCATTTTTCGTCGATGATAAAGGTTTCTATTCACGAATCTGGAAATTATGAAGACCAGTTACACAGCTTTCGAAAAGACCTTTCTATTATAATAAAATTATCGAGTCTGTCTGTCAGTAGTCTACAGAAAACATCGACCAAACGTAGAGACTTGAAATTTTGCAGAAACTGCTAATAACATAGGGGTGTCTATCTCAGAGAACTCTTTTAAAAATTCGAATTTCCAAATTTTTAAGTTTTTTACTTAGTTTTTATCTATGTCATCATCATCATCATCATTGTAAACCATTATCAATCCACTGCTGGACGAAGGTCTCCCCAAGTTTCCTCCACAACGGTCTGTCTTGTGCCAGTCTCCTCCATGTCACCCCCGCATATTTACGAATTTCATCCACCCATCTCCCATGTGGTCTTTTTCTGGGTCTTTTCCTGTCCCTTGGAATCCAATCTAAAATTTCGGCTGTCCATCGATGATCTGTCCTTCTGGCAGTATGTCCAGCCCATTGCCATTTCAGGGATTTAACTCTGATCATGATGTCTTCCACTCTTGTCATTTTTCGGATCCACGAGTTCCTCTTCTTATCCCTCCTGGTTACACCAAGCATGCACCTCTCCATGCTGCTTTGAGTTGTCTGCAGCCTTTGTATGTCTCTTTTAGTTAAGGTCCACGTCTCCGCACCATACGTAAGCACTGGAAGGATGCATTGATCAAACACTTTTCTTTTAAGACATAATGGCATATTGCTCTTGAAAATTATGCTGTTTCTTCCAAAAGCTCTCCAGGCAAGTTTTGTACGCCGATTAATTTATTCATCAATGTGACCCTCACTTGATATCTGCTGTCCAAGATAAACGTACTTGTCTGTTATCTCCAGCTTTTCTCCATCAATCGATAAATCTTCATTTCTTGTAAAAGCATTGAACATCACTTTTGTCTTCTGAAAGTTCATTTTTAATCCCACTTCTTTACTCTTGTCAGCAAGTTCCTGGATCATACTCTGCAGCTCTGATGGGGTAGTTGCAAAAATGACTACGTCATCAGCAAAACGAAGGTGGGTTAGATAATCTCCATTAATCTTTATCCCTTTGTTTTCCCAGTTCAGTGATTGAAAGACATTTTCCAATGTGGCATTAAAGAGCTTCGGAGATATGGTGTCACCTTGTCTCACTCCCTTTCCAATTTTTATGTGTGTTGTATTTTCAAACAGCCGAATCTTTGCACTTGCATTTTCATAGATGTTATTAATAATATTAATGTATGCATCTTCAATACCGCAGGATATATATATATATATATATATATATATATATATATATATATACACACTATATTGACAACAGTCACCCGACGCCTAGACAATAAACACAACAGAGGATTTATTGACATACATTAGTACGGTGTCGGTCCACCTTTGGCCTTAATGCATGCACTGACCCTTCGAGACATGCATTCGACAAGGTTTTGGAACACAGCGATGGTTATGTGCTTCCATTCAGTACATAATGCTGCCGCTAACTGTTGCTTAGTAATAGGCCTTTGTTCAAAACTTCTTATGCGGCGCTCTAATTCATCTCATAGGTGCTCTATGGGATTAAGATCAGGGCTCTGTGTTGGCCAGTCCACACACGATACGAAATTATTGTCAAACCACACCGTTACAGTCCTTGTTTTATAGCTCGGTGCATTAGTACCAACAAGGCTCGGTTCCATAGTATTGCCACAGAGTTCGTAGGCATAATTGTCCAGAACACCAAGGTAGACGTGCTGGTTTACAGGTTTGTCCACGATAATCAAAGAGCCGGGACCATACCACGAAAAGCACCCCCACACGAATACACTGCCAGCTCCAAACTTGACCGTAGGAACAGTACACTGTGGTAAATAGCGTTCCCCAGGCTACTGCCATACCCACACACGGCCAGCAGACTGATGGATCGTGTATCTGGATTCATCAGTCCATAGGACCCGTTTCCATTGATCTACGGTCCACGATAAATGTTCTTTACACCATGCTAAGCGACGAGCAGGATTCCGAATGCAGATGAAAGGCTTATGAGCAGCCGCACGACAACGATACAAGACCTCTGCCCTGCAGGACGCAAGTGACATAAAGGCAGATATCAGCGAGAACATACGTCTGCGTAGCTCAGTTGGTAGAGCGACTTATTCCGGAATAAGGGTACTCGGGTTTGATGCCCGGCGTGGACAAAAATGACGGAGAAATTTACTTCGTTATAGGGGCTACTTGGAAGAAGTGATTTAGGCCTTAAGCCTGTCGCACGAAATTTCTCAATAAGTAGACGAACTGCATTACGATGAGGTGCAGGTGTGTCTGGGAATTTGGCAGCAAATAGCTGCCGCACTAAATCGGTGTATTCATTGCCTTCTCAAAAGACGTATTCAACCAGAAACACTCGTTCCGCAATTGAAAGAACCATAGTGCGAAAAACCGGACAACAACAGCACACACGATAACTTCGATACTTACAGTAACAACGACTCGTCTCTGTTTACCTCTGGAACTTAACTGCCGCAATGCGGCAACCGACGCTTCGAGCAGCTTGCTGCGCATGCGCAGTGAGCCCTATGGGTTCCCGCGATCTGCTGCGACTGGGAGAATCCACTTTATTACGTTCCGGTGGCACATACTGCACTAGATAACTGCGAAAACAAAACGGTAGCCTAGGTGCACAGTTACTTTCCGAAGACCCTGTAGTTATTTCAAAGGAGTTTTTTTTTTTTTTTTTTTTTTTGGAGGTTTAACGACCACCGTGAGCAACTCAAAGGGCTATAAGCAGTCGCCCGTCCCTAATTTAGGGTCACTGGTTCTAGGGAAGGGAGAGAGCCAGTGCCGTAAGACAAACACAACATCCATGCCTGACCGGGATTCGAACCCGGACCCCTTACGGACGAACGATCAGAGGCCAGCGCCTTAGACCACTGCGCCACCGAGGCGGCTATTTCAAAGGAGTAGAAGTAATGATGTTACATAATCTTATATTGTAGGCTCATATATAAATATATATATACACATTATATTGATAAAAGTCACCGGACATCACTTCAACAGCAAATGAACGAATCCGCTGTGTCGTTAAGATGCGCGGTACAGCTGCTGCAGCTGACTGCCATCATATCGCACTGTGAGGTTGAGTGAAAATGTCGCGGCGGGAGAGAACTGACTTTGAGAAGGGAAAGATTGTTGGGTGTTATATTAGAGGGTTGGCCATAAGAGAAACCGAGAGGAGTTTAAACATACCCAAGTCAACTGTTTTGGATGTACTGAATAAGTGGAAGACACATTGCGTGCCTGAAGCAGCAAAACGTACCTGCATACCGAAGAAAATCAGTGATAGAAAACGTGATAGAAAATTATCGAAGACCATAGATCAGTGGAGACGGGTCCTATAGACTGGTGAATCCAGATACACGATTCATCAGTCTGATATTCGTGTGTGGGTATGGCGACAGTCGGGGGGAATGCTCTTTATCACAGTGTGCTGTTCCTACGGCCAAGTTTGGAGCTGGCAGTGTACTCGGGTGAGGGTGTTTTTCGTGGTACGGTCCCAGTCTATTTATTATTGTGGACAAACCTGTAAACCAGCACGTCTACCTCGATATTGTGGACAATTATACCCTACCAACTCTGTGGCAATACTACGGAACCGAATTGTTGGTGCCAGCAGGATAATGCACCGAGCCATAAAGCGAGGACTGTTACGGAGTGGTTTGACGATAATTCCGTATCGTGTGTGGACTGGCCAGCACAGAGCCCTGATCTTAATCCCACAGAGCACCTATGGGATGAATTAGAGAGCCGCATAAGAAGTTTGGAACCAAGACCTACTACTAAGCAACGGTTACCGGCAGCATTATGTACTGAATGGAAGCGCATACCTATCACTGTGTTCCAAAACCTTGTAGAAAGTATGTCTCGAAGGATCAGCGCATGCATTAAGGCCATATGTGGACAGACACCGTACTAATAAACAAAGACATAGCTCTTTCAAACTTTATCAACGCACAACAACCGAAAAATTGTTATTCGGCCGCCGCCGGGGAATCGAACCCGGATCTCTCGATATCTAGCCGAGCGCGTTAGCCTTACACCACGGTGGTGCGCTATGTGCGTCTTTCTCTCAGCTTCTGACATCATAAATCCGTAAGATGGGCTCAGCTACTGAGACGTCTCCATCTGGTGGGCATTAACTGCACTGGCTATATATTAATTATAGTAGTTAAGTCCAAAGGGCGAGATCCAAAGTTAAAATCCTCCAAATAAGTGGCGTCAGTGAATAAACAAAGACATCGCTCTTTGCACACGTTTAGCAACACACAGCAACCGAAAAATTAACAAACACACTTAGCGCCGTGAGTTGTTGGCCACCGTGGTGCAAGGCTAACGCACTCGGCTAGACATCGAGAGATCCGGGATTCGATTCCCAGGCGGCGGCCGAATAACAATTTTTCGGTTGCTGTGTGTTGCTAAAACGGGGAAAGAGCGATGTCTTTGTTTATTCACTGACGCCACGTATTTGGAGGATTTTTCACCGTACTAATGTATGTCAATTAATGCTATGTTGTGTTTCTCTTCTAGGTGTCCGGTGACTTTTGTCAACATAGTGTGTGTATGTATGCATATATATATATATATATATATATATATATATATACAGGGTTCTTAGGAAAGTCCGTTTACCCCCCTCTAAGTTTTAACCCTTTAACGACCACGACTCAAAAATATTTTATCACTCTAAATACCGTAAAACCCAAAACTGTCTGTTGTTTCTTTTCTTTGTTTAATAACAACAACAGTGACTGAGGGTGACTTCTGGTGATTCCTCCTAGGTCGAGAAAATTTGAAGAACAAGTACGGGTAGGAAATCTGAGTCACTCTAGACAGACGTTTCGGGCGGCTATGGCCGTTTGTAGCTACGGGCGTTTTGGGTGTTATGGTCGTTAAAGGGTTAAACCGCGTATCGTACCGCCACGGAAGTAACGTGTACCTATAAAATAGTGACCATGCCCAATCGATTGGACGTGCTTGTAGCGCCCCTAGTGGCGAAATACGGAACTTTGCAAAACTAACTCAGAAACCAAGAGAAATACGCAAAAAAGTCCAATTGCAAAATAAAAGAGCGGTGTTTAATTAATACAAATCCATTCCTGGATTTGAAAGATGTTATGTAATGTCCAGTAAATTACAGGCAATTCAGGACACAATTCTTTTTTATTTTTTTTTATTTTTGGATGAAGGTTTAACGACCACCGTGAGCAACTGAATGGGCTATAAGCAGTCACCCGCCCCTAATTTAGGGTCACTGGTTCCAAGGAAGGGAGAGAGCCAGTGCCGTAAGACAAACACAACATCCATGCCTCACCGGGATTCGAACCCGAACCCTTTTCGGACGAATGATCAGAGGCCATCGCTTAGACCACTGCGCCACCAGGCCGGCGCACACAATTCTGATTGCTTTGAAATATCTAGTGAATTTCCCATTTATTATAATACAAATTTGGAATATGTGAATCGGTTGATTGGTGTAAGTGTGACATGGATGTTAAGTCAGAAAATACCCGAAAACTTGAAAATTTCGTCGTCCTGGAGCGGAAACCGAACCTGCGTCTGCCTGATAACGCCCGAGTTTCAAGTTTCCGATTAATTTTAATGTAATCCCGTATTTCATTCATTGATATTTCATTCATCGATATTCTGTTTCTCCGGGCGATCACAGGAATGTATGAAAACCTCCAGATTAGCTATACATGAATGCCGGTTGCTTCGACTAGCGAATCCTGTGATGTTTACATTCAAATTAACCATAAACTTGAAATTTGGTCATTCTGTGTGGTGTAGTTGTTAGCATACTCGGGTGCTATCCTGGAGAGTCGGATTCGATTCCCGCTCCAGGACGACGAAATTTTCAAGTTTTCGGATATTATCTGACTTACCATCCTTGTCATATTTACACCAATAAACGGATTCACATCGTCCAGATTTGTATTGTACACTACAATGGTGTAATCCCATATTTAAGTCATCGATTCCCATGTATTTCTGAGGGATCTTTCTTCCTTAATTTCTATGTTTAAACAATGATATGAAAAGAAAGAATTTAGAGAGTGAGACAGCACGGAGCAGAACAGAGCAGGGAAAGAATATCCACAAATGGGATAGCAAATGAAGATCTAAAATGAAATGGAGGGACTGTTTAAACAATGTCGCGAAATGACAAAATTTAAGGAATGAGATGAAACAGGACACAACTGAATGGAGAAGGTACATCCTCAACAAAGACAGAAGAGGAGGACCTAAGATAAAATGCAAGAATTGTTTAAACAATGACATTAAGGCAAATACGAAGGTTGTCTGTGTCGCACGATTGGTCAAATAACGATTGGTCGACATAACAATTGGTCGGCAGCACGATTGGTCAACATAACGACTAGTGGGCAGCACGATTGGTCAACATAACTACTAGTGGACAGCACGATCAGTCGACCGTAATGAGTAGTCGACAGCACGACTGGTCGACAGCACGATCAGTCGACCGTAATGACTAGTCGACAGCACGATCAGTCGACCGTAATGACTAGTCGACAGCACGATCAGTCGACCGTAATGACTAGTCGACAGCACGATTGGTCGACAGCACGATCAGTCGACCGTAATGACTAGTCGACAGCAACGATTGGTCGACAGCACGATCAGTCGACCGTAATGAGTAGTCGACAGTAACGACTGGTCGACAGCACGATCAGTCGACCGTAATGACTAGTCGACAGCACGACTGGTCGACAGCACGATCAGTCGACCGTAATGACTAGTCGACAGCACGATTGGTCGACAGCAACGATCAGTCGACAGTAACGACTGGTCGACAGCACGATCAGTCGACAGTAACGACTGGTCGACAGCACGACTGGTCGACAGCACGATCAGTCGACAGTAACGACTGGTCGACAGCACGACTGGTCGACAGCACGATCAGTCGACAGTAACGACTAGTCGACAGCACGACTGGTCGACAGCACGATCAGTCTACCGTAATGACTAGTCGACAGCACGACTGGTCGACAGCACGATCAGTCTACCGTAATGACTAGTCGACAGCACGACTGGTCGACAGCACGATCAGTCGACCGTAATGACTAGTCGACAGCACGACTGGTCGAGATAACCATTGGTTCAGAGGATTATGGTTTACATTCTCAGCGGTACTTCTCAGAACGTACTGACCTCTCAAAATGTAACGTTCCTTTTTGGAAATAATATCTTTTAGAATGTAGTCCTCAGAACGTACACCATTATTACATATTATTTCCAAATAGGCCCCCGAGTCATCTTATGTATTCTAAGTGAAATCTATATAGAGGGCCTTATGAACGATGTTATTTCCGAAAGGGCCCCGGAGCACTTTAGGTATAGGCACCTTGGGGAAACTGCCACCCATAATAAAGAAAATCGAAAAATTGCCACACATTCAAACCGTTTCTCAGACGAACGGCGATTTGTGGTCGTCCCCTTAATGAAAACCATGTGGCAATTTTGGCAATCTTTCGGAGGGGGAAATTTACCGCCAAACTGTTTGCAATTATTCTAATTTTTTTTTCAAGTTCAGTTGACCATTTTATGTCGACCAATGTCGACTAATCGTTATATCGACCAGTCGTTACTGTCGACCAATCGTTATGCCGACCAATGTCGACTAATCGTTATATCGACCAGTCGTTACTGTCGACCAATCGTTATGCCGACCAATGTCGACTAATCGTTATATCGACCAGTCGTTACTCTCGACCAATCGTTATGCCGACCAATCGTTATGTAGACCAATCGTTACTGTCGACTAATCATTACTGTCCACCAATCGCTACTGTCGACTAATCATTACTGTCGACCAATCGTTATGCCGACCAATCGTTATGTAGACCAATCGTTACTGTCGGCCAATCGTTACGTCGACCAACCGTTTGTCGACCAATTTTTACATACCCAAGGTTGTACCTAAAGTAATGCAAAAGTTGGCATAATCTTTTTTTATTAACTGACAGAGGTTACTTAAATTGCATATGTTAGTAGAGTAACTGTTTCTTTATACAAAGGTACTACTCAACATAATCTCCATCACAAGCGATGCATTTGCGCCATCGTTGAACTCAACTCTCGAATAATAATAATAATAATTTTATTTATTTACGCTGTTACGTGACAATGTTAAGTTACAATAAATTATGCATACAAAGGCAGCAAAGGGAACAAGGTAAAAGGCCTCTTAGGAGTCCTGACAAACCCTTCGTTCCCTCAAATTGTAAGACAAGCGAGTTTGGCTTTAGTAGATGAATCCAATTCAGAATAATAAATTTAGAAATGACCTGGTGTTTTTAGCAATTAATTAGTATTAGTGTTTGGATTAATTAAGGAAAGTATTTTTTATTTTCTAACTCAGTAAGTGTTTCTTAAGTGTTTTTTTTAGAGATTTTGGTCATTGATATTTGTTAAGTGTACAGGTAATGAATTCCAATAATCCGTTCCAGATTTTAAACTTTGTTTTAATAGCTGGGTTTTAGGCTGTATTGGGCGAAGCGGTAATCTATTTCTTGTTTGGTAGTTATGTCTGTTGCAGTTAATTTCAATTAAGTCTTCATGTAGATTAATCTTGAGTCTTTGAAAACTAATTTTACCTACGTTGTAATGGAAAAGTTGATCTATTGTGAAGATTCGGAAATCATTAGGATTAACTGGAGGGTGTAAATATGGATGTATACTGAAAAGCAATTGAATTAGAGATACCTGTCTCGTAACGTGTAGCACCACCTTTCGCCCTGATGTCGGCGGCGATTCGGCTCGACATGGACTCGACAAGACACCGAAAGCGTTGGGAAGCCATACGGATCCACGATCCCTGAACAAGCTCCCACAGTTCACGAAGATTTGATGGAGGGGAATCAGAGCCTCGAACATCTCTCTCAATGGCATCCCAGATGTGCTCGATGGGATTGAAGTCAGGTGAGCTAGCTTACTAACGAAACGAGGTCACGTCAGTGGAGTGTTCATCCAACCATTCGGATACAATTCGGGAGCTGCATTGTCTTGTTGCAGGATGAGGTCCCCAGTGGGATGTTTAAGACGCGCAAACGGGAGCAAATGGTTGTTCAGGATATCCCGGTAACGTTGACCTGTGAGGGATGATATCACACGTACCAGGTGTCCCATTTCAGTCCACGTAAACAGTCCCTAGACGAGAATGCCACCCCCACCAGCTTGGAGAGTACCCTGCTGGCAAGAAGGATCCATCGCTTCATGTAATTTGCGCCGTACTCGCATCCTGCCATCCGCATGTACCAACGTGAATCTCGACCCATCAGTCCAGGCAACATTTTCCCACATGTCTAGGGTCCAGTGTCGACATTCCCGCGACCATGCTAATCTTTGCAGTCTGTGATGTGCGGTCAGCAGCGGTTCGCTCGTGGGACGATGGCTTCTGTACCCCATAGCGAGGAGATGGTTCTGGATGGTGTGGCTGCTTACACGTTTTTGTGCACCAGCGTTAAATTGCCGATTGATTTTTTGCACTGTGGCCCGTCTATCCGCTGTTACAATGCGAGCTAGCCGGCGATGACCCCGCTCATCTACATGCTGTTGTCCACGGCAGTTGGCCCTTGCAGGGAGGGTTTTACCGGATTAGATGTACTCACAGTGCACCCGTGACACAGTGACTCGTGAAAATCCCAGTGCCCGCATGACTTCCGTGATAGAATGACCCATTCGTCGGGCACCGACAATTTTCCCACGATGAAATGCGCTTAGATCCTTCGTCTTACCCACTCTTACTGATTGCCGTCGCATCACTCCTTATATTGTCGGATCGCTGCATACGTCATGTCGTTTCCGTTTACAGAGCCGCCCACAGCGCCACATTTGCATAACACCAGCTGTCTCTAATTCAATTGCTCTTCAGTGTATGTGTGTTGTCATAGCAGTACTTCGTTTTGAAAGTAGGTTTATTAATCTAATGTATTTATTTTGTAATACCTGTAATTTATTTAAGTTTGTTTTAGTTGTTTGACCCCAGGATAAACAGCAATAGTTAATGCGAGTTTGAATTAATGAGTGGTACAGGAGAATTAGCGTTTTAACTGAGAGAGTTGTTAATAGTTTACTAATGAGTCCAATATTTCTTGATAATTTATGCGAAAGTATTTCTATGTGTTTATTCCAACGTAAGTCAGGGGTAAAAATCACTCCCAAGTAATTAAAGTGTGATACCAAATCAATTATTTGATTTTCCAATAATAAATTTATCATATGGCCCCGTTCAGATCTCAGTCAAGTGAAGATCATAGCCTTAGTTTTAGAAATGTTATTTATCAGTTCGTTAGTAATAAGCTAATTTGAGTAAAGATGTAAATAAGTGTTAGCTTTAGTAATAATGTCATTTATATTATGTCCACTGAAAAACAGTTTTGTATCATCAGCATATAGTATGAGATCATTGTCTGGTATTGTGGTGAATAATATATAAATTGAATAACAAAGGTCTCAAAATCGATCCCTGTGGGACTCCATATGGTGATTGCTCTAAAGTGGAATGGAATTGATTAATTTGTGTATATTGTCTGTTTGTTAAATAGCTTTTGAATAATTTATAAGGCGTTCCCCTTATTCCCAAAGTATATAATTTATGAAGAGGGATTTCACGGTTTATTGCGTCGAATGCTTTTGTTAGATCTAAAAAAACAGCTAGTGTTATATTATTAAGTGGCAATTTTTTTGAATAGTGTTTTATAAATGAAGGATTGCAATTTTAGTAGATTTATGAGGTTGGAAGCCAAATTGATTTTTATTTATAATATTATATTTTAATGTAAATGTTATTAATCTTGAGTATATTACTTTTTCTAAAATTTTAGCAAATGTGGACAGGTTTGCAATGGGGCGATAATTATTAGCATCTTTTTTGAGCTTGATTTATATTTGGGAGTAACCCTTGTTATCTTTAGTGCATCCGGAAAAGTTCCTGTGTGGGAAACTAAGTTAAAGATTATTAATAATGGGGTTATTATCAATTCAGCAACATGTTTGAATGCAATAGGGTAAATATCATCGTGGCCAGAACCGGTTAAGTTTAATTTGCTGTAAAATATGCGACAGCTCAGAGCATGTAATTTCTGTAAGGAAGAATGAATTAAAAAGGTGCACTGTATTCGCATTTTGTGTATATAAGGTATTTCCTGCTACATAATTTTATTTAAGAGTATGAGGAATAGAAAAAAAATTATGTTTAATATAGTTTACAATATTTTGTGTTCTTGTTAGCTTTGATTGCATGCTATCAATTATGTATACAGGAGTTGTGATTCCAGTTTGACTACCAAGTAAAGAATCCTCTAAAAAAAAAAAAAAAAATCAGGTGTGGACTGTTGTATCAACTTCTTCACAGCCAATTTCACCCCGTCTGTGTCATTAAAATCATTGTCCTCGGATTGGACAGAACAGGAGGAAGTCGGAGGGCGCCAAATCTGGACTTTACGGTGGATGTTGCCAAAGATGTGTGTGGTTTCGCATTGTGATGGTGAATGTGCATCCTTTTCAGATTCTTGATCGGTTTCTTCCTTCTTAGGGCTTCTCTAAGCTTCTTGAATATCTCAATGCATTTCTCGCTTTTAACGGTACAGCCACGCTCCAGAGAATCAAAGAGAATGACACTCCCCTCATCCCATAAAAAACGGTCACTATGACTTTCTGTGCTGATTTTGAACTTCTTAGGTCTTGGTGAAGAGGTGTGACACCATTCCAGGGACCGATTCTTCGTTTCCGGATTGTAAAGATACATCCACGTTTCATCCCCTGTCACCAAATCGAAAAAAATAACGTGTCTTCATTGACTTCAAACGCTTCCAGCACATCAAAGCAGACTTCCATTCTTCTCTTCTTCAAATCGTGGGTCAACTGCCAAGGTACCCACTTTGCACACACTTTCTGATACCCTACGTTTTCCACCATCTTCTGCATGGCATTGTGACCACAGTGTAGTTGTGCAACAAGCTCAAGAATAGTGACTAATCTCTCCGCGCGAATCAATTCATCCACTCGCTGGCAGTACGTGTTAGTGGTCGCAGACGCTGATCTCCAACTGCGTGGGTTTTATTTAATTCTAGTTTCTCCTTCTTTAAGTTTCTTCATCCACCGGTACACATTGCTCTTGTCATTGGTGTCATCTCTATAAACATTCTGTTGCCTTCTCTGGATGTCGGACGGCCTGCACTCTTCCTTTAAGAACTCAATGACGGCACGTTGCTTCTGCTTTTAATCCATTACTTACTTGCAATAAAGATTACTATAGAGGAAGAGTTACTCTACCAACGTGTGCAATTTTAACGACCTCTGTCAGTTAATAAAAAAGTTATGTCCACTTTTGCATTACTTTCAGTACAACCCCGTATTTACCTGCAATGAAGAAGAAGGGTTACTTAGAGGAAGAGTTACTCTACCAACATGTGCAATTTGAACGATACTGTCAGTTAATGAAAAAGTTATGCCCACTTTTGCATTGCTTTCGGTACAACCCTCGTAATTTAAAGAGTTACATGACGCAGAACAGAAAGAGTGGGGAAGTAATATTCGCAACAGCGACTCCACCTAAATACATATGAATAATACCTCAGTAGGAGGGGACGTTTTCTGCTCATTAAGAAAGCTATGGCGGGAAATTTTAGAATTACTCGATGACGATAAACATAATCTGAAAATATAGATATAATCGCCCAACAAGAATAGATCCTATTCAAAGATATGATATCATTACCCCACAGAGAATCTCGTATCAGATGAAACGTGAGTGAACGCATTATTATTCACCCCCTTTCTGTCATTAACACGTAAATTTGAAGATTCGATCTTTGCCTGCTCTCAGTTTCCCTGAACTCATGAAAATTTCAAAAATCAGGATTGTCACTTAGAAACATTAACAAATGAAATGAGGCACAAAATGGAAATTACCCGCGAGTGAAATCACAAAAAGTTTGGATATGTTTTTTTTATCGAATGTGAAACAGCTGAAGGAAGAACTGAACAGAAATGTCTTTCAATGAATAATAACATGTGTTACTTAAACACTGACCAGCCTTCTGTCTGTTAGGTAATCTGTACAGGGTGTCAATAAAATATATCCCACATTACGAAAATTAATATAAAAAACGTATTACAGGTACAAGAAAGGGTTTTTACGACAATGATGATGAACAAGTAAAGGCTTTTTTTTCAGTGTTAGTTCACCTGCACATGGGCGCCATTTGTTTCGGAGGACATTTAAGCGATATTCGATTTCATGCCATGTTTTGTTAAAATTTCAGCAGAGACAGAACCAAATAATTACGTCCGTTATTCTGCTCTTCAACGTCTCGACAGCCGGAACACTTGTAGAGTAAACTTGGTCTTTCGCATAACCCAACAGGAAAAAGTCTAGAGGGTTATGTCGGGCGATCGAGGTGGCCATGTCATGGGACTGTCGGGGCCAATCCATCTTTCCGGAAATATGGCATTCAGAAACTCACAGACCATTACTGACCAATGTGGGGCTGCACCGTCTTGTTGGGAAATAACCGAAGGTTACAGTGCATGCAAATGTGGTGCTACAAAAAGTCCTAGCATGTCTAGGTACACGTTACATGTTACCGTGGGTTCTGTAAAAAAAAAAAAAAAAAAAAAAGAAGAGGTCCGATGATTCTGTCATGCATCAGGCCGCACCACACGTTCACTTTTGGGCTAGCCCTCTGTCGTTCGATGACATAATGGGGATTTTGTTATCCCCAGATTAGCACACTGTGCCTATTTACTGTATCAGAGACGCGGAATGTGGTTTCATCTAAGAAACAGACACGGTGCAGATAATCACTATCATGAGCTATGCGCTGCAACATCTCCGTTGAAAATGCAGCACGGCGAGACCGGTCATCAGGCTGAAGAGCTTGAATGATCTGTACCTTATAAGCAAACAGGCGAAGGCGTTTGTGTAAACTTTGTGAACCGTGGCACCGGGAATCCGAGTTTCCAGTGAAACCCGACGAATGGATTTCCTGGGGTTTCGCAGAAATGTTTCCTGAACAGCTGCAGCTGTCTCTTATGTAACCGGTGGTCTACCTGCTCGGAGGAGATCGCCGACATTACCCGTCGCTTTAAACTTTCCATTCCAAGCTTTCATGATTTGTTGGTCCGGTGGCGATCGTCTGTACTCTTTTCTGAAATAACGCTGGACAATAACCGCCGATTTGATCTTATGGAACCACAACACGCACGCCACTTTTTCTTTCATGGGGACCATTATCGATGAAATGCTCCTCTTCTTCAGCAGTATCGCTCTCCTAAAGAACAGAAAAAAAAAAAAAACCTTTATGAGTGCTGTTGCCAACCATCTTATTGTAACTTACATACATTTTTTTATATTAATTTTTGTGTTGTGGGAAAGACTTTATGGATACCCTGCATATCTTCCATGTAGCAAATTCATGAACTCCATTTCCACTGGCGATGTTATTGTGCTGTACTCTTTGGATTCCAGCAATTCGGCTCTGGTTTTCCGATTAAAGAACACTTCGCTGCTAACATCAATTTTTTTAAGTGAAAATCATCCAAATACGCGGCGTCAGTGAATAAACAAAGACATCACTCTTTCCATTTTAGCAACACATAGCAACCGAAAAATTATCTTGCCCACCAGATGGAGACGTCTCAGTAGCTGAGCCCATCTTCCGGACTTATGATGTCAGAAGCTGACAGAAAAATACACATATCGCCGTGGATTGTTGGCCACCGTGGTGTAATGCTAACGCGCTCGGCTAGATATCGAGAGATCTGGAATTCGGATCCCCAGCGGTGACCGAATAACAATTGTTCGGTTGCTATGTGTGGCTAAAACGTGGAAAGAGCTATGTCTTGGTTTATTCACTGACGCCACGTATTTGGAGGATTTTAACTTTGGATCTCACATTTTGGATTTAACTGCTATAATTAATATATAACCAGTGCCGTTAATGCCCACCAGATGGAGACGTCTCAGTAGCTGAGTCCATCTTACGGATTTATGATGTCAGAAGCTGACAGAAAAACACACATAGCGTCGTGGATTGTTGGCTCCCGTGGTGTAAGGGTAACGTGCTTCGCTAGATATCGAGAGATCTGGGATCGGATCCCCAGCGGTGACCGAATAACAATTTTTCGGTTGCTATGTGCTGCTTAAACTTGAAAAGAGCGATGTCTTTGTTTCTATAAATTTTCCTGCTTATATTCCGTAAATAGAACTCGCATGTCAATTATGACGTAGAATAATTTAAACTTCGAGCAAATATTTCGTAAATATCAGTTTATTGAAGAGACACCGTAAGTCCTGTGCTTATTTCGTAAATCGAGCTTACAAGATGAAAATTGGAAAGCACAAAAGCGGAAAACAATTATTTCGTTAAACATTTTTTATTATACACTGCTGCCCAAAATTATCGTAACAAATACAAATTCGAGAATATGTCCGAAAGTAAACGACCGATTGTAAGGATTTTTCAGAGACATGAGCAGGGGAAAACGTTAAGTTGATGTACCAACACTAAAAAACATTTTCTGAAATTCGGGAACTTATTTCCCTGACATCTTTTGCGAATTAACGAAACATCTCCCTGATATAACTTTTTCTGTGAAATGACGTAAAGAAACTGAATTTCACGGATTTTTCGTACGCCAGAAAAATTCTGAATTTTTAGAAACCTTTCCGGAATTCCTTTCTTATAATGACGGCACATTACCGTTTTCTAGATGTGTTAACGGAATAATCTGAGCCGCCCCGGTGGCGCAGTGGTCTAAGGCGCTGGCCTCTGATCATTCGTCCGTAAGGGGTCCGGATTCGAATCCCGGTCAGGCATGGATGTTGTGTTTGTCTTACGGCACTGGCTCTCTCCCTTCCCTGGAACCAGTGACCCTAAATTAGGGACGGGCGACTGCTTATAGCCCATTGAGTTGCTCACGGTGGTCGTTAAACCTCCAATCAAAAAAAAAAAATAATAATCTGAATTTTCAGAAAGATTTGCGCTTTTTTACGCTTTCCAACCGTAGGTTGAAGAAGAGTATATGCTCCAGCTTTGTCCGTCTGTCTGCCTGACCGCACGATAACTCGCGTAAAAATGGTTCGATTTCGTTGACATTTTAGTATGCTGTAGAGGACAACCTGGGGAATAACCCTATTCAAAATGGGCAAAATGGGGTCAAAGGTCAGGACATATGAGGGGATCCATTCCATCGCCCTTATTGGTCGTAACCTAAGTAAAAATGCTTCTATTGCGACAAATTTCAGTATGTTGTTCCGGAGGTACACTGAACCAATTCTGTTTAATATCATCGAAATGGGGTTGAAGATCAGGGCACAATAGCGAGATTTATTCAACAGCCATTATCCTCATAACCTGACTAAAAATGCTTTTATTGCGACAAGACTTTAGAATGTTGTTCCGGAGGTGCATCAAAGGTCAGGCCACAGCAGCGAGATTTATTCCACCACCATTATCCTCACAACTTGAGTAATAACTTGAGTAATGATTTCTGGTATGTTAGAAACCGTATCATAATAAACGCATTGCATGATTTTACTAACTTGGGTCTTCTTATATTAACGGAAAAACTACGTTCTCACTTTATCCGTATCCACAAGAAGCAAAATGCCCGGTAATAGGAGAGATTCACGGGATTACTTGGTATTTGATAAGCTGCAAAATTTCAATAGTCTGTCGACGTATTTGATTTTGAAGTTCTGTAGCGAGATTGGATATTGTGGATTGTACACTGAAGAGCAATTGAATTAGAGATACCTGTCTAGTAACGTGTAGCGAGATTGGATATTGTGGATTGTACACTGAAGAGCAATTGAATTAGAGATACCTGTCTAGTAACGTGTAGCGAGATTGGATATTGTGGATTGTACACTGAAGAGCAATTGAATTAGAGATACCTGTCTAGTAACGTGTAGCGAGATTGGATATTGTGGATTGTACACTGAAGAGCAATTGAATTAGAGATACCTGTCTAGTAACGTGTAGCACCACCTTTCGCCCTGATGACGGCGGCGATTCGTCTCCGCATGGACTCGACAAGACACCGGAAGCGTTGGGAAGCCATACGGATCCACGACCCCTGAACAAGCTCCCACAGTTCACGAAGATTTGATGGAGGGGGGTCATCTCTCTCGATGGCATCCCAGATGTGCTGTGGTCAGGTGACCTAGCTGGCCAAGGAAGCGAGGTCACGTCGGTGGAGTGTTCATCCAACCATTCGGATACAATTCGGGAGAGATGGCACGGTGCATTGTCCTGTTGCAGGATGAGGTCCCCAGTGGGATGTTGAAGACGCACAAACGGGAGCAAATGGTCGTCCAGGATATCGCGGTAACGTTGACCTGTGAGGGACGATGTCACACGTACCAGGGGTTCCATTTCAGTCCACGTAAACAGTCCCCAGACGAGAATGCCACCCCCACCAGCTTGAAGAGTACCCTGCTGGCAAGAAGGATCCATCGCTTCATATAATTTGCGCCGTACTCGTATCCTGCCGTCCGCGTGTACCAACGTGAATCTCGACTCATCAGTCCAGGCAGCATTTTCTCACATGTCTAGGGTCTAGTGGCGATGTTCCCGCGCCCATGCTAATCTTTGCCCCCTGTGATGTGCGGTCAGCAGCGGTACCCCTGTGAAACGATGGCTTCTGTCCTCCATAGCGAGGAGATGGTTCTGGATGGTGTGGCTGCTTACACGTTTTTGTGCACCAGCGTTAAATTTCCGAGTGATTTCTTGCACTGTTGCCCGTCTATCCGCTGTTACAATGCGAGCTAGCCGACGATGACCCCGCTCATCCACACGCGGTTGTCCACGGCAGTTGGCCCTTGCAGGGATGGTTTTACCGGATTCGATGTACTCACGGTGTGCCCGTGACACAGTGGCTCCTGAAAATCCCAGTGCCTGCACGACTTCCGAGATGAAGTGACCCATTCGTCGGGCCCCGACAATTTGCCCACGATGAAATGCGCTTAGATTCTTCGTCTTACCCATACTGCGTCCGACTTTTACTGATTCCCGTCGCATCACTCCTTATATTGTCGGATCGCTGCATACGTCATGTCGTTTCCGTTTACAGGGCCGCCCACAGCGCCACATTTGCATAACGCCAGTTGTCTCTTATTCAATTGCTCTTCAGTGTATGTCACATGATTTTGGTTACTGTTATGGCACAGGATGTTTCTTCACCTCTTCCCCATTTTCTGCACCAGCTATTATATGTACACTGAATTGCCCAAAGTCACGACAGCAGTATGCAAATTTTTAACTGGCACTGCCGTCGTATAAAGGCTTCGACGCAAGCCACGATTTTTATCAGTTGCGAGGTGTAATGTCATGACTCAGGTTGAACAACAGGCACTAGGCTTATGGCAAGCCGACATGAATTATCAGAGTTTGAACGAGGCACGATAGTGGGAGCCAGACTGATGGGACATTCAATTTCCGATTTTGTGCGAACAATCAAAATTCCACGGTGTCACGTGTGTACTAAGAATACCTCATGAAAGGCATTACCACCCACCTTGGACAGCGCAGTGGCCGACCACGGGTGTTGAATGACCGTGACCAGCGGCGTCTGACCAGGATTGTCCATGCTAACAGACAAGCCACACTTACTCAAATAATATTCACATTCAATGGAGGAGGTACCAGAGACATGTCCATCAGGTTAGTGCAGGGTAATTTAATGTCCATGGAGGGGGGCAGAAGACCCACCAGAGTGCCTTTATTAACACCACATCATCGGACACAGCGTCTCACCTGAGTTCGTGAACACCGTAAATGGACCCTGGAAGACTGGAAACATGTGGCGTGGTCCGATGAGTCACGCTTTCAGTTGTTACGAGCTGATGGTATGGTTCGGATGTGGCGCAGACCCCATGAGGCCATCCACACAAGCTGTCAAGGGTGCACCTTGCAAGCTGGTGGTGGGTCAATACATGTGTGGGGTTTCTTTATACGTGGCACGCTTTGTGTCCTCTGGTCCTCATAAACACGTCATAATCACTTTATTGCTCGGCTGGGTGACCATTTTCACCCCAACAACGATGTGATTTTCCAGGCGGACAATGCATGATGTCATCTTCCAGGAGCAATCTGGACAGTTCCGATGGTCAGTGAGACCACCACGTTCGCCCGACATGAACCCAATAGAGCACTTATGGGATGTGGTGGAAAGGTCCATTTGCACCCAAGATCCTGCACCTACAAATACCATAGAACTGTGGGCGGCTGTTCAGACGACATGGCTCAACATTTCTCCAGAAGTCTTCCGTCCACTTGTGGAATCGATGCCACGTCGAGTTGCTGCACTTCGCCTGGTTAGAGGAGATCCTACACGATACTAGGTACGTATCCCATGACTTTTGGCACTTCATCGTATCTTGTGTTACCGTAAGAAACCGGGTACCTAATTTATTCTACAGGCGATTATACGATATCTATGTATCAGTCTGTGAAGTCATTAAGACAAAAGGTATATAGCTATCAAGAGTAAATTTTATATTTAGGAGTTTTGTAAATCATATTGCTACGCCCCGGGGCGCCACACTATCGAAAAAAAAATTGCTTCAAGAATTTAGATGTTAGGATATCAGACAATGGCTGACGACCCGGAGGTAGACATTAGAATTTAGAATAAATATTTGTGAGCCCTTTTATCGCCGAAATCTTATGTACTGGTGAAAATAATTTAGCTTGCAATTTAGCCAATTAAAACCAAGAAATTATTCCGACACTCATTAATTATTAATGCAACTTCAGGACTGGTACGAGACAATAGACATTTAATCAATTAAAAATAAAACATAAAAATAATGATGAAGGCGTCTATATACAGAGGATGGTGAAGGAGGCGCGTCAAATATACTCGCCCCTTTCGGGATAACTCATGGGCTGAATTTATCAGTAAAGTTCAATTATTAATCATTGGCCTATGCACAGTCCGGCTTTAAAGAACAGTTCTCAGTCGACGAAAGTCTATTGGCTGACCGGAGCCGATTATTTCACAACTGGCATGCATACATAAATTCAGTACTTACAGATATGCAGCTTTTCCTCGAGTATCCATGTTTGATACACTGACTTTGTTTGATGCACTCACTAATATTTAATGTATTTTGGCTTTGGAAGCGCACCTGTGTGATGACATGCTCATTTCGGAGCGAGCACTATAACCAATGGAGAGGGGAGTCGAACCCCGTCTCCCACTTACTCTCGTGCACACACCTTTGTTCATTCACCTGCATGAAGCCAGGTACGCATATATGCGCACCAATGTCGGGGTGTAACGACGTCACTGACGTGATAACAGGATCCTTCCATCTGTTCGTCCCAGCTGATCCGTCCGTCTGTCCCAAAGGTGATTCTCCTTACATCTCCGGTCGTGTACCTCAGTCATTCGGGGCTGCAATTCCATCACTTCGTGTGACCTTCGGGATGCTGCTGGCTTTCTCTTACGTGCAATCTAGCACCAGGAAAAGAGGTATCTTCCTCCCTTCTATTTCCTAGCGGTAGCATCAACCGCCCCGCCGCTCTTTGTATAGCTGGCCGACTTCTTACAGAAGCATTTCTTCCGCCGCAAAACATACTGCGCTGCGGGATCTCCTTGGTCCCGCAGGAATCCAGCTCCCTTCACGAGCTTGTTCCGGACTAATCTTTTTCGCTTGTTCACATTTCGTTAACAAATTCCTTGCTTTGTCATTAGGGGTCTGTTTTAACTCTCTTGTCAGTCTTATTGTTTCCTAAAAGCATTCGACGCGATGAAGAGGTAAGAAATGCATGCCTCTGCATTCGGAATATGTGGTGGGTTCGCTCATCGATAAGTACGGAAACACATAACTTAACTAACAGTTCTTTGTCCTGCCAAGTTTTGGATTAGCAACCGCCATACGTTTTCCGATCTGTTGACACTCTAATAGTTTCTCCAAGCATCCTACCATCTGACACTTACAAGACCACCCAACTTGACCGACACGCACTTTGGAAGCGACGCATCGCGTTCCCCACACAAGGCTAAGATTTCTCCCTTCCAAGAAAAAGGACCCGTATATCTTCTCCTCTTTTGCAATGCGGGTAACCACTAGCTGTTAATTTTCAACCAATAATTAACGCTGTTCCCGCCTCTTGCAAAACCTGCTAATCGAATTAATTACCGTACCCCAAAGTCGTAGCAATATTATAAAACAATACATTGCACCTTCTCTTAAAGATAACTGAAAGACATTGTCAGTTTAAAAAAGGTCTCAAACTAAATCATTCTGTCGTTTCGAAAAATCATGATGAAAAAATTAATTAATTTGTAATAAGATCTCCTACAGAAAAAATAAAATTATTACAAACGTATTCACAAAAATAATAAGCTACAATAAAATATAAAATGACTAAATCACTAGCATTAACGAAAAAAAAAAATTCAGTGCCCAACTGGTTTTCCCTTGAACGTGAATGTGTTTCCAATGACATTCTGGCTCAGTGGTTAAGACGCTCGACTTCAACCCAAACGACCTGGGCTCAATCACCGGCGCATAAGGATTCTTTTCGTGTAAGAGCTGGAATATTCAGCGTTTTAGATTTTGAGAAATTTCTGTATATATGCGAAAAAACTTGAAACGGACTTTTCTGAAATAAACGGAATTACTGACTACGGAAAATCAGTGAAAATATGGAAGTTAAACAAACAGGAACTCTTAAAAACGGAAACTCCGTTAAAAGACGGACACTTACCTGCAACATTGCTGCATGTTACACGGTCGAGTCATATTATTGTGACCACAAGCTAATATCCAAAGTAACCGCCGTGTGCAGCGCTGACAGTAGCTAGACGGACTGTGAGTGACTCAATAAGGTGCTGCAAGGTGTTCATAGGTATGTGGAGCCCTTCTGACTACGGTGCGTCTGACAGCTGCTGGAGGTGCGTGGTGGAGGATCCGTAGAGCGAACAACACGATCGAGGTTGTCCCACACATGCTCAATTGGGTTTAAGTCTAAGGAATTAGTGGGCCACGGAAGTACACTGACGGAAAAAAAAATCCCAACACCAAGAAGGGGTTGTGTTAGATAAACGACAGTTGGTAGGCGGTGAGAGTACATCTGTAAGATGACATCTATGCAAATTTCACGCTCGGCGCATACGTGTGGCGCTAGTAGCGCCCCTCGGAACATGCAAAGCATGTTTGCTGTAAATACGCGCTGTAACGTTCGTGAGCGTTAGTTATCGTTGAGATTCGACGTAGTGTGTTGATGTTAGTCAAGAATGCCTTTAAGAAGCCGAAGAAGCCATTATCAACAGCTCACGGAGTTTGAACGAGGTCGTGTAATAGGGCTACGAGAAGGTGGATTTTCTTTCCGCAATATTGCAGAACGACTTGGCAGGAATGTAGCCACTGTGCATGATTGTTGGCAGCGGTGGTCAAGGGAAGGTACTGCCTCAAGAAGACCGGGTTTCGGCCGGCCACGTGGCACTACTGAGAGGGAAGACCGCCGTGTACGGCGTATGGCCGTGGCGCATCGTACCGCGGCTGCTGAAGCAATTCGAACTGCAGTTGCCACCACAGTGACACAACGAACTGTTACAAATCGGTTACTTGAAGGACAGCTCCGAGCCATATGCCCTGTAGGGTGCATTCCACTTACTCCAAACCACTGCCGTTTGCGACGTCAGTGGTGTCAAGCTAGAGCTCATTGGAGCTCATTGGAGGACGGAATGGAGATCTGTTGTGTTTTCTGATGAAAGCCGGTTCTGCCTGTGTACCAGTGATGGCCGTGTGTTGGTTAGAAGGAGGCCAGGTGAGCGCCTGCAACCAACCTGTCTGCGGCCGAGACACACTGGACCTACACCTGGAGTTATGGTCTGGGGAGCAATTTCCTATGACAGCAGGAGCACTCTCGTGGTTATCCCACGCACCCTGACGGCACAGTTGTACGTCGGTCTGGTGATTCAACCTGTTGTGCTGCCATTCATGAACAGCATTCCAGGGGGTGTTTTCCAACAGGATAACGCTCGCCCGCATACCGCTGTTGTAACCCAACATGCTCTAGAGAGTGTCGACATGTTGCCGTGGCCTGCTAGATCACCAGATCTTTCTCCAATCGAGAACGTATGGGACATCATTGGACGACAACTCCAGCGTCACCCCCAACCAGCATTAACCGTCCCTGTTTTGACCGACCAAGTGCAACAGGCATGGAACTCCATCCCACAAACTGACATCCAGTACCTGTACGACACAATGCATGAACGTTTGCGTGCTTGCATTCAACATTCTGGCTGTTACACCGGTTATTAATGTACCAGCATTTCACATTTAAAATGGCTTTTCTAGCGCTTACATTACGCTGTGATCTTGAAACCTTAATCGATTAAATATGTTACCTATACAAATGTATTGCCGCCATTTCATTCCTCTACAACTATTTTTTCGTGGTGTTGGTATTTTTTTTTTCCGTCAGTGTACTTTGAAGTCTTCATCGTGCTCTTCCAACCAGTCTCGGATATTTCCAGCTGTATGACACCTCGCATTGTCGTGCTGGAATATCCCATCCGCCCCAGGGAAGACAATCAGCATGTATGGGTGTACGTAACCTGCAAGGACGGATTCATATCGAATTCGGTCCATAGTACCTTCCACAGGTATGAGTGGATCCAGAGAATGCCGCAAAAACATTCCCCAGACCATAACGCTGCCCCAACCAGCTCGTGTTCTTCCAGCAATGGTTGAAGAGTGTTTGTTCTCCGATGTTTCTTGCCTTATACGCCAACGTCCATCCGTTTGATGAAGCAGAAAACGTGACTAAACAGAGAAGACAATCCTTTGCCAATCAGTGGAGATTCAATTCCGATACTGCCGTGCAAATTTAAGTGTTTTCCGCCCATGCACCTTCGTTAGCATATGACGATCCATTTGCATCGCAGCCCCATACGCAGCAGGGTTCGCTGAACTATTGTTTTACACAAACTTCCGGCAGCCCCCTGGTTCATTCGGCCAATGAGTTGCTCCACTGTAGCGTGTTGATCTGTCCTCACGCACCTTCGTGGCCATCTTTTACCTCTCACATCAATGGCGTGTGGTACTCAGCTGTTTCCACGTCGCTTCTTCGCAATGGTGCCATTTCTCCAATCACGATTACCACAGCAGCACGGGAACAGTTCACATCGTTGCAGACCACGTACACCCATACTTACTGATTGTCTTCCCTTGGGCAGATGGGAACTTCCAGCACGATAATGTTACGTGTCACTCAGCTAGAAATGTCCGAGAGCGGTTGGAAGAGCACGATGAAGACTTCAAAGTACTTCCCTGGCCACCTAATTTCCGAGACTTAAACCCAATTGAGCATCAGCGGGACCACCTCAATCGCGTTGTTCGCTCTATGGATCCTCCACCACGCACCCTCCAGCAGCTGTCAGATGCACTGCAGTCAGCATGGCTCTGCATAATTGTGAACACCTTCCAGCACCTTACTGAGTCACTCCCAGCCCGTCTAGCCGCTGTCCGCGCTGTACACGGTGGTTACTCTGGATATTAGCTTGTGGTCACAATAATATGACTCGACCGTGTATATATACATATATACATCTATGAGCCATTACAATATGACCACCCCCAGCCTACAGAATTGAGGGCTCCTGGAGACCGAACGGTGGCACATGTGAAGTTCACCGAGCAGTATATAGACAACCTGAGGACCGGCTTTCGGTTAGTAGAGTGTTCGGAGTCAGAATGGGAAAAGTTGCCGATTTATCGGAGTTTGATAAAGGACAAAATGTGATGGCTCAACGCCTCGGAACTAAGATCTCGGAAACTGCGCGGTTTGTATGCTGTTCACGTGCCACTGTAGTGAGAACCTATCAAAAGTGGTGCATAGATGACTAAACGACGAACCGTCGCCCAGCCGTGTACCTTCCGCAGCTCATTGATGCCAGAGGGGAGCGGAGACTGTCGCCCATTGTTCACAGCGACCGCAGGGCCACAGTGCGATAAATCACCCGCAGCTACAACAGTGGTGATCACGGCAATGTGTCACAGCACACAGTTTATCACAGCCTTATGCGCATGGGCCTGTGTAGCCGAAGATCCAGCCGGGTCAGCATGGTCACTACACATCATCACCAACTACGCATGAAATGGGCCCAAGATCATCGAGATTGGACCGTGGATTATTGGAAAAAAGTAACCTGGTCTGACAAAACAAGATTCCTGGTGCATCACGTAGACGGCGATTACCAACGGAGGCCATGGCACTTGGACGCACTGTTGGGAGGAAACAGGCGGCAGTGTTATGCTGTGGGCGATATTTTCTTGGGGCACTGTAGTCCCCATTAGCACAATCCATGACAGCTGTCAGGTATCTGAACATCGTTGCGGACTAAGTTCACCCATTCATGGCAACTGTGTTTCCCTGCTGGTGATGGCCATTACCAACAGGATAATGCGCCATACCACACTGCCGGAATCGTTAAGGAGTGGTTCGAGGAACATGCTGGTGATTTTCTGTTAATGCCCTGGCCTTCATATTCACCTGATATGAACCCAATGGAACATTTGGTGTTCTACTTGGAAAAGCGGGTTCGCGCTGAATCATCACCACCCCGAACAGACCGGAACTGGAGGATATGCTGTTGACATTATGGTACCAGATACCCTAGGATACGTATCACCACCTCATCGAATCGATGCCTCGCCGAGTGACCTCAATTTTGCGTGCTAAAGGGGGTCATACAGCTTATTATAGGTAGGTAGTCATAATGTAATAGTTCATCGGTGAGCGATGAGCTATTATACATGATGACCAGCCAGGGCGAATGCACTTTCTTAAAACATTCGCTTTTCGCCCAGCCAAGGCGAATGCGACTGTTTTAAGAAAGCTGAACTTTGAAATTAAAACTGCAAATCAATGAGATCAGCATCACAGTTTTCCAAAAGAGATGGAAAACTGATGCTGCTGATGAGGAAAAGACAGAATATTAGAGTATTTCAAATTGAAAGAGTTAAAATTTGCGTCGATTACTACGGAAAGAAATGGAACAAGAAAGAATATGATGTTAAACAAACTGACACGATGTGTTCCTCAGCTCTTCTATTAATTGATCGAATTTTAATTGATCAACGAAATGTTATGTTCGCAAAAACGCATACTCGGCAATGTCTTAGCGTTAATTATTCACAAAGCAAAAGAGAAGAATGTTCTTTCAAAACGGTTTCCTACGGGTAAAAAAACTGCTGTCGTGGCTGTCCTGAAAAGCGCAGTTCAACTTTTTGCTTTTCCCGAGTTTTTTTTTTTTATTCTAAAGAAAATGAACAACGAAAATAATCTCATACTTACCAATTTGCATAGAGGACTCACTGAGTGGGAAAATTTGTGTTAGAGAATCAACGAAGGGGATAAAAAAAGCAGCATTTAGCAGAAGGAATTAAAATAAAAAGCATTCACAGGTCTGCGATGGAAAAGTTGTCTGAAAACTTTTTCATAAATCTTTGAGTGCTGATTTCAGAAAAATTAATGATAAAATTCTATCACATACCATTTTTCTACACAAAAAAATTAATTCGCTATCTATTAATCGAACTGTTCTTAAGTACAGAACAATTGTTTTAATTTTAGCTCTTTTGCTGAATTTACTGTCATTTGACAAATCTACCGTAAAAAGAGTATGTTTGCAACAAAAATCAAGAACCGAATTTTTGGTTTAATGAGCACGTCTTTTGAGTCTGTTCTGATGCGAATTAAATTTATCAAATCTATTCATAGTCAGTGGAACCGTTACGGAAAATAGTAGTATCTGACCGAAGAAAGAAGTTTTTCAATCGGGTTTTTAATCCCTCAGATATAGCTATAAACGGAATCGTGAGCTTACGCCCTCTGGTTGCAGACTTGTGCGTTAAGAAAAATTTGAAATTATATAAGAAACATTTCGCAGCGGAAACGCTCTCCAACAAAGAAAGAATTTTTCAAATCGGACTCTTAGAAGCAGAGATATCGACAACTATATGATATGCATCTACGCCCCCAGACGGAAAAACCATGCTTAATTTTAAAAAGAAAGTATTCTCAAAAGTTTTTGTTTTTTGTTTTTATTCTCAAAAGGTTTTTCGATACGAAAGAATTTTTTCAAGCGAGTTTTCAGGGGCTCAGATTTTGCTGCAAACACATCAGAAGGCGAAATTAACACTTACGCCCTCTGGTGGCCAAACCATTTTTTACCGAGTATTAGAAGTTATGTGCAAAACATTTTCCATTAGGAGCTGTATGCGATACAGGGAGAATTTTTCAAATCGGAGTTTTAGAAGCAGAGACATCGGGGTAAATGCAATTTACCTTAACGCCCACTAGAAGAAAGTCTATGAATTACTTGAAAATTTTGAAATCATATGAAAAACATTTCCACCAGAAACGCTATCCAACAAAGAAGAAAATTTTCAAATCGTACTCTTAGAAGTATAAACATTGATAAAAATAAGATATAAGTCTACGCCCCCTGGCGGAGAAACTACTCAATATTTTATGTAAAAAAAAAATTCCGAAAATATTTATCTACTGGTGTAATATCGAACCACGATGGAATATTTTCAATCGAGATTTTAGAAGCTCAGAATTTGCTGCAAATACATGAGAAGTAGAAATCAACGTCGCTTGGTTGTCAAACCATTTTAAACCAAAAATTAGAAACTACATGCAAAACATTTCCCATCAGGAGCTGTATCCGCCACAGAAAAAAACAAATTCAAATCGGAGTTTCAGAAGCAGATCTATCGGGGAAAACACGGTGTATTTTTACGCCCCTTAGCGGAAAATCTATGCGTAACTTGAAAAAGTGGCTATACCTAAAATAGCCTTCGCCATGAAGGGAATCAAAAGGTAATTTTTTTTATGTTTAGAAGAAAGTATATGGAATAAAATATATGTTGAATTCGATTTCATCTGCATTTACGCCCTCTAGCGGCGAAATTGTGCATCGCAAAAAAACAAAACAAACAAATAAAATGAAGGATCATCATTCGCACATTTCGAGTTTCCCAATGCAAAAAGAATTCTTCAAATCAGACTAATAGTTAAAGAGATATCGGACAGACGGACAAATCGCAACATAAGTACAGTATGATTTTTTTTACAAAAGATGCGCCAAGAAAAGAACATTAGGCTCGATAAAATCTTGTTCGTCCTGCAAAAAAAGTTAACTACTTCAAGTTTTTCTGCGAAATGAAATAAAATGGATCTGTCGTTACTTGACTTCCGCTCTTCAGAAGAAAAGGGCGGGGGCCAAGCTATAGTGTATCAATTTGTTGGCGCTAAAAGATCTAGTTTAATTTTGCAGATGCGAACAGGGATTAAGTGATAGTGAGTGGTTGTGACATGAGTCATCATGATTCCGGCCGGATTTATCTACACTGCTGGCCACCCAAAATGCAACACCAAGAAGGACACGAGATAGCAAAGCCAGATTTACTGGACACATAAGAACAGATACAAAGATGAAACGATTGAGCTTACAGGCCCGTGCGACTTGCGGAACACGCAGACATCAATAGTTCGTGTGGCCCCCATGGCTGAAAATAACGGCCGCTACAAGCCGCGGCATCGAACGAAAGAGGCTTTGGATGTGGGCTTGGGGTATGTCGGTCCAGGCTGCTTCCACACGTTGCCACAGTTCACCAGGCGTAGCCGCTGGTGATGCTTGCCGGGCCACTCGGTTGCCGAGCCGATCAGCGACCAGACGTGTTCGATGGGCGACATATCTGGAGAACAGGCCGGTCACGGCAGCAGTGACACCTGGTGGGCCGTGAAAAATTGTTACACGATGCGAGCCACGTGCGGGCGTGCATTGTACTGTTGAAACGTGGTCGCTGGCAGGTCCTGCAGGTAAGGGAGGACTACAGGCTCCTAAACGTCGGAGATGTAGCGGTGGCTGTTGAGGGTACCGGCGATACGTACCCGAGGGGTGCGGGTGTCATATCCAATTGCGCCCCAAACCATAACGCCAGGCGACAGACCTGTATGGCGATGCATAATGCAGGCGTCATACAGTCTCTCGCCGAGGTGCCACCACACGCGGATCCGACCATCGTGGTGTTGCAGGCAGAAGCGGAATTCGCCTGAGATGACAATGTCGTGCCATTCCGTAGCCCAGGTGCGGCATTCAACGGCCCATCGCCGCCGCACTCGCCGGTGGTGTTACGTCAATGGTAATCGGAGCAATGGCCGCCGTGCGACAAGTCCCCGCTCTGCGGATGACGTCGAACGGTACGTGCTGACACAGGTTGTTGCGCAACACACCCTAATTCCTGCGCTAACGTTCGTGATGTAGCGGTGCGAGCCGTCAACGCCCGCCGCACAACATGCCGGCCCTCTCGTGTGGTGGTGTGCCGCGGCTGTGGCAATCGCTGACGTCGGTCCGTCCGTCCCTCCTGCACCCACCGAATCCATACTCGCCTCACTGTGGCTGGATGTCGTCCCACACGGGCGCCGATGTCTCGGTACGATAAACCTCTGTCGCGATAAGCCACTATTCGTCCTCTGTCGAACTCCGAAACGTGCTGGAATGACTGCCGTATTCTGCGATGAGGCATCAGGAAGCTTCCCACGCACAAGTCCGGCAGCACAAGACACTTCCACTACTTACACCCCGCCTTCTGTGCACCCTTCTTATAGTGCTTCTCGGTGGCGTGCCGGGCGCACATGATTTGCATATGCCCTGCAATGCTAATCGTTTGCATGTCCTCTCGCGGGCGACGCATGCTGCGAATTTCAGGCCAATCGGATGCTTTGTTCTTGGTGTTGCATTTTGGGTGGCCAGCAGTGTAGTATGAAACATGCTAAAGAAATTCAAAGCATTTGGTTGTTGAATTTTTTTAAATATTATTGGAGGTTTAACGACTACCGTGAGCAACTCAGTGGGCTATAAGCAGTCGCCCGTCCCTATGTTAGGTCCACTGGTTCCAGGTAAGGGGGAGAGCCAGTGCCGTAAGACAAACATAACATCCATGCCTCTCCGGGATTTGGGCAAATGATCAGAAGCCATCGCGTAGACCACTGCGCCACCAGGTCGGCGTTGTTGAAATTCCAAGCATGACGTAGTGGGCCGCCACCAAAAATTCGATGGCATCTTTCTTGTTGAATAGTATAACTTCTTTTCAAGAAGTTTTGCCCCAACCCTATTCTCGTATTTGTTCCAATTTTTTTTTCGGACTTGCTGAAGAATAAAACTTGTAGTCTGAGATTAAGTTCTTCTTGAGAAGAAGAATTTTTCTTTGAATATGCAAAATCTGACTTAACAGGGATAGAATCGGACTTGCATTTTAACTTCCTTTTACAATTTAAGAAAACAGAAGTTATTAATTTTTTATGTGAGCGTTGTTCCGCGGTAACAAAACGACCAATTTACAGCCGCATTTCTTTCAACCAAAAAAAAAATATATATATATAAAAGACGGAAAGCATAACAAATGGCGAATTAATTTCCCCTTCCACGAAGAAGATATCAACGTTTCGTGCTTTGGGAGTATTCAGTGCACTCAGCACATCTTCCGTTCTGATTTATGATTTGCGCCAAATTCCCAAAATGTGGGATCTTTTTAATCTAGAAATGGAAGATTATCAAAACTTCTCCCCTTTTTTTTATCAGAATGCACGGGCGAACGTAGTTATTTCCGAAAGTGTCACTAGAAATAACCAACACGCATACGGATGTTAATCAAGAAGATATCTGAAGCTTTCCTTTCTTGTTTTTCTACCTTTTTTTCCCTTTTGCTCCTTGCTTTTTTTTCCTCTTCTTACTTTTGTCACGTTTAATGGATATCCTCAGCAAACGTTCTGCTCCGTTGAAGCTTATGCTCTGTCGCGTTATGTGGTAACACACATCGCAACAATCGAAAGTATTTCCCTGAAGTGAACAGCTCATAAAATGAAAACAAAGATTGCATTTTTTTTTTTTTGCAGAGCTGCGTACAAAGTCACGTGACTTGCTTGCTCAGGAGATTTTGCATTTTATCTTCAATTTGCGCCTCATTTATTCCGTGAGTACTTCCCAAAATTACTTAGAATCATCTACAGCTATCTGTATACGAGTATTGCTCATTCGCAATTAATCACGAGCTACGTAATTGAAATATGGCAGATGACGGCATATCTTCTAGTATACAATGTGTGATCAAAAACTATCAAGACTGGATTTATTAAGGTGGTGCCACCTAAAATCTCTGCCCTATGTTTCCAATGATAAAACTTCTTCACATACACTGCAGTGCCAGAAAAACTGGTACACCAGTGTATTACTTGATAGGTCCCCCACGGGAGCGCAGGACTGCAGAAATACGACGATGGACTAGTATTTTCCGTCGATTAGCTGTTACGACTCTCCTAAGGCTTCGACGTCCTCTATCACTGATTTTCTTTGGTCTGCTGGTACGTTTTGTTGCTTCAGGCACGCCACGTGTCTTCCACTTATTCAGTACATCCAAAACAGTTGACATGGTTATGTTTAAACACCTCTCGGTTTCTCCTATGGGAAACTCACTGATAAAGCAGCCAACAATCTTTCCTTTCTCAAAGTCAGTTCTAGCCCACCGCGACATTTTCACTCAACCTCACAATGCGATTTGATCGCGGTCAGCTGCAGGCTTGTTTGTATTACGTTTGCAGCTGTACCGCACATCTTAACAACGCAGCGGATCCGTTCATTTGCTTTTGAAGGGGTGTCCAGTTACTTTTGTCAATATAGTGTATATGCATACATGTACTGTATATGACAGAAGGGCTTGCCCCCCTCCGCCCCCCGATCCGTCACTCCTAGCGACGCCACTGATTGCACTAAAAGTTCACAAATCGTCGCCTTTTTAACACCGAGCTCACATTCCAGTATCCTCAAGGTCACACCACGATCACTATTTATCCTTTCGTGAACTTCTTCAATGAGTTCAGACGTGCGCAGTGACATCGGGCGTCCGGGACTTTCGTCATTTTCCAAATCTTTCCGCACATCCTTGAAACGTGCATAGCATCGGAATATTTGTACACGAGATAGAAAATTAGTCCCATACACATCACACAACAATTCAACTGACTTTAATCCAATTTTATAGATTTTCAAACAGAACAGGATGCTTCACATCATGTCAGAGCAGTGATAACGTTCTTCCATCTAATGACGTCATGTACAACATAAATAATCATCTGCGCAATTCTTAAATAGACGCTGTTGCCACCGCATAACTGATAAGTTATCAAAAAACCATGCCTTCTAGATCCTTGCGTTTTCCCGTGATTTTTTTAAAATCAGTTTAATTACTTTATTGCCGCATTATCTATGATTTTATAGTGCTTGGGTTAGATAAATTATACAATAATAAACCTCTTTATCAACTTCCATTGAGTTTCCTTATAAATACAAAGGGCGTCATGAAAGTAATGCCTCGTCCCTCATAAGATTTCCTTATAAATGCACAGGGCATCCTGAAAGTAATGCCTCGTCCCTCATATGATTACCTTATAAATGCAAAAGGGCATCCTGAAAGTAATGCCTTGTCCCACATAAGATTTCCTTTTAAATGCGAAGGGCATCCTGAAAGTAATGCCTCGTCCCTCATAAGATTTCCTTATAAATGCAAAGGGCATCCTGAAAGTAATGCCTGGACCCTCATAAGATTTCCTTATAAATGCAAAGGGCATCCTGAAAGTAATGCCTCGTCCCTCATAAGATTTCCTTATAAATGCAAAGGCATCCTAAAAGTAATGCCTCGTCCCTCATAAGATTTCCTTATAAATGCACAGGGCATCTTGAAAGTAATGCTTCGTCCGTCATAAGATTTTTATTTGTAGCAGCAAAAATTTGAAACTTGGTGGAAAAAAATTTGGACATATTGTTAATAATGCTAGCCTATTCAAAGTATTGTCCATCACTTTCCGCCATCTTTGAAACCATTAGTGAAATCCATTTTGGAAAAATTCCTGATGCTGTCATTTCACCCATGAGTTCACAGCCAATCTGTCACATAATCGAAACATTCCTCACGAAGTGTGTTTTTCAAAGGGGCGAATAGGAAAAAGTCTGAGGGAGCCAAATCAGGACTGCACGGGGGTCGGGACATCACCGTCCACCTCAATTTGGCAATAGCTTGTGATCTCCATTAAAGTGCGCCTTACTATGGTGTAAAACAACGCTAAGAAGTGGGATGTCACGTTTTCTCCTTCTGATAGCTTACTTTAGCTTCTTCAATGTCTGCACATAGTGAGCACTGTTTATTGTTGCACTCCGTTCAAGGAAATCAGTCAAAATGACACCACGTTTGTCCCAGAAATTTGTCTCCATCATTTTCCCTGCGGAGCGAGTGGTTTTCACCTCTTTCTGTCGAGGTGAAGACGTGCGGTGCCATTCCATTGACGCACCTTTTGTAGGGTCATGACAGTATACCAAGGTTTCATCCCCATCACAACACTAGAGAAAAACACCTCAACCTCACTCTCATAACAGTCGAAGAGGTTCCAGCACATGTCTACCCTTTGCCCACACTGTTCACGGATTAGGTTTCTTGGGATCCAATTTGAACACATTTTTCTATAGCCCAGGTCCCTAATTAATGTTTCCATAGCACTACGACCAAAATGAATTGAATCACACAACTCCTGGATGGTGACACGACGATCAGCTGTATTGAGGTCTTTCACTCGTTGCCTGTTGGTATCTCTCACTGCAGTTGCGGGTCTTCCCCTCCGTTGTTTGTCCGACACTAAACTTCCTCTCTATCGAAACCTCTTCATCCATCTTCGGACATTACTGATATCGATTGTGGCAGCTCCATACACCCCCCAGGAGTCCTGCGGATTTCTGGAGCCTCACGTCCTTCTTTTTCCAGGTATTCAATTACGGCTCGCTGCTTTTCTCTGTCCTTCATGATCTTTATTTCCAATTCTGGAAAACATTTGTCCCCATATTGGTAACATATCATAGTACATGTCAGTGCAGTTTCAGTAAAATCACTTCAAATTCCAAAAGTTATTAAGGAAGAGGCATTACTTTCAGGATGCCCCTTGTAGTTCAAAGTGTCCATTTCCATCTTGTAAGGTTGATTAATAGCAATAAGGTTGATTAATATCATAGTACATGTCAGTGTAGTTTCATTAAAATCACTTCAAAATTCCAAAAGTTATTAAGGAAGAGGCATTACTTTCAGGATGCCCCTTGTAGTTCAAAGTTTCCATTTCCATCTTGTAAAGTTGATTAATAGCAATAAGGTTGATTAATATCATAGTACATGTCAGTGTAGTTTCATTAAAATCACTTCAAAATTCCAAAAGTTATTAAGGAAGAGGCATTACTTTCAGGATGCCCCTTGTAGTTCAAAGTTTCCATTTCCATCTTGTAAAGTTGATTAATAGCAATAAGGCTGATTAATATCATAGAACATGTCAGTGCAGTTTCATTAAAAATCACTTCAAAATATCAAAGGTTATTAAGGAGGAGGTATTACTTTCAGGGTGTCCCTTGTACTTCGAGTTATGTACGAATTTGTTTTTTATTTGGTTGGAGGTTTAACGACCGCCGTGGGCAACTCAACGGGGTATAAATAGTCGCCCTTCCCTATAATTCAGGGCCTCTGGTTCCAGGGAAGGAAGAGAGCCAGTGCCGTAAAACGAATACAATATCCATGCTTCGAACCTGGACCCCTGCGGACGAATGATCAGAAGCCATCGCTTTGACCATAGTGCCACCGGGGAGGCTTTGTACGAATTTACAAAATATTCTTTAATTTTGAGCACCAGCGACATAACTTGCTTTCCCAGAGAAAGTACTTTCTACACTTTCCCAGTTGAAAAGATTTGCTCACTACATTCGAAACTTCCTTCTCGTTTTAAAGTGTGAACAGTCTCATGAAACCGTCAAAGCAGAACTGAAGTTGGTACAACTGAAATCAGGAATTTTTTCTTTCACTCCGCGGTCGTGTTTGTTAACCGTGACGAGAGCTAGAGTTTTAGAAACAGCTCTGCTTACTTCTCTTGTCTCGACGCTACAAGAAATCGCGACAAACAGCAACCATAAAATTAGAAATTATGTCGCTGCTTCTGTCGTAAAAAGAAAGCACTTATTAATGGGCTAGAAAAAAGGTGGGTGAAGGCTGAATATAAAAAAGTGAAAAAACAAAAAAACAGAAATGTGAAGTGGGCACGGAAAGAGTTACATGAGTCACCAGGAGATAGAGAGAACCCCCATAACAACTCATGCGATTCGGGAAAAAGCGATAAATCTCCTATTTTTTCCTCCAATTAAAAAATCGAATCTAAATCCCGCTGAAAGTGGAACGCTTTGTTCGATAGCGCTGGTCCCTTTTCTTTCCTGGTGTTTCGGTTTAAAGTCATAAAGTTCCTTCAGGGTTAGAGGAAAGTGTGAACGAGCAGTGCTTGATTATCAGCTATCTTTTTTTTTTAAATTTATCGCCCTTCATTAGCTAAGTAACAACTTACACGTTCCAAGGATAACTTTTTTGTTCACATTAAGTTATTGAATGATGTTTTTTGATAACTTCCTTCCTCTGTAATTAAAGTTCTTACTAATCGCAAAAGTTGTTCTGCATAACAACAATAGCACTTTTATTCAAAATAACTTTTATGCAAGCATGCAGAACAGAAAGAAATTCAATAAAACGCAGCGTCACGCTTTTCATGAAGCCGTTGTCCATTAGCGAGACTAGGAGAATTTCATTTGTTTACGAGTTAGAGTTAAAACAACAATTGCATCATTCAGTATGGTCCCCCTTGCTCTTCAACTCATTTTGTCCTTTTATAAAATGCATCACATCATCAAGAGAACAACATCATTCAACATGGTTACCTTGCTCTTCAACTCATTTTGTCCTTTTATAAAATGCATCACATCATCAAGAGAACATCATTCAACATGGTTCCCTTGCTCTTCAACTCATTTTGTCCTTTTATAAAATGCATCACATCATCAAGAGAACATCATTCAACATGGTTCCCTTGCTCTTCAACTCATTTTGTCCTTTTATAAAATGCATCACATCATCAAGAGAACATCATTCAACATGGTTCCCTTGCTCTTCAACTCATTTTGTCCTTTTATAAAATGCATCACATCATCAAGAGAACATCATTCAACATGGTTCCCTTGCTCTTCAACTCATTTTGTCCTTTTATAAAATGCATCACATCATCAAGAGAACATCATTCAACATGGTTCCCTTGCTCTTCAACTCATTTTGTCCTTTTATAAAATGTATCACATCATCAAGAGAACATCATTCAACATGGTTCCCTTGCTCTTCAACTCATTTTGTCCTTTTTATAAATGCATCACATCATCAAGAGAACATCATTCAACATGGTTCCCTTGCTCTTCAACTCATTTTGTCCTTTTATAAAATGCATCACATCATCAAGAGAACATCATTCAACATGGTTCCCTTGCTCTTCAACTCATTTTGTCCTTTTATAAAATGCATCACATCATCAAGAGAACATCATTCAACATGGTTCCCTTGCTCTTCAACTCATTTTGTCCTTTTATAAAATGCATCACATCATCAAGAGAACATCATTCAACATGGTTCCCTTGCTCTTCAACTCATTTTGTCCTTTTATAAAATGCATCACATCATCAAGAGAACATCATTCAACATGGTTCCCTTGCTCTTCAACTCATTTTGTCCTTTTATAAAATGCATCACATCATCAAGAGAACATCATTCAACATGGTTCCCTTGCTCTTCAACTCATTTTGTCCTTTTATAAAATGCATCACATCATCAAGAGAACATCATTCAACATGGTTCCCTTGCTCTTCAACTCATTTTGTCCTTTTATAAAATGCATCACATCATCAAGAGAACATCATTCAACATGGTTCCCTTGCTCTTCAACTCATTTTGTCCTTTTATAAAATGCATCACATCATCAAGAGAACATCATTCAACATGGTTCCCTTGCTCTTCAACTCATTTTGTCCTTTTATAAAATGCATCACATCATCAAGAGAACATCATTCAACATGGTTCCCTTGCTCTTCAACTCATTTTGTCCTTTTATAAATGCATCACATCATCAAGAGAACATCATTCAACATGGTTCCCTTGCTCTTCAACTCATTTTGTCCTTTTATAAAATGCATCACATCATCAAGAGAACATCATTCAACATGGTTCCCTTGCTCTTCAACTCATTTTGTCCTTTTATAAAATGCATCACATCATCAAGAGAACATCATTCAACATGGTTCCCTTGCTCTTCAACTCATTTTGTCCTTTTATAAAATGTATCACATCATCAAGAGAACATCATTCAACATGGTTCCCTTGCTCTTCAACTCATTTTGTCCTTTTATAAAATGCATCACATCATCAAGAGAACATCATTCAACATGGTTCCCTTGCTCTTCAACTCATTTTGTCCTTTTATAAAATGCATCACATCATCAAGAGAACATCATTCAACATGGTTCCCTTGCTCTTCAACTCATTTTGTCCTTTTATAAAATGCATCACATCATCAAGAGAACATCATTCAACATGGTTCCCTTGCTCTTCAACTCATTTTGTCCTTTTATAAAATGCATCACATCATCAAGAGAACATCATTCAACATGGTTCCCTTGCTCTTCAACTCATTTTGTCCTTTTATAAAATGCATCACATCATCAAGAGAACATCATTCAACATGGTTCCCTTGCTCTTCAACTCATTTTGTCCTTTTATAAAATGCATCACATCATCAAGAGAACATCATTCAACATGGTTCCCTTGCTCTTCAACTCATTTTGTCCTTTTATAAAATGCATCACATCATCAAGAGAACATCATTCAACATGGTTCCCTTGCTCTTCAGCTCATTTTGTCCTTTTATAAAAAGCATCCACATCATCAATTGAGACCTTACAAGAGCATCATTCAACATGGTTCCCTTGCTCTTCAACCCATTTTGTCTTTTTATAAAATACATCCACATCAACAATTGATAACTTACAAGAGTATCACTCAACATGGCCCCCTTGCTCTTCAACTCATTTTGCCTTTTTATAAAATATATTCACATCAACAATTGAGAACTTACAACAGTATCATTCAACATGGCCTCCTTGCTCTTCAACTCATTTTATCCTTTTATAAAATATACCCACATCAACAACTGAGAACTTAAAAGAGCATCATTCAACATGGCCCCCTTGCTCTTCAACTCATTCTGTCTTTTTATAAAATATATCACATCAACAATTGAGAACTTACAAGGACATCATTCTTCACCGAAAAGGACATCGTTCTTCACCAGTTGTACCGAAAGTAATGCAAAAGTGGGCATAACTTCTTTATTACCGACTGAGGTCGTTCAAATCGCACATGCTGGTAGAGTAACACTTCCTCTATACAAAGGTACTACTCAACATAATCTCCATCACAAGCGGTGCATTTGCGCCATCGTTGAACCCAACTCTCGAATCCTCTTTGAAAAAATTCAGATGGGGACTGTTGTACCCACTTCTTTACAGCCACTTTCACCTCGTCTGTGTCATTAAATCACTGTCCACTGAGACTGTCCTTTATTAGACCGAACAGCTGGAAGTCGGAGGGCGCCAGCTCTGGGCTGTACGACAGATGAGGGGACCACCGGCCAGCCTGATTTGTTGCTAAAGATGTGTGTGGTCTCGAATTGTCATTGTGAATGTCGATTCTTTTCAGGTTCTTGTTCTGTCTCTTCCTCCTTATGGCTTCTCTAAGCTTCTTGAGTGTCTTAATGTACCGCTTGGTGCTCACGGTACGGCCACGTTCCAGAAAATCAAGGAGAATGACACCCCTCTCATCCCAAGAAACAGTCACATGACTTTCTGTACTGATTGCTGACTCTTGAACTTCTTAGCCTTGGTGAAGAGGTATGACGCCATTCCGTGGATTTATTCTTTCGTTTCCGGATCGCTCACGTTTCTTCCCCTGTCACCAGATCGAAAAAAACGTGCCTTCATTGGCTTCAAACGCTTCCAGCAGATCAGAACAGACTTCCACCCTCCTCTTCTTCTTCCTCAAATCTGCAATGAAGAAGAAGGGTTACTATAGAGGAAGAGTTACTCTACCAAAATGTGCAATTTGAGTGACCTCTGTCAGTTAATAAAAAAGTTATACCCACTTTTGCATTACTTTCGGTACAAACCTCGTATTTATATACAGGGCGTTCAAAAAATCTCTGCGCAGTGGATTCTCAGGTTATATGGAAATCAAGCAAATGTATTATAGGAACGTATAATTTACTGCCTTACTTACAGCAAGTTTTGATACTGTCGTCCTTCATTTGCATGACATTACCAAACTAATTATTTTACTGAAAATAAATAAATAAATAAATATTTATTTATTTATTTAATTATTTTTCACATTTTTTCAAACACATCTGCGAGAGTCAAAAAGTCCCTCCGCAGTAATTTTAAGGCCTAATTTTGATGGCCATACAGTCAAAATTTCTGAATTAAGCAGTTTGTTGTATATTTAATTTCAGTTTTTGCTGTTTTCTTGATAACATATCAAGCTTCAGAATATGTTTCACAGCAACACCAATTTTCACAAGTTTATGATGAGTTGAAAGTTTCTAAAACGTACACGTTGCTTTCATCATTGCTCTTCAGAAGTAAGGGACACTTTTTCTTCTGAGGACACTCTTCCTTCATATTGCATGACAAATCATTTTTCAGTCGGCGGGCACCAGTATTGAACACAAAATTAAAAAGTGCGCATTTTTGTTTGAAATTTTGTTTTTGCTTTTCAAAAATAAAACGATAAAACTGGGTCAGGATCACCTTGACCCAACCCGTTTGACCTGCTAGAAACTGCCGACCCGAGACCAGTTTTCATCTCTGTCCATGCCCCTTCGGCATACTTTCGAATTGCATCCACACATCTCCCACGTGGTCTTTTTCTAGGTATTTTTTTTGCCCCTCGGAATCCAGTCCAATATTTGGCTGCTCATTAGTGGTTCGTTCCTCTGGCAATATGTCCAGCCCATTGCCATTTCTTGGATTTTATTCTGCTCATGATGTCTTCCGCTTTTGCCATTTTCCTGATCCATGAATTCCTCTTCTTATCTTCCTGGGTTACACCAAGCATACATCTCTCAATGCTTCTTCAGTTGTCTACAGCCTTCGTATGTTGTTTTTCAGTTAATGTCCATGCGTCTGCTCCATCTGTAAGAACTGAAAGGATGCATTAATTAAACACTTTTCTTTTAAGACATAATGGCATATCTCTCTCTCTCTCTCTCTCTCTCTCTCTCTCTCTCTCTCTCTCTCTCTCTCTCTCTCTCTCTCTCTCTATCTATCTATCTATCTATCTATCTATCTATCTATCTCGTCAGCCCATGGCAGATTGGGTTCCTCAAAGACGACTATGGGCCCTTGAGGATTACTGGCAAATTAATGCAGCCAGCTTGCCATTCCTTTACTGCATACGGGTAAGGGACAAAGTGCGTCAGGGGCCTACTTCACAGGGAACCATCTACGCATTCGCGTCCCCGAAGCCAGGGAGAATGGTAAATTATTCCTCTTGAAAATTATATTTCTGAAAGATATACGGGACTACGCCATATAATACAAATTTTGAAGATGATAATCCGATTTTTGGCGTAAATGTGACAAGGATGGTAAGTCAGATAATATCCGAAAAATTGAAAATTTTTATCGTCCTGGAGCAGGACTCGAACCCACGTCTCCCAGAAAACGGGCGTTTTCTGGGAGACACGGGTTTGAGTCCCGCTCCAGGACGATGAAAATCAGCATAGCATACCCGAGCGTTTTCTGGGAGACGCGGATTCGAGTCCCGCTCCAGGACGATGAAAATTTTCAAATTTTCGGATATTATCTGACTTACCATCCTTGTCACATTTACGCCAAAAATCGGATTATCATCTTCAAAATTTGTATTATATTTCTTTCAAAATCTCTCCAACCAAGTTTTATACGTCGACTAATTGCTTCATCAATGTGACCCTCGCTTGATATCTGTTGTTCAATGTGAATGTCTATAGAGCTCTATTCTTGGCCTCCAACTATTTAACTTATACATAAATGATATTTTTCGTTTTCAGTCTTGTAATGAGCTAATGCTGTAACTTTACTTTTCCGAGGAACAAATATTAATGATCTCTTTATGCAGGCTAACACACAATTTCAAATTTATTCCGAATGGTTGACATATAATGATTTAATTGTTAATCTCAAAAAGAATACATATTTAATCTTCACTAGACAAAGAATATCTTTGCCGCACCAGCATCATTTAACCTTGAATAATCAAACTATTGAATGTGTGCAAACATTTAGGTTTTTGGGAATTATTCTAAACTCTACTTTTAAAATGGAATAATAATACAGCTTACATTGAAAGAAAAATTGCAAAACATATTGGTATTGTCTCTACTAGAGTTATATCATGTTTGTCAGTTAAAACTCTTAAAATGTCGTACTATTCATTGATTCGTTTACATATTAATTATGGCATTGCCTCTTGGGGACAGACTACCCGAACTAATACTGTATAAATAGGTTGAAAATTCTACATAATAAGTTTATAAAATTATTGGATTTAAAAATCTCTCCCTCTACTGTTGACAACTTACAGTTATTCCACTATCGTCATAATCGTGTTGTCCCAAATAAGTATGGAATTCTGTCGATTAAACAACTATTTCGTTTTAACATTGGTAAATTGATGTTTAAAAGGACAAAAAAAATTTGTTTTCCGATGTAATGGATTTAAATTTCATTATTCATAATTATAAAACAAGGAAAAAGGCATATTACATAGGCCTATTTTACCAAAGACACAGATACCAAGGCAAGGTATTAACTATATTGGTCCTGAGTACTGGAATGGTTTGCTCGTGGAGTTAATTAATATTAATAATCTAACATTATTTAAAAAATTTAAAATATTCTTGCTTAATAACTACAAAATAAAAAACAACAACAGGAATAACATACATCTTTCCCTTACTGTGTAACATGGCCAGTGCTTGACTCATTTGTTACGTTTTGGGGATTCACAGCACGTCAGGTCTTTGTGAGGCCTTTTCCCTGTTTTCCTTTGTTGCTATTACTATTTAATTGCACATACACTGAAGAGCAATTGAATTAGAGATGCCTGTCTAGTAACGTGTAGCACCACCTTTCGCCCTGATGACGGCGGCGATTCGTCTCGGCATAGACTCGACAAGACACCGGAAGCTTTGGGAAGCCATACGGATTCACGTCCCCTGAACAAGCTCCCACAGTTCACGAAGATTTGAAAGAAGGGAGTCACAGTCTCGAACATCTATCTCGATGGCAACCCAGATGTGCTCAATGGGGTTGAGGTCAGTTGACCTAGCTGGCCATGGAAGTGAGGTCACGTCGGTAGAGTGTTCATCCAACCATTCGGATACAATTCGGGAGCGATGGCACGGTGCATTGTCTTGTTGCAGGATGAGGTCCCCAGTAGGATGTTGAAGACGCACAAACGGGAGCAAATGGTCGTCCAGGATATCCCGGTAACGTTGACCTGTGAGGGACGATGTCACACGTACCAGGGGTCCCATTTCAGTCCACGTAAACAGTCCCAAGACGAGAATGCCACCCCCACCAGCTTGAAGAGTACCCTGCTGGCAAGAAGGATCCATCGCTTCATGTGGTTTGCGCCGTACTCACATCCTGCCATCCGCATGTACCAACGTGAATCTCGACTCATCAGTTAAGGCAACATTTTCCCACATGTCTAGGGTCCAGTGGCGATGTTCCCGCGCCCATGCTAATCTTTGCACCCTGTGATGTGTGGTCAGCAGCGGTACCCTCATGGGACGATAGCTTCTGTACCCCATAGCGATTAGGTGGTTCTGGATGGTGTAGCTGCTTACACGTTTTTGTGCACCAGCGTTAAATTGCTGAGTGATTTCTTGCACTTTGGCCCGTCTATCCGCTGTTACAATGCGAGCTAGCCGACCATGAACCCGCTGATCCACACGCTGTTGTCCACGGCAGTTGGCCCTTACAGGGATGGTTTTACCGGATTCGATGTACTCACGGTGCACCCGTGACACAGTGGCTCGTGAAAATCCCAGTGCCTGCACGACTTCCGAGATGGAGTGACCCATTCGTCGGGCCCCGACAATTTGCCCACGATCAAATCCGCTTAGATCCTTTGTCTAACCCATACTGCGTCCGACTCTTACAGATTCCCGTCGCATCACTCCTTATATTGTCGGATCGCTGCATACGTCATGTCGCTTCCGTTTACAGGGCCGCCCACAGCGCCACATTTGCATAACGCCAGCTGTCTCTAATTCAATTGCTCTTCAATGTGCATGTCTCTGATTTATGATGTCGTAATGTAACAGCATAAATATAAAAATAATAAAATAATAATAATGTTGGTGAAAAAACACCATTTTCTAGGTATTGGTTACCTCCAGTTTTTCCCCATCAATCGATAAATCTTCATTTCTTGGAAACGCACTGTTTTGTTTTTCTACAAAATTACTCTTGTCAAAAAGTTCCTTCGACTACTCCGCAGCGCTGAAGGAGTAGTTGGTAAAATGACTACACCATGAGCAAAATAAAGGTGAGTTAAATAATCTCCATTAACCTTTATTCCCTTGCTTTCTTTTTTTTGTTTTTTGTTTTTATGATTGAAGGTTTAACAACCACCGTGAGCAGCTCAATGGCTGTAAGCAGTCGCCCGTCCCTAATTTAGGGTCACTGGTACCAGGGAAGGGAGAGAGCCAGTGCCGTAAGACAAACACAACACCCATACCTCACCGGGATTTGAACCTGGACACTTTGTCATAAGCCAGCGTTTAGACCCTTGAGCCACGGGGCGGCTTCTTGTCTTCCCAGTTCAATGATCGAAAGACACTTTGCAATGGGGCATTGAAGAGTTTGGTAGATATGGTGTCATCTTGTTTCACTCCCTTTGCAATTTTTATTGCTAAAGCATACATGCATATATATTTCTTCGGCAATAAAAGCTGAAACAAACAAGAAAAAAAGGGAAGAAATCTTGTCTGCGATCGAAAAATTGATCGTACAGATATATATGTTGACCGGCCGAATTTCATTAAGTTCACCCGGAAAGAATTATCAGGTTATTAACATTCCCACACACAGAAAAGTCGGAATGAACCCTTTCGCATTATATATGGGTCATTAGTTCAAGATGAGCAGCGATGTTTGCCGACCCGGATCGCATGCTTTAGTGGTTTTATTAACAATTTTGCCTCACGTGCATTTTCATTAAACTTCATTTAATAGCATTTCTAAATGTGTTGCGCAATTACAACGACTCAGATAAGTAAAAAAAAAAATGCTTGGGCAAAGAATATTTGAACGAAAGATCGGATAATGGATAATAAAAAAATATCGCCCTGTTTGAATGTTTTTAAGGTATTTGCAAGTGAAATATTAGCAAAGCCTGAGATCCGCATTGAAAATGCAATCAGTGTAGAACCTCCCTTGCTGGGAAAGAAAGTCATTTGTCTTATCACAGAATCCGAAGTAGTATGAAGAAAGAAGTCAAAAAGACAAAAAAATATTTCGTAGTGAGAGCTACTCATTATTGTATATTTAACATGAAACAATTCCTGCTATGTCTTTTGCGTGGTCAATAGCTGCAGGGTTGCGCGTCGATTGCCTTTTACCAGTCGACGGTCTTTGGGGCTCCGCAGTTATGACGTCAGGAGGTACCCGGTCTGCAAGCGATCTATTCTTGGTACACCCTTACTAAAGACCCTCGAGAACAGTCCAAGATGTCTGCTGTTTCTGAGATGCTTCCGCGCTTGGAGCGGTAACCGATGTTCATTCCTTTTGAACGTCCGTCAAAGCACTAACTCTGCCTATTGTGCTCATTTAATGCACTATGGCTCACCTGTCCTGGCCGGTCACTTGTATCTCCGTGTGGTCGACCTTATCCATAAAACCCTGAAGAGTAAAGAAAGCCTCCGAACTGGTCTGTGACGTCAGAGCTAGTGGGCAGACTGGCTTACTCGAGGCTGGAGTACCGCGGTGTTTGGTCTGTGACGTCAGATCCAGCGGGCCGACTGGCTGACTAGAGACTGGAGTACCGCGGTGTTTGGTCTGTGACGTCAGAGCTAGCGGGCCGACTGGCTGACTCGAGACTGGAGTACCGCGGTGTTTGTCCTGTGACGTCAGAGCTAGCGGGCCGACTGGCTGACTCGAGACTGGAGTACCGCGGTGTTGGTTCTACGTCAATTCGTCGCGTGCGTCAATCCGTCGACTGCGTTAATTCGTCGACTACGTCAATTCGTCGCGGACAAATCTGTCGACTACGTCAATTCGTCGACTACGTCAATTCGTCGCGTTTACAGATTTTGGTTACATAAAAAACGAATTCAGGAAAACGTACGATTTCGAACGTCTTGCTCCCTGATCAAATTTATAAAATTTGGACACGCAGACAGGATAGAAATATTACGTTTTTCTTTGGCACTAAAAATATTAGACGGTAGACGGTTTTTGGAAAGGGGCAGGGCCCGGTTGGTCAGAGCCCCCCATATACAAAATTTTCGTAAAATCTACAGTTTTCAATTCAGAACCACCAAATCTTTTATACTATCTCGTGGTATTCTAACTTAGACTGTAGACGGTTTTGGGAAGCGTTTGCAGAGAGGAGGGGGGGTTACAGCCCCCCTACAGAATTGCCGTAAGATATAGTTTTCAATTTAGAACTACCAAATTTGGTATATTATCTCAGGGTACTCTAACTTAGACGGTTTTTGGAAAGGGTCAGGGGCCCGGTTGGTCAGAGCCCCCCACACTACATTTCAAAATTGCCTTTATTCTTCAGTAAAATAACATTTCTATGTACATGACAATGGAATTCTGCCAATAAATACAGCGGTATATACATCAGCTGGAAAGTTCCAGTGAAACGTAAAACAAAATATTGTTAAAATCATAAAAAAAATTATTTCGCCACGTAGGGCGAAGAAGAGGCAGACAATAAAGCACGAGCGATACAAACGAAAATGTTTACCTACAGTATTGTAGACAGGGCAAGACATGATTCTATACTATGCACAAATTCCAATTAAGCATTACTACCATACTAAAGATTAAACATTAGGTACTAATTCACAGAAATGCAACAGTGATGCTACATTCAAAATTTACAACATATGTACAGAAGTATTCAGTGACAAGGGGAAATAACGCTAAATGTACTCAGAAGGGCATCTTGTTACATTATATTATACACACAGTGACTAATATTTTAAAAAAATATTCAACATAATGAAGGGGACATTGCGTGGGCAGTAAACTGTGCAGAAGGAAGAATTATATACAACAACATAAAACCCAACATCATCGAAGAGAACATGGGAAACATGGTGAGCTATCTTCAATGGCACATTAAAACAGAAAAATCACAAATAGCGAAGCACCAAAATTAATACGTAAAAACATGATTTGTTACAGTGAACGTGGGCGACAACAAAAATCCCACTTATAGGTTGAGATGTAACTGCAAATTGTGGATATGGAACCACCCAGCCGATTGGGCCCAAGTGGATTGAAAAACGCTATCGGTGTTTGTTGAGGCAGCACGAGAGTGCTCCATTTGGAGGCGAGTGGTTAACCGTGCTAGGAAGCGTCTCCGAATGATAGCACTTGCCTCCTGAGGAGTTGGAATAAGAGCGGGGAAGCGTTGTTGAAGATGGAAAGCATAGACAGTGAACTTCACAAGAAGAAAAATGTAACGGCACACAGGAGGCAAGTGAGTAGGTGGATGCTTAGTTTGGAGTAGCCAAGCATATGCAAGAAACGGTAACGATCGAGCACAAATTCGATCAGCAAGACGAAATGCTGTGTTTAGGACTGGCAGGAGAACGGGGCAGAATAGGTATTGATGTTGGACGTCGCTGACTTCAGGGCAAAAGGAGCACTGCGGAGAGGTGAGAAGGGTCATGCGAAACAGTACTGATGGGGCGGGGAGACGAAGGTGAAGAAATTGCCAATGGACATTGAGTTCAAGAGGGGAGGAAAGGGCAGAGGTAGATGCTGTCCAGATGGCTGGGAGAAGAGAAGGAGGAGCAGAATGAACAGAAAGTGGAAGTGCGGGAGGGGAAAGAAGAAGCCAATAAAGAGAAGAGGAGGAGAGAGAAGTAACTAGAACCGGGGAGCTACGAATGAGGAGAAAGAACGGTAGGGAAAGAGGAGCAGAGGGGACCGAGAAGAGACCATCAGGTGAAGCGAGGAGTGGAAAGAGGCTCCAAAGCGCTGTGCGAAGAAGAAGATATTCGTTAGCAAGAGTAATGGTTGGAGATAGAAACAATGAAGAAAGAGGTCTCCAGGTTAGATCAGAAGTTACGAGAGAACGGACAGTTATCACACCAGAGCGGATCCAATGAGGAAAGTAAAAGTAAGGGAGGTTAGGAGGGTGAATAAGAGAAGAGAAGAAGAGAGGTTCATCTAGGAGATCAAGAGTTGAAGAAGGAAATGAACGGAGAAGAGGAAGCGAACGAAAGAGAGAAAGGCCCTCTCGCAGGACAGGAGGGAGGTGGGACGGGAGAAGAGAGTATGCATCCATCTTCAGAAACAGTAGGAAGGTGAAGGATGGGTCACGGAAAGAAGCTAGAACATTCAAGGTAGTGGTAAGGGACGGAACAGTTGAAGTGGCAAGGCGAATGAAATGAATAATACGATGTGTTTTATAAAGGAAAGCTGGATCAGGAAGCTGGATGCCACCCAAAGAGGCTGGCAGATGAAGCGTGGCAGGTTTAACCCAGTGATGTGAAGACCAGATGACGGAAGTTGAGAGGCGAGTGATGGTCATCATTTGTGACACGGGCACAACCGTCGACATCCAAGAGTATTCGCATAGAGAGATAAGTTGTCGACGAACAACGGCTGCTCGTTGACGGAACGATGTGAAAGGGCGGGCCTTACTCCAGTAGGCAGCAGTCCGTTGTATCCGGGGAAGAAGAGCAGTCCAGGTGGCAGATGCAGAAGCCAAGGGCAATCCGACATACGCACCGAGGATCTTCTGTGTAGTGGCTGTCCACTGTGCACCCCAAGGAGCATCGGTGCGGGCAGCCCATGCCCCGCACCATAAGCCAGTACTTTTAGTGGCATTCAGCGCTGCTCCAGATAATGCAACATACTGTTGATATACAGAATACAGGCGAGCAAATTGAGATTCATCCCGGACGCAAAAGGTCACATCATCAGCATAGGCGGTGAAAATTATTCGATGATGACGAGTACTAGCCACTGTCGGCGGTAGGACATCCAGGAGTGATCTTCGGGCTGCTAACAGGAAAGGCTCAAAAGCGAGAGCGAATAGCTGGCAGGAGAGCGGACATCCTTGCCGGATGCCTCGCTTAAACGGAATTGGAGCGGTTAGAAATGTGGCCGCTCGAACATGGAAACTGGCGCCCTGATAAAGGCCAAGAGTGCGGAAGAAAAGGTAGGAGGAAAGCCAAATTGTGAAAGGACAGCAGAGAGATAAAAATGAGAAACGTTATCAAAAGCGGACTTTTGATCCAGATTGAGAAAGGCAAGAGGTTCAGAAAAAGAGCGAGCGAGGAAGTGAAGATGAAGGAGAAGAGAAACGTTAGTGGAAATAGTCCGACCAGGCACAGTGTATGTCTGGTCAGGAGAAATAACGAAAGAGAGAACAGAATTAAGGCGACGGGATAAGAGTTTTGTATAGAACTTATAGTCAGTGTTTAGGATGGAGATAGGGCGCCAGTTTCCAAGATCCAAGAGGTCACCCTTCTTAGGAAGGAGGATGGTGTGTGCCAAAGTAAAGTCGGGCGGTAACGCAGGAGAGGAAAAAGCAGACGAGAAACACGCAGACAGAAAAGGCAGAAGGCACGGTAGAAAAGCACGATAAAAGGACAGAGGAAGGCCGTCAGGTCCAGGAGCGGCATGAGGATTGAGAGTAGCGAACGCCTCGCGGAGTTCGCGAAGAGAGAAAGGAGAGAGTAAAGAAGTAGATAAAGTAGAGGGGACCTGAGGAAGAGAGGAGAGAAGAGGAGAAGCTAATGAGGATGAAGACTGCGTTACCGCACTGTACTTGGCGATGAAATACTGTCTGGTGAAAGTGCATAGCTTCGATGGGTTCGAAGTGATGGAACCATCCTGGAGGCGAAGATGACGCAAAGATGTAGCAGAACGATGTTGAGATTCCAAGGCGGTTAAGTAATCGTGAGAATCAGCTGTAGGGGAGAGATGCAAGAAATGCATCCTGCAGGCTGCATCGGATGCGCGAGGAAGAAGCAAAGCGTGGAGATCTGCCAGATAGCCGGGGTATTGCGGATCATCAAGAGAGAGCATCGACAATAGAGCACGTAGATTCGCAATTTTCATATCGCTCTCATTCCGAGAGGCATGGGAGTAGCGCTGTACAAAAAGGACCAAGTCATGTTTGACACTGAGCCACAGTTGCATCGCGTCGGACGTAGTATCAAGAAGGGGCTGACGTCTTCGGAGGAACTCACGCACAGCAACACAAAATTGTTGATCATCCAGGAGCGAGTCCGGAAAAGTCCATACTCGTTGAGTCCTTGAAGGTGAAGGCGAAACACACACCGACAGACTGACAATACTGTGGTCTGAAGCGGCGGAAGGATAATGGGCAGCAGCTGCGATCGACGGGAGAAGAGCAGTCGAAACATAAAATTTATCCAACCGTGCTGCCGTAGTGCTGCCATGGATGGAAGAGCGCCAGGTAAAAGAGATTTCCGACGGGTGTAGATGCCGGAACGCATCAACCAATTGAAAATCATCAACTAGCTGGGAAATCTGTAATACACGTTGTCTGCGGTATTCTCCAACGGTTGAATTGCGGTCAAGGGCCGGCAACAACGTACAATTGAAATCTCCGCCGATGAGAATATATTCAGACGGTGGGATGCATGACAGCTCTGTACGGAGTGTGGAGAAGATCAGGTAACAGACGTTCATCACAGGGGACATATATGTTAAAAACATGATAGGTCACGTTTTCAATGCAAAAGACAGCGACCTGGAGGTTGTCCACATGTAAGGCACGAATCACTGGCGTCGAAATCAGAGGGAGTAGGCGGTGATGGATCCCAAGTGCAAGGCCACCATTCCGTCCAACTCGATAAGCATGGTGAAAATCGTAGGGCCAAGCCCGCCAACGAGAGAACAAAGTGGTAGCAGAGCAATTGGTCTCTTGGAGCAAGAGAAGATCTGCGTGTAGAGGCGCCAAGTCCTCATACACTAGAGCATTTCTAGGAGAAGCAGAGAACCCTCTGCAGTTAAGTGTGACCACCTTGAATCGGTAGGTCCTTCCCAGGTCGACACGCACGTGCGCTGGAATCTGTTATTTTCTTCGCTTGCTTCTTCATTCTGTCAACACTAAATTTGAGATCGGGATAGGAAAGCACAAGATTTCGATACACAGATATCACACTAGAAACTTGGGTTAGAACAGTAGGAAGATCAAGCAAAATGACGTGCAACAAACTGATTAAAGAATCTAGGATGTTTATGAGAGCATAATACTTCATATATTTTATGAAGAGAAAGCGGACCTACCGGTATATCCGCCTTCGCTTCAGCTAGGTATCGGAGAAAAGAATCTAGGGAAAGCACTGGGAGTGGAGTCTTAGAACCTGGAATCACAGCAGGGTGTCGACTTGTTCGTGGCGAAGTACGACGTTGAGAGGAGGAGCGGGAAGATGGGTCAACAGAACGACCTCTTGCAGCACCGATGCGAGGAGGGAGCGAGTCTGCGGAGCACTCCAGGACTCCCGTCGAGCAGGCTTGCTGGTAGTTGTAGGGTCAGAGTGATTGCCAGAAGTGTCACTAGCAGTAGGGCAGTCCATGTCAGTAACTGTACTTGGAGTGTCTTCATCCGATGGAAGATGAAGGTCAGCAGTCAGGTCAGCTGGAGCTGCAAGGAACGTGGGCGGAGCTGTCGGTACCAGATGAGGAAAGTCCTCTGTCAACAATTGTGGGGCAGGACCCCGTGGAGGAAGGCCCGATGGCAGAGCAGGTTGATGAAGTTCTGAAGACACCTCCTTAGAAACGGTAGGGGTGGACGACACAGGGCTGTCACGAGTGACTTTTGGTCCCGAAGACTGAGGTACAGCAGGGCGGCGGAAGCACTCACTACGTTGATGGCCATACGCCTTACAAGTCTGACAATGAAAGGAGGTTAAAACGTCGATGCGTCGGATTTGATCTCCGCATTTTACAGTGAAGAGAGTAGGAAAAGACTTGATATGTTCATCCGAAGAGAATACTACTCGCGCAACTCGACGGGCACTTTCAATCGAACGATCATCCTCGTCCTTTGGAGCAGCGGAGTGTGTGGTAATGTTACCCACAACACGACCGGATTGCATAAGAAAAGCACAAAGCATAGCATCTGTGACTTCAGGATGTACTGGGTACATCGAGACCGTTACTGGTCTCTGGGCGACAGGCTCAGGAAATAATTGGTGATCACCAACAACCAGCCCAGTCTGTAAGACAGAGGTAGCATCTGCCGCATGAAAAAATAAACAATGACACTCGGCCTTCTGCGCGACATATGACGTATCGCTGACGGAGAGAACTTTGTTTTAGAGCAGTTGAGTACATTTTGAGTGGTGTGTCTGGCAGCGCCTCAAAGCACACACCCAACTCAGTAGCCGTGGTGAAAGAGGTACCTGCTGGAGAATCCACTGGAATTTCGAGCACAACCTCATTACCAGAGCGACGGACATGAGGTTTTAAAGCTGCGGCTTCCGCTCGCATGGAATTAGACTTGGGCTGAAGCCTTTGGGAAGTTACCGCTGAAGAATAGGAACGAGGAGCAGTAGAAGTTGAAGGCAGAGGAGCACCGCCATCCATTGAAGGCAGAGGAGCATCGCCATCCATTGAAGGCAGAGGAGCACCGTCATCCATAGTGTCCATGACGTCAACTGTCACTATATGAGAAGCAGCTGGGGCAAGAGCTGTAATAGTGACGTCAGGGGAGGAAAACGATACGCCGCCAACGGTTGACGTCAACCCGGAGGGCAACGTGACAACGCCACCGCTGGGCAAAGTGCCGTGATCACCGGAAGTGATGTCAGGGTTGACAACACCACCGGATGACGCCATTTTAATGGCGCCGAGATAACTAGGCTTCTACCAGCTCGGTAGGAATTTTAAACACGACGATAAGAAACGAAAAAAGGCACTCACCACTTCGGGAGATGTCCGAAACGAATCACCAAACCTTTATAGTGGAGGTAAGCACAAACCTAGTTATCCTAGTAGCCTAAATACTTGAAATACAAACAAAACTCACGGAGCACAATCTACAGTTTTCAATTCAGAACCACCAAATCAGGTATCCTATCTCATAGTACTCTAACTTAGACGGTTGTCTGTTTTGGAACGGGTCAAGGCCCGGGGAGTCAGAGCCCCCCCCTCCCCCCATACATACAAAGTTTTCGTAAAATCTAGTTTTCATTTCAGAACCATCAAATTTGGTATCATGAAACTAACTTAGACGCTAGACGGTTTTTGGAAGGGGTTGGAGCCCGCGGGGTCGGACCCCCCTCTTATAAAAAATTTCGTAAAATCTACAGTTTTCATCTTAGAACCACCAAATTTGGTATACTATCTTATGGTACTCTAACTTAGTCGGCAGACCGTTTTCGGAACGGGTCAAGGCCCGGGGGTCAAGAGCCCCCCCCCCCCCCCACATACAAAATTTTCTTAAAAACTACAGTTTTCAATTCAGAACCACCTAATCTGGTATACTATCTCATGGTACTCTAACTTAGACGCTAGACGGTTTTTGGAAGGGGTTGGAGCCCGGGGGTCAGACCCCCCGAATAAAAACTTTTTCCTAAAATCTACAGTTTTCAATTTAGAACCACCAAATTTGGTATACTATCTCATGGTACTCTAACTTAGACGCTAGACGGTTTTTGAAAGGGGTTGGAGCCCGGGGGGTCAGACCCCCCGAAAAAAACTTTTTCGTAAAATCTACAGTTTTCATCTTAGAACCACCAAATTTGGTATACTATCTTATGGTACTCTAACTTAGTCGGCAGACCGTTTTCGGAACGGGTCAAGGCCCGGAGGGTCAGAGCCCCCCCACATACAAAATGTTCTTAAAAACTACAGTTTTCAATTCAGAACCACCTAATCTGGTATACTATCTCATGGTACTCTAACTTAGACGCTAGACGGTTTTTGGAAGGGGTTGGAGCCCGGGGGTCAGACCCCCGAATAAAAACTTTTTCCTAAAATCTACAGTTTTCAATTTAGAACCACCAAATTTGGTATACTATCTCATGGTACTCTAACTTAGACGCTAGACGGTTTTTGAAAGGGGTTGGAGCCCGCGGGGTCGGCCCCCTCATAAAAATTTCGTAAAATCTACAGTTTTCATCTTAGAACCACCAAATTTGGTATACTATCTTATGGTACTCTAACTTAGACTGCAGACCGTTTTTGGAACGGGTCAAGGCCCGAGGGGTCAGAGCCCCCCACATACAAAATTTTCCTTAAAAACTACAGTTTTCAATTCAGAACCACCTAATCTGGTATACTATCTCATGGTACTCTAACTTAGACGCTAGACGGTTTTTGGAAGGGGTTGGAGCCGGGGGGTCAGACTCCCCCGAATAAAAACTTTTTCGTAAAATCTACAGCTTTCAATTTAGAACCGCCAAATTTGGTATACTATCTCATGGTACTCTAACTTAGACGCTAGACGGTTTTTGAAAGGGTTGGAGCCCGGGGGTCAGACCCCCCGAAAATAACTTTTTCGTAAAATCTACAGTTTTCATCTTAGAACCACCAAATTTGGTATACTATCTTATGGTACTCTAACTTAGTCGGCAGACCGTTTTCGGAACGGGTCAAGGCCCGGGGGTCAGACCCCCCCCGAATAAACAGTTTTTCGTAAAATCTACAGTTTTCAATTTAGAACCACCAAATTTGGCATACTATCTCATGGTACTTTAACTTAGACGCTAGACGGTTTTGGAAGGGCCGGAACCCCGGGGTGAGAGCCCCTCCCCTCCTCATAAAAATTTCGTAAAATCTACAGTTTTCAATTTAGGACAACCAGATTTGGTATACTGCTTATGGTTATCTAACTTAGACGGTAGACGGTTTTTGGAAGGGGTCGGGGCCCGGGTCAAGGTAGCCCCATGCAAAATTTTCGTAAAAAGTTCCGTTTTTACTCTTAAGAATACCCTATTTACGTTCTAAGGCGCTCTTTGGCCCTTTGAGGGCCTTGCACCATAAACCATCAACTAACCAACCAACTAACTAACCTACGGTCTAAGTTAGGGACTGTAGATAACAATAAAGTGCAAAAATATGCGTTTAATGGTGTATTAAAAACACAAATCTATATAGTTTAGCTTTCACTACCAACGAACGGCTTATCAGAAAGAAATATAATGTAATGTAAACAGAGAGTTCCAGATATTCAAAATTCAAAACGGTAAGAAAAAGATGATCAATGCCAATGTGAAGTCGTATGCATGCGACATCACATAGGTACATTGCATTTCTGTGTCGCGGGATTCACAGAAGCCCACGCCAGATGTACGGCAGTTCTATAGATGTCTCCTAGAAGGTAAGTATTCCCATTCCTTTGATGATCAATGCCAATGTGAAGTCGTATGCATGCGACATCACATAGGTACATTGCATTTCTGTGTCGCGGGATTCACAGAAGCACACGCCAGATGTACGGCAGTTCTATAGATGTCTCCTAGAAGGTAAGTATTCCCATTCCTTTTTTCTTTCTTTTTTTGTTTCGCAAAATTAAATTAACTAAATCAAAAAATTTAAAATAAGTTTACTGGAAAATTGCAGGAATATCTTTTTCATTCATTAACTTTCACCCGCTGAACTTGGTGATTCCACAAATAGTAATATTTACCTGGCAAATAACTGGTATCCCTGCTAGTACAAATTATATTAATGATTTATTTGCGTCCAGTTCAATCTAGTATGTCCATAAGAGCGTTAGGGGCCGTATGAAAAATACATTTCAACGTGTGCCGCTACGGCGGCGGAGTGATCTTGGCGCTGGCTTCTGACCACTTGTCGAGAAGGATCCTGGTTCAAATCCCGGTGAATCATGGACGTTGTGCTTGACTTCTGGCACTGGCTGTCCCCTTCCCAGGAACCAGTGGCCCAAAATTGGGAATGTCCGACTGCTTATAGCCCACTGAATTGATCACGGTGGTCGTTAACCCCCCCCCAAAGATTGCGACGTGTCCATTGCTATTTGTTGTGGACCGTACAAAAAGTATGTTTTTGATATCAAGGTGTCCACTTCCATGTAGGCTGGCCATAAAATGTTAGGAGACCGTACAAAATTGCACTTTTGTTTTCACCTTGTCAGCGCTTCGGTATATGGTTGAAGTATACGTATATATAGTTGGGCCATTTCAGCACGTAGTTTGGTTTATATAGAAAATCAAGATAATGTTACGTTTTTACTCAGCTACAACACATTAATCCCGAAGGCTATTTGTTGAAATCTTTAATCCGCCGTGCTCATATTCACAACGTTAACATAACATGTCAAGTTATTAATGTTGCAGTTTTACCCTGTCACAAAACTTTAGTTACAAGACCTTAGGCGTAAACTTTTTTAGGAATTTTTAGTCCGACGTAATCATAAGGTTTCGATAACATGCCAAGGTTATGGTACTGCGTTTTGACTGAGGCACAAAAATTAATGAACAGGCCTTAAGCCCTTTTATCAGTTTTCAATCAACCGTGCTCATATACATAAAATTTTCAGAGAAAGTCAAGTTTACTGTGTTGCGCATTTACTCGAGTACAAAACTATAAACAGCCATTAACTTTCACCCGCTGAACTTGGTGATTCCTCAATTCATCCATTAACAAGTCTTTTAAGTGATTGTATGCTATGGTCATATTGATAATGTTTGATGACAAGTCAGGTTAATGATGTTGCACTTATTAAAGACTTAAAAAGGTGTAGAGGCTAGTAATTATTATTTGAAGTCTAAATAAAAGCTCATTTTTAACATGACTCGTCATGAAATCCTTGTGAATATGGCATTTATTTTATTTTGTACATTTTACAAAGCGTATGCACTTTCTTTTTTTTTTTTTTTTGGCATTTGTTTTAATTTTGTGTTGTACTTGTTACATAGCGTTTCGCATTTTTGTAATGCTTGTGACTTGTGATTGCATTTTGAATTTTTATTTGTTTCACATTTTGGATTGCATTTTGAATTTTTATATGTTTCACATTTTGGATTACTTTTTGACATTTTATGTTTTTGACATGCTATTTTGAAAATTTTGTCTTTTTTAATTTTGCGTTGGTTTTACATTCTTGCATCTTCGGCGGAATTACATTCTTGAAAATTCAAATACAAGTTAGTAAAAGGTATAATTCAATTAGTGAGAAATACCAGCACATTTTAGTAAAGGGTAGAATTATATGAAATTCCTCTTAAAATGTCCAGCATGTTAACATTGTCTCTGTGCACCAAAGAAGTTCGAATTCCTTTTTTATCTTGCCAGCGTTTCTCTTCTGGGTGGATTTGTTGGAATCTGTGCTATCACTCTTTCGATTTTAGCCATAGTTGTTCTCTGCTCTTTCGCAATTTCACTGATTATTTCGTACAGTCACAGTTTTTTCTCTCCCAGAATTGTATTCCAGCGTCTGTCTAATCTTTCAAGTTCGTTTTGTGTTCTGGGAAAGCCAAATAAATTGTTTTCACTAACTGACCAAATTGTTGGCGGGAACAGCGGAGGGCTTCTGCTTGGATTGTTTCTTCTGCTTCCACAAAATTTTCCAAGAACATAATTTTCCTCAAACCACTGAACTACAGAATCTGCATATTCTAGTAAAATTGATTTCACAAAATGAAATGCCCAAAACATTAAAAAAACTGCAACCACACGAAACAAAATATTTCTGTTGAAAGCACAATGAAGGTATACGATAGGAGAAATATATGTTTTTAAAACTTAATACAAGTGTCAAAACTGAAATAAAAAGAAAGAAAAAAAGAAATATTCCAAATTTCATTGTTACTTTAGATATTTTGACCTGTTGACATTTCGTAAATTGTACTTGCACTCGGTCAAAAAATATTACTTACAAGGACTCTTTAGTAACTTTTAATCGCTGTGGTCGTATTTATAAGGTTTGCATAACAAATCAAGTTAATAATGTTGCGCTTTCACTTAGGCACCAAATGCTAATTATTGGCCGCTAGGCCTAGGCCTTTTAAATAATTTTTGATAAGCGTAACACTCTTAAATTGATTTGTCATGCAAACCTCATATAATCACAGCATTATAAAAATTACTGTAAATGCATATGCCTAGGTCTCGGGCGTAGCTATTAATGCTTTGTGCTCGAGTAACATTTAAACAGAATTCATTTTATTTTCTATGAAAACTACATAAATATCAGCTCGGAGGACTGAAAACTATCAAAAATCTCTAGGCCTAGGGTCTGCTTAATAGTTCCAACCTCAGAAAAGCGCATTGCAAAAATCTTGGACTTCTATGAAAACACGGCACACTGAAAATTGCTAAACAGGCCCAGTCCTAGGGTTTTCTAATTATTGTTTTGTACCTGACTAAAAGTGTAACATTATCTTTAGTTCTTACTAGCAGGGGTACCCGGTATTTCCCAGGTAAATATTACTATTTCTAAAATCACCAAGTTCAGCGGGTGAAAGTTAATGAATGAAAAAAGCTATTTCCGTAAATTTCCAGGAAACTTATTTTAAATATTTTGATTTAGTTAATTTAATTATACGAAGCAAAAAAGAATTTACATTATTTACAGTACATTGTATTTCTGCCTGATAAAGCAACCGTTGGTGGTGAAAGCTAACGTTTATTAATTTGTGTTTTTAATACATCATGAACCGGATATTTTTTCACTTTATTGTTATCTACGGCTTCTAACCTAGACCGTAGGTGCGGTAATGGAGTGCTGTATTGGGATGCAGTTCTTAAGAGTAAAAATTGTAATTTTTACGAAAATTTTGAATGGGCCCCCTTCACACCGGGCACCGACCCTTTCCGTCTGCGGTCTAAGTTACAATACAATGAGGGAGTGTACTAAATTTGCTCGTTCTAAATTCGAAACTGTAGGTTTTACAAAAATTGGCATGGGGGAGGGGAGGGCTCTGAACCCCTGTCTCCAACCGTTTCCAAAAATCGCCTGCATTCTCAGTTAGAGTACCATGACATAGTATACCAAATTTGGTGGTTTTAAATTGAAAACTGTAGATTTTACGAAAAAATTTTATGGGGAGGGCTCTGACCCCGTGCCTGACCCGTTCCCAAAACCGTCTACCATCTAAGTTAGAGTACCATGAGATAGTATACCAAATTTGGTTGTTCCAAATTGAAAACTGTAGATTTTACGAAAATGTTGTATGGGGGAACGATCTAACCCCGGGCCCCAACCCGTTCCGAAAATCGCCTACGGTCTAAGTTAGAGTACCATGATATGGTATACCAAATTTGGTGGTTCTAAATTGAAAACTATAGATTTCAAGAAATTCTATATGGGGGGGGGCTCTGAACCCCGGGCTCCGACCCTTTCCAAAAAACCATCTACCGTCTAAGTTAGAGAACCATGAGATAATATACCAAATTTGGTCGTCCTAAATTGAAAACTAGTTTTTACGAAAAAATTTTATGGGGGGGGGCTCTTACCCCGTGCCCGACCCGTTCCAAAAACCCTCTACCGTCTAAGTCAGAGTACCATAAGATAGTATACCAAATTTGGTGGTACTAAGTTGAAAACGGTATATTTTACGAAAATTCTTTGGGGGAGGGGGGTGCTCTTACCGCCCGGGCCCCGATCCGTTCCAAAAACCGTCTCCCGTCTAAATTACAGTTTCATGATACCAAATTTGGTGGTTCTAATGCGAAAACTATAGATTTTACGAAAATTTTGTATGTGGGGGCTCTTACCCCTCGCGCCTTGACTTATTCCAAAAACCGTCTAGCGTCTAAGTTAGAGTACCATGAGATAGTATACCAAATTTGGTGGTTCTAACTTGAAAACTGTAGATTTTACGAAAATTTTGTCGGGGAGGGCATTCTAACCCCCGGGCCCCGACCCGTTCCAAAAACCGTCTCCCGCTAAGTTAGAGTTTCATGACACAAAATTTGGTGGTTCTGAATTGAAAAATAAAAATTTTAAGAAAATTTTGTATGTGGGAGGGGTTTTACCCCCGGGCCTTGATCCGTTCCAAAAACCTTCTACCGTCTAAGTTAGAGTACCATGAGATAGTATACAAAATTTGGTGGTTCTAAATTGAAAACTATAGATTTTACGAAAGTTTGTGTGTAGGGGGGGGTTAACCACCCTTGCCCCGACCCGTTCTGAAAACCGTCTACCGTTTAATTTAGAACACCATTATATAGTATACCCAATTTGGTAGCTCTAAATTGAAAACTTTAGTTTTTACGCAAAAAAATTTGTGTGCGGGGGTCTCTGACCCCGTGCCCGACCCGTTCCAAAAACCGTCTACCGTCTAAGTTAGAGTACCATGAGAGAGTATGCCAAATTTGGTGGTTCTAAATTGAAAACTGTAGATTTTACGCGGCATTTTATGCGAGGGGGGGCTCTTACTCCCGGGCTCCAACCCCTTCCAAAACCGTCTAGCGTCTAATTTAGAGTTTCATGATACCAAATTTGATGGTTCTGAAATGAAAACTAGATTTTACGAAAATTTTGTATGGGGGGCTGTGACCCCCGGGCCTTGACCCGTTCCAAAAACGGTCTGCAGTCTAAGTTAGAGTACCATAAGATAGTATACCAAATTTGGTGGTTCTAAGATGAAAACTGTAGATTTTACGAAATTTTTTATGAGGGGGGCCGACCCCGCAGGGCTCCAACCCCTTTCAAAAACCGTCTAGCGTCTAAGTTAGAGTACCATGAGATAGTATACCAAATTTGGTGGTTCTAAATTGAAAACTGTAGATTTTAGGAAAAAAGTTTTTATTCGGGGGAGTCTGACCCCCGGGCTCCAACCCCTTCCAAAAACCGTCTAGCGTCTAAGTTAGAGTACCATAAGATATTGTATACCAGATTATGGTTCTGAATTGAAAACTGTAGTTTTTAAGAAAATTTTGTATGTGGGGGGGCTCTGACCCCCGGGCCTTGACCCGTTCCAAAAACGGTCTGCCGACTAAGTTAGAGTACCATAAGATAGTATACCAAATTTGGTGGTTCTACGATGAAAACTGTAGATTTTACGAATTTTTTTATGAGAGGGGGGGCTCCGACCCCGTGGGCTCCAACCCTTCCAAAAACCGTCTAGCGTCTAATTTAGAGTTTCATGATACCAAATTTGATGGTTCTGAAATGAAAACTATATTTTACGAAAATTTTGTATGTGGGGGCTCTGACCCCCGGGCCTTGACCCGTTCCAAAAACGGTCTGCCGACTAAGTTAGAGTACCATAAGATAGTATACCAAATTTGGTGGTTCTACGATGAAAACGGGGGAGTCTGACCCAACCGGCTCCAACCCCTTCCAAAAACCGTCTAGCGTCTAAGTTAGAGTACCATGAGATAGTATACCAGATTAGGTGGTTCTGAATTGAAAACTGTAGTTTTTAAGAAAATTTTGTATGTGGGGGCTCTGACCCCCCCCCCGGGCCTTGACCCGTTCCAAAAACGGTCTGCAGTCTAAGTTAGAGTACCATAAGATAGTATACCAAATTTGGTGGTTCTAAGATGAAAACTGTAGATTTTACGAAATTTTTATGAGGGGGGCCCGACCCCGCGGGCTCCAACCCCTTTCAAAAACCGTCTAGCGTCTAAGTTAGAGTACCATGAGATAGTATACCAAATTTGGTGGTTCTAAATTGAAAACTGTAGATTTTACAAAAAAGTTTTTTTTCGGGGGGAGTCTGACCCCCGGGCTCCAACCCCTTTCAAAAACCGTCTAGCGTCTAAGTTAGAGTACCATAAGATAGTATACCAAATTTGGTGGTTCTAAGATGAAAACTGTAGATTTTACGAAATTTTTTATGAGAGGGGGGGGGGTCCGACCCCGCGGGCTCCAACCCTTCCAAAAACCGTCTAGCGTCTAATTTAGAGTTTCATGATACCAAATTTGATGGTTCTGAAATGAAAACTAGATTTTACGAAAATTTTGTATGTATGGGGAGGGGGGGGGCTACGACTCCCCGGGCCTTGACCCGTTCCAAAAACCGACAACCGTCTAAGTTAGAGTACTATGAGATAGGATACCTGATTTGGTGGTTCTGAATTGAAAACTGTAGTGTGGGGGGCTCTGACCAACGGGGGCCCCTGACCCGTTCCAAAAACCGTCTACCGTCTAAGTTAGAGCGCTATGAGATAATATACCAAATTTGGTAGTTCTAAATTGAAAACTATATCTTACGGCAATTCTGTAGGGGGGCTGTAAAATTTCCTCCTCTCTGCAACCGCTTCCCAAAACCGTCTACAGTCTAAGTTAGAATACCACGAGATAGTATACCAGATTTGGTGGTTCTGAATTGAAAACTGTAGATTTTACGAAAATTTTGTATATGGGGGCTCTGACCAACCGGGCCCTGCCCCGTTCCAAAAACCGTTTACCGTCTAATATTTTTAGTGCCAAAGAAAAACGTAATATTCCTGTCCTGTCTGCGTGTCCAAATTTTATAAATTTGATCAGGGAGCAAGACGTTCGAAATCGTACGTTTTCCTGAATTCGTTTTTTATGTAACCAAAATCTGTAAACGCGACGAATTGACGTAGTCGACGAATTGACGTAGTCGACGAATTTGTCCGCGACGAATTGACGCGCGACGAATCGTCGTGGTCGACGAATTAACGCGCGACGAATTGACGCATGCGACGAATTGACGCGCGACGAATTGTCGTAGTCGACGAATTGACGCGCGACGAATTGACGCAGGCGACGAATTGACGTAGTCGACGAATTGACGCACGCGACGAATTGTCGGGACACCCGCGGTGTTTGGTCTGTGACGTCAGAGCTAGCGGGCAGACTGGCTGACTCGAGACGGGAGTACCGCGGTGTTTGGTCTGTGACATCAGAGCTAACGGACCGACTGGCTGACTCGAGACTGAGTACCGCGGTGCTTGGTCTGTGACGTCAGAGCTAGCGGGCCGACTGGCTGACTCGAGACTGGAGTACCGCGGTGTTTGGTCTGTGACGTCAGAGCTAACGGACCGACTGGCTGACTCGAGACTGGAGTACCGCGGTGTTTGGTCTGTGACGTCAGAGCTAGCGGGCCGACTGGCTGACTCGAGACTGGAGTACCGCGGTGTTTGGTCTGTGACGTCAGAGCTAACGGACCGACTGGCTGACTCCGAGACTGGAGTACCGCGGTGCTTGGTCTGTGACGTCAGAGCTAGCGGGCCGACTGGCTGACTCGAGACTGGAGTACCGCGGTGTTTGGTCTGTGACGTTAGAGCTAGCGGGCCGACTGGCTGACTCGAGACTGGAGTACCGCGGTGTTTGGTCTGTGACGTCAGAGCTAGCGGGCCGACTGGCTGACTCGAGACTGGAGTACCGCGGTGTTTGGTCTGTGACGTCAGAGCTAACGGACCGACTGGCTGACTCGAGACTGGAGTACCGCGGTGTTTGGTCTGTGACGTCAGAGCTAGCGGACCGACTGGCTGACTCGAGACTGGAGTACCGCGGTGTTTGGTCTGTGACGTCAGAGCTAGCGGGCCGACTGGCTGACTCGAGACTGGAGTACCGCGGTGTTTGGTCTGTGACGTCAGAGCTAACGGACCGACTGGCTGACTCGAGACTGGAGTACCGCGGTGCTTGGTCTGTGACGTCAGAGCTAGCGGGCCGACTGGCTGACTCGAAACTGGAGTACCGCGGTGTTTGGTCTGTGACGTTAGAGCTAGCGGGCCGACTGGCTGACTAGAGACTGGAGTACCACGGTGTTTGGTCTGTGACGTCAGAGCTAGCGGGCCGACTGGCTGACTAGAGACTGGAGTACCGCGATACTAAATAATTCCGGTACACCACAATAAATCGACCGGGTTTTGTTTTGTTTTTTTTTCTAAATTTTTCGTCTTTAGATAACGTCAAAAGATTACATACTTAGTTTTCATTTTTTTCTCAGTTTCCTACAATGATATCTACAAATCAAAGAATTCCAAAGCTTTGCTCTAGTGCTGCGAAAGGATTTCATGTACCGGTCTTAAAAAATAATGTTTCAGGAAATTTTTTCTTCAGTCTTCAATTTGGCTAAAGGAGCACAAACATAAGAGTTTTTTCAGGCATAACATCAAAAGCCAAACATTTTACGTAAAACATTTTTGCAACTATGTTTTTTTTTGTTTTTTTTATGTGCGTGAATGGCAAATTGGCAGGACTCTATGAACATAATCACTTTTAGAAATTCCCTTCGCGTTCGATTTGTTATAAAAACAAAACAAAAGTTCTCTAATCACGTAACGAACGCGAAAGCAAAATTTCTGATTTGGTGAGTATATTTCCTGAAATTGTCGTAAGATATGTGCTCAAATCTTGCAACTACTACTACGGTAAAACCAAAATTATAAATTAAAATCACTTGGGAAAAAGGTCTTCGTCAAATGCACGTGAAAAGTATTAATTTGGATATCTTCGAATTTATGCACATAACGTCACACATTTTATGCTGCAAACCTAAATGTGGCGCAGTGGTCTAAGGCGCTGGCCTCTGATCATGCGTCCGTAAGGGGTCCGGGTTCGAAACCCGGTCAGGCATGGATGTTGTGTTTGTCTTACGGCACTGGCTCTCTCCCTTTCCTGGAACCAACTACCCTAAATTAGGGACGGGCGACTGCTTATAGCCCATTGAATTGCTCACGGTGGTCGTTAAACCTCCAATCAAAAAAAAAAAAAAAAAAATCTAAATGTCATCATTTTTTTTTCTTTCCAACGTCGTAAAAAAAAACGTATTACACAAAAGGTATTCATTTTCTCCAAAAGTATACTGTAAACCAAACTTTTTTTTCATTTTTCAACTGAAACAGATATGGAAAATATCAACCGCCCCGCCCCGGTGGCGCAGTGGTCTAAGCGATGGCCTCTGATCATTCGTCCGAACGGGGTCCGGGTTCGAATCCCGGTGAGGCATGGATGTTGTGTTTGTCTTACGGCACTGGCTCTCTCTCTTCCCTGGAACCAGTGACCCTAAATTAGGGACGGGCGACTGCTTATAACCCATTGAGTTGCTCACGGTGGTCGTTAAACCTACAACCAAAAAAAAAAAATCAATTAACACATTAATAGATCTCCACCCCACCCCACCCCACACACACACACACGCACACACACACAAAAAAAACAACAACAACAGTAAACCGAAGAGAGGAGCATCAACAAATGTGTTCAATCATTATATATAAGTATGTTTAACCCCTCCCCCCCCCCCCCCATGTTCTTCTTGCGGAAAGAAACGAAAACTTCTAAAGAACATTCACACATCAGTAGAAAAATGCTCTTGAAATCTCCCCATTACACTTTTTTTTACAATCAAGCTGATACTTAAGATAGTAACAAAGCAAAGTGACACTAAAAGTAAAACCCACACAGGACCCTCTGACCCTTCTGCTTCTGCAGAGAGGGATTGCTATGGCCCTCTGACCCTGACGTCACACCCCTTCGCAGTTCGCGCGCTAGGGCTTGCTCTCCAGGGGGTTTTGCGTTATCACGTGTACTCTGTGACGCGCCTGGATAGGTACACCGTGATTCCGGGGGTGGTCATATTCTGATACTACCGTGTACTTACAAGATGGAGAGTGCAAAAAATGTTGCTCTGGTAACTGATGTTTGAAGAGTCCAAACTTCGCTTGGAAAGACTTCGGATCAAAAAGCAACTCATGTACAAGTTTTTCTTTCCCTTTCAAATTTCAATTCAGTTAAAATAGTACTAGCGGTCCGAATTTCTTGGCGTAGAATATAAATGAAAGTTTCCAAGCTTTCGCACATCAACCAAATGGCTTTTTCAAGGAAAGTAGACAGACAGCTAACTGCAAACTGGATAATGGAACACTTCAACAGTTTGAACGTGGTGACTTGACTAGACAATAAACGAATAGGCGAAAATATGATCAGACATTCAAAGAAATGAGCTCACGTTGGTTGGGCGCGGGGTACTGTGGTAGAAAACACAGCATTATTTGAAGAATTGATTCCAAATGCGTGGAAACTCGAGAGAGACGCGGTTATTTTACCGCCTTTTGTATCCCTTTTATGTTCGTTGATTCTAATTCCAAACGAACGTTTGGTCATTCCGATGCAGTATCGCCTGGAGCCGTCCGGATATTGTAGTAGGATTGCATAAACACCTGCCTCATTGAGAAGAGGGGGCTTGTCAATATTTATCTTAAGCATCGTAAATAAAGATGCCGGAGACCTTATGCCGACACGGAAGCTCATTCTCCTGAGCGCGTTTTTGAGTTGATAGGAAACTTATAGAGCCCAGGTAGCGAAGTTGCAAATAGAGCCCAGGTAGCGAAGTTGCAAATAGAGCCCAGGTAGCGAAGTTGCAAATAGAGCCCAGGTAGCGAAGTTGCGGCATAGGATTGACACGGCTGGTTCTGGCTTTTCCGATAAAGTTATGCATCTGCTTCGACGTATATCCTGCGTCAGGGGCCAATTCCACGATGTTTTCTAGTTCCGAATCTCTAGAACAAACATTTGAGGAGACGGCGAAGGCTCTTCTAATTCGAGAACGGAAGAAGGCCGTTTTGTAATCATCAGGACAGAATGAACTGCGGAGCATCAAGTAGGGAATGGAGGTGGGTTCATCATAGACTTCCGTACGATGTCTGTTAAAAATGCAAAAATAATACAACTAGGAGGCGTTACCGGATGCCGGATTTGCCCGAGGGCCGTAATCTGATGATTCCAGTTCTAAATAAACACTGACGTGTTATCACTGCACCTGACACAGAAAACCTTAAGATACTTCGATCCATTATATACGAAATCTACTTGCGTGTGACATATGCAAAATTTTCTAATCCTTGGTTTTCTCTAACACCGTTGTGTGTTTTTTCGCTACAGCTTCTGATTTACTTATGGGCCATTTATTTACATGTGATTTGGGGACAGAATTCATCTGTTAACAAGGTTTCCGTGGCTTCTGCTGTAATTTTGAGGGCCCGTGTATGTCGGAAACTCATTTTTGCTCTCACACAACATAAATGCGCCATCTCACCCATTCTCATGGGTGTGCAAACACAACTTTTCGATGCGGAGATACATATTTATTGAAAAAAGTCACCGGACATCTAGAAGAGAAACACAACATAGTATATTGACATACATAAGTACGGTGTCAGTCCATCTTTGGCCTTAATACATGCACTTACACTTCGAGACATGCTTTCGACAAGGTTTTGGAACACACCGATAGGTATGCGCTTCCATTCAGTACATAATGCTGCCACTAACTGTTGCTTAGTAATAGGCCTTTGATCCAAACTTCCCATGCGGTGCTATAATTCATCCCATAAGCGCTCTATGGGATTATGATCAGGGCTCGGTGTTGGACAGTCCACACACGATAAGGAATTATCGTCAAACCACGCCGTTTCTTGCTTTATGGCTCGGTGCATTATCCTGTTGGTACCAACAAGGCTCGGTTCCATAGCATTGCCACAGAGTTGGTAGGGCATAATTGTCCAGAATATTGAGGTAGACGTGCTGGTTAACAGGTTTGTCCACGATAACCAATGGGCCGGGACCATACCACGCAAAACACCCCCACACGAGTACACTGCCAGCTCCACACTTGACCATAGGAATAGTACACTGTGGTAAATAGCGTTCCCCCGGCTGCCACCATACCCATACATGACCATCAGACTGATGGATCGTGTATCTGGATTCATCAGTCTATAGGACCCGTTTCCATTGATCTACGGTCCACGATAAATGTTCTTTACACCATGCTAAACGACGAGTAGCATTCCGAGTGGAGATGAAAGGCTTATGAGCAGCCACACGACCACGGTAACCCATGGAATGAAGTTCTCTGCGAATGGTACGTGTACATACCGAGGTTCCAGCATTTTTACTCACCTGTACACTGAGGTTTTGTGCAGTACTCCGTCGATTAACTGTAACGACTCTCCTGAGGCTTGGACGTCCTGTATCACTGATTTTCTTTGGTCTGCCGGTACGTTTTGCTGCTTCAGGCACGCAATGTGTCTTCCACTTATTCAGTACATCCAAAACAGTTGACTTGGGTATGTTTAAACGCCTCTCGGTTTCTCTTATGGACAACCCACTAGTATAACACCCAACAATCTTTCCTTTCTCAAAATCAGTTCATTACCGCAGAGACATTTTCACTTAACCTCACAGTGCGATATGATCGTGGTCAGTTGCAGGCTTGTTTTTATACCGTTTGCAGCAGTACCGCGCATCTTAACAACGCAGTGGATCCGTTCATTTGCTTTTGAAGGGATGCCCGGTGAATTTTGTCAATATAGTGTATGTCCGGACATACTGACGGCACGGTTGTTGTTTTTTTCTCTCACACAACATATCTGTGTCATCTCACACATTCTTATGCATGTGCAAACACAACTTTCGGGTACGGAGATAAGTCCGGACATATTAACAACACTCGTTTTTTTTTTTTTTGTTTTTTTTTCAAAGAGCAATCCATTTCTGTAAGAGACACATTGAAATTCATTGATATCTCTTCTTAAGACCCTACTGGAGAGTACCATAACGGCGGTCACTGATAATCTGATGGGGTTTCGCTGTATGAAGAGATCTTGCAGGAAAATTGCCGAATGATTACAGAATTTAGGAGATCAATTAGGATTTAATTCCTTGTAGAGAAGCTTTCCCGGTGTTCGTGACCTGAGCAGGATCCTGATCACGCTCCAATCGATCAGTCTTCGTAGAATGCTTCTCTTAGAGAAGCACGTCCCATTCCGATTCTTAAAGGACTTGATTCTATGACTTGGGCAGAGAAAGAGGAAATCGCATCAATGCTGAGCTCGGCGACATCTTTTCTCTCGCCCTCCTTTCTCTGCGTGCGCGTGTGTGGTCCTTTTGTGCGATGTAATAGGATCTGTACTGAACGAGGTATCGTTGCTCCAAAGACAATAGATGAAAACATCTCCTTGCGAACAACAAACATAGCTTATTGGAGCGAGATTTCTCTTTTCACGAATGGTTCATTGCACTTGTTTGAAAAGGGAACTCCTCCATTTCAATTCTTCTCAAAATTTTAAGTTTTCTTTTCGGCAAAGTCGATCATTATGTGGATTTGCAGTTGCAATTTGCTGCAAAAGGAATTAATGCTTGCACTTAAATGCACGTTCATCATCATCATCATTGTCAACCATTATCAATCCACTACTGGACGAAGGTCTCCCCAAATTTCTTCCACAGCTGTCTGATTTGTGCCAGTCTCCTCCGTGTTACTCCCGCGTACTTTCGAATTTCATCCACCCATCTCATATGTGATCTTCTCCTGGGTCTTTCCCTGTCCCTCGGAATCCAGTCTAAAATTTCAGCTGTCCATCGATGGCTTATCCTTCTGGCAATATGTCCAGCACATTGCCATTTCAGGGATTTTACTCTGATCATGATGTCTTCCACTCTTGTCATTTTTCTGATCCACGAGTTCCTCTTCTTATCTCTCCTGGTTACACCAAGCATGCACCTCTCCAAGCTTCTTTAAGTTGTCTGTAGTCTTTGAATATCTATTTTAGTTAAGGTCTACGTCTCTGCACCATACGTAAGCACTGAAAGGATGCATTGATCAAACACTTTTCTTTTAAGACATAATGGCATATTGCTCTTGAAAATTATGCTGTTTCTTCCAAAAGCTCTCCAGGCAAGTTTTGTACGCCGATTAATTTATTCATCAATGTGACCCTCACTTGATATCTGCTGTCCAAGATAAACGTACGTGTCTGGTATCTCCAGCTTTTCTGCATCAATCGATAAATCTTCATTTCTTGTAAAAGCATTGAACATCACTTTTGTCTTCTGAAAGTTCATTTTTAATCCCACTTCTTTACTCTTGTCAGCAAGTTTCTGGATCATACTCTGCAGCTCTGATGGGGTAGTTGCAAAAATGACTACGTCATCAGCAAAACGAAGGTGAGTTAGATAATCTCCATTAATCTTTATCCCTTTGTTTTCCTAGTTCAGTGATTGAAAGACATTTTCCAATGTAGCATTAAAGAGTTTGGGAGATATATTGTCACCTTGTCTCACTCCCTTTCCAATTTTTATGGGAGCCGAATTCTCAAATAGCCGAATCTTTACACTTGCATTTTCATAATGCACGTTACATTGTAAAAAATAAGTGCTACGAATTCACGGAAAATTTCTGAAAATAACGTGCGGCAACTTTGCTGGTAGGTGTCCGTTTCTTAACGGAATTTCCGTTTTTAAAAGTTCGGCGAAAACACTAAGTTTGCCCGTGACCCCTCGCTCCGGAGTAAGTTGCTCCCCCAACTATGCTACACGGACAGAACGAATCGCTTCGCATTTGTCATCTAGACACGTGCTTTACCTCTGTAGTACGTCACTTCATCTCCCTCTTAATTTTTTTTCTTTTTATTTGAAGCAAAGTGGGAATTTTTTCATTAATTCCAGACGATGTGTGGAACAAACATCACACATTTTTCGAAGAATCCAACGGCTGGTACATCCATTATTACGTTCGGGCGCCAATGGGAAAACACTAAGTTTGTCCGAGCCCCCTCACTCCGGAGTGAGTTGCTCTCCCAACTAAGCTACACGGACAAGATGTGTCGTTGCAGATTGGTCGTCTTGAAACGTACTTTGTAATACGTCACAGTTCTCGTTTTCTTTTTTAACTTTTGTAGTTTCACTGATTTTCCGTAGTCACTAATTCCGTTTGTTTCAGAAAAGTTCGTTTCGCGTTAACTTTATAAAACGGTGGCCAACAACCCACGGTGCTATGTGTATTTTTTAAGTCAGCTTCTGACATCTTACGGATTTAAGATGTCAGAGCTGACTTAAAAAATACATATAGCACCGTGGATTGTAGGCCGTGGTGTAAAGTTAACGCGCTCGGCTAGTTATCGAGAATTCCGTGTTTCAATTCCACGGCGGCGGCTAAAAAATAAAAAAAAAAAACAATTTTTCGGTTGCTATTGGTTTCTGGAACGTGGAAAGAGCGATGTATTTATTTATGTGTAAGAATAAAATTGCGGAAAAGTTTCTGAAAATTCAGAATTTTCCTGGCTTGCGAAAAATCGGTGAAATTAATAATTGTTTCGTCATTTCACGGAAAAAGTTGTATCAGAAACGTACTTCGTTAATTCACGAAAGAAAGAACGGAAAATGGCTCACGAATTTAAGAAAGATTTTTACAGAGTACTACCGTAGACCATTTTTCAGGGATCCCGGGGAAACAAATAAAATCAGAATACAGTTTTTGTCATATGTAAAAGCAACTGAAAAAGTTTATTTCATTCAACACGAAAAAAGAAACTGCTAGATTTCAACATGTTTCGGAAATGCAGAAATTTAGGATAAAAGTTTTGTTACACATTTTGGGGTTAGCGGGAAAGAATTTAACGATCACCGTGAGCAACTTAATGGAATAACAACAAATTTTAATTTAAAATTAACAAAATAGAAGAATATAAATTCTAGGAAATATTTTCCCACTGATTTCGATTTGCATGCCAACTAATGAACATGTAAATTACGTTTAACTTTAGTTAGTAGACAGTATAGAATCTCAGTTATACGTTTTCCACTTGTATATAAATTCTGCGTTAGTCTCGATTTTTTACTGCAGTTTCAATCGCTTTTTTTATTCGGATATACGTTTAACAACTTTATTCGGAATTCTGCTTTAGTCCCGATTTTTTACTATAGTTTCTTTTGCTTTTTTAATTCAAATACACGGTTTCACTTTTATACGGAATTCTGCTTTAGTCCCAATATTTTACTGTAGTTTCTGTCGCATTTTCAATTCGCTTATACATTGTTCACTTTTGTTCGGTATTTTGCTTGGCATCCCCAGTGGCGCAGTGGTCTAAGCGATGGCTTCTGATCATTTGTCCGAGATGGGACCGGGTTCAAATCCCAAGGCATGGAAGTTGTGTTTGCCTTACGGCACTTGCTCTCTCCTTTCTCTGGAAACAATGACCCTAAGTTAGGGACGGGAAACTGCTTATACAGTCCATTAAGTTGCTCACGGTGGTCGTTAAACCCCCATTCAAATAAAAAAAGAATTCTGCTTTAGTTCCGATCTTTTACTGCAGTTTCTAACGCTTCTTCAATTCGGTTATACGTTTTTTACTCTCATACGAAATTCTCCGTTAGTTCCGATGGTAGTTTCTATCGTTCTACTGTAGTTTCTATTGCTTTTTCGATTTGGATATACAGCACGTTTTTCACTTTTATTCGGAATTCTGCGTCAGCCCCGAATTTTTACTGTAATTTCAATCGCTTTTTTAATTCGGATTTATATGTTTTTTACGCTTTCCAACCGCAGGTTGAAGAAGCGTATATGCTCCAGCTTTGTCCGTCCGTCTGTCTGTCTGTCGGTCCGTCCTTCCGCACGATAACTCGGGTAAAAATGGTTCGACTTCGATGAAACTTTAGTATGTGTTAGGGGGCCACCTGGGGACGAGCCCTATTGAAAATGGGCGAAATGGGGTCAAAGGTCAGGACATAGAAGCGGGATCCATTCCATTGCCCTTATGCGTCATAACTTACGTAAAAATGTCTCCATCGCGACAATACTTCAACATGTTGTTCCGCAGGTATACTGAACCGGTTCTGTTGAATATCATCGAAATGGGGTCAAAGGTCAGGGCACGGGAGCGAGATTTATTCCACAGCCATTATTCTCATAACTTGACTAAAAATTCTTCTATTGCAACAAAACTTTAGTATGTTGTTCCAGAGGTATACTGAATGAATTCTGTTGAATATCATTAAAACGGGGTCAAAGGTCAGGGCACAGGAGCGAGATTTATTCCACAGCCATTATCCTCATAACTTGAGTAATGATTTCTGGTATACAAATTTTGAAGATGACAATCCGATTTTTGGTGTAAATGTGACAAGGATGGAAAGTCAGATAATATTCGAAAACTTGAAGATTTCATAGCGCCCGGGTATCAGCATACCCGGGCGCTATCTGGGAGACGCGGTTTCGAGTTACGCTCCAGGACGATGAAATTTTCAAGTTTTCGCATATTATCTGACTTTCCATCCTTGTCACATTTACATCAAAAATCGGATTATCATCTTCAAAATTTGTAATATATGGTGTCATTCCGTATTTCTTTCATGATTTCTGGTATGTTGAAAAGCGTATCATAATCAGTGCATTCCATGATTTTACTAACTTCATATTGGTTTCAATGGCTTGTCCCCATGACGAAAAGCAAGAATAATTAATATGTTTGTGTAGTATAAAAGTTTGAGTGTCTTAGTAGTTCCAAGATACACTGCTGGCCACCTAAAATGCAACACAAAGAAGGAACCATCCGATTGGACTGAAATTCGCAGCATGCGTCGCCCGCGAGAGGACATGCAAACGATTAACATCGTAGGGCACATGCAAATCATGTGCACCCGGAACGCCACCGAGAAGCACTATAAGAAAAGTGCACAGAAGGCGGGGGAGGGGTAGCGGAAGTGTGTTGTGCTGCCGGACCTGTGCGTGGGAAGCTTCCTGATGCCTCTTCGCAGAATACGGCAGTCATTCCAGCACGTTTCGGAGTTCGACAGCGGACGAATAGTGGCTTATCGCGACAGCGGTTTATCATACCGAGACATCGGCGTCCGTGTGGGACGACATCCAGTCACAGTGAGGCGAGTATGGATTCGGTGGGTGCAGGAGGGACGGACGGACCGACGTGAGCGATTGCCGCACCCGCGGCACACCACCGAACGAGAGGAGCGGCATGTTGTGCGGCGGGCATTGACGGCTCGCACCGTCACATCACGAACGTTAGCGCAGGAATTAGGGTGTGTTGCGCAACAACCTGTGTCAGCACGTACCGTTCGACGTCGTCTGAAGGAGCGGGGACTTGTCGCACGGCGCCCATTGCTCTAATTACTATTGACGTTACACCACCGGCGAGTGCGGCGTCAGTGGGCCGTTGAACGCCGCACTTGGACTACGGAATGGCACGACATTTTCTTCTCCGACGAATCCCGCTTCTGCCTGCAACACCACAATGGTCGGATCCGCGAGTGGCGGCACTGCGGCGAGAGACTGTATGACACCTGCATTATGCATCGCCATACCGGTCCGTCACCAGACGTTATGGTTTGGGGCGCAATTGGATATGACACCCGCACCCCTCTGGTACGCATCACCGGTACACTCAACAGCCACTGTTACATCTCCGACGTTTTGGAGCCTGTAGTCCTCCCCTACCTGCAGGACCTGCCAGCTGCCACATTTCAACAGGACAATGCGCGATCGAACGTGGCACGCATCGTGCAACAATTCCTTACGGCCCACCAGGTGTCACTGCTGCCGTGGCCAGCCTGTTCTCTCGATATGTCGCCCATCGAACACGTCTGGTCTCTAATCGGCAACCGAGTGGCCCGGCAAGCACCACCCGCGGCTACGCCTGGTGAACTGTGGCAACGTGTGGAAGCAGCCTGGACCGACATACCCCAAGCCCACATCCAAAACCTCTTTCGTTCGATGCCGCGGCGTGTAGCGGCCGTTATTTCCAGCCATGGGGCCACACGAACTATTGATGTCTGCGTGTTCCGCAAGTCGCACGGGTCTGTAAGCTCAATCGTTTCATCTTTGTATCTGTTCTTATGTGTCCAGTAAATCTGGCTTTGCTATCTCGTGTCCTTCTTGGTGTTCCCTTTTAGGTGGTCAGCAGTGTATATATTTGCTTACAATCCCAATATTTTTATAAATTCGGTTTCACACATAATCTGGTACAAAATGAAATTTTCGAATCGATGTTGAGATATTATGTGACTTAAGGTCGAGATGCACAAATTATAGGCTTTTTTACGCTTTCCAACCGTAGGTTGAAGAAGCGTATATCTCCAGCTCTGTCCGTCTGTCTGTGCGCACATCAACTCGCACAAAAATGGTTCGATTTCGATGAACTTTTAGTATGTCGTAGGGGACGACCCCTATCGAAAATGGGCGAAACGGGATCAAAGGTCAGGACGTAGGAGCGGGATCCATTCCATCGCCCTTATGCATCATAACTTGAGAAAAAATGCTTCGATTGCGACAAAACATTATCATGTTATTTCGGAGGTATAGTGAACCAGTTCTGTTGAGTATCATCAAAATGGGATCAAAGGTCAGGGCACAGGAGCGCGATTTGTTCTACAGCCATTATCCTCATAATTTGAGTAATGAATTCTGGTATGTTGGAAAGCGTATCATAATCAATGCATTGCATGATTTTACTAACTTGTTTTAAATCCAAAATAAGTCTAAAAATGAGGAATGAAAATTTTCCCGCATGAGTTTAATTATAGGAAAGATGCAACGCAACTTCCTTCCGTTATCTGTGCATGGAAGTAATGAAAACTTCCTTTCTTCTTTGAAGCATCCATGCCCAGCAAGAGTCAAGAGAAAAAAGACACACCCTCCCTACGAGCCTTGATTTTTAATAATAATTTCCATAACTCTTCAGCGGAAGAAGAAGGAAAGTTTTAAATAATTCGTGGAAGAGAGGAAGAAGACTGATGGAGGAGGAGGGACCAGAGCAAGAAGATGATTATGTGACGAGTTCAATTTTCTCACCTCCAGTAATTCATCTTCATCATCTAGTCCCAGGCAATTCAAAAGAGGACCAGGAAAGATGAGAACAGGCATGCCCAGAGCCACTTGCTTTCATTCAGTTTCTGACTTTACAGAGAATTTTTTGAAAAAGTTCCGAGACTGCGCTATCATTTATCAATGCATGCAACAGGTAAGGTTGCCATGGTTACCGGATAGAGAAATTTTCTCAGCTTCTATTGAAGCATTTTTTTCTCCCCTTATCTTGGAATTTCCTAAATATTTCTCTTCGAGGCTTTTCCAACTCAGCGCAGAACTTGGAGTGCCACTAAGGAAAAAAAGGGAATTCGTAGCGATGAATGAGATTTATTTTTAAGGGTTGCTTAAAAAAATATCCGGGGATGTTACTCTATAAATTAATTCCTTATGAACAAAATTATGATCGAATTATTTCACATCGTGCATAAATTTAAATATTTATAACCGTTTTAAATCATACTTATATTAGTGTGGGCGTGAAAAGGTGTGTGTTTTATACAGGGTCGGATTTATATTAGGCATGATCCAATGAAACCCATTCGAGTGGCTTTATTAAGACGAACAAAAAGGCACATCTGCAGGTATGGAAGATTTAAACAAAGCAATATACACTGAGTGGCCATTTTATTATGACCACCTGACTGTTTTAAGCAAATGAGCTATGACTGCACGCTGTTGCCGCCAGAGAGCGATGCTAGTATAAAAAGGGAAGGCTTAGTGCTTGCAACAGTAGTAGAAGTGATTTTTGGGTGACGAGATGGGTAAAAAATGAGATTTGACGGACTTTCAACGTGGGATGATTGTAGGAGCTCGGAGCCATGGAGCGAGTATCGCCGAAACCGCCGCATTCGTGAAATATTCCAGAGCAGTTGTTGTTAAAGTGTTTAAAGACTGGACTGTCAGCCAAAAAAACTGGGTCTCTACGTGCAACGTGTGGTCGTCATTGACTAGTGACTGCTCGGGCGGAACGGAGAGTGTCCAGACTGGTAACAGACAACAGAAGGGCAACAGTGCAGCAAATTACAGACCATCTTAATCAAGAATCACCTCAAATGATCTCTGCACGCACTGTTCGCCGTACACTGCATCGGATGGGATAAGGCAGCCGAAGGCCTGTTCGAACACCTTTGCTGTCTGCAGTTAACAAGAGAAAACGTCTCCAGTTCGCACAGGAGCACAAGGATTGAACAGTCGATAATTGGAAACAAATTATGTGGTCCGATGAATCACGTTTTCAGTTGCACCATGCTGATGGCCGAGTGAGAATTTGGCGGAAACAGCACGAAAGCATGGACCCCAAATTCATTGCTACAACCCTTCAAGCTGGTGGAGGGAACGTTATAGTTTGAGGAATGTTTTCCTGGCAGGCTTTGGGCCCTTTAATTCGTGTTGATCAACGTCTGACTGGCACATCATATCTAAACATCGTTGCGGACCAAGTGCATCCTGCCATGTGGATGGTTTATCACAATGGCGATGGCTACTTTCAACAAGATAATGCGTCCTGCCATAGTGCCCGTATTGTACAGGATTGGTTTCAGGAACATGCCGGTGAGTTTACTTTGCTTAGGTGGTCCCCACAATCTCCAGATCTCAACCCCATTGATAATTTGTGGGATGAAGTTGAACGAGCCATCAGACAGCTGGATCCACAACCCTGCAATCTCACACTCCTGGAAAGTGCTATTCATGAAGCATGGTCTCAGATTCCACAAACCACCTATCAACATCTCGTGGAGTACATACCACGAAGAGTCGACGCAGTATTAAAGGCAAAAGGTGGCTCAACGAAGTACTGAGTGGTGGTCATAATAAAGTGGCCACTCAGTGTATAAGAAAACAAGAATGCACCGGTGTTCGTTAGAAGAAGTCGACATAGGCATTCAGACACGCATCTCACTGCTTGGAGAGACGGCGGAAACCACTTGGTCACTGCGGCCATGACGTCTGCATCGGAGTGGAATTGTTGTCCCTTTAGAGCTCGACCCACGTCCAATCGTGTCCTACAGATGCTCGATGGAAGAGAGGTCTGGAGATCGTGCTGGCTACTGAAGCATCGAACACCGTGCAAAACATTCAGGCTGATCCGAGCGGTATGCGGCCTGGCGTTATCCTGTTGAAAAACGGCGTTTGGGTTGCCCTGCATATACGGTAGTGCCACGGGTCGCAGCATTTCGTCACCATAGAGACGTGCCGTCAATGTGCCCATAATACGTACCAGCAGTGAGCGGCTGTTGGCGCGATCGCCGTGTGAGAATCTGATGATCGCCATGATGATCGTCGTGATGATCGCCGTGATGAGCGTCGTGATGATCGCCGTGTGAGAATCTGATGATCGCCGTGATGATCGCCGTGTGAGAATCTGATGATCGCCGTGATGATCTCCGTGATGATCGTCGTGTGAGAATCTGATGATCTCCGTGATGATCACCGTGTGAGAATCTGATGATCTCCGTGATGATCTCCGTGATGATCTCCGTGATGATCACCGTGTGAGAATCTGATGATCGCCGTGATGATCTCCGTGATGATCTCCGTGATGATCGCCGTGTGAGAATCTGATGATCTCCGTGATGATCGCCTTGTGAGAATCTGATGATCGCCGTGATCATCGTCGTGTGAGAATCTGACAGGGCTCCATACCATGATTCGGAACCACATTTAAATTGACATATATATGTCAATTTCAATTAACAATAGCAGGGGTGACGTTATCACGAATGATCGGGCATTATTTCAATATCAGTCAGGCTTTATTTCCTAAACAATATCAGTCAATCAAACAATATCAATATCAGTCAATCAAACAATATCAATATCAGTCAATCAGTAACAATATCAGTCAATCAGTTAACAATATCAGTCAATCAGTTAACAATATCAGTCAATCAGGTAACAATATCAGTCAATCAGTTAACAATATCAGTCAATCAGTTAACAATATCAGTCAATCAGGTAACAATATCAGTCAATCAGTTAACAATATCAGTCAGGCTTTATTTCCTTCGCTAAAATTCCTGTTCTTCCACAACGGTCTGTCGGTGTTATCACGGATTAACAATAGCAGGGGTGACGTTATCACGGTGTTATCACGGATTAACAATAGCAGGGGGCGTTATCACGGTGTTATCACGAATGATAAAAAAATTACAACTTGTGTTATCACGGATGATAGCCGTGTGAGAATCTGACAGGGCTCCATACCATGATTCCACTTTTCAAGGCAAAATGGCGGAGGAATCCTCCGGTTGGCCACGTCGCCTGCAGATTCTCACACTGCGGTCATCCGTGGTGTGACAGAACCGCGATTCGTTGCTGAACAGCACATTGTTCCATTCGGTACCCCACGCAGCTTTGGAACGACACCACGCCAAGCGGTGACGACTATCCCTCGCTGTCAAGGGTAGCCTTCGCAACGGACGTCTCGACAGCTAACCAGACGCAGCCAATGCGCGCGACACTGTTCGCGTCGACATCGGAGTATCCAAGCCTCACCGTACACTTCGCGCAAAATGCCGACCGTTGTGGCCAGTGAGTCAGCTACGGCATGACGTCGGATGAGCTGGTCGGTCAACTCGGACGTCCGTCTCCATGCTCCGGTCCCCCTTCGACGTTCCACATATCCTTCCTGGGACAACTGTCTCCAAATGCGACCAACGGCTATGGCACCACGTTGCGTTTCTCCCGCAATACGACGCAAGGACCATCCGGCGGTGCGAAGGTCTACGATGACACCTCTCGAGAACTCATCCGTCTGACGAAACCGCGTACATAGCCGTCTTAGTGGCATTGGCACCCCTTGTTGGTTCTCCAGACACGGTTGCAGCAGAACCACTCACTTCCACCGGCGTGACGACGTCTTGACTGATGGCCTCACGGGCTGGTTGTTCGCTTACATCCCGCGCGCCGTTCGTAAATTTGGCCTGAAAATGCAATGATTTGAATAGCTTCTACGAGTGCACGCACTCTGTAATTTGCATGGCGCTGAGCTCACGTCTTCGTGGTGTAACATTTTTTCTGCCAGGTAGCTTATATTAACCTTCTTCGGCCACTTCATCCGGAGAGTTAGTATAGAAAAATTTTGTATTCAGGGGAACGTCGACTGCAAAAGAACAAGTGAACGTCCCCCAGACAGATTCATCAATCAAACTCTCACAAATCTGTCGGTTGCAAAAATAATGAGAACTGTGGAGAATAGACAGGAATGGCGAACTTTGACTACCGACAGGATGTGAATTGGGTCACGCTGCTCGAACCGAGCAACGAAGAGAGAGATAAGAAACTTTAACAAATCTGTCAATTGCAGAAATCATGAGAACTGCGGAGAATAGACAGGAATGCCGAACTTTGACTACCGACAGGATGTGAATTGGGTCACGCTGCTCGAACCGAGCAACGAAGAGAGAGAGAGATAAGAAACTTTAACGCATCTGTCAATTGCAGAAATCATGAGAACTGTGGAGAATAGACAGCAATGGCGAACCTTGACTACCGACAGGATGTGAATTGGGTCACGATGCTCGAACCGAACAACGAAGAGAGAGAGAGAGAGATAAGAAATTTTAACACATCTGTCAATTGCAGAAATCATGAGAACTGTGGAGAATAGACAGCAATGGCGAACCTTGACTACCGACAGGATGTGAATTGGGTCACGATGCTCGAACCGAACAACGAAGAGAGAGAGAGAGAGATAAGAAATTTTAACACATCTGTCAATTGCAGAAATCATGAGAACTGTGGAGAATAAACAGCAATGGCGAAATTTGACTACCGACAGAATGTGAATTGGGTCACGATGCTCGAACCGAGCAACGAAGAGACAGAGATCAGAAACTTTAACGCATCTGTCAATTGCAGAAATCATGAGAACTGTGGAGAATAGACAGGAATGTCGAACCTTGACTACCGACAGGATGTGAATTGGGTCACGATGCTCGAACCGAGCAACGAAGAGAGAGATAAGAAACTTTAACAAATCTGTCAATTGCAGAAATCATGAGAACTGTGGAGAATAGACAGCAATGGCGAAATTTGACTACCGACAGAATGTGAATTGGGTCACGATGCTCGAACCGAGCAACGAAGAGACAGAGATCAGAAACTTTAACGCATCTGTCAATTGCAGAAATCATGAGAACTGTGGAGAATAGACAGGAATGTCGAACCTTGACTACCGACAGGATGTGAATTGGGTCACGATGCTCGAACCGAGCAACGAAGAGAGAGATAAGAAACTTTAACAAATCTGTCAATTGCAGAAATCATGAGAACTGTGGAGAATAGACAGCAATGGCGAACCTTGACTACCGACAGGATGTGAATTGGGTCACGATGCTCGAACCGAGCAACGAAGAGAGAGAGAGATAAGAAACTTTAACGCATCTGTCAATTGCAGAAATCATGAGAACTGTGGAGAATAGACAGGAATGTCGAACCTTGACTACCGACAGGATGTGAATTGGGTCACGATGCTCGAACCGAACAACGAAGAGAGAGAGAGAGAGAGAGAGAGAGAGATAAGAACCTTTAACAAATCTGTCAATTGCAGAAATCATGAGAACTGTGGAGAATAGACAGCAATGGCGAACCTTGACTACCGACAGGATGTGAATTGGGTCACGATGCTCGAACCGAGCAACGAAGAGAGAGAGATAAGAAACTTTAACAAATCTTTCAATTGCAGAAATCATGAGAACTGTGGAGAATAGACAGGAATGGCGAACCTTGACTACTGACAGGATGTGAATTGGGTCACGATGCTCGAACCGAACAACGAAGAGAGAGAGAGAGAGAGAGAGAGAGAGAGAGAGATAAGAAACTTTAACAAATCTGTCAATTGCAGAAATCATGAGAACTGTGGAGAATAGACAGCAATGGCGAACCTTTGACTACCGACAGGATGTGAATTGGGTCACGATGCTCGAACCGAGCAACGAAGAGAGAGAGATAAGAAACTTTAACACATCTGTCAATTGCAGAAATCATGAGAACTGTGGAGAATAGACAGGAATAGCGAACCTTGACTACCGACAGGATGTGAATTGGGTCACGATGCTCGAACCGAGCAACGAAGAGAGAGATAAGAAACTTTAACAAATCTGTCAATTGCAGAAATCATGAGAACTGTGGAGAATAGACAGCAATGGCGAACCTTGATTACCGACAGGATGTGAATTGGGTCACGACGCTCGAACCGAGCAACGAAGAGAGAGCTCGACTCCTTTAAGGTGTTCTGTTTTTATGAACATAAGTGTATTTTAATATAAAATATTAACTTCCATTACAATTTCGTATTTAAATTTTGCATAGATACACGGTAGAGTCACATTATTGTGACCACCAGCTAATATCCAGAGTAACCGCCGTGTGCCGCTGGGGTAGCAGCTAGACGGGCTGAGAGTGACTCATTAAAGTGCTGGAAGGTTTTCACAGCTATGCAGAGCCATGCGGACTGCAGTGCATCTGACAGCTGCTGGATTGTACGTGGTGGAGGATCGATAGAGCGAACAACACGATTGAGGAGGTCACACAGATGCTCAATTGGGTTTAAGTCTGGGGAATTAGGGGCTAGGAAAGTGCATTGAAGTCTTCATTGTGTTATTCCAACAACTCTCCGACATTTCTAGCTGTGTGACATGTCGCATTGTCGTGCTGGAAGATCCCAACCGCCCCAGGTAAAACAATCGACATGTATGGATGTACGTGGTCTGCAATGATGGATTCATAACGAATTCGGTCCATAGTGCCTTCCACAGGCATGAGTGGACCCAGGGAATGCCACGAAAACATTTCCCAGACCATAACGCTCTGTTCGATGAAGCACAAATGGTGACTCATCGGAGAATGCAATCCTTTGCCAATCAGCGGAGGTCCAATTCCGATACTGCCGTGCAAATGTAAGCCGTTTATGTCGATGCATCTTCGTTAGCATAGGTGCAGTGACCATCCGTCTGCATCGGAGCCCCATACCCAGCAGCGTTCGCTGAACTTTCGTTTTAGACAGACTTCTCGTAGCCTCCTGGTTCATTGGGCCAGTGAGTTGCTCCACTGTAGCGTGTCTATCGGCCCTCACGCACCTTCGAAGCCGAAGTTCACCTCTCACATCAATGGCACGTGGTACTCCGCAGTTTCCACGTCGCTTATTCGCAATGGTGCCACTTCTCCAATCACGATGCACTTTAAACACAGAAGCACGGGAACAGTTCGCAAACTGTGCTGTTTCAGAAATACTGCCACCATTGGCCCCAAACACGATAATCATTCCTTTTCGCAAATCTGATAAATCGCTCCTTTTATCCATGAGAGCAACGAGTGATATGTTTTCAGATTGCCTACAGCACATCTTATATACCCTCCAAGCCAGCTCACGACACGTGCCTTTCTTCATTGGCTACGCGCTGTTGACGTCAAAAGTATGAGGTGGTCACAATAATGTGACACGACTTTGTATCTCTTATCGCAAAAGAATCAGCGTCTTCTCAAGAAATTTGTAGAATTTTAAACGCACGTATTGCTTGAAACTGGGAATTGAAACAAAATATATATAAATATATATATACACTGAAGTGCCAGAAAAACTGGTACATCCGTCTAATACTTGTTAGGTCCCCCACGGGAGCGCAGGACTGCAGAAATACGACGGGGCATGGACTCCACTAGATTCTGGAAATATGCTGTAGGCAATGCGCACCATACTTCCTGCAGAGCGTTCCACAATTCGGGTGTATTCCGAGGTCTCGGATTTCTCTGTTAGATAGCGCGTTGCATAGCATCCCAATTGTCTTCTATCACGCTCAGATCTGGGGATATGGGCGAGAATGGCAACACCCCAAACTCAGATGAATGCTCATCTAACCATAATATGTCGTCCCGACACTTGTGTTGTCCTGTTGGAACAGGCCCAATCCATCAGCATGAATGCAGGACATGAACGGGTGTACCTCGTCAGAAAGGATGCGCACATGGCGTTGGCCGGTCACAGACGTTTTTAGAGGTGCCAGGGGTCCCAGTGAAGTCCAGCTAAACACACCCCATACCATGACGGACCCTCCACCAAGCGGTACAGTTTCCTGTCGACAGGCGGGATCCATGGCATTCATGGGGTTTTCGCCACACACGAATCCTTCCATCTGCCCGATACAGTTGGAAACGCGACTTGTCAGACCAGGCTACTTGTTTCCAGTCATGAAGTGTCCAGTGACGGTGTTGCCGTGCCCAAGCGATGCGCATAGCCCTGTGTCGTGCACCCATCAATGGGACTCGAGTTGGACGTCGGCTCCCAAAGCCATATCGTGCAGGGTACGTTGCACAGTCGGGATGCTGATGCTTGTTGAGGCTCTATCGTTGAATTCCGATGATACCTGCGAGAGTGTTGCATACCTATCGCGTGAAACGATTCTTGACAGCCGACGATGGTCACGTTCACCCAATGTCTTTTTACGGCCACACTGGTATCGTTGGTTGGTTTTGCCGGAATTCTTGTAGTCACGGTACACCCTTGCAACGGTCGTCCGTGAAAATCCGAACTTCGTTTCTACCTCCGAAATTCTATGGCTCATCTCACGAGCGCCAACTATGACACCACGTTAAAAATCCCTTAAATCGTTATCACTTGTCATTCTCATGCCGAAAACAGCTCTGACAATTGGCAAGGATGTCTATCGCTTTACATACGCACTGGCAGACGCAACCGAGTACGCGCATAGGTGACGTTGCTATGTATTTTGCATAAGCTCGTCTGTACCAATTTTTCTGGCACTTCAGTGTTTATGTAATTTTCTCGCAAGTTCGCACAATTTTCAAACTTCATTTCACTAATAATTTTCGTATTCACAAACAAAATTGTTTGATGTTAAACATTGTTATGAAACATTTGCCAGCAAATTTCGCATTTATATCCTCACCGGTGAGTCATTACATTATGACCACCTACCTAATAAGCTGTAGGATACCACCCCCCTCCTCTCCCACAAAACAGCGGTCACTCGGCAAGGCATCGATTCGATGAGGTGGCGATAGGTATCCTGGGATGTCTGGTACCACAATGTCAACAGCAGGTCCTCTAGTTCCCGTACATTTCGGGGTGGTGGTGATTTAGCGCGAACCCGCTTTTCCAAGTCGAACCACAAATGTTCAATTGGGTTCAAATCAGGTGAATTTGGAGGCCAAGGCATTAACACAAGTTCACCAGCATGTTCCTCAAAGCACTCCTTGACAATTCTGGCTGTGTTGCATGGCGCATTATCCTGTTGGAAATAACCATCACCAGCAGGGATCACAGTTGCCATGAATGGGTGAACTTGGTCCGCAACGATGTTCAGATACCTAACAGCTGTCAAGAATTATGCTATTCAGATAATGGGGCATAAAGTGTCCCAATAAAACATCACCCACAGCACAACATCGTCGCCTACCAGAAAACTTGATTCGTCAGACCAGACCACTTTCTTCCAATCATCCACTGTCCAATCTCGATTATCTTGGGCCCATTTCATGCGTTGTTGGCGATGACGTGCAGTGAGCATGGGGAACCTTCTGCTGAGTGTTTGGCTATGCAGGCCCATGCGCAGAAGGCTGCGATGAACTGCGTGCTGTGACACATTGCCCTGATCACCATTGTTGTAGCCGCGAGTGATTTGTCGCACTGTGGCCCTGCGGTCAATGCGCGACACTTTCCACTCCATTCTGGTATCAGTGAGCTGCGGACGACACACGGCTGGACGATGGTTCGTCGTAAGGCCATCTGTGCACCACTTTTGATACGTATTGACTACAGCGGCACGTGAACAACGCACAAGCCGCGCCGTTTCAGAAATCGTAGTCCCGAGGCGCACTGCCATCACAATTCGTCCTTTACCAATCTCCGATAAATCGGAAGCTTTTTCCCATTATGAAACTGAGCACTCAACTAACCGAAAGCCGGTCCTCGGGTTGTGCTGCTCTGTGAACTTCACATGCGCCACCGCTCGGTCTCCAGACGCACTGATTTCTCTAGGTTGGGGGTGGTCATGATGTAATGGTTCACGAAGTAAGCACATATTCTTTAAAATGTCCATTTGAGGCTTGGAAACAAAAGAAAAGAGGAAATTGTAGCAGAAATCCAGTTTTGTATTCATTTCCCGAGAATTGTAACTAACGCCCACATTTCCATGCTGCTGTGTTCCTACCAGAACAATAGACAATAAATGAATGAATGTTGATGCCGCTTTCCCGGAAGAACAGATTGATCGAACCTACCGTGTTCATTATTACCTCGAAACCTAAAATATTCAACATTAGGAAAGCCTGGCTGGTCTTCGTTTATCGTTAATCCATCTTAGAGCAATACAAATCGCAAGTGCTGTGTTGTTGTTTCACGAAGGTTAGAAAGTGAAAGAGATTTATAGAAACAATTTTCCTTCCTATCTTATTTCCATGATTGAAGATACCTTAGGGAAAGTATGGATCCTGTTTCAATCTATATTCATATTTCTCCCGCCCTTCTTCCAGCTAATGAAATTTGGGGGTTCCTCTGCAGGGGAGAAAATATTTGCATTTTGAACTCGGGATCTAAGGGTTGTTGTTTGTATGCGGTTCTATAATTGGAAGAGAAAGAAAAGAGAAGATGATAATGTCCCCTAGCTTTCGCCTATATGCTTTCCAACGGGTGAAGTGTTCTACTACTTTCTATTGTATGCGGTGAGAAAGGACCAGGAAATGCCATTCCACGAAAATGCATTTGTGCCCAAAGACCAGAAAAAAGTAAAGGATTGTAAGAAAAAGTCCCCCCCCCCCCGCTTTTTTTTTTGACACTGAAGAAGTTGTGTTTTATGCAAAACCGGACAGAATTAGAAATGACGTTTAAAACTGTAAAGAAAATCCGGTAACGGCACAAAGATTTCTCTCCCTATGCAGTAGATCTCGGTTAATTGGACCGTCCGTTAATCGGGTCAGCCGTTTATTTGGGACAGTTCTTCAAGAACATCCCAAATTAGCTCTTTAGGATAAAGCATCACACAATTGGGCCAACCGCATAATTGGGCGAAAGTGTTGTAGTCCCAATTAACCGGAATCTACTGTATTACACAATCATTATTAACTAGCGTTATAGCCTGTCTTAGGACGGTTGTTTTTAAGCCTTAAATGAATATTAATGTATAGGGGATGTTACTCGTCCTGTGGCGGAGTGAAATTTTTAATTGAAGCAGATTGTAAACAAATCAAATGGACGCCGGATTTCTGTAAGAAAAAACTTATATAGTAAGAATTCATTCATGTTAGAACTAAAAATTAAATGCTATTTATTTCCGTTTTTCAAAAAACCTCGAGATAAATAGCATTCTGTGTAACATATACGTTATTCTAAATATATTTGTTGTTGTTTAACAATTGTAGATTAGAGCGTTTAGATAAATCGATATTTTACAAAATGTGTAATATAATCAGCACTAATCTTCACGCCACCTTCTGGTTCAGCCTACATGCCTACCGTGATTTTATCATTGCTTTTTCTGTTGTTTATTTTTACGACACACAGTTTATTTCAACTATGCATCATATTGTTTATCAATACTTTTGTCCAGATTTGTACATACCCATCTTTTACTTGTATTACTTGCACTGTGTTCTTTACAACAGTTTGGTTATGTATCGATGCTTCGTACACCATTCTGTTTATATTTCTCTTATCATCATCATCATTATCAACCATTATCAATCCACTGCTGGACGAAGGTCCTCCCAAGTTTCCTCCACAACGGTCTGTCTTGTGCCAGTCTCCTAAATGTCACTCCTGCATACTTTCGAATTTCATCCACTCATCTCCCATGTGGTCTTCTTCTGGGTCTTTTCCTGTCTCTTGGAATCCGGTCTAAAATTTCGGCTGTCCATCGATGGTCTGTCCTTCTGGCAGTATGTTCAGCCCATTGCCATTTCAGGGATTTAACTCTGATCATGATGTCTTCCACTCTTGTCATTTTTCGGATCCACGAGTTCCTCTTCTTATCTCTCCTGATTACACCAAGCATGCACCTCTCCATGCTGCTTTGAGTTGTCTGCAGCCTTTGTATGTCTCTTTTAGCTAAGGTCCACGTTTCTGCACCATACGTAAGCACTGGAAGGATGCATTGATCAAACACTTTTCCTTTAAGACATAATGGCATATTGCTCTTGAAAATTATGCTGTTTCTTCCAAAAGCTCTCCAGGCAAGTTTTGTACGCCGATTAATTTCTTCATCAATGTGACCCTCACTTGATATCTGCTGTCCAAGATAAATATACGTATCTGTTATCTCCAGCTTTTCTCCATCAATCGATAAATCTTCATTTCTTGTAAAAGCATTGAACATCACTTTTGTCTTCTGAAAGTTCATTTTTAATCCCACTTCTTTACTCTTGTCAGCAAGTTCCTGGATCATACTCTGCAGCTCTGATGAAGTAGTTGCAAAAATGACTACGTCATCAGCAAAACGAAGGTGGGTTAGATAATCTTCATTAATTTTTATCCCTTTGTTTTCCCAGCTCAGCGACTGAAAGACACCCTCTTATACTTGCTGGTATATCATTGTACGCACCACCCCGTATGATGTTCCTCTTACTATGTTTACGATGACCTATGTTTGCACCGTACCTATTTCAGCCCTGGCGCTGAACAGAACCGTAACTAGGGCGCCGCTCACGAGAGGGCGCAGAAATCCCTGTTTGGAATGCGATTACAATTGGAACTGAAGCTGTTTCACAAGTTTTTTGGCACAATTGAAATTAGAATTTCCTCCTCAAAATGTTCAGGAATTGTTAGTTGCTCACATTCAGTAATGAAGGTGTGGTTGTATAGTCCGTCCCACTGAAGAAGAACGATGACCCCCTTCTACAACAATGGGGTCCCCAGTATTTCTATAGTTGGATGGACTTCTACGTGCGTTGCAAGATAAGGATGTTTACATTTTTGAAGATTCTCTGGAGGCTATTCAGTCTTTATTGTGGCTGCATGCCACGACTGTCAGCTACATTCGGTCTGCTTGATGCGGTGCAGAAGTTCCGAACTCCGAAGCAGTTGCGAAAAGCTATAAAAACAGACACATTTTGATTGTGCCTTCTTTACGCCTAGTTTTGCTAAAACTTAGAAATGCATTTTTACGCCTGGTTTCATTAGGAAGTCTTTGTAGTACTGTAATATATCTGAAACTGTATCTGCTTTTTGCTGTGTTTAATTTAAAGCTATTTTACTTAAAAATTCTTTTCTATAGCTTGTGCTCGCTTAGGTTTTCAATGCTGTATTTTGATCTTTTGGTGTGTGTGTGTGTGTGAGAGAGAGAAAGAGAGAGAGAGAGAGAGGGGGGGGGGTGAAACAGAGAGAGAGTGAGAGAGATAGAGTGAGAGAGAGGGGGAGTGAAACAGAGAGAGAGAGTGAGAGTGAGTGAGAGAGAGAGAGAGAAAAAGAGAGATTGGGGCGCAATATTTTGCGGTTTGCCCCGGGCATAGAAATGTCTAGTTACGCCCCTGCGCGGAATGCTGTAATTTCTTGTATTTTCTGTTTGCACCTCTTCTATACTGCATTGCATATGTTGTACATACATCCCCCGTTACGAGATCATCTTACTGTGACTTCGATAACCTCTAGTTTGTACTGTTCATGGTTCAGCCCTAAAACCACATCCCGCGGCTGGACCAGTTCTCGTCCTTCGAGGCGAAGAACTCCTTCGCCCCAGCTGCCACCTCCTCCTGGTTGTTTTAGTGTTACCCACAAAGGAAGTGGGCCATGGACCGTGATATGTAATAATCCGTCGGGGTAAGCTCTGGACTATATGGTGAGTGTGGCATCAGTTCGATGCCCTCAAGTTGCTGGAGTATTGCCAGGGTCGTCCACACGGTATGAGGCTGAGCGTTGTCCTGCTGTAGGACAGCGCGCTTTCCGTTCACCAGTGCAGGGTACTTCTCCTGCAAAACGGCATACATGCTCTCCAGATCTTCAGAGTTGAGATTGGCGTTGATGGTCCGACCGTCTGGAACAAATTCGTAATGGATGATCCCCTCGAAATTCCACCAGACGCGGGGCATCAACTTGTGCTCGAAGCGCCCACGTTTGGCATCATGTTCAGGGAGCTGGCCCGGGATTAACCACTACCGTTGTGTGCTGAGATTACGGAAATAGACCCACTTTTCATCGCACGGCACAATCCTCTTGATGAAAGTACATCGCGCGAGTTTTCTAGGAGTTTCTTCCACTCCGCGGTTTTCTTCAGCTGGCGTCAGTTCGTGAGGGACAATGCGGCAGCTCCTGTAGACCTTGCCGAGGTCGTCGAGGTTTCTCTCACCTGAACGAAATTTCTTGAACCATCTGGTTGCGGTGCTGTGGTCCACGGAACCTTCCCCTTTCGGATGAGAAATGTTTCGTGTTGCTTGAGCAGCGTTATGGCCGAGTTCAAACTCGTAAAACAAAAGTTCCCTAATTAGCCGGTTGTGGCTGTTCATATTTTAGGCATCCCAACTACAGACAGACAGAACAACGACATGCAATGCTGTTCACAGCAATGACTACCACTTAATTTCCCTTTCGACTGACTGCAGTGCGCGACTTGAACTAGTTTAAACACGTGACATACTCGCCGCAGCACATGCGTTTATGCAAATACTGCAAAACTTTCCACTCACCTTCTGTGTTTAAGCACCAACTCAATTATAAGGTAATTAATTAAGCAACTCCGATAGTGCAGTGGTCTAAGCACTGGACTCTGACTATTCGTCCGGGTTCGAAGCATAGGTGGTGTGATTGTCTTACTGCACAGACTCTCCCCCTCTCCTAGAACCAGTGGTTCTATATTAGAGACGGGCGATTGTTATAGCCGACTTAGTTATTCACGGTGGTCGTTAAACTCCCAAATAAAAAAAATATAAGCATTATAAGAAATTTAAGAAATTTAAATATTGCTTGCACAGTGCATTACTCCCCCCCCCCCCCCGCTATTAACAAAGGTGTCAGGAAGCGTATGAATACTTTTTTTTGTTGTTGTTGTTTTCTTTTGAGAGAGCTTCCGTCACTGTTACACCTAAAATCAAATACCATGAGCAAAACTGGAATATAAGGAAAACAAGGAAACGGTGATATGGAGTAGCGATTAAAAAAGAACTAGTTGTTCATGCAATCCATCTTCTTACAGCATAAATAAGACAGATGCCATATAAGGATTAAGGAATGCTTCCAAAGAAGGCCATATCCTTTTCCCTTCTATCCACATAATCATTCATCGCGGAAGATCTCGCTTAATCTCTCGAGGATTGGCGAGACGGCCCGTAGTTACTTCTACGCGACGCAGCAGAAGCGAGAAAAACATAAATGCTTTTCGGTGGAGGAGAACACTACGTAATAAATACGACATGATGCTTCCCGTTGCTCTATGATTATTTTAATAGCAGCCGCATATTTCTCAGGTGACAAATTGTTGTGGGTTTCCTTAAAAAATAAAAGACGAGCTGAATTCATCTCACAGAAAGTAAATTTTTTGAAGAAACCGCAGAATTTTCATTTCCAAAGCCTTTCTTCTTCTTCTTCTTTTTTTTTTTTTTTCTATTGGAGGTTTAACGACCACCGTGAGCAACTCAATGGGCTATAAGCAGTAGCCCGTCCCTAATTTATGGTAACCGGTTCCAGGGATGGGAGAGAGCCAGTGCCGTAAGACAAACACAACATCCAAAACGCCTAAGACAAAACGCCTCACCGGGATTCGAACCCGGACCACTTTCGGACGAATGATCAGAGGCCATCGCTTAGACCACTGCGCCACCGCGGCGGCGGTTTACAAGATCATAAGATAACACAAAAACTAAACATACTAGGGGAATTCTGGGTAAAAAAACGAAATTATTTAAATAATGATTTCTTTGAACTTCAATATTATTGATTAAATAAGCTCATTGATTTCAATGAACTTTAATAATGTGTGACATATACTCTAATTTTACTATCTCTTTTGGTGCCTGTTATATTATGTAAATTTTAGATCATTTTCTTTAAGCATTTTCTGAACTTAACGCTACATTTCTCTCTCGATGAATGTTTTGTGGCAACCTGAATTGAAGTCAAAAGTTGAATGACGCATGTTTACGAGCCACATAATGATTATGTTTACGATTGCATGAGATTGCACTGTAAAAAATAAGGTGTTAATTCACGGAAAATTTGCGAAAATAACGTGAAGCAAAGTTGCAGGTATAGGTGCTCTCCTTTTTCAGAAATTTCCGTTATTGAAAGTGCCCGTTTATTTTAACTTCCGTATTTTCACAGATTTTCCGTAGTCAGGAATTCCGTTTATTTCAGAAAAAATCCGTTTCAGGTTTTCCCATATTTAAACTGAAATTCCGCAAAATCGACGACACTGCATTTTTCAGTTTTTACCCCAGATATTCCTTCCGCTACAGTCAGGATCGAACCCCCATCATTTAGGTTAGTTCAACTGGTAACGCACGCATTTAACCACTAAGCCACAAACGCTCGGGAACCTAAATCACATACATCGTAAAAGGAATTGCGCGACGATGAATTTTTTTTTTTTTTTTGCATTACTACAAGTGATTTAGTCATTTTATTTTCTGTTGGGGCTTATTATTTTTTTGAATTTTTTTCCCGTAGGAGGACTTTTCAGAAATTAAGCATTTTTCATCGTGATTTTTCCAAGCAACAAAATGCTTTGGAAATCGATTTTTTAAAACTGACAATGACTTTCAGTTATCTTTAAAAAAAGTGAAATGTACTGTTTTATAGTATTACACTGGCGGAAAGTGAAAAAAACACCAAGAACGTATTGGCGGACGATCATGAAATTTACATATGCTAATGGGTCGAGTTTACGTAGGTGTGATGTTAATTTCGGAACCAACCGGTGAGCGCTTATGCCACAGCACGGCATAATATGCAAATTATCGTTGGTGGTATTTAAGGAGTGCGGCGAAGTGAATGTAATCAGTCGTCGGCGTACGGACACGTGCGTGAGACCCTGAAGAAGCTGCAATGCCTGGACATTGAAGACGTGTACGATTTTAGCAGTTATCGGACTTTGAGCGAGGTCGTCTAGTCGGACTCCGCGAGACCGAGTGGTCGTATCGTCGTATTGTGGAGCGAATTGGACTGGAAGTATCGGTGGTGGTACGATGGTGGCGTAGATGGTCCGAGGAACATTCCCACACGAGAAGACGTGGAACCGGGAGTCACAGACGGACTGATGAGCGGACCGATCGACGCATAAGAAAAGCAGCGTTGTCAAGCAGAACATCCACTGCGATGCAAATCCGAGCTGCCGTTCAACCTGAGGTGACTGTGCGAACAATCCGCAACCGTCTACTGGATGCAGGACTACGTGCACGTGTGCCTCTGGCATGCGTACCTCTGACTCCAGCCCACCGTCAGGAACGGCTGCAGTGGTTTCGCCAACGTTTGCACTGGAGAACGCAATGGCGATCTGTCGTGTTCAGCGATGAAAGCAGATTCTGCTTGGGAGCCTCCGATGGCCGTATGCGTGTTCGCAGACGCACAGGGGAGCGTCTCCACCCTTCTTGCATCCGCCAGCGACACACAGGGCCTACACCTGGTCTCCTGGTGTGGGGAGCGATCAGCTATCACTCCCGTACACAACTAGTGTTTGTACCGGGCACGTTAAACAGCACCTCCTACATCAACAACGTGATTCAGCCCGTTGTTGTGCCATTTGTAAGGTCGGTCCATCGTGGTGTTTTCCAGCAAGATAACGCACGCCCACACACGGGACGAGCAACGCAACATGCACTTCAGGGTGTGAGACAACTTCCATGGCCTGCACGTTCACCGGATTTGTCCCCCATTGAGCACGCGTGGGATTTTATGGGACAACGACTTATCCGGTCTCCACGGCCAGCCACGACCATCCCCGATTTACGCGTCCAGTTTGAGGATGCTTGGAACTCAATACCCTGAACTTACATCCAACATCTGTACGACAGACTCCATGCCAGAATTGTACAGTGTGACGCAGTACATGGCGGTTCAACCTCGTACTAACCATGTTACATGGAAATGTTATTTTTCAGTTTACCAGCAAGTACAGCTGTATTTTGCCATAATGTTTTGATCACGTTATCCTCTGTATTCCGTTATTATGCTGTATAAATTTCGTTGGTATCAGCCGTCTCCTTCTTGGTGTTCTGTTTTCACTTTCCGCCAGTGTAATTGAAAAAATCCGCTCTCTATATGAGACTCGGGACAATCAGTTGTTGGGCATAGCTACGACATGACATATCCGATCACCGTGATTTTTTTGCATGCTATTGGACACCATCCATGGTCAGGTTGTGACGCCTTCTTATTCCCGAAATTCCGTGTCATTGAGGAATTTCAATTAAATTATTAAAATTGGTCAGTTTTTTATGGTCATTATTCCTATAGGACATGACTAATCACCATGATACCAACCCCATGTCACTAATCATTGATTATTTTAATGATATTATGATTTCGCTCTCGTCTTGACATATGTAGGGTTGTCGAGAGTAAAAAAACTAAATGGCCCTTTACTTGAACCGTTTCACGAAAGTCGGCTCACTAACATTAATTTAAAAAAAAAATCGTTTGAATTGAAAAACGAAGAAATGGAAAGACTCCATCTGTTAGCTCAACACTTGCTTAATCTATAATAATAAAAGGAAGTTTGTGTATGCGTGCGTGTGTGGGTGGGTGTGTCCTTCGCGATACAAAATGAAAAGCGTTGTTCCCGATCTGAGTGCGTCTTTCCACTTTGTTTACATGCAACCTGATCACAACCAACGTGAAGGCGTCAAGGAAAGTAGTTCATCATAAATTTTAGGCATTTCTTTTTTAGAATGTTTCTTACTTTTGTTCAGGGAGTCATAAATTTTAGGCGTTCGTTTTTTAGGATTTGTAATAATACACGCCTTAATAAGCTTAGATTTTGCAATAGCTTCGCTCAAAATTTGCCAACTGTACCCAAGTTATCGGTTACCATTGGCGGCTTGTCCGAGTCTTTTAAATTTAAGTACCAGTGTAGTTGATGTCTTATTTGGGGGTCCGAACCCACCGCCGTAAAGATGAAGAGCGGGGAATCGTACTCCTGAAACCCTTCTGACATCGGGCTTTGTCTGGCAACGAAGAATGAAAATCGAGAATATTTGATTTCTCTTAGCGGATTCGGATTGATTTGGAAATGATTTAACCTCAGCCGTGTGGAAGTGTGTAAATCAGCAGTGGAGGGTCTAAAAGGGAAGGCAACCATACTAGTGTTATTGGTCCATATTCGAGCATTTCCTGACCGGCAGGATATCATGACGACTGCCCCCGCCCTCACCCTCGAGTAAGTCAGATACGATCCGCTTCTTCAGTGCCTTATAGACAGAACGGTGTGGTTGAGAAAGATGAAGGCTTCCGTTATGTTGCCATGGAAACGGCGGTCATCGCTCTTCGCGTGAAGGGCTGTGTGTAAAACGTTGTCTTTTCGATGGAGATTGTGTGCTGTTGCGTAAATAGAAGTTGCTCCAAGGGGGACCCAGGAAGAGCTCGAGGGAGGGAGGAATAGAGCGTTCAGGAAACGAAAGATGGCGGTATCATATGTCGTGATGTAACTTGGGCGCTAGGGATTATGGGATAGGCCTCTACTAGCTGCTCTCAGGTGTAGATGGAATTAAGAGGTAATATATCAAGCACCTTTTTTTTTTATTTTACTCCATAAATTCGACAACGATTTTGCTTTGTAGGAAGAGATCAAATAAATAAATAAATAAACGCGTCAAATGTTGAACAGTACGGTGTTTCCAAAAGTATCACAAAGAGCTGAACTAGGATGTCTTTTAATCCGGCATCAATTAAAAGGCTTTGTTTGTACGCCACCGGTATGGATTTTAAAATTTATCTGAACGGAAAATAAGGTTCTATATCTAAGTACATGTTCGGCTCTTTAGTGTCCTAAGCTATAGGCGATATGCATAATAAATTTTCTTCGAACTCGTTTAGAAGATAACGTGGCATTCTTCAGCGTAACGCCATCATCTAAAGCGGATCTTACACGTTCAATAATACTATCATTACGAAGGGATGCGAAAAGTTCTCGGCCTAACACACTTCATGTAATTGAAGCATTATTTTGTCAATGCAGCTCGAAAGATTGTCCTTTTGTATTGTAGAGTCACAGTTTTCAGGCTAATAGTTCATTTTTTACGCTTTCCAGCTGTAGTTTGAAGAACATATATGCTCCAGCTTTATCCGTCTGTCTGTCCGTTCGTCTGTACGCACGATAACTCGCGTAAAAATGGTTCAATTTCGATGAAATTTTAGTATGTAGTAGGGGACCCCCTGGGGACGAATCCTATTGAAAACGGGTGAAATGGGGTCAAAGGCCACGACATAGGAGCGGTATCCATTCCACCACCCTAATGCGGCATAACTTGCGCAACAATGGTTCGAGTACGATGAAATTTTAGTATGTGGTAAGGGACCAACTGGGTACAAACCCTATTGAAAACGGGCGAAACGGGGTCAAAGGTAAGGACATAGGAGCGGGATCCATTCCATTGTCCTTATGCGTCATAACTTGCGTAAAAATGGTTCGATTTCGACGAAATTCTAGTATGTGGTAAGGGACCACCTGGAGACGAATTCTATTGAAAACGGGTGAAATGGGATCAAAGGTCACGACATAGCAGCGGGATCCATTCACCACCTTATGCGTCATAACTTGCGTAAAAATGGTTCGAGTTCCATGAAGTTTTAGTATGTGGTAAGGGACCAACTGGGGACGAATCCTATTGAAAATGAGCAACATGGGGTCAAAGGTAAGGACATAGGAGCGGGATCCATTCCATTGCCCTTATGCGTCACAACTTGCGTAAAAATGAGTTGATTTTGATGAAATTTTAGTATGTGGTAAGGGACCACCTGGGGACGAATTTTATTAAAAATGGGCGAAATGGGGTCAAAGGTTAGGACATAGGAGGGGAATCCATTCCACCACCCATATGCGTTATAACTTAGGTAAAAATGCTTTGACTGAGACAAAACTTTATTATGTTGTTCCGGAAGTATACTTTACTGGTTCTGTTGAATATCATCGAGATGGGGTCAAAGGTCAGGTCATGGAAGCGAGATTTATTTTACAGCCATTATCCTCATAACTTGAATAATAACTTGAGTAATGATTTCTGGTATGTTGGAAAGCGTATCATAATCCATGCATTGCATGATTTTACTAACTTGTTTTTTCGCAGATGTTTGACGCCCTGAACTGAATCATGTCAATGCAAAGTGCTGAATTTTCGAATGTGGAACTCCGGCAGTCATGAAATTTCTGTTCCTGCAGAAGAAAACTGCGAAGGAAATCTATGAGTGTATGACGAAAACATTAAATGACAACTGCCCTTCATATTCCACTGTGAAGAAATGGTGTGTCAACTTTCAGCGTGGGGACTTTGAGACCGAAGACGCAGCAAGATTTGGGAGGCCTTCAACAGTGACAACCCCGAAATTGTTGATTGTGTTCATGACTTGATTTTGTCAGATCGGCGAATTTCGGCTAAAACAATAGCTGAGACAATGGAGTTATCCAGGGAACGTGTTGGGTTCATAATTCATTAGCACTTGGATATGCAGAAGATGTCAGCGAAGTGGGTGCCCAAAGGTTTGAACGCCGATGAGAAATGAAAACGAGTGGACACTTTTAAATAGATTTTGCAGCATTTTGAGCTACCTGGTGATAATTATTTGCAGCAACTTGTCACTGTTGATGAAACCTGGTTACATCACTACGATCCAAAGACGAAACAATAGTGCCTGCATTGGCGGCACTTGGGTTCTCCACGGACAAAGAAATTCGAGACTCAAAGGTCTGCAGAAAAGGTCATGGCAACAGTTTTTTGGGGTTCGGAAGGCGTTTTACTGACTGACTATATCCCGAAGGACCAATAAGTAAATGCTGAATGCTATTCCAACTTGCTGTGACGATTTAAAGCAGGCATTGAAGGGGGGGGGGGGGAAGGCGAGGAAAACTGCGGAAAGGTGTTCTCTTTTTGCAGACAATGCATGGTTCACACGGCTGGCAAGACAATGGATATTTTGAGGGATTTCGGGTTTAAGTGCATGGACATCCACCCTACTCACCAGACTTGCTTCATCGGACTATTTTCTGTTCCTATACCTTAAGAAAAGTTTGAAAGGGAAGCACTTTTCGAATGATTTGGAGGTGATATCAGAAGCAGAACAGTATTTGAGTGATCAGACTTCAGATTTTTTTTTCTGGAGGAGTTACAAATACTCTAGAAACGCTGTGTCACGTGTGTTGCACTTCGGGGTGAATATGTGGAATAGTCTGTAACTTTCATGGCTCTAGCCCATTTCCTTCTTGGGGAGGCAGAGAACTCATCAGCATCCCATCGTACGGCATCGTCATTACTCCATCATTACCTCGTTATTGTTTTCACACCTTACACGCTCATTATTAAGCGTCATTACTTTGCATCAGTACCAGTCGAGTAGTCACGGAGAGTACACCCGTATTTGCTTGCATCTGAGAATGCATGTGCAAAAAAATAATCGTGGACCGTAGATCAATGGAAACGGGTCCTATGGACTGATGAATCCAGATACACGATCCGTCAGTCTGATGGCCGTGTGTGGGTACGGCGGCAGCCGGGGAATGCTCTTTACCACAGTGTGCTGTTCCTACGGTCAAGTTTGGAGCTGGCAGTATACACATGCGGGGGTGTTTTTCGTGGTATGGTCCCGGCCCATTGGTTATCATGGACAAAACTGTTAATCAGCACGTCTAACACGATATTCTGAACAATTATGTCCTATCAACTCTGTGACAATAGTATGGAACCGAGCCTTGTTGGCGCCAACAGTAAAATACACCCAGCCATAAAGCAAGGACTGTTACGGCGTGTAATTCCGTATCGTGTGTGAACTGGCCAGCACAGAGCCCTGATCTTAATCCCATAGAGCACCTATGGGATGAATTAGAGCGCCGCATAAGAAGTTTGGAACCAAGGTCTACTATTAAACAACAGTTAGCGGCAGCATTGCTTACTGAATGGAAGCGTATACCTATCGCTGTGTTCCAAAACCTTGTCGAAAGCATGTCTCGAAGGGTCAGTGCATGCATTAAGGCCAAAGGTGGACCGGCACCGCACTAATGTACGTCAATAAATGCTATGTTGTGTTTCTCTTCTAGGTGTCCGGTGATTTTTGTCAGTATAGTGTATATTACACTTTTTTGCACGTAAGTACGCATCCTTCGGAATATAATGAGCTAAAAGTTGTCGTTCGGGGGAACGAAAAAAAAACAACCTGACCTGTGTCTTTTATTTTATTTCAGAGTCAAAAGACTTTTACTGTGTGCACAACATTGTGACATTGTGTTAAATGGGCTTTTTGTATATTCAACAGTAAATAATTAAAGTAATTTTAGTCTTTTTGTGCCATTATTCTTAATTGTTACTTTTTATTTGTTTATTTATGCTTTGTATTTTCGTATAAATGCGGAAACGTTTTTAGACAGTGTCACACGGCCGTCACGTGTTCTACCTGTGTGATCGTGAGGCACTTCAAAGAGGCTTGCCTTAGTTCTCTAAAAGAATAAAATTTGCATGATGTCATTAACTTTGGCGTAAGTGTTTTGTAATACTTTGTATCTATATAAAACTAGGACAATCGTTTTAATTACAACGCGTAGATCTGTGCTACACGCAATACAGGGTAAAGAATTAGATTTCACAAAAAATACCTACACACCGGTGTGCCATTACATTATGACCACCCCCAGCCTAGAGAAATGAGCGCGCCTGGAGACCGAACGGTGGCGTAGGTGTAGTTCACAGAGCAGTATATATACAACCCGAAGATCTACATCCGGTTGGTAGAGTGTTCTGAGTCAAATGGGAAAAGCTGCCGATTTATCGGAGTCTGATAAAGGACAAATTGTAATAGCACGGCGCCTCGGAACTACGATCTCGGAAACTACGCGGTTTGTGGGTTGTTCACGTAAGTACATAAAAAATGAGGTGCACAGATGGCTAAACGACGCACTGTCGTCAGCAGCTCATTCATGCCAGAGTGGAGGGGAGACCGTTTCGCATTGTTCACAGTTACCGCATGGCCACAGTGCCAAACATCACTCGCAGCTACAACAGTGGGGATCAAGGCAAATGTGTCACATCACACAGTTCATCGCAGCCTTTTGCGCATGTGCCTGCGTAACCGATGACCCAGCAGGGTCCCCATGCTCACTGCACGTCATCGCCAACAACGCATGAAATGGGCCCAAGATTATCGAGATTGGACCGTGGATGTTTGGAAGAAAGTGTCCTGGTCTGACGAATCAAGATTCCTGGTGTATCACGTAGACGGCCGAGCGCGGATACGCCGATTACCGAAGGAGGCTATGGCACCTGGATGCACGGTTGGGCGGAAACACGGGACAGCGGTGTTATGCTGTGGACGATGTCTTCTTGGGACACTTTAGGCCCCATTATCCCAATAGACAGCTATTAGGTGTCTGAACATTGTTGCGGACCAAGTTGATGGCAACTGAGTTCCTTGCTGGAGATGGCCATTACCAACAGCATAATGCGCTATGCCACACTGCTAAAAGCGTTAAGGAGTGGTTCGACGAACATGCTGGTGACTTTTTCTTAATGCCCTGGCCCCCAAATTCACCTGAACACTTGTGGTTCGACTTGGAAAAGTGGGTTCGAGCTAAATCACCACCACCCCGAAATGTACGGGAACTGGAGGACCTGCTGTTGGCATTATGGTACCAGATACCCAAGATACCGATCGCCACTTCATCGAAACGATGCCTCGCCGAGTGGTTGCTATTTTGCGGCCTAAAGGGGGTCCTACAGATTATTAGGTGGGTGGTCAAAATGTAATGGATCATTGGTGTAATGTAAAGGGGGTCCTATTTAATAAACAGGGCTGTAGTGGAGGGTATACGGCGGTATACCCCGTATACCCTCCGTTTTTCTTTTTAATTTTTTTTTTCACAGAATAGCGTATACCTTCAATATCCATATTACCAACAGAACTTCAATCTCAAACAACATCGCTGCCAAGAGCTGAACATCTAAAAAAAAAGAAACATAAGAATTATCGAGAGCTTCGGAGAAAATCCTGGGGAAAAACTCATTTAGCATTAGAAGTGAACGAGGAATTATTGTTTTACAATATCCCATTGATTCCTAATAACAAAATTGTACCTATTAACCAAACCAGTTTATTCAAAGCGCGGTTGACAGGATGAAATCAAGACTGTGTTCGGATTCAAACTGTGAAAATGTACAACTTCTTAAAGATATGTCTTCATTAGAGCGAATAAATATTAAAACAGACGACGTGCGCTATGGAGAAATAGAAACAAAGCGAATCTGTAGACGTGTTAATGTTGATGAAACGCAAGCTATTAAGAGACTGAGAGAATATACTGAAAACGTCCAAGTTGAACCAGAAAACTTGTAACCTTTCTTGAGAACGATTTCAACTCTGCCTTGTTCGACAGCTGAATGCGAACGAGGATTCAGTTTAATGAACATTATAACCGATCTCAGAGCATCTTTGTCAATCTCCAGTGTATCTAACCTGATGTTCATAAATTCAAATAGACGGGCCATTGAACGATTTAATAAAAAAACATATGTGAAATCTTGGTTGATGAATCATCCTTCAGTAACTGATAGTAGATTAAGAGTTTCTTATAGAGAAGAGCAGTGCTGTAAAGACTTATCTCGTCAGGCTTTTTTTTTTTTTTTGATTGGAGGTTTAACGACCACCGTGAGTAACTCAATGAGCTATAAGTAGTCGCCCGTTCCTAATTTAGGGTCACTGGTTCCAGGGAAGAAAGAGAGAGCCGGTGCTGTAAGACAAACACAACATCCAGGGTTCACCGGGATTCGAACTCGGACCCCTTTCGGACGAATGATCAGAGGCCATCGCTTAGACCATTGCGCCACCCGTCTCAGGCTTTATGGGATATATTTCAATAAAAATTAAAATAATCTTGCACATGCTCCTCTACATGTCATAATTGACAGGAGGGAGGAGAAGATACTTTATTCGTATCGGTAAGTAAGCTCATAGTCATAATTGTTAAAAAGGCACGGTACCCCCACGAGAGTACCGTGCCTTTTTCTCTTTTTGTTTTATCCATGTAGTATAACCTCTGATTTTTTGGAATTTGCACACAGTATACCCTCTGCTGATTTATTTTTTTTTTTTTTTTTTTGTTTGGAGGTTTAACGACCACCGTGAGCAACTCAATGGGCTATAAGCAGTCGCCCGTCCTTAATTTAGGGTCACTGGTTCCAGGCAAGGGAGAGAGCCAGTGCCTCAAGACAAACATAACACCCATGCCTCACCGGGATTCGAACCCGGGCTCCTTTCGGACGAATGATCAGAGGCCATCGCTTAGACCACTGCGCCACCGGGGCTGCTGATTTTAAGACTACAGCACTGTTAATAATACAGAATTTAAAATGTTCAGTAATTGAAAGCAAATAGATTTTCGTAAAAGGGCCTCGAGGGAGTTTTTCAGGTATGCCATTGGAGGTAACGCTACTTTTCTTCCCTGTGGTTCTATATATCGGTCGGCCATTATGGAATTGTAGTACGTTGGATCCGATTGAGAATATTCGTATCCATGGGGACGAATGTAATGATACTTCGTAAGTGCTGGACCTGAAAATCAGCGGCAGAATCAGTGGCGTTAAGCGCTGGAATTAACGGCATCTGTGGGGACAAATACAATGCTCCGAATACCCACATCTCAGGATCAGCCCATTACAATGACTGGCGTTATGCGCGGAAACTGCGTGTTCTGTCAGTAAGTTGCTCTTCAGCGAGCTCCGGTACGAAGTTCTATTTGTCACTCAAAAGCGAAAGATCGATTCTTCTCTCCACACAGCGAACCGAGGAAGGACGTAGTGACCGCAAGCCTCTGAGGCAAGTTGAAGCGATTCTGTCCGGTTTTGACTTCCCCCCTCACAAAGGGATGGCATTCTCGCTTAAAATAGCAGGTCCAGTGCTCGGAAACAATGGTCAAAGCGCGATCTACTGCACGGATGAATCTGTACACATGTTGAATAAAGACAGTTAATTGTAGACCCAGTAGAAGGAATAGGCAGAGCCCATTTAAGAAGACAGGGGGCCTTGTGGCTGGACAGTATTTTGGGACCCCAGCAGGGGTGCAGTCTTGAAAAAAGTAGTGGCCTGGGGCTTCGAAGATCGGCCCAGGTATATCGACTCTAGCAGGTATGCGTGGGGGGAAGCGAGAGAGAAACTGAGTGTGTGTGTGTGTGTGAAGAAGAACAAAGGGAAATAAATTAAAAATTTACTTAAGATTATTTGTGTTAAAACATGTGGATTTCGAAGGGCGACGATTGAACAAATTAAATAAAAACAAGTTAGTAAAATCATGCAATGCATTGAGACCTGCAAAATTTGAGTCATGAAAACGTGTTTGCAATGTAATGACTGATTTTTATATTGTTTGGTGCGCTGACTTCAAATATGGCATCCATTTTTCTCAATCACGTAAGGATTTTTCACAAAATGGGCTTGAATATACGGGGAAGAAAGCCTATTTTACATATGCTGGCGAAAAGTAGGTCTTTTCAAAATATTTTTAAGTGTTTTATTTACAAATTTATTATTTATCAAACTATTGGAAATGATTTGCTAAATTATATTAATAAGAGCAGTTACCATAGTTAACACATCCTGGTATTCATAGGTCCTTATGCTGTGTTTTCCTTTTCCCCTGAAAGCTCCTTTTGGCACTTTGTCCCTTGTAGGCAGTATGCGGGTCTTCTCTGTGCAGCATCCAACCGTAGTCCGCCATCATATTGACGTTCCACCTACCTTGGTATCTACGCTCCATCTCCTTGATATCTTGGTGAAATCTTTCTCACTGTTCTTCACTAACAGCACCAAGATTTTCGGGAAAGTAGTCCAAATGCGATTTTAAAAAATGCACTTTCAAACTCGTGGAGATAATGTAAATGGACGATGTCATCGCTCTTTCCACGTTATTTTTAAACAACGCATAGCGACTGAAAAATTGTGTTCCGGCACCGCTGGGATCGAACCCCAGAACTCTCGAGAACTAGTCGAGTGCGTTCGAATTTACGCTACGGCGCCAACAATTCTCAGCGCCATGCGTGGTTTATCAGTCAGCATCTGACTACACGAATACGTATTGATGGTCTCAGCAACTGAGATGTCGTCATCTGGTGGCATTTAACGCAACAGCTATTTAACTGTAGCTGATAAATTCAAAGGGCGATAGAAATGGTTACTATATATCAAATACGTGGAGATAATATAAATGGACGATGTCATCGTTCTTTTCACGTTATTTTTAAACAACGCATAGCGACTGTAGCTGATAAATTCAAAGGGCGATAGAAATTATTACTATATATCAAATACGTGGAGATAATGTAAATGGACGATGTCATCGCTCTTTCCACGTTATTTTTAAACAACGCATATATAGTAACTTTCAAACTCATCGAACAACCCAAGTCTATGAATTTCGTTAACATGTTTTCCACGATACATTAAAAGTTGGGGTCCTTAAAGTTCCCGAGGAATTTTTTGACGACTTCCTTAAAAGCTCCCCAGGCCTCTTTTTCACTCAAAACCATTTTACTTTCAAACACTTCATCTGTAAAAAGTTTCCGAATATCTGGACCTATGAAAACACCTTCCCTTAGTTTTGCTTCCGACAGTCCTGGAAACTTGTTGGCAAGGTATTTAAAGCACTCTCCTTCTTTTGATAGAGCCTTAACAAATTGTTTCATCAAGCCAAGCTTGATGTGAAGTGGAACCAAGAGGACTTAACTGGGATCAACCAAACTTTCCTTTACTACATTTTTGTTTCCAGGTTTTAATGCTTTCCTATGCGGCCACTCCTTTTTGATCCAGTGATTGCCCTTATCCCGACTGTCCCATTCACACAAGAAGCAAGGGTACTTGGTGTATCCCGCTTGTTGTCCAAGAAGCATGGAAAGCACTTTTAGATCACCGCATATCGTCCATCCAATATCTTTATATTTCAATTTGGTGAGAATCAAGGCTAAATTCTTGTAACATTCTTTCAGGTACACAGAATGCCTTAATGGCACTGAAGCATACTTGCTGTCATTATGCAGAAGCACTGCTTTGAGGCTTCTTTTTGACGAGTCAATAAAGAGCCTCCACTCGTTCACGTTATACTGTATATTAAACATCTCCATCAATCCAAGGACATTGCTAGAGTAAACCAAGCCACTATCTTGAGAAAAGTATGGAACGAAATCTGTTTCTCTTTTTCTGAACCATGAGAAAGAGGTACCAGGAACCAATAAATTCTTTTCCTTTAGCGTAGAGCCTAAGAGTTCTGCAGATTCTTTAGAAAGGCCCAAATCTCTGACTAAATCCTTCAATTCCAGCTGGGAAAAAGGTTGGGGCTCGCTGCTATCTGAAACACCGTGAAAGTCCTCATCATAAGCCTGACCTTCGTCTTCAGAGTCTTCAGGAATGTCTTCTAGTTTCTCAGTAGGTTAAGGTACAGGTATTTCTGAGCTATGAGGAACAGGGCGTATTGCCGACGGGAGGTTTGGATAAAATATTTCTCTCTTATTAATTAAATTGTACCCCTGCAAGTTACATGAACAGAAGTAGCAGACATCACTATGATTTTTAGGTTTCCTCCAGATCATAGGGATTCCAAAACGGAAAGACTTTTTCGTGCCTTTTGACCACTTTCGCAATTCTTCTACACAGGGGTAACACACTTTATGTGAGGCCCATGACTTATTCTGGTCACCAAGTTTTACACCGAAATATGCATAATATACTTTCTTCACAAAATCTGTTATATTTCTTTGATGCTTCTTCACTACAAATTCCCCACAAATATAACAAAAGGAATCAGGTGAATTAAGACAAGCCCTTGCTGTCATTTAGTACATTTTATAGGTTGAAACTTTAAATATGAAAACTATAAGAATGAGATTATTCATCCGCTGCGGGAAAAAATTTTAACCTCTACAGATATAACACCTTGAGAAAAATTGCACTACTCAGCACACAAACGTTTCACTCAAAGATCAAAGAGCAACTGAGCAGAGAGCGAGAAGCGTACAATAGGGGAGAGGAACGAAAGGGAGTAAGTCATCAACTAACTCATTTCCGGTCACAGTTGATGTTCCTGGAATTCTCCTCATGATAACGACTGGTGAATCATGGTGATTTTTAGCGTAGGCTCTCGACGAATAAGAGCCATTTTGAAGTAAAATCTGTCCAAACAAAACTTTTTTTTTGGACATATTACTACTTGAAAAAAAAATTTTTTTTTTCGCACCGGAGACTGCCCTAAAAATCTCCAGTTTTCGCCAGTAATGACGACTTATGACACTAAATGCTCATCCCCTTCCTTAGTAGATTATAACACAATGGATTGGTGGCTACGAAAATCAAAATTTTCAATTTGTGAAAAAATGGTACGTGATGGAATTTTTTGACTATTTTTCCTGAAATCAGCATCCAAAAATCTATCGGAATCAGCTATTGGTTTCTAAACACTTTTTTGATTGCAGGCCTGTGTTATGATACGCTTTCCAACAAACCAGAAATCGTTACACAATTTATTACTCCAGTTATGAGAATAATGGCTGTGGAATAAATCTGACTCCTGTGCCTTGACCTTTGACCCCATTTTGATTATATTCAACATAATCGGTTCAGTATAATTCCGGAACAACATGATAAAGTTTTGTCGTTCAATATCGATTTATTAGACAACTAATAGTGTACAATAAAACCAGGGCAAAAAGCCAAAAAAGACGTGGACAAAATCACAGGCTTACACTTCAGGCATTGAGGAGAACAGAACATAAGAAAAAAGGAACTATGGACGCGCATGTCACTCTCTCAAACAGAGAGATATTTGAGGAACATGAAATACACAGGACATTAAGCATGGCAAAAGTCAAGCGGAAGTCTAAGGACTCACACTCTGGAAGATACTGGAATAATAAGAAACTGGTGTTAGCAAATATTGGTACGAGAAGTCTGGATATTTATGCATAGCACGTTTCACCCAACACTCATAAGTGCGGTAATAATCATCATAAGAAACAAAGTCTTGTTGTGAAGGAGGATCTGGGCCGCCTCGGTGGCGCAGTGGTCTAAGGCGCTGGCCTCTGATCATTCGTCCGTAAGGGGTCCGGGTTCGAATCCCGGTGAGGCATGGATGTTGTGTTTGTCTTACGGCACTGGCTCTCTCCCTTCCCTGGAACCAGTGATCCTAAATTAGGGACGGGCGACTGCTTATAGCCCATTGAGTTGCTCACGGTGGTCGTTAAACCTCCAATAAAAAAAAAAAAAAAGGAGGATCTGGAGCAAGAGGCTTGCGCCTTACGCCGCCGTCCGGAACGTCGAGCTATTGAAAATGTACAAGTAAGGGAAGTACTATCAGCAGAAGTCGAGGAAGGCAACAATGGAGTATGGTGAAGCAAAGGTGAAGGAGCACTGGCAGGAACAATCGATGAGGCAGGAACAGTGGCTGAAGCTAATGGAAGGACGACAGGAACGGCTGTAGAGGAAGATGACACGTCAGAAGGCAAATGAGCACACTGCAAGTCGGAGGATGTAGGTTCAATGGACATGACAAGAGTTGCTGGGAGTGAAGAACTCACAGAGACGATCGGCATGAGAGAGCTGATAAGAGGCGGAGTAGGATCTACGTCCGGCGACTCAGGAGTTGGCGAAGCAGAAGTGTCTAGAGAAAAAGGCCGAATGGAGACATCAACAGAAGACAAGTGCAACCCAGAAGACACTACAGGGCTGTCAGTGGAAGGCCTTGTAGAAAATAGACTTGCTTGAAGGGAGCACGGCGGTGAACATGAAGTTGTAACAGGATCATCTAGGAGTGAGGACTGCAGGTGACGAGCAGGAGACAAAACAACATCAGCCGTCGGTAAAGGAAAATGAGATGGCGTAGAATCTGGAGGCACAGAAACAGATAAGTTGCACAGGGGCGGTGATGAAGCAGGAGATATAAGGCAACTGGTAGACGCTGGCTGCGTGGAGACGAAGAGCGGAACAATAGAAGTTGAGGCCGCAGTCGAACATGGACAGACAGGAGCAGGAGATGAAGGCGGCGAGGGTGACTGAGGGCATTTCAACAAGATCTGAGCAGAAGACGGGCTCGATGGAGGCGTACAAAGTGGTGTAGTAGTAGCAGAAGGGGAAACATCCAGGACAGCTGTCGGTAGTAGATGATCAGGAAAAATATTCTCCGGTGAAACACGTGAAATAGAACAATCAGGGGCAGGGAACAAACCACTCGAAACCGGAAGCTGCGAATATGTATAAGGAAAAGTCGACAAAGATTTGGATGATAAAGAAAAGTCACACGATTCTGGCAAGGCAGAAGGGCGAATGGAAGTCGAAAAATTCCGAGTTGGACAAGAATTATGGTGATCGGGCAATTTGCAAGAAAAACAATAATAGGCGGTAAAAACATTGACAGTACGAGTGTGAGGACCGCAGATAACTTGGAAAGCTGTCGGACAGGAAACAATGGACTGTTCGTCAGGAAAAACGACAAGATCTTGACGTCGAAATCTATAATAAGGACGATTCCCTTGATCGTCTGAAGCAGCAGTTAAAGTCTTAATAGGGCCAATAACTAAACCACATTGTGAAAGGAAAGCATGCAGTATATCGTTGGAGAGTTCAGGAGGAACTGCAGATAAACTAACGAGAGTAGGGCAGTGAGCAAGAGGAATTGCGAACAAACTTTGGTCGCTGACTGAAATTGGAGAAGAAAGAACCAACTGAACTTGAGCGGGATTAGAAAAATAAACCAACACCCAGCGAGGCTTTCCTGCGATGTGCGTGATGGCATCAGGTGGAACAAATCTGATGGAGTGCTGAAGTGTAAGCTGTAAGTTTAGTACGTAGAAGCGCGGAATATTTTATTCCGAGAGCTAAAGAAGCGAAGAAAGACTTCCCCGGTGACGAGGACTCTAATAAATGAGCTGTTAAAACGGAGCTGGTACGAGAAAACCAGTGGCCCTAAATTAGGGACGGGCGACTGCTTATAGCCCATTGAGTTGCTCACAGTGGTCGTTAAACCTCCAACCAAAAAAAAAAAAAAAAGAAAGAAAACCGGAAGCCCAAGGCAGTTGAAAGAGGATCCGAGGGGAAGGCAGTGACGACTGCGGGCGAAGAGAGATGAGTTGAACTGTCAAGTAGTACATCCGGAGGAAGCGTCAGTGGTCGAAGAAAAGCAGTAGACATAGTACAAATCAGAAACTGTAAAGCAAAGCAGCACAATCTCGAGAGCGTAAGACGATGGAGATGGCAAAAGGCACGTAAAGAAAGCGGACGAGATGCGAGGTAATGACGTCACTGGAAGAACGGCGGGAGACAGATGGAGCACAGTAACGATGACGTCACCCAAGGACCACTATCAGAGGGTGACGTAAACGGGAAGGTGTGTAGATAACAGGAAGATAAGCACAGAAGGCAACTGAATAGAATGCAGGTGAGAAGACAGAAGGAAGTCAAGGCAAGCCACGATGGGCAGTTGTAAACATACCCACCGAGATGAAAAATGAAGGAATATTGGTATAAAATTCACTTACTGGTGCTGAAAAGTAGCTGGGAAGATTGCTGGCAACCTATTACTTGAGCAGAGTATGCAGGAAAGGGACAGCAGGCACTGGAACATGTACTTGGGCGCACACTTCAGAAACGCAGTAGGGTGTAGTCGGCAGGTAATATTATGATAAAATTCGAAGTAAATATGTACGTTCCGACTCGGAAAAGTAGCAGGAAAGGTAGCACATACTCTTATACACACATGGAACAGAGAAGTCGGGAGCAATGGACTCTTTGAGCGAGTAAACTGGACGAAAATTGAGGAGCTCGAGAGGGCACGTCCAACGACAGTGTTGTCACAATAGAAGCATTTTTACCTAAGTTACGATGCATAAGAGCAATGGAATGATTCCCGCTCCTATGTCCTGATCTTTGACCCCAATTCGTCCATTTGCAATAAGGTTCGTTCCCAGGTGGTCCCCTACCACATACTAAAATTTCATCGAAATCGAACCATTTTTACGCCAGTTATCGTGCTGACGGACAGACAGACGGACAAAGCTGGAGCACATACGCTTTTTCAACCTACGGTTGGAAAGCGTAAAATAGACCGATTCAGTGAAGTAAAAGGTATCCTAGCGCGCCAGGCCTTGAAAAATAAGTGGCTGGCGGGGGTCACGCCTGGACCTCAGTATTAGAGTCACATCCAAGATTTCACTATGGACGGCAGAATAAAAAATACCCAAGAGAAAACATTCCCAGATCCTGATGAGGCCATAAAAGTATCCCCGCCACATTGAAGTGTATAGGCCATGAATCGTGGACGAATCGGTGTTAGCCAGAAAATGTAAAAATGTATGGTTGAGAAATGGATACCAGTTCAGTTCTGTTTTAATCCCCCCCCTCCGGGTTCAGCATGATGAAATTATTTCGAAGCAGTGGACAAAATAATATGATCGAAATATCATGATTCAAACGAATTCTCAAGGTATGAAAATTTCTCGCAATTACGGATGTGTACAAAAAAAATACCTGTGATGCTTTCGAAAAATTTCAGGATGGACTGGGCGTGACTATACTCTTTGCTGATCCTAAAAAAGCGGAAAGAAATATTAGGGGTATGCAAAACTTTCCGCCGTTTTAAGGAGAAAGGAGACAGAAGCAGTCAGGAAACCAGTAAACATTTATTCAACGAAAGATTGGCCGTTAGCATCAATAACCCTTTGCCATTTTTCATGCGACAAATGAATGCCTCTGTGCTAGGACTCGGGTTTTAATTTTCCACTTCTGGAACTGTGGTGAACCGCTGTTGGGCTAGGGCATATTGCATAGAGCGAAACAGATGAAAGACTGAGGGTGCAGTGTCCGGAGAGTAAGACGGGTGTGGTAAAACCTTCCAGTGTAACTGTTCAAGGGTTGATTTCGTGGTGACACCGACATGTGGTCTGGCATTATCATGTAGTAGGATGACTTGGCAGCATCCTTTACCTGTCCATGGGCATTTTTGCTCGATTGCTGAGTTCAGTTTCATCAACTGATCGCTATATCGTTGTGCAGTGATTGTTTCGCCCGGTTTCAACAGTTCGAAGTACAGCACTCCATGCATATCCCACCACATACACAACAGCCCCTTTTTCCCGTGGATATCCTGTTTTGCAGTGGATGTTGATGGCTGGTCTGGGTCGACCTTGGATCTCTTGCGTAATGGGTTGTCGCAATAGACCCATTTTTTCATTCCCGGTGACTACCTTCCACAAGAAATTCTTCCCTTGAAACCTCTTCAGAAACGACATGCAGAAGACTAATCGTTGACCAATATTACGCTCCGTTAAAGTATGCGGAACCCACTTACCAATTTTCTAGATCTTTCTCATGGCCTGTAGACGCCGTACTACCGTCGATTGGGCCACTTTCAAACGTTTCGCCAGCTGCGTGGTCGATTGTGAGGCATCCTCTTGAACAGCGATTCCAGCTCTTCGTCTGCGAGCTACTGCGGTCTACCTGCACGTGCCTTGTCTTCCAATCTTAGATCACCTTTCTCAAACCTGGAAAACCATTCTCGACACGTCCACTCACCCATAACCATTTCGCCATACGTCTGACGTATTGAACCGTATGGCTCACTCGCAGTTTTCACTAAATTAAACATGAATAACAAACAGCGATGGCCTTTGATCATTCGTCCGAAAGGGGTCGGGGTTCGAATCCCGGTTAGGCATGGATGTTGTGTTTGTCTTACGGCACTGGCTCTCTCTCCTTTCCCTGGAACCAGCGACCCTAAATTAGAGACAGGCGACTGCTTATCTTTAACTTCAATTCAGGTTGCCACAAAACATTCATCGAGAGAGAAATGTAGTGTTAAGTTCTTTTTTTTTTTTTTGGTTGGAGGTTTAACGACCACCGTGAGCAACTCAATGGGCTATAAGCAGTCGCCCGTCCCTAATTTAGGTTCACTGGTTCCAGGGAAGGGAGAGAGCCAGTGCCGTAAGATAAACACAACATCCATGCCTCACCGGGATTCGAACCCGGACCCCGTTCGGACGAATGATCAGAGGCCATCGCTTAGACCACTGCGCCACCGGAGCGGCCGTTAAGTTCAGAAAATGCTTAAAGAAAATGATCTAAAATTTACATAATATAACAGGCACCAAAAGAGATAGTAAAATTAGAGTATATGTCACACATTATTAAAGTTCATTGAAATCAATGAGTTTAATCAATAATATTGAAGTTCAAGGAAATCATTATTTAATTTATTTATTTTTTTAACCCAGAATTCCCGTAGTATGTTTAGTTTTAGTGTTATCTTATGATTTTGTAAACCGCCGCCCCGGTGGCACAGTGGTCTAAGCGATGGCCTCTGATCACCATTCGTCTGAAAGTGGTCCGGATTCGAATCCCGGTGAGGCATGAATGTTGCTTTTGTCTTACGGCACTGGCTCTCGCCCTTCCCTGGAACCAGCGACCCTAAATTAGGGACGGGCGACTGCTTATAGCCCATTGAGTTGCTCACGGTGGTCGTTAAACCTCCAATCAAACAAACAAACTTTATCAACCACCATGCTTGGCTTCATGTACGAACTGACAGCTTGTGTCTCCGGCCTGTTAGACCCATCTAGCGCCCACTAGCGGGGGCGGCGGAAACTTTTTTTTTTTTTTTTTTTTTTATTGGAGGTTTAACGACCACCGTGAGCAACTCAATGGGCTATAAGCAGTCGCCCGTCCCTAATTTAGGGTCGCTGGTTCCAGGGAAGGGAGAGAGCCAGTGCCGTGAGACAAACACAACATCCATGCCTCACTGGGATTCGAACCCGAACCCCCTTCGGACGAATGATCAGAGGCCATGGCTTAGACCACTGCGCCACCGGGGCGGCAAGAAACTTTTGCATATCCCTAATAGAATTTTTTTTTTCACAAGACAGTTTCCCGTAGTTTTTTGTTGTTCTATCTGCAAAAAAAAAAAAAAAAAAGAGTGTAGAGCTCGGTGAATCCTTTAAGCATCGTGCATAATTCTGGGGGCCCCTGAAAGTGCGAGCTGCAGCCTCTCTAACACCCTCTTCAATAGGATTTTAATAAAAAAATTCGATGTAACGAAAATGGGTAACTGAAGTAATCAAAACCATTGTTGAAATCTGATGTTTGAATGCAGTCCCATGAAGTGACGCAACAATAGTTAATTTCATTGTTATCGCGCGCTACGCTCCCGGTGGTTTGGTGTGAGCTTCAGCCATGAGCAGCGGAAGGCATGGGGCACGGGAGACCGGACCCCCCGCCCCCAGGAATTTCATTGTCCCCTCACTGGAGTTGGGTCTTCGTACGAAACATCCTTAAATTTTCTGGTTCACATATGGTTTCATTTTTTTTAATGAAAATTTCGTGGAGACCATCACCCTGTTTCGCAGTTTTCTGGGAAACGTTTGAAGTGCAAATTGTCAAAATTGATTTTCCACAAATGAGTTGAAAAGTTAACTCAATGTTGTGTTTCTCACTTTAAAGAAGATCGTTAAAGAATTCTCAAATGGCAATGCGCTGGATTGCTACATGAACTTACCAACCACCGTTAAACAACAGATATTAGACGGGATTTGACCAAGGGGCAGAAGAAGACCCAGAACCAGATCACATGGGAGAGGGGTGGATCAAATTCAAAAGTATGCTGGAGTGACTTGGAAGAGATATGGTAAAGACAAAAAATTGTGGAAGAGACCTTCATCTAGCAGTGGACTGATAATAGTCAACGATGATTTGTTAGAGTACTTGCATATACACAGTCCAGTCACATTATTGTGACCACCTCCTACTTTTGACGTCAACAGCCAATGAAAGAAGGCACGTGTTGTGAGTTGAGTTGGAGAGTATATAAGGTTTGATGTAGGCATTCTGAAAACATATCAGTCGTTACTTTCATGGATAAAAAGAGCGATTTATCAAATTTGCAAAAAGGGATGATTATCGGCTTTCGGGACAAGGGTGGCAGTATTTCTGAAACAGCGCAGTTTGTGAACTGTTCCCGTGCTGCTGTGGTTTAAGTGTATCATGATTGGAGAAATGGCACCATTGCGAATAAGCGACGTGAAAACTGGTGAGCACCACGTGCCATTGCTGTGAGAGGAGAACGTCGGCTTCGAAGGTGCGTGAGGGCCGATTGACACGCTAAGGCGGAGCAACTCACTGGCCAAATGAACCCGGGGACTACCGGAAGTGTGTCTAAAACGACAGTTCAGCGAACCCTGCTGCGTATGGGGCTCCGATGCAGACGGATGGTCACTGCACCTAAGCTAACGAAGGTGCATCGGCAGAAAAGACTTACATTTGCACGGCAGCATCGGAATTGAACCTACGCTGATTGGTAAAGAATTGCCTTCTCCGATGAGTAACGTTTTTTGCTTCATCGAACGGATGGACGTTGGCGTATAAGGAGAGAAACATCGGAGAAGAAACACTTTTCAACCATTGCCGGAAGAACACAAGCTGCTGGGGGCAGCGATATCGTGTGCGGAATGTTTTCGTGGCATTCCCTGGGTCCACTCATACCTATGGAAGGCTCTATGGACCGAATTCGTTAAGAATTCGGTAAGAATCCGGCCTTGCAGACCACATACATTCATCCATACATGCTGATTGTCTTCTCTGGGGCGGATGGGATCTTCCAACACAATGCCACGTGTCACACAGCTAGAAATGTCCGAGAGTGGTTGGAAGAGCACAATGCCACGTCTCACACAGCTAGAAATGTCCGAGAGTGGTTGGAAGAGCACAATGCCACGTGTCACACAGCTAGAAATGTCCGAGAGTGGTTGGAAGAGCACAATGCCACGTGTCACACAGCTAGAAATGTCCGAGAGTGGTTGGAAGAACACAATGCCACGTGTCACACAGCTAGAAACGTCCGAACACTTGGAAGAGCACAATGCCACGAGTCAAACAGCTAGAAATGTCCGAGAGTGGTTGGAAGAGCACGGTGAAGACTTTAAAGTATTTCCCTGGCCCCCTAATTCCCCCAATTAGGCATCTGTGGGACCACCACGATCGGCTTGTTAGCTCTATGGATCCTCCACTACGCACCCTCCAGCAGCTGTCAGATGCACTGCAATCAGCGTGGCTCCACATATTTGTGAACACCTTCCAGCACCTTATTGAGTCACTCCCAGCACGTCTAGTTGCTGTCCGCGCTGCACACGGCGGTCACTCTGGATATTACTTGGTGGTCACAATAATGTGACTCGACCGTGTATAACCTACCATTTCTCTCTCTCTTTTTTTTTATTGTTTTAACTCTCGAAGAAGTTGTCCCACCCCCCACCCGAAATAATCGGGTTCCGCAGGCCATCCAAATTTTGTTTGAGCCCCTAAAATACAGAGGGTGGGTCGAACATTTTGCAATATTTGGATCACTTTATGTCTTCATATGTACCTTTACGACGTAAGCTGACTAGCATTTAAAGTATAGGACATCGTGTTGCACCGTCTTTAGCCAGCTGTCTACCATTTCTTCGACTCCGCGGCGTGAGTTCTTGTACGTCCTTCGACACGAAGAACTCATTCACCCCAGCTGCCACCTCCTGCTGGTTGTTGAAGTGCCGCCCGCGACGAAAGTGAGCCATGGACGGAAACAAGTAATAATCCGACGGGGCAAGGTCTGGACTATATGCTGGGTGTGCATTAGTTCGATTCCCTCAAGTCCGTTCACGCGGTGCGAGGCCGAGCGTTGTCCTGCTGTAGGAGAGCGCGCTTTCCATTCACCACTGCCAGGTACTTCTCCTCCAAAACGGCATACATCCGCTCCAGCTGTTCAGAGTAGAGGTTGGCTTTGATGGTCCGACCGTCTGGAACAAATTCGTAATGGATTATCTCCTCGAAATTCCACCAGACGCAGATCATCACCTTGTGCTCGAAGCACCACGTTTGGCAACAGATTCAGGAAGCTTGTTCCGGACTGAACCACTGCCCTTGAGGGTTAGAATTACGGAAATAGATCCATTTTTCATCGCACGTAACAATTCTCTTGACGAAACGTACATCGTGCGGGTTTTCGAGGAGTTTCGTGCACACTTGGCGGTTTGCTTCAGCTGGCGTCAGTTCGTGAGGGACAATGCGGCAGCTCCTGTAGACATTGCCGAGGTCCTCAAGGTGACGAACCACGTTGGTCTGGGATATGCTCAGCTCGCCTGATAATCTCCGAGTGCTGATTGCCGGATTTGCCTCAGCTGCCTGGCACACGGCCTCTGAATCCACGGTTTACAGCCTACCTGACCTTGGTTGATCATCCAGATTTCTATCACCTGAGCCAAATTTCTTGAACCATCTGGTTGCGGTGCTGTGGTCCACGGAACCTTCCCCTTTCTAATGACAAAAGTTTCGTGTTGCTTGAGCAGCGTTACGGCAGAGTTCAAACTCGTAAAGCAAAGGTTCCCTAATTAGCCGGTTGTGGCTGTTCATCTTTTAGGAGTCCCAACCACCGACAGAACGACGACATGTAATGCTGTTCACAGCAACGACTGCTGTTTTATATCTCTTTCGACTGACTGCAGTGCGCGACTTGAACTAGTTTAAACAAGTGACAGCAGTACATGCGTTTATGCAAATATTGCAAAACTTTCAACTCACCCGCTGTATTTTTTTTTTTTTTTTTGATTGGTGGTTTAACGACCACCGTGAGCAACTTCAATGAGCTATAAGCAGTCGCCCGTCCATAATTTAGGGTCACTGGTTCCAGGGAACGGAGGGAGCCAGTGCCGTAAGACAAACGCAACATCCATGCCTCATCGGGATTCGAACCCGGACCCCTTTCGGACGAATGATCAGAGGACATCGCTTAGACAACTGCGCCACCGGAGCGGCAATTGAAGGTTTAACAACCACAGTGAGCAACTCAATGAGCTATAAGCAGTCGCCCGTCCCTAATTTAGGGTCACTGGTTCCAGGGTAGGGAGAGAGCCAGTGCCGTAAGACAAACACAACATCCATGCCTCACCGGGATTCGAACCCGGACCCCGTTCGGACGAATGATCAGAGGCCATCGCTTAGACAACTGCGCCACCGGAGCGGCAATTGAAGGTTTAACAACCACAGTGAGCAACTCAATGGGGTATAAGCAGTCGCCCGTCCCTAATTTAGGGTCACTGGTTCCAGGGAAAGGAGAGAGCCAGTGCCGTAAGACAAACACAACATCCATGCCTCACCGGGATTCGAACCCGGACCCCGTTCGGACGAATGATCAGAGGCCAGCGCTTAGACCACTGCGCCACCGGGGCGGCCCCCGCTGTATTTAACCTGTTAGAACATATGGCTGGCGCAACCGCCTAAGATTTTAGGTAACTTGGATAAATGTGTATCTGACTTTTTCGAATTCACAGAAATTTTGTTATATACAATAAAATGAATTGGTATGCAAAGTTATATAAAAGCTTGGTGTGCAAAGTTTAAGGAGACGGGAAGTATTGATGACCGAAAAGAAACTGGGTGAGCTGGTGCTAGCGAAGAAACTGTTGATGCAGTGCTGACAGCTTTCGTACGCAGTATTTCGAAATCCACTTTCCGTGCTTCGTCTGAACTCGATACACTGAAGAATACTCGACACTGAAGAATCTTCGTTGGAATGCATACAAAGTGCAGTTAATAAATAGGAACCGGACACACACTATACTCAAAGCAGTATGACTATACTAATGATCCGAATTTCTTGCCTTAGAATAGGAATCAAAGTTTCCAAGCTTTTGCACATCAACCAGATGGCTTTTTGAAGGAAGACTGACAAGCTGTCTACCTTCCTATATAGGGGACAGGAAGTAATGGCGTTTTCAAGGAAGGTAGGGCTGTCTACCTTCCTGTTTAAGGGGACAAGAAGTGTTTAGTTAAGGAGACAAGAAAGTGATGGCTTTTTTAAAGGAAGGTTGACAAGCTGTCTACCTTCCTAGTTAGGAGACAGAAGTGATGGCTTTTTGAAGGAAGGTAGACAAGCTGTCTGCCTTCCTAGTTAAGGAGACAGGAAGTGTTTAGTTAAGGAGACAAGGAAGTGATGGCCTTTTCAAGAAAGGTTGAGAAGCTGTCTACCTTCCTAGTTAAGAGACAGGAAGGGATGGCTTTTTCAAGGAAGGTAGACAGCTAGTTAAGGAGACAGAAAGTGTTTAGTTAAGGAGGCAAGGAATTTTTTTTTTTTTTTTTGAGTGGAGGTTTAACGACCACCGTGAGCAACTCAATGGGCTATAAGCAGTCACCCGTCCCTAATTTAGGGTAACTGGTTCCAGGGAAGGGAGAGAGCCAGTGCCGTAAGACAAACACAACATCCATGCCTGACCGGGATTCGAACCCCTACCCCTTACGGACGAATGATCAAAGGCCAACGCCTTAGACCACTGTGCCACCGGGGCGGCGGCAAGGAAATGATGGCTTTTTCAAGGAAGGTTGACCACCTGTCTACCTTCCTAGTTAAGGAGACAGGAAGTGTTTCTGTCTTCAGAAGGAAGAAAAGGTGTCTACGTTCCTTGAAAAAGCCATGTGATTGATGTGCGAAAGCTTGGAAACTTTGATTCCTATTGTACGCCAAGAAATTCGGATCATTAGTATACTTATACTATTTTGAGAAAGTGCAGATTGTTCAAGCCTTGCAGGTGAAGACTATTCACGTCGTGATGCTTTTGTAACTGAGATTTTACAGCATATCGATCACAACAACAATTACCTGCAGCGTGTGTGTTTTTCGGATGAGGCTACTTTTCACACATCTGGTGAAGTCAGTCAACAGACACAATATGCGTGCATGGAGGTGGGAAAACCTCCATGTTGCCTTTGGAAAACAGCGGGACAGCTCAATCATCGGGTCTTTATTTTCTTTTGAGAACGCACAATAACAGCAAATATGTACCTGGGGAGGATGGAGCTTTTTGTTGCACCTCAGTGGGATGAATATCAACCATGGGTGATTTTCCAACAAGATGGTGCCTCTCCACATTGGGAAATTAGTTGTTTGAAAATTACTCAATACATTTCCCAACACATGGATTAGAAGGGACGGTCGAACATCCTGGTCGCCCGACATAACACCCCTAGACCTTTTTCTGTGGGTTTTTTTTTTTTTTTTTGGAAGTTTAACGACTACCGTGACTCAGTGTGCTATAAGCAGTCGCCCGTCCCTAATTTAGGGTCACTGGTTCCAGGGAAGGGAGAGAGCCAGTGCTGCAAGAGAAACACAACACCCATGCCCTGCCAGGATTCGAACACAGACCCCTTTCGGACGCATGAGCAGAGGCCATCGCTTAGACCGCTGCGCCCCAGTTGGGTTATGTCAAGGATAAAGTATATTAAGCACCAGTGAAACTCTACGGAGGACAGATGCTATTGCCCCAGTCTCCAAAGAGATGTTGGCCAAACATCGCGAGAAATTGAATACCGACTAGATATGTTCCACGCCACGAACGGCGCTCGTGTGTATTAACAACGTATACAAAAAACCTATTAGTTTTCAGGCGTCGTGCCACAAACAGCTTGTTTCTACATATCATAGTTTTTAAAATAAAAATTTTCTTAATGAGGGAAAGTCCATATAATTGAATCACTATCATCGCACGCATCTGTTTCTTTAAATTCTGATTAAAGTGAAACAAAATAATATAAACGTCTTACAGTCGTTAAACGAGCCCTGAAATTTATAATGAATTCGCTTCATTTCAGCCCTTGCTTTCCCTTTATGATTGCTAAGATGCTGACTGCCACGGAGAAACCTCAGGCTCGATTCCAGGCAGGCACTAACGCTCGAACCACTAAATATCCACCATGCTTCAGATGGGCACGTTAAGCCGTCGGAACCTGGGTACTGGCCCCCGGTAATAAATAAGGGCGTCTTCTACCTCGCTTGCGTGTCACTTTCCTATCGGGCATTTTAGCCCAAATCTCCTAGCTTCCTATTTCTAAGTGTTGTTTAAGACCTGGGGTCAGACATTCCCTTCCTATAATCCTCTACATATGATCTGATCTGATCTGATCTTTGTGACTGATAAGATGTTTTGCATGTCTTTTTTATTTTTCATTCACTGTTTTGAAATGACTGTCGTACGTTGAGGAAAAACGCAATCTAGCATAGCAGAGATAGCAGAAGAGAAGCTGAGCTTGCTTAAATTGCAAGAACTTTTCTTGGGTTCTGTTGTATCTACACTGAAGAGCAATTGAATTAGAGATACCTGTCTAGTAACACCACCTTTCGCCCTGATGACGCCGGCGATTCGTCTCAGGCATGGACTCCGCAAGACACCGGAAGCGTTGGGAAGCCAAACGGATCCACGTCCCCTGAACAAGCTCCCACAGTTCACGAAGATTTGATGGAAGGATGGGGGGGGGGGAGGTCAGAGCCTCGAACATCTCTCTCGATGACATCCCAGATGTGCTCAATGGGATTGACGTCAGATGACCAAGAAAGGGAGGTCACGTCGGTGGAGTATTCATCCAACCATTCGAATACAATTCGGGAGCGATGGTACGGTGCATTGTCTTGTTGCATGATGAGGTCCCCAGTGGGATGTTGAAGACGTGCAAACTGGAGCAAATGGTCGTCCAGGATATCCCGGTAACGTTGACCTGTGAGGGACGATGTCACACGTACCGGGGGTCCCATTTCAGTCCACGTAAACAGTCCCCAGACGAGAATGCCACCCCCACCAGCTTGAAGAGTACCCTACTGGCAAGAAGGATCCATCGTTTCATGTGGTTTGTGCCGTACTCGTATCCTGCCATCCGCATGTACCAACGTGAATCTCGACTCATCAGTACAGGCAACATTTTTCCACATGTCTAGGGTCCAGTGGAGATGTTCCCGCGCCCATGCTAATCTTTGCACCCTGTGATGTGCGGTCAGCAGCGGTACCCTCGTGGGACGATGGCTTCTGTACCCCATAGCGAGGAGATGGTTCTGGATGGTGTGGCTGCTTACACGTTTTTGTGCACCAGCGTTAAATTGCCGAGTGATTTCTTGCACTGTGGCCCGTCTATTCGCTGTTACAATGCGAGCTAGCCGACGATGACCCGGCTCATCCACACGCTGTTGTCCGCGGCAGTTGGCCCTTGCAGGGATGGTTTTACCGGATTCGATGTACTCACGGTGTACCCGTGACACAGTGGCTCGTGAAAATCCCAGGGCTTGCACGACTTCCGAGATGGAGTGACCCATTCGTCGGGCCCCGACAATTTGCCCACGATCAAATACGCTTATATCCTTCGTCTTACCCGTACTGCGTCCGACTCTTACTGATTCCCGTGGCATCACTCCTTATATTGGATTTCTGCATGCGTCATGACGTTTCTGTTTACAGGGCCACCCACAGAGCCATATTTGTATAACGCCAGCTGTGTCTAATTCAATTGCTCCTCAGTGTATATCTTACTGTAAAAGCCAGAACATTGGTAAATCCTAGGTCTGACTAGCAAATCCTGCAATTTACCATACTAAGGTGGCAACAGTCCGAAAATTACTTGTAAACGCTTTCATTTCGGGCTTTTGCCAAACCATTTCGGTAAATTTACCAACACCAATTGGTAAAAGTGCGTTTTGTTTGTAAGTTTTAAAATATAGAAACAGTCATTTATGCTGCATAATTTTTCTATGATATCTGTTGTACTGGGCCCATATTTTTAATTATCATTGTTTATTTAAAAAGTGTGTAATTGGAAAAAGAAATTAGAATAGCCTTATACAGGTTGTCCCACTCGCTACCGAACCCGGCATTTATTTAATAATATTAACACCAATTAAGATATTGCAATAAAATTTAAAGTGGAATTACCTTATTCGTGCGAAACGTGAGGACGTCACTACATGTGCTGGAAGTGGTCACCATTTGCGTCCAGACAGAATTGAACCCGGCGCACCATAACGTGGAAAGTCCTTGCCAGTACGTCCTCCGTAACTGAACGAATTTCTTCGGTGATATTTGCTTTCAAGGCATCTATGGATTTAGTTATCCCTATAAAAAGTAATCAGGAGGCGTCAGATCGGGCGAGCGCGGTGGCCATTGACCCTTGGAAATGACGCGGTCGCCGAAAAAGGACTGAATTTCGGCCATACTGGTGTGTGACGTCACTCCATCATGCTGGTAATATCCAATGGAGAGTTCTTCGTCGTCCAATTGATTTACAAAGGTGTTGATGATTTCCATAAATGCAGCTGTTGTGATGATTGTATCGAAGGAGATGGGACCAATTATGCGGCGCCGGGTCATCCCACACCAAATTTCTGTGAATGAAGGGGTTCTTCATGAATTGCGTTGGGATTTTCGCTGCCCCAAATACGGAAATTTTGAGGATTGACGTATCCGGACAGGTGAAACCACGCCTCATCCGAGAACCACGTGTAGTCCAGAATGTCCGGATTTTCCTGAAGAAACGTCGATACATTTTCACACGAACGCGAACAGCCACGAGCACGAGCACTCACTATCAACAACCGTATTGTGTAGACACGATCAGCGAAATGGCATAACAAAGCAGCAGAGAGGCGCGTCCGGCTGGCTGGCGGACGGCTCCACAGTGGCGCCATACTTAGGAATGTGTCTGCCACTAAAGAGCACTCCGGCTGGCTTGTGGACAGCGCCGAGTTTAATGCTGTCTGTACGAAAGTGGTGGCTACTTCCAGCACATGTTGTGATGTCATCACATTTCGCCCGAAATGAGGTAAGTCCACTTGAAATTTCGTTACAATATCTTTTTTTTGATTGGAGGTTTAACGACCACCGTGAGCAACTCAATGGGCTATAAGCAGTCGCCCGTCCCTAATTTAGGGTCACTGGTTCCAGGGAAGGGAGAGAGCCAGTGCCGTAAGACAAACACAACATCCATGCCTCACCGGGATTCGAATCCGGACCCCGTTCGGACGAATGATCAGAGGCCATCTACAATATCTTCATCGGTGTTGATATTATTAAAGAGTTGACGGGTTCGGTAGCGAGTGGCACACTCTGTATTATGAGTTGAAATTCTATATTTTTCACTATTAAACCAATACATTATAATACACTGGTGTGCAAAAATTAAGGACGAAGAGGGAAAATTAGCATAACAGCGGAAGGTGCAGGCAGAACGGACCGAAAGACCACTCAGGAGTTAGACTAGGGTCCGGTACGGTAGGGCATGCGCATATATGCAGTATGACGTAGGGGGAGGGGGTGTCGAAAGGGTATAAAGCACAAGGGCAGTGTACGCTCAGCAATTCGGTGAAAGCTATTGCACGGTGTACATCGGTTTGAACGACGTCGAGTTGCTGCCACCTTGTGATATGGCCAACAGGCAATCCAGTAGACGACATCTAGATGACCTCACTCGAGGTCGCGTCATTGGGAAGTTGGAAGAAGGTCGAAGTGTGACTAGTGTGGCCGAGGAGTTCGGGATCGCTCACACTATCGTTTCACGAGCTTGGAGAGCATTTCAAACGACAGGAACAGCTGTCCGAGAGTTTAGCAGTGGTAGTCCACGAGCAACCATGGTGGCGGACGACCGGTATATTGTCCAACAGACGAGAAGAGACAGACGGCAGACAGCGGGAGAAATCGCAAGGCACATGCAACAGACAACTGGACGTCCGTTATCGCGTTTTACCGTGGCCAGGAGGCTGCACAAAGGTGATCTATATGCACGACGACCAGTACGGTGTGTGCCATTAATGTCTGCTCACCGGAGACTGCGGTTTCTGGGGTGCCATGAACACAAGAACTGGACACATAAGCAATGGGGTCGAGTTCTCTTTACGGATGAGAGCCTATTTAGTCTGACGAGCGATTCTGGACGTATACACATCTGGAGAGAGCAGGGAACACGCAATCACACTTCCAACATCATCGAAAGGGACCGGTTTGGAGGTGGCGGAGTTCTCGTTTGGGTCGGCATCATGCTTTGTAGCCGTACTGACCTCCACATCTTTCAAGGAGGTTCAGTCACTGGTGTCCGCTATTGTACCGAGATTATCATGCCTCACGTGCGTCTGTTTAAAGGTGCTGTGGGTCCTGAGTTCCTCTTAATGGGCGACAATGCTTCACCTCATCGTACAGTGGCTGTCAGATAGCTGTTGGAGAGTAAAGATATGCAACGCATGAATTAGTCCGCAAGGTCCCCGGAACTAAATACAATCGAACACGTGTGGGGCCTTCTCGGGAGACGCTTGGCAGTACGTCACCAGCCGCCAGCAACGATTCCGCAGCTGCGATTGGCGCTACAAGAGGAATGGGCCGCGATGCCTCAACAGCTCCTTGACAATCTCGTCCTCAGCATGGACAGACGTTGTAAACCCTGCAACGCACTCAGGGGTGATCATATCCCCTACTAAAGACTGGATTTTTCTTGGCAGCCGCCTGTCACATGGACGTTTCTGTCTTTTGTCCAGTTGTGCTCGAAGCTACCTTTTCAATAAAGTGCCTTTGTATCCTTTGGATTCCTTGTTTGGACGGTTTTGCTCACTTGTCCCATATTCTTACATCTTGGGGATCTTATGGTATGATTTGAGTCGATGTGGAGCACTTCTGCACGACGTTACATTCGAAAAACCGTCTCGTCCTTAATTTTTTCACGCCAGTGTAATTAGCCATTGTCAATTTAAATTTCAAACATAATGTCCAGAATAACATTAAAGACGACTGCTTTATTATTTTACTATATTTAATTAATGTATAACAAGAAAATGTTCGTGAAATAAAAGTAACTTATTAATCAGGATTTCCTTCAACATTATCAAATTATAATTAAACTTACTTGTTACAGCGAGGCTGACTGTTACGACATTTCTTTTTTATACAAAGTAAATTGGCTGATTTGTACAAACACATTTTCGTGGTACACTTCTTTGAACAGTTGCATTTTTTGAATTCATGTCCACCAACTAAGGAAAATTTATTAACCACTTCACGTACACTTATTTTTTCTTTCCGACTTCTTCAATAATTAAAATTTTTTCTTTGCACAAGGTAAATTGGTTTCTTGTGTACAACGCTCACCTGCGTTGGCTCATGCACACTACAGGCTTTGACAAGCTCATCGCGTATTTCGGACTTACACCAATTCGTGTCGTTAAATGCTGGGATTTACCTAAATGGTTTGGCAAATGCCCGAAATGAAAGCGTTTACAAGTATTTTTCGGACTTTTAGCACTTTAGTATGGTAAATGCCAGAATTTACCAATTTTCGGGCTTTTACAGTAACAGATACACAATATTGACAAAAGTCACAGGACACCTAGAAGAGAAACACAACATAACATTTATTGACATACATTAGCATGGTGTCGGTCCACCTTTGGCCTTAATGCATGCACCGACCCTTCGATGCTGCGGCTAACTGTTGCTTAGTAGTAGGCCTTGGTTCCAAATTTCTCATGCGGAGCTCTAGCTCATTTCATGGTTGCTCTATGGGGTTAAGATCAGGGATCTGTGCTGGCCAGTCTACGCACGACACGGAATTATCGTCAAACCACGACGTAACAGTCCTTGCTTATGGCTCGGTGCATTATCCTGCTGGTACCAACAAGGTTCGGTTCCATAGTATTGCCACAGGGTTGATAGGGCATAATTGTCCAGAATATCGAGGTAGACGTGCTGATTAACAGGTTTGTCCATGATAACCAATGGGCCGGGACCATACCACGAGAAACACCCCCACACGAGTACACTGCCAGCTCCAAACTTGACCGTAGGAACAGTACACTGTGGAAAATAACGTTCCTCCCGGCTGCCACCATACCCACACACGGCCATCAGACTGACGGATCGTGTATCTGGATTCATCAGTCCATAGGACTCGTTTCCATTGATCTACGGTCCGTGATAAATGTTCTTTACACCATGCTAAACGACGAGTAGCATTCCGAGTGGAGATGAAAGGTTTATGAGCAGCCGCACGACCACAGTAACTCATGGAACGAAGTTCTCTGCGAATGGTACGCGCACATACCGAGGTTCCAGCATTTTTACTCACATGCACACTGAGGTCTTGTGCAGTACTCCGTCGATTAGCTGTAACGACTCTCCTGAGGCTTCGACGTCCTGTAACACTGATTTTCTTTGGTTTCCCGGTACGTTTTGCTGCTTCAGGCACGCCATGTGTCTTCCACTTATTCAGTACATCAAAAACAGTTGACTTGGGTATGTTTAAATGCCTCTCGGTTTCTCTTATGGACAACCCACTAATATAACACCCAACAATCTTTCCTTTCTCAAAGTCAGTTCACTTCCGCCGCGACCTTTTCACTCAACCTCACAGTGTGATATGATCGCGGTCAGCTGCAGGCTTGTTTTTATACCGTTTGCAACTGTGCCGCGCATCTTAACAACGCTGCGGATCCGTTCATTTGCTTTTGAAGGGGGTGTCCGGTAACTTTTGTCAGTATAGTGTATATATATATATGTACAAACTTTGAGACAGTGTGCTAGAAAACGCAGTACAGACTACACTTTTTAATCGAATAAATATTGCAGTGTAAAGGTAAGCAGCACTTGAAAATAATAATGGGAGATTTCAATGCAAAAATAGGGCAACGGCAACAAAATGAAACTTCAGTAGGTAAATTCGGTCACGGCAACAGAAACCAGCGTGGAAATACTTTCGTTGAGTTTGCAGAGGCAGAAGGGTTTTTCATCTTGAACTCCTTCTTCAAGAAAAAGCCACACAGGAAATGGACATGGAGACATCCAAATGGGACGACAAGTGAAATTGATTTTATTATGTGTAACAAAAAATTCGTCATAGAAGACTGCAGTGTGCTAAACAAGTTCAACACAGGTAGTGACCATAGATTGGTGAGATGTAAGATGCACCTCAACACTAAACTTGAACGTGGCAAGCTCATAAGACAAACAAAATCTATTGACATAACCAACCTTAAAAAACACCATAATACCTTCAAGTTGGAACTGAAGAACAGGTTCTCTGCTTTAGAAGGCCTAACATCGGAAGAAGTGGACATCTCTGAAGTTAACAGAAAAGTAACCAAAGCTCTTATGGAAACAGCAACAAAATTAGCTGGGTCTAAGAACAAGTTGCATGTAAACAAATTATCAGGAAAAACGAAAATGTTGATGCAAAAAAGAAGAGAGATGAGGACAACTAAAGAAGATGTGACTTCCAAAGTGGAATATATAGAGCTATGCAAGACAGTAAGAAAAAGTATCACTGAAGACGTAAGAAAATTCAACTGTGAACTAGTGAGGAAAGCAATTGAAAACAACCAAAACCTAAAGATAGCAAAGGGACATCTCAGTAAGGGACGAAAACAGATTATGGCACTGAGAAAAGAAGATGGTTCTGTAACAAGAAATAGAGGCGAAATTTTGACAAGAGTGAAAGATTTCTACTCCAAATTATATAAAAGGGATGATACATGCACTCCAGACATCATGAAAGATACCAGTACCAGAGTTCCTCCAGTCCTTCCAGCAGAAGTTGCACATGCAATCAAGAACATGAAGCGGGGAAAAGATCCAGGAGAAGATGGAATTACTTTAGACATCATACAAGAAGCAAGTGGAGAAATCGAAACAGTACTCGCCCAAATTTTCACTCGATGCCTTAATGAAGGAAAGATTCCTGAGGATTGGAACACCGCTACAATGATCCTGCTACATAAGAAAGGTGACATTGAGGATCTCGGAAACTACAGACCTATCAGCCTCCTATCAGTAGTTTATAAAATCTTCACTAAGGTTCTTTCACACCGCTTGAAGGTAACACTGGAAATGGCTCAACCGAGAGAACAAGCTGGATTCAGGAGTGGCTACAGCACAATAGATCATATCCACGTACTGAGAGAACTAATTGAAAGAGCGAGGGAATATGAACTTCCATTGTGCATGGCTTTTATCGATTATGAAAAAGCCTTTGATTCGGTGAAACCATCAGCAGTTACAATGGCTCTGAAAACCGGCGGTATTGAAGATACATACATTAATATTATTAATAACATCTATGAAAATGCAGGTGCAAAGATTCGGCTGTTTGAAAATACAACACACATAAAAATTGGAAAGGGAGTGAGACAAGGTGACGCCATATCTCCGAAGCTCTTTAATGCCACATTGGAGGGTGATTTTCAGTCGCTGAGCTGGGAAAACAAAGGGATAAAGATTAATGGAGATTATCTAACCCACCTTCGTTTTGCTGATGACGTAGTCATTTTTGCAACTAGCCCATCAGAGCTGCAGAGTATGATCCAGGAACTTGCTGACAAGAGTAAAGAAGTGGGATTAAAAATGAACTTTCAGAAGACAAAAGTGATGTTCAATGCTTTTACAAGAAATGAAGATTTATCGATTGATGGAGAAAAGCTGGAGATAACAGACACGTACGTTTATCTTAGACAGCAGATATCAAGTGAGGGTCACATTGATGAAGAAATTAATCGGCGTACAAAACTTGCCTGGAGAGCTTTTGGAAGAAACAGCATAATTTTCAAGAGCAATATGCCATTATGTCTTAAAAGAAAAGTGTTTGATCAATGCATCCTTCCAGTGCTTACGTATGGTGCAGAGACATGGACCTTAACTAAAAGAGACATACAAAGGCTGCAGACAACTCAAAGCAGCATGGAGAGGTGCATGCTTGGTGTAACCAGGAGAGATAAGAAGAGGAACTCGTGGCTCCGAAAAAATGACAAGAGTGGAAGACATCATGATCAGAGTTAAATCCCTGAAATGGCAATGGGCTGGACATACTGCCAGAAGGACAGATCATCGATGGACAGCCGAAATTTTAGATTGGATTCCAAGGGACAGGGAAAAGACCCAGAAGAAGACCACATGGGAGATGGGTGGATGAAATTCGAAAGTATGCAGGGGTGACATGGAGGAGACTGGCACAAGACAGACCGTTGTGGAGGAAACTTGGAGAGACCTTCGTCCAGCAGTGGATTGATAATGGTTGACAATGATGATGATGATGATGATGATGCCAGATAAACATGCAACTATTTGTTTTTTAATTTTATATTGGGGTGACATTTCTCTTTGTTGCAATATTAAAACTCTGTATTCGCGCCTGAGAATAAATACGTGCTACTTAAATTATTCTCTAACTTACGTATGGTTAAAACCAGGCTCAAACATGTATAACATTGCAAGGTGAGATTTTAGTGATTCTGCACAATATTACTTTAAAACCTATTTTATAATTATTTACTAAAAAATTTCCTATGGCCTTTGCCATGTTTTGCATCCTAAAATAACTAAATCTGTTACAAAAGTGAATGAATGTTGTTTATGTTAACATGAAGAAACTTTTTCCCGAAGAAAAACATTTCGGCAGAAGGTAATTAATACACAGCACGCAGCATCTAATAGAAAATCAGCTAACGCTGTTGTGTGTCGCCATCTAGTGTCGGAAGTAAATGTTTAAAACAATATGAGCAGCTACAATGATTCGTGCAAATCGTGGAGGATTCTTAGGGGAAAATAATTCATAGACAAATTTAACACGCATTAGAAAAAGAAATAAAGAGGGAAATGAGGACATAATGAAAAGAAAACAGTGTAGATTATAAATAAAAAAATGCCCGTTTGATCAGTGGCCCACTAAAGATAAACAAATTTGTATTTTTAATTTTATGTTGGGTCACATTTCTCTTTGCTTAGAAGGATACCCGGGACCCTGGGGATGACCCAGGGTCATAGGCACCGACTTGAAAAATTATTGGGAGTTCCGGAAATTTTTATCGAATTGCCCATGCATTTTTCAAAGTATTTAAGTCTAATTTAAATTTCATTCAGTCAGATTATCTGGCACAATAAGACGCCTGAAATGCTTTAAAATGAAGCACATTTTAATTAATTACAGAATTTTTTTTTCTCTACATAATTATTTATTTCATTTATTTTGTGTAGGCGCCACATTATTATATATACAATCACAGATGCTGAGTGAATTTCCAACTCCATTGTCTTATACAAGTAACAAAAACATGTAAAATTTATTTTAAGGTTTTTTTTTACCAATTTTAAAAATGCCAACAAATTTTTTTCTTCAAATGATTTCCGAGTTAAAATAGGAGGTTAGAAGGGTGAGGACATGACATCAGTCGCACGCCCTTCATTTTCCGTGGGCTCTACCTTCGTATAAGCTGTGTATGCCCAACTTGGGCTGCTTCTGTACTTTTCTGTGGAGAAATCGTTGACTTTGAAGAGGTTTTAGAGGCATTTATTTGTGCAGCATGTACAGTCAGGAAAAACTGAGACCGAAATATACACGCACATAACTAAAAAAATTACAAAAAGTTAGAGAGATACTGTTTAGTATTTTCTAAAAAAAATTAAACATAATTATGCTTCGTCGACTGGAAGTGCATAGTACATATTAACCAATCACGGCCTTGCAAAAGCTGTGGGAGCCTTGTTGACCTACAGGGTCTGCTGCAGGGAGTAAGAGGCGGCCGCTATCAACCTGTGTTACAGCACAGATCTTCAGGAAGTGACGTCACGTCACTGAACCCTGCCCACCCGGAGGGCTCAAGAAACCAGATGATCAGATTTGGCTTCAACAGCTGCTGATGATGACATCTTCTCTTTTTTAACCTCCTTGGTCCCCGACTGCCCGAAGATAGGGTGGGTCAACTGACTGTACAACATATTTCCGCATTTATCACTATGTTATTATTGTATTGATTGGAGGTTTAACGACCACCGTAAGCAACTCAATGGGCTATAAGTAGTCGCCCATTCCCTAATTTAGGGTCACTGGTTCCAGGGAAGGGAGAGAGCCAGTGCCTTAAGACAAACACAACATCCATGCCTCACCGGAATTCGAACCCGGACCCGGTTCGGACGAATGATCAGAGGCCATCGCTTAGACCACTGCGCCACCGGGGCGGCCATTTATCACTATGACCTCGAATGGGTTCTCGTCTCCGAATGCGAGCTAGAATTTTGTATTTTGTGGGAACCCAGACAAGCCGAAGAATTTTCTTTTATAAAGGAGGCAGTTTTAAATACTCTTAAACAACGGTACTTGAGGTATTGTCTGTCACGTCAAATTTGATGAGCACGAACAAACACTAATTCTTTTTTTGAGGTACAATAAACAGTCTGAGGGGTAAATTTCTATACACACTTTATATATATAGTAAACGGGGAACGAATAATGAAAAACTTGAAGAATTGGTAAAGAAAAACAACATTTATGCATATGTGCGTACGTGTATTTTCCCTACGAAATAAGCGCAGAAATATTAGGTGTTCGAGGAACCCACAACAAAATCATTGGGGGTTCAAAAAGTGTCTCGAACCCACGAAGTCGGCGCCTACGCCCAGGGTCCTGGACAATCCCCACGAGGCATCACTTGGTCTGTCGTTATTGGCTGTTTATTTTAAAATATATTTGTAAATGCTTTTAAATTTATGTTTTTATATTTTACGAATTATTGGTAATTCACTTTAATACGGCGGAGATATTTTTTATTGCTTCTCAATATTTTGGAAGATGTTTTTTTCGGGGTACTTTTTATTTGCATCTCCAATGTTTTCGACCACCTTAATACAGAAATTCTGGGAGCGCCACTGCCTTTGATGATTCATATCTTCGTTTAAAGTGTCGGAAATAACACTTTAAAACACATCGTACACATTTACATAAAATAAATTCCAGCAGTTTAAATTTTTGCTAAAATCATAATGCTTTGTTTCATATTTTACAAAATGAGTTGAAATTTACTACGCATTTCCAATTCATTTTTTCTATGGGTTCCGCTATTACAGAATGTTCGCCGCCAGTGTGTTACTTCTTCAATGAGATGGGTGCTACCATTTCCATTACATACCACCACATCCAGGCTGTAAATGGTATCGTCCGCAAACGACGTATACACAGAGCCGGGTCATGGGTATGCGACCTGTGCAGTCGCACGTTTGTGCGATGTTTTCGAATTTTTTATAATTTTTTTCTTGCATTAAAAATAAATGACACTAACGATGTAAAAATGGCATTTTTAAAATTTTTATAGCATCACACTTTATTGCCTTAGTGAACAGAATTCAAGTATCTTGGGTCCATTGGGATGATTCACCGTATCACCGAGAAAGAATTTGCATTAATGGCATCAGATATATAATCACACAGATCTCTCTGGAACGCTGACGTCACAGTACGTCGGTATTCTGCGCAATCACACGCGGTCAGTTTGTCGCGTGTTGGGCGGTGAATCTCTATTACATGGTTAATCAATAAAAAAAGTGAAAAACGTATCTTTGCGAATTTTTTATGAAACTGGCTGAAATTTTAATGAATACCATAAACCGCTCATAGGTACCTCCAAATTTCGCCTGAACGGTTAAAAATGTTTAAATTAGCCGTCAAAATTTTAATTAACCGTATATATTTCTGTTTAGCGATAAATTAAAAGTATCATGCCTATTTTAAAAAGTTTTTAATCGATTCCGGTGAAAATTTGATGGACTCTTCCTATTGCCAATTCATGGTCTCCATCAAAATTTCAGCCCATTTTGTTAAGATTTCGTAAAGTTCGTTTTTGCATTTTTTTTTTATGCACAGTTCTGATTCGATATAACCAAAGTGAGCAAAATTGCATCTAAAAACACGTGTCACACCAAAAGCACATTGCCGATACTCGAAATCCCAATCAGGTGAAAGTCTACACGAAAACAACTGGACTGCAAGGAAAATTGTTAAACAACAACAAATATTTTACATAGAATGTTATATATCGCGAGATCTTTTGAAAAACGGAAATAAATAGCATATAATGAATCCGGCGTCTATTTGATTTGCTTTCAATCTGCTTCAATTAAAAATTTCACCCTGTCCTAGGACGGGCAACATCCCCTATATTTCAGTATTTATTTAAAGTTTAGAAACAACCGTTTAGGTCAAATTCGGAAACCTCTATCATTTCTCAAGTTTTGCGCCGTTTCCGCGTACCGGCGGAAACCTCATGACGGACCGGGGGTGTTTGGGAAAGACTGCTCTAGACCTGCTATCGCACTCACCTCATTTGAGCTACAAAGCTGAAAGCTCCCACTAAAACAAATTGCAATGAACTGTAGAACGTGGCCAGCAAAAGAATCTTTCTTCCTAGAAGTAAAGAGACAGAGTAGTGATAAGGTAAGAGTTTTCTGAAAATTGCATTACTCATTTAGTATTGTACTTGTCTTTAGAACCTCAATATTTCCCCCATGAATAACTGAAAATGACATTTCCTATGATCCTATCTTATTTGTTTAAACGATAGCTATTTTTTTTAATTTTGGATAAATTACATTAATGTTTGCCATCAGCATGCATTTCGACGAGGTGCGGGAATTATATTTTGTCGCTTCAATTCAATCAACTTCAATTTGATCTGGCAATGTAAATTAATATAGCGTAATTTTAAAATGTCTTTTTATTTTTTCATGAGTAATAATAACAGCTTATTACAACTCATGAATAAATAATAACATTCCTTAATACCACCATGCTTTATTAAGCAACATGAGAAAATGAAAAAATGTGGCTTCTCTACTTGATCCCGCCTTTCTTTCAAAAACGTTACAACGTCCAAGCCCATTTAGTAGATGTAGAACTCGCTGGGAAAAGGGCCCCGCATTTTCGTTTTGCACTGGGCCCCGCAAATTATGCAGTCGGCCCTGCGTAAACATATAGACGCAGATATCTCCGCAAGCTCAAGTAGTAGCATTCACAGTTCAGATGGCAGCTTGTCAGGATTTAAGCGATTTAAAATGTTGTATAATAGTCGGCGCCCGGGAAACGGGTCATTCCATCTCGGAAAGTACCGCGAAATTTGGATTTATACGGTGACTGGATAACCTCTAATGGACTATTAGTCTATACTAACAAATCGAAGGCTGTGATATTTACAAGGCAGCGTATGAATATATATCAAGACTTGTCGATATATTATGACAACAAAAAAACAGATATTACTGATAACTTCACTTATTTGGGAATTTACTTACAAAATGATTTAAAATGGAATAAACACGTTGATCTAATCTGCAATAAAATTTCCAGAAATATTGCAATTGTTAGTCACATATCATCTAACCTTTCTATTAAAACTTTAATTCTATTATATTATACATTAGTTCAAACGCATTTCATTTATTGTCTTTCATCATGGGGACAAACAACAAAATCAAATATTAAAAAATTACAAGTTCTACAAAACAAATATATCAGACTAATGGATCTTAAATGTATAATAATACTAACACTAACATGGCATATCATGCTGATATTTACATTAATGCGCACGTTAATCCCAATAAATATGGTATATTAAATATTAAACAACTAATTAACTATGAGCTTGGACTAAATATGTATAAAAGAATAAAGAATACTATCAATTGTGAAATAATTGCTATCCATAGTGTTACACATAAATATGATACCAGAAAAAAGACTCTTATTAAAACATTTAAGCCAAAAACTGAATTGATTAAGCAAAGCATAAACTATCAGGGAATATATTATATAGCATAAACTATCAGGGAATATCAAATTTATAACGAGGAACAATACACCAATTAAGTAGTAAATAGTAACGCTGTACTAGTGATCCGATTTATTGGCGTAGAAAATAAACACATAAGCGTTTCCAAGCTTTCGCACATCAACCAGATGGCTTTTTCAAGGAAGTTAGACAGAAACTGCAAACTGAAAAATAGAACGCTTAACAATTTGAACGCGGGAACTTGACAATAAATAGATGCGACGTTATATTCATTTAAAGATACGAGGCATCACGTTGGTTGCACGTGGGATCCTGGTAGAGAAAAGGTGTTACTTGAAGAATTGCTTCCAAATTCGTGGCAACTCGAGCGAGACACAATCATTGCAAGCATCGCTGTTGGTAATGATCTCCAAGGTTTCCCGAATGGCTGTACATTTAGGGGTAGAGTAGCTAGCTAATTTCTTTATATCATCCCACATGGGAGTAGCTGACTTGAATTTTACTTCTCTGGATAGTGCCGTGGCTACTTTACCGTATTTTGTGTCCCTTTTATGTTCGTTGACTCTGATTCCAAACGAACGCTTGGTCATTCCAATGTAGTATCGTTTAGAGCCGTTCGGATACTGTAGGGGGATGAAAAACCACCTCTCTCCTGAGAAGCAGGCGTTTATGCGATCCCCCTACAGTATCCGAACGGCTCTAAACGATACTACATTGGAATGACCAAGCGTTCGTTTGGAATCAGAGTCAACGAACATAAAAGGGACACAAAATACGGTAAAGTAGCCACGGCACTATCCAGAGAAGTAAAATTCAAGTCAGCTACTCCCATGTGGGATGATATAAAGAAATTAGCTAGCTACTCTACCCCTAAATGTACAGCCATTCGGGAAACCTTGGAGATCATTACCAACAGCGATGCTTGCAATGATTGTGTCTCGCTGAGTTGCCACGAATTTGGAAGCAATTCTTCAAGTAACACCTTTTCTCTACCAGGATCCCGCGTGCAACCAACGTGATGCCTCGTATCTTTAAATGAATATAACGTCGCATCTATTTATTGTCAAGTTCCAGCGTTCAAATTGTTAAGCGTTCTATTTTTCAGTTTGCAGTTTCTGTCTAACTTCCTTGAAAAAGCCATCTGGTTGATGCGCAAAGCTTGGAAACGCTTATGTGTTTATTTTCTACGCCAATAAATCGGATCACTAGTACAGCGTTACTATTTACTATCAGGGAATATATTATATAGCATAAACTATCAGGGAATATATTATATAGCATAAACTATTAGCATAAACTATAGAACGACTGAAGTCTTGTGAGAGGGAAGTAGAAAAGAAGTAGGAATGTTTTAAGAACCATGTGGTCACTGCTACTGAAAAGGTCTGTGGCACCACAATAGTGGGTAACAATAGAGGTGATTGATGCTTGATGGAATAGTGAGATTGAAGAGGCAGTAAAAAGAAAGAATGAAGCCTATTTGGGGATGCAAGGTAGAGTTTCTGTGGATGAATATCGCTGTAAGAAGCGTGAAGTCGCTACGCTGGTTCGCCAGAGTAAGGCAAAAGATAAGGAGAAAGTGGAAAGGCATGAACTGGCTTTTTGGAAAGATAGGAAGTCTTTCTGGAAGTACATGAGACTAGGAAAAATGGGGAAACAAAGTGTTAAGTTGTGTGAAGAATAGGGTTGGGGAAATGATATGGGAGCCCAATGAGTTAAGTGAAAGATGGGGTGAATACTTCTGTGAGTTATCAGATCAGGAAAGTAAAGATGATTCTGAGACAGATGCAGATGATGGCACAGTGTAGGATGAAAGCACAGGAGGGATCTCAAGAGAAGATGTGTGCAAAGCTCTAAAATCTCTTCAGAATGGTAAGGCTCCGGGAGTTGATAGCATAATTGCAGAGATGTTAAAATATGGTGGTGAATCTGTAATTGATTGGTTAACTGAAATTAGCCATCTGTGCTGGGAGTTAGGAATGGTCCCTCAGGATTGGGAGGATGCTATCATTGTTCCATTGTATAAGGGAAAAGGTGATCAGACTGAATGCAAGATCTATCGTGGTATTAGCCTATTAAACGTGCCAGGGAAAGCGTTTGGTAAGGTCGTTATTGAAAAAGTACAGGGTCTTACATCAGAGAAAGTGTGGGATGTTCAGTGGTTTTATGCCTTGTAAAGGCTGCACTAACCAAATTTTTGTATTGCACATGATGATTGAAAAGTATCTGGCTGTTGGTAAGAAAGTTTTTGCTGCCTTCATATATTTAGAGAAAGCTTACGATCGAGTGAATAGGACACTTTTGTGGAAGGTATTGAATGAATATGGTGTTACTGGGAATCTACTTAATAGTGTAAAAGCCATGTATGTTGACAGTAGAGCCTGTGTACAAGACAATGGTGTTTCATCAAAATGGTTTCCTATTGGTGCAGGAGTCAGGCAAGGTTGTGTAATGTCACCATGGCTGTTTAATATACTTATCGATGCGTGCATACATGATGCCAAAACAGATAATACTGGTTTATGTCTTGGTGATATCCGTGTGTGCAGATTGCTGTATGCTGATGAAACAGTCCTGTTTGCACAGAGCAAAATTGAGTTGCAGATTATGTTGTCTCGGATGTATGAAGTTTGCATGAAATTCAAGCTGAGTATAAATAAGGGAAAAACCAAAGTTAAGGTTTTTGAGAGAGGAACTGGTAGCACTGAATGTAATATAAGTCTAAATGGCACTGTGATTGACCAGGTGAGTGAGTTTGTGTATTTAGGAAGCATGTTTGACAGAGAGAACAAATTGGATGGTGAAATTAGTAGGCGAGTGAATTCTTCATTGAAAGTCATGGCTGCTCTGGGAGGTTTTCCCAGGAATGATGGGTTCTCAAGAGAGTCCCGCATGGCTGTGTATGAGAGTGTAATTGTTCCTGCTCTGATGCATGGCAGTGAAACCTGGGTACTGCAGAAGAAACATGAGAGTCGTTTGTGTGCTGGAGAAATGCGTTACTTAGGGGGGCAAGACACGTTCTGATTGTGTGAGGAATGAAGATGTGTTGTAGTTGTGTAATGTGAGGCAAAATGTTGTTAGTAAGGTGGAGACTAATATGCTTCGGTGGTTTGGCCATGTTGAAAGAATGAGTGATGAGATGATTACTAAGAAAATTCAGGAGTATCTGCATGAGAAACAAATTATGAGTGTGAAGTACAGAAGATCTTATGTACGGCGTGTGATGGATGTCAGTGAAGCCCGAGTTGTGTCAAGATTGCTGTAAATGGAGAAGTTTGACGGCAACAGTAAGTAAAAATTATCTGGTAGTTTGTATTTCTTTTTGGAGCTAACCTCTGAATCTCAGAGAACAGCTTAGTGATATGTATGTAAACTATCAGGTAACAATATTGGAATCATTTACCTTCTGAAACAACTGTAATTAACAATTATAATTTATTTAAAAATAAACTAAAAAGCTACTTGCAAACTAATAAACTCATGATTGTATAAAAAAAAACACACACACAAAAAAAAAAAAAAAAAAAAACATATTAGTAAAATTATGCAATGCATTGACTATAATACGCTTTCCAACATACCAGAAATCATTACTCAAGTTATGAGCATAATGGCTGTGAAATAAATCTTGCTCCTGTGCCCTAACCTTTGACCCCATTTCGATTATATTCAACAGAAAAGGTTCAGTATAACTCCAGAACAACATGATAAAGTTTTGTCGCAATCAAACCATTTTTACGCAAGTTATCGTGCGGACGGACAGACAGACGGACAAAGCAGGAGCATATACGCTTCTTCAACCTATGGTTGGAAAGCGTAAAAAAGGATGGGGACAAACAACAAGCCCGAAAAGGGTGGGTGAATATTGTAAACCGAGATTGCCTGTTTTATCCTGATACTCCGGTTTCCTTTTCATGATCTGTCAAACGATGGGCTCCATTTGACTATGACTTCCGGGTATGAAGGCTAAAGTCAGGTCACTATGTAAACCTTTTCCTTAATTCTCCGTGCTGTTTCAATATTCCCATATTGTTCACAAAAATGTGAAAAACCAAGGACTTTCCACGCCTGGAAAAAAGGGAAATCAAGTTAGAGGGCTATTTCAGAAGCATTGACAAAAATACGTAAACTCCACAAGTTCACAGGACAGGAAAAAAGGAAAATCCCATTTCAAGACCTTTAATAAAAATAGGAAAAATTAAGGACTTCCCAGTCCTGGAAAGAGTGGAAATTAAATCTCAGGTTCTTTCACAAAAATATGAAAATCAAGGACTTTCCAGGCCTGGAAAAAGCGGAAATCAACTCTCACGACCTTTCACAAAAACATGAAAAATCAAGGACTTTCCAGGCCTGGAAAAAAGGGAAGTCAAATTCCAGGACTATTCCACGACCTTTCACAAAATTTTGAAAAACAAGGATTTTCCAGGCATGGAAAAAAAAGGGAAATCAAATTCCATGACCTTTCACAAAAATATGAAAAGTGAAAGACTTCCCAGGCCTGCAAAAAGTAGAAATCAAATCCCAAGACTTTTCCAGGATTACAGGGATATGCAAACTTTGAAACATACACATGCATCCAATCCCATACCTACATGCGTACAAACATTTTGCATTTTGTCGTTGCTCAGTGATTTCATTTAATAACAGCATTGCTCTGTGTATGTATCACTTTCAATGAGGATTCTTGATTTAATCACAATAATGAACTAATAATTGACTCAGAATAAATATAAAGATATTTATTAAGCATGTATTAAAATATAAAAGTACCCAGTATTGTAAAAAATTCATTGCTCAACAAAAAAGTACTTTAAAAGTATTTTTGTACAAAAATACGTCACAGAAGGCACATTATATACAACCATTATATTTCATAAGAAGGCATTTTTTTAAAAGTAAGTTATAAGAAACAAAAATACAGGTATTCCTCCAGATACATTTGCTTAATATATGCTTTTTTTCCTAATATGATGGATAAAAGTTGAGTAAATGATTCAGAAAATGGTCTTTCCTCACTCATATAATGACTAAGTTTCATAGCTGTAACATTGTCATATTAGCCTCCTGCTGCAACAGAATAACATGAACATAATGAAAAGGTATGGCAAAAACATATCTAACACAATAACAGTTGAGAGATACATTAAAGAATTTCTAGTGAAATCAATGCTTATGTTACATAAAACAAGCAACAAAAATTGGGATGTTTTGTTGCACTTCTAACTTCTCTAGACATGAAAAAAACGAAGATAACATGAGGTGTCAACACATGGTGATTACATGTTACTAGATTTTAAAATGGGTTTTCCAAATAATAGGCATTTGATTAGATTTATTGTACATTAATGATCATGCAAAATTTGGAAAAATGATCTATTGCTCCATCCCACCTAATCTTTTAATCGAATTAAACGAACTAACTCGGGTTTCGCAAAATTGACTGAAATCAAGTAAAACAATTATATTCGCTGTCGAAAAAAATGGGTGGAATGCCTCCAGAATGAGTGAACCGGTGCATGAAAAAACATTGCTTCCCCTTAGCTTTTTTAAAAATCAAAGTGGTCACAAGGGAGGGTTAAAATTCTTTCTGACTGATCACCAGCTAAAAGGGCTATAACAAAGTCACTGAACCTAAGAAAGGAGAAAGAAGATGCTTGACTCACTTGTTTCCACCCAGTGGCATGATGTCTGTGTCAGGGGGACTAGCCCTTCCCCATCATGCAGCAGAGAATAAAGGACTGGAAGGGAGCATTTACCACCAGTGACTGGATTAAACTTATGAAAGGAGAGAGATGTTTAAGTCATTTGTTTCTACTCAGTAGCACGATACCTAGTGGCATGATGTCTATGTAAGGGGGACTACCCCTCCCTCCAACATGCTTTGGGTCGTGGAGTGCAGAATAAAGGACAGAAGAAGTACTTATCACTAGTGACAGATTCATGGTTAGTACAACTGAGATGAGAGGGGGTTGCAGTAACAATCATAGAACCTGGTCGCTGTGTGAACAATAGCGGCCTCATTTTACAGCAACTGCTGTGGTTGGGCACTATTTGGTTCAGATACATTAGCCACTTAAAAGGGTAAAAACCCACAATTTGATTAAAGTGTGTAGATGACATTTTCATTAGCTAACCACACCAGAAAAATTCATTAGTGGCAGTTATGTCATCTATTCCTTTCAAGTTCCCAAATATAAAATTCACTTCTAACGAACAAAATAATAATATGAAATTTCTTGATATAAATATAAACTCTGACTTGGTCCGTCTGTCAACAGGAAACCTACTGCCATTCACAATGCCATTTCTTACCATTCATAAACTTTTGAGAAATTCAAATCAGTAGATTTCAAAATCTTACATACATACAGCTATTTGTAGTAGTCCCCTTCATTACAAGGAGAATATATTTTAAACATTGGCAAATCACATAACTTTCCACCCTCCTTGATTTGTAGTTTGATTAATAAATCCCAAGTTATGAAAAAAGAACACTTGATTACTTCCTGAACTCCCATTTGTTTGGTGATCCTATATCTATGAAGCCATCCTTTATTTATAAACTTCGCTCAATCTTCAAATTCGGGCTGCAGTTAAGCCTCAGATCTCTGTTTTAAGTATAACTATTAATGTTATACTTAAAAACAGAGATCTAAAGATACCCCTTGACTAACCTGGTGTTTATTCTATTATGGTGAACACCTCAGTAGGTGGTACCCGATACAGTGGAAGTACTTATTGTAGTATTAATTTGCATCTGACAGAACACATTTCCAACGTTAAGAAAGGCAACCAATCTATTTCTTGAGTTATTACAAGAATCCATTTTTTGTGTATAAACAACTGAAATTGCCAATCTTTGCACAACAGCTGGTGTGTTTATCAAGGCAGACTGGTTCTAACCTATGTGCAGGGGTGCCAGAACTGGTTTTTGGCAATGGGGGCAAGATATAAATTTTTTGGTCGGATCATAAAATTTATTGTGCTATTGTAAAACAAGATATGATGCTGTCGTTAGAACATGCTGCACATAGAACGATTAATCAATAAAATCTAAATTAATATATAACTTGAATTTTATATCTTTTTGATATAAAATATTTTACTCATATTATAAAATGATTAATATATATTAAATACGTGGAGATAATGTAAATAGACGATGTCATCGCAGCAGTGCCGAAATACAATTTTTCAGTTGCTATGCGTTTATTAAATAACGTGGATAGAGCGATGACATCGTCCATTTATAAAATGATGTTAAACTTTATTCATTCAGACAACCCCACATTTGTATGAATTTGACAAAGAAAAGTAGCCCATATATTATGCATCAAACAACTTACACATTAAGTTATATATCTCATCCCCCACCCCCTCCTCATTTTCTTTCTTTGACAAAAGCCTGATTTTATTATATTTAAATGAAATATAAAATGTTCCTGCTGTTATGAAAAAGCAATACCTTTCAGGAATTTGGGGCCTGGTACTTCGTGAGACTTTTTTTTTTTTTTCTTATACCGGTAACCACAAAGCTGATACTCCATGAAACTTTTTCTTTCTGCATATTGGACATAAGAAGAGAGTTTAAACCAGGTCTCACAAATGGCATTAAAAAAATTAAGAGTTCTAAATGGTTATTAATAAAAATAGAAAATAACACTTTGTTTTACAGGAAAGAATTTTAAATGGTGGGAAATAGAAAAAATCCAAATGTTTTTCCAATTAGACATAAATAAGAAGGAAAGTGTGTGTGTGTGTGTGTGTGTGTGTGTGTGTGTGTGTGTGTGTGTGTGTGCGCGCGCGCGCACGGGGAGGATGCAAATGAGAGCTGGGGGCAGCAGTCCCCTCTGCCTCAGTGATTCTGACACCACTGCCTATGCAGAGGGGTTAGATTTGTTATAAACTGAGTTTTTTATTACAAAAGGTGGATTTTTGTAATAGCTTGTGTATGTTGTGTGATGGATGTCAAGCTCGAGCTGTGTCAAGATCGCTGTAAATACAGACGTTTGACACAAGAACAGTAAGTATCAGTTAAACATTTATCTGGCAGACTGTCTTACTTTGAGTCTCAGAAAATGGCTTAGTGATATGTATGCATACTGTCAGTGATTAAAAAGTGATTTGTGTCAGTTTGGTGTACACTTGTGCTTCTTATTTACATATTTACCTAATCTATTTTTCCTATACTATTAACTATCAATGATATTTCTACAGCTCTTGATTGGGAAAACAGAAAACGCATTGCTCCATTCATAAATAGGAAATCTCTTAAGTATCAAGAAAGTATAGAACTCTTAGCCTTTTTCATAATGCCCATAATACAGAATCATTTCAGCAAATTCTTATTATTTGAAAATCCGTTTTAAAATCTGGCAACATCTGATTCACCTCTTGCTAACTTCATTGATTCCAGGCTGAAGAAAATAGAAGTCACTACCAAAACGTCTCAATCTTTATAAAAGCTTTTTATGTAACTTAAGCATTGTTACTACTTTAATATATCTCTCAAGGCACCCATTTCACATGATGAAATAAAGAATATCATTCTTCAGATTAAAATCATTCCTCTTCTCAGAGCAGCACTAAATATAATTAATACCAAAAATTATTTTCTGTCATCTATCTCTTTCAAATCGTTTGAGTGCATTTTCCCTTAAATTTGGGCATTATACATTATATTTAATCTGTATATATACCATTATTTCATGGTTATATTTAAAAGATCTGTACATCAGCTGTGATATTGTAATGATTTAGCTGAAATTTAAAAGGTAGAAATGACTCATTCATTATTATGTATGGTTACATAAAAATGTTTTCTGCCAATGCATAAGTTATGTAGTTTGAGGGAAACCTGTATAATGATCCTCAAAACTCAATATATGACATCTGCTTACAATAAAATTAAACACCAGCAAAAAATACCCAGTACTGTGAAAAACACTACTATGTATAAGATAGTATCTAAAATAGGACAGACACATACAGATACACATAAAAGATCTTGTAAAATTTTAAAAAGACATACAAATCAGAGCTCTCAAATCTGGAATTCCAGCACCTGTCATGAGCTTACTATCCCAGATGGCTACTTCCTATTGTTTGTTTAAATAAAATGATTTAAAAATGGCGTTGAGAAGCTATAGAAATTTTAGCCAAGTGAAATAAAAGAATAGCTTTAGTGATGTCAGTAACCACTGACAGTTTCATTTGGAAGGTGTCACTGTGATATACTTGTTGGGTGTTTGCATGTTTCTAAATTCTAATAGCCAAAAGATGTATTTTTTATAACGAGGAACAGTACACCAATTAAGTAGTAAATAGTAACACTGTACTAGTGATCCGATTTATTGGCATAGGAAATAAACACATAAGCGTTTCCAAGCTTTCGCACATCAACCAGATGGCTTTTTGAGGAAATTAGACAGAAACTGTTTCTGTCTAACTTCCTGGAAAAAGCCATCTGGTTGATGCGAAAGCTTGGAAACGCTTATGTGTTTATTTCCTATGCCAATAAATCGGATCACTAGTACAGTGTTACTATTTACTAGATGTATTTTTGTGAAGTAGTGATTGTATAACATTAAGAGTGAGAGTGGAAATTTTGAAAGGCGGAAAACTTGCATCTATGATAGGGAGTCTGCAAGATCGTTTAATAGGGTTCTGGGGATGTAGTTTTTGTCTGTAGGACCAAAATAAATCTGCGGCGTACATTGCCCGTCACCGTGATTCTGCTACAAGGCTTCTGTCTGAAAAGGGAAAAAATGGGGGGAAAACATGACTATTTAAAAAAAATCTTATTTTTGGCTGCAAAATCATATTAGTGTACTGCAGCATGATTTATCGTACTAAATACGATAAAATCATAACAGTTGGCACGTCTGGATTTACCACGATTCAAGAAATTAGTAGTGCAGCTCGTCAGGAATCCTGTGCAGAAATGTTTCATCAGATAGAGGAAGATGGGACATTCCTGGACTATGTAGTCTTCAGTGATGAGTCGACATTTCATGTCAGTGGTAACACCCACAACTGCAGGATTTAGGGCACGGAAAATCGACACAAATCTCTGGAACATGTTCGTGACATCCCAAAAATGAATGTATTTTCTGCACTTTACAAACATAAGGTTTACTGCCCCTTGTTTTTTCATGAGAAAACTATCAATGGTATCGTATATATGGGTATGCTCAAAAATCATCTCATTCCACAGTTGGCTGATGATGACCAAGAAAGACGCATTCACTTTCAGTAAGATGCCGCACCATCTCACTACTGTACAGACATCCGGGCTTTTCTCAGTAAACTTTTCCCAGGTTGGTGGATTGGTCAAGCAGAGCCGATAGCACGACCACCGTATTCTCCCGACTTGACACCTCTTGAATTTTTTCTATGGGATTTCATTAAAGAATGAGTGTTTGTTCCAAGATTACCTGCAAATCTCGCTGAACTCAAAACTAGAATCACTGCTGCAGTTGAGGAAGTGACAACAGTTATGCTGCATCGAGTTTGGGAAGATTGACTTCTGGTGGAATGTCTGCCATATCACCAATAAGTCACATCAAACCAAAATGACTATGAAGGATAAAACTTTGTGTTTTACTACAGATTAACACCTAAAAAAAAATTCTGTAAATATTCTGAATAAACCTCTATATGCTTTCAAAGTTGTAAAGTCCTTTGGCGGACGGTGGGTTCCCTGGGGAGGCCAGAATGATAATTTGTCGCTGCAGATCTGCCAACCTCACAGAACCAAAAAACTTAACACTCAGATATAAAAATCGTAACACGACGCATGCTGATAATTAATTTTTGAAGCCATTTTCACTTATATAAATTCTTGATGACGAGAATGTAGGGATTTTTCCCTACATTAAAATTTTATTGAGAAACTAATTAAATCTAATCAGCAAACACTTTTATGTTGTTAATTATTAGAAAAAAATTATGATTACGGAAGAAATCGATCCTCACTCCGCCTAACTTCCGTTTCCGGAAATTTTGAGAGGTGGAAAACTTGCATCTTAGGAGGTCTGCAAGATGGTTTAATCGGGTTCTGTAAATGTCGTTTTTGTCTGCAGGACCAAAATAAATCTGTGATGTGCATCGGCCGTCGCCGCGATTATGCTACGGGGGTGGGTACAACATAAATCTGCGATGTACGTCGGCTGTCACCGCTATTCTGCTACGGGGATGAGTACAAATAAACCTACGGTGTACGTTGGCCATCGCCGCTATTCTGCTACGAAGATGAGAACAAAATAAACCCACGATGTACGTCGCCGCGATTCTTCTACTCATCCCCATGAGAAAAACATAAATCTGCGAAGTACGTCGCTGCGATTCTTCTATGGGGATGAGTAAAAAATAATTCTGCGACGTACATCGTCCTTCACGAGAAAAAAATTACGATTACGGAAGAAATTCTCCCTACGCCTAACTTCCATTTTCGAAAATTTTGAAAGGCGGAAAACTTGCATCTATGATAGGAAGTCTGCAAGATGGCTTAATAAGATTCTGGGGATGTCATTTTTGTCTGCAGGACCAAGATAAATCTGCAACGTATGTTGCCCATCGCCGAGATTCTGCTACAAGGTTTCTTTCTGTCTGAAAAGGGAAAAAATGGGGGAAAACATGACTATTTAAAAAAAATCATATTTTTGGCTGCAAAATGGTATTAGTGTACTGCAGCATGATTTATCGTACTAAATACGATAAAATCGTAACAGTTGGCAGGTCTGTGTCAGTAGTCACAAAAAAATGGCACATAAGAATTCAAATAATCTTTACTAGATGTGTGTCTAACCACTGCCCTAGGTAAGTTTTTTAAGTCATTGTATCCTTCAGAAGACCACGCACTTCTATTCGAGCTCAATAGCAAACGAAGCCAGCAGAATAACTTCACCTTCATTATGCTACTGCAAAACCATTTACGTTGATGGTACCATGAAGATTGGAATGTTCTGTTTTTGCCTTTGTCTTTTTGCATAACAGAAAACTTGGGAAGATGTCTTTCTTGTTTTATAATCGCATGTCTTTCAATGTTATTTCTTCTTGAGAAAGGAACTTCTAACAAAGAAGTAATAGTGTCAGTATTACACGTTGATAGACAGTAAATACTATTTTCTTCATCCATTATATTGGTTTTGTACAGCTAAATCCAAAAGTTTACAAGCAAAATTTATTGTTGTGTCAAAAAATCATGTGTGATGCAGAGTACTCTAGGAAAACTTTTAAAACACTGCTTTAGGACTGAGGCTCGCTAGAGACGTGCCTCCTGTGATCTGTTAATAGAAGCAAGCGAGCTTCCATTGGATGCCGTGCACTGATTGGCTCCGGCACTGTGACCATGGTAATGCCAGCAGCCCGGGAGAAACAAGCCTCTCTCTGAAGCTTTATCGCATGTAGTTAGCAATGAAAGTCCAAGAAAGTGCTTGTGTGAACGGGAGCTTATGTAACTGAATAATGCTGTATTTTATAGCACTGCATTTTTGATTTTCTGTTTAAATGTAATTCATTCTTCTGCTTTATACAAATACTTTACTAAGAGAATCATTGGGGAGGTCTGGTCTCCTTTGCCTCATCTGACCAGACACCCCTGAAATATGCATAGGTATGTACCTTATATGAAATTTAAACTGTAGGATCATTCACAGTCTAAAGACATGGATATAGATTGCCCCCAGTTTTATGTTTGTGATCTGCATGGATAAACTGTTCAAACAAAGTGACCTGGTTTCATATGTTGATGTAGGTGAGTGAAACATTAGCATTTTATTGTATGCTGAATACTTACAGCATTCATACACACGTAAAGATAAATCGTAGGACTTTTGAGGAGTTCATCAAAAAATTCCAGGAGCTTAGATTTTTGCTAGAATCATAGTATTTTGAACCATATTTTGCAAATTGAGGTGAAATTTACTATGCATTTAGAATTCTTGTGAAGTCCATGGGTTCTGTTATTAGAGAGCATTCCTGAGTGTGGGTTACATCTTCCATGAAGTGGCAAAAGTTGCCCCTCACTCTGCATAAAACTTACACCTAGTGATCACTGAATTATGACCACCCGTATCAAAAGTGGATGCAGCCCATTGACCACGTGATCTATAAAAGGGAGGGATTAATCAACCAATGTAAAATACAAGGGAATGCTGTAAAGTTCTCGGCCTAACCCACTTCCTATAATTGTAGCATTATTTTGTCACTGCAGCTAGTTATAGTGTTCTTTTGTATTGTAAAGTGCCAATTTTCAAACTAATAGCTCTTTTTTTTTTGCAGATGTTTGACATCCTGAACTGAATCATGTCAATGCAAAGTGTTGAATTTTCGAATGTGAAACTCAGGGCTGTCATGAAATTTCTGTTCCTGCAGAAGAAAACTGCAAAGGAAATCTATTAGTGCATGACCAAAACATTAACTGACAAGTGCCCTTCATATTCCACTGTGAAGAAATGGTGTGCCAACTTTCAGCATGGAGACTTGAGACCGAAGATACAGCAAGATCTGGGAGGCCTTCAACAGTGACAACACCCGAAATTGTTGATCGTGTTCATGACCTGATTTCGTCAGATCGGCGAATCTCAGATACAACAATTATCTGTTCTGGCTCCAGTGTGATTCCACAGGTTCCATATTTGAGAGCTCGAATCTACATTTACTATGTTGCCTTGGTAAGTTGGCAAGAAAAAAAAAAAGTAGCTACAAAAACAGGATTTTTAAATCGGTGGGGTTCAATCCGTTTTAAGAAGTTTAGGAAGACTTTCAAACTGGGAGAGTTATAGGCATAAAAACAAACATCATACACAAAAACCTGTAAATTGAAGATTTATGGAAAGATGGAATTTCAGCTTTCTAGGGAAAATATCACATATCACCAGGATGATACTGATAGCTTTGTTTTGTCTTAATTAGCTGCATACACAGACATTTGATGATGTCTGTAGTGATATGCTAAATCTAACTGTGGTTTCTTATACAAAAAATACATTAAAAAATTTATGTCTGCATTCAATATCAGTTGGAATGTAAGAAAAGTAAAACATTTATAAAAATAAGTGTTATCACAGTCTGTGATTCTATGAAGTTGTGAACAGTCACATAGCTACAGCAGCAGAAGAAAGGAGTTCAGAGATGAAGACATGGCTTACTACTACAAAAAATAAGTATAACTTCAACAGGAAAAGTTAAAGTTTTGGGCAAACTGATACAAGAAAAAGAACATTTCAGTACACAAACCTTTAACTTTAGTATGACGACGATGGGCAAATAGACCACGTTTTATTACGTTAGAAGATTATAACTTTTAAAAAGCTTATAACTTGGGAGTTTTCTTCCCTAGCTTAGGTCTTTATCGCGCTAAACGGAGGACTGACATTGGTTTCCAGATTCCGAGTTTAAATGTGTGCTGTGGTTATTGCTTGCCAGAATATATATATATTAACAACATAATTTTGGAACATAAAAAATACAGCTCCAAGTTTAGAACAAAGTAAAAAAAAATTCCCTAAGATAGTTAAAAGAGAAGAAATTTTTAAAATGCAAGGAATGGTCTATGAGGTAAAATGTAGTTATGGGCTATCTTACATAGGTGAGACAGGTCGCAGACTAAAAACTTTAATAGTAGAACATAAAGCAGCTATACAAAATTGCTCCAACAAGACAGGTTCAGATAGGTATACAGGCATGTAACAGAAACTGGTCACAACATGGACTGCAATTTCCTTAAAGTCATGAGTTTCCAAAGCAACTTTCAAAAAAGAAAACTAAAAGAAGAAATAGAAATCCATCATCAATGACTGCAGAGGTTTGTCGCTGCCTAAGATCTGGCAGGATTTGATGAAAAATAACTGTAACCGTCAAGGTTATGTGTAACTGTGATAGTGACACGTTAAAAAGTGACAAGAAAAGACTACCTGAAGAAGGAGAAGAGTTTTCTCCAAAAATTTGGCATTAAAAAAAAATACAGGGTGCACCATATAAAAGAGGCCCCGTGGCCAGACGTTGTTAGGTGGGTTAAAGTTGTTTGGCGGGTTTCCAGTTAAAACCGCTTTGTTCCACTTCTAACCGGTTTCTGCATGTACAGCTGCAAAGGAATTCTCCGGAATGGTTAGTCACAGCCAGAGCAGTGTAGGTACGCGGTCATAAGTGAGCGTGAAGTGAGAACAAAGGCAATGGAAATGGTTTTAAGTATGGAACAGCAGATTTTTATTGTGGAACAGTATTTCAGAAGAAACTCATACAAGGTTTTAAACGAGCTCTTTACCGTAAAATTTCCACATTGTGCAGCACCGGGAAAATCAGTGGTACAGAAGTTAGTGCGGAAATTTCATGAAATCGGCATGGTGTGCAACAGGAAAAGAAGCAAACCCAAGACAATTCGTACTGAAGACAATATCAAGGATGTGTGCACAATGATGTTACAAAGGTTTCAGAAGTCGATTCGATGTGGTTATCATCTGCAACGTCATGCCGACGCATACTTAAGGTGGATTTGCATTTTCAGCCGTACAAAGTTATGGCGCTCTAAGAAATTAAAACTCCTGATTATGCAACAAAACGGATGCAATTTCGGTTTCAGGAGACCATTGTCAGCGGTGAAATGGACCCAACACTTTATTACATGACTGATGAAGCATGGTTTCATCTGTTCGGGTATGTCAATACGCAAAACAGCACGTTTTGGACCGACACGTGGCGCGTTACAAACATGTTCCATCATGTACAGATGTGTCTTGATGTCGGAGGACAGCACCTTCAGCAATTGTTGCAAACACAGGTAAATTACTTCTGTTTTCTGTCATTTCAACTATTGTTTACCATGTATAGTAACATTGCCTGACTGTTGTCGTTCATTATACTCGGGCCTCTTTTATATGGCACACCCTGTATTTTCTAGTAGAAAATTCCAATATTAGAAGTTGGATTAAATAATAAAAAAGATGTTTTGAAAGGTAACCCAAATACTACCTAATGTATTTTGACCACGGAAGGTATTTCTCCAATTCCTCGCTGGAATGAAACAAACCATATTGCTCTTTTTGAGAATTGGTTTGCTCTACATTACCCCATGAAAGCGCTTGAAAATCCTTTTTTTTTTTTTTTTTTTTTTTTTGCCAAAGATTTGCAATTCAGGGTCTCCACTTTACATTCCAATGATCTGGAGATCTATTCTAGATTCTGGCAACAATAACTACAAGACACATTTAAACTTGGACTCTGAAAACCAATCCTAGTCCTCCACTTGCCATGATGAAGACTTAAGCTAAAGTCGAAAGCTCCCAAGTTATAAGCTTCATAAAAGCTATAATCTTCTAAGGCAACAAAGCATGATCCACTTTACCTACAATTAGTTATTCAGATTTACTGTTGATAAAAAGTCATGAATTGCATTAAGAATTTATCACGAAAAATTATAAAATTATCACAGCTATTCAATACATATTATCATTCACTCAGAAATGAAAAACCAGTGCTTTAAGTCACACACACAAGAATGGTCAACAGCTGAGCAGTAGCTGAAAAATGTAAATGAAGCACTGAGAGGGGGTGGGGCAATTTCAACTGGTCTAAAATAAATGAATGAATAAGGAAAACATTGTTGCACTGCGTATGAATTAGAGATGGTATATTATTAAAGGTATAATCAAGACTGTTTGAAAACACAATACAAATAATCATCACACCATAGCAGGTGTAAGTAATTGCAATCACTTGTCATTAAAATTATACATCTAATAGAATCATACAGTAAAATCATTATTCCAACAAAAAATTGCACCACATTTTCATCACTTATTAGAAATGCATTTTCAGCCATAAGGATGAATATTATAAAGATTTATTGATCAGAGAATCAGGCCTTTTTAACATGTCTTTTTTAATATAAAGTATGTAACAATTCGTGCTATTAGTATTGTTACATCTATCCTTAGACCACACCACCCCTGCACCATGCAAAACACACACACACACACACACAGTGTCTCTCTCTCTCTCCTTCTCACACAATCCCACTCACTCATTCTGCTCTCTCTTTCTCCCAAACACTATCATTCTACTCTCACACTCCTTTGCTTACTTTCTCTCTAACACACAGTCGTTTTGCTCTCACATTTTCTCTCTCATTTTGCTCTCCACTTTCTCTCTAATATTCCTCTTACACTTTCCCTCTCATTATGCTCTCACACTTTCAAACACAAACTCTCATTCTGCTCCCACACTTTCTCTCTAACACACACTCTTATTTTGCTCGCACTTTCTCTCTAACACAGTCTCATTCTGCTTTCACACTCTTACCTTCTGTTTAACTGTCAATCTGTTCTCACATCCTTACCCTTTCTCATTCTGCTCTCACACTCCCTCTCACTCTTTCCCTTTCTAACACACTCTCATTCTGCTCTCACACTCCCTCTTCTCTTTAACATACAATACACACTCTTTCATTCTCTCACATTTCCTTGCACTCTCTCTAACACCTCTCACTTTCCCTCTCTCACAAATCAATGGGAAGCAAATCCGTGGAAAAATTAATTCTTCACAAATATATGAAAGCATATATATATATATATGTAATTAATATGTATCACTGTTGGCATATACTGTATGTAGATAACATACATTTTACTCTTTTCCATGAATTAACCCTTTATAAAACATTATGATGTAATTTTCAAGTTTTCTGAAGGACGGCCGAAGGGTTATTTATAGAATTTGGGGGGAGGGGTGGCGAAAAATGGAAGTCTTTGAAATTCACCAGAACAAAATAAAAGTTAAGTAAAAAATAGAAGAAAAACTGAAAGCATTTTTTTCTAATGTAAGTCACATTTTAACCCAAAACATTACAAATGAACCACGTTGGGGGGCAAGGCACCCTCTAAAAGAAAGAAAGATAGAGAAAGAGTGTGTGAGACTAAAATCGCGTGTTAGAGAGAAAGTGAGAGCAAATGAGAATGTTATGTGGCCTTGACACTTGATCAAGTGCAAAGTGTGATCAGGAAAAAAAAAAATTAACATGGGATGCATCAGTTAACATAGAATTCCAGATTAAAGAGTGTTGGTCAAAGAGATTTTACTGTAATTTGTCCTCATCCAGCATCTCTACAAATTTCAATTTTTAAACAGAAATTTGCCTTTAAATCCTCATTTTTAAAGATAACTTCAATCCTAGAGTTTGAAGTTTCTATGCCCTCTTCCCCCTGCTGTGATTTTCCTCTACCCACCTAGAACACATTCCAATGATTTTGATTTATTTTCTTCCCATCTTCAGTTTAGTAATCACTGGTTGTGGAACATGCATCAACTTTTTTTTATCAGCAATAATCCAAATGCTGCTGTTTCTCAGGCATCAACCAATTAATCTGCAGTTTCTAAGGCTGCATTTCCTGCTCAATCTTTATACAACAATCATTACACATGAACTTGAGTTACTCCAAGTCCATGTGCTTCCATTTGTCTCTGGCTTTGGATAAGAAACATTGTGTGTGGGTGTGGGTGTGTCAGTATTAAGCCCTCAGCGGTGATCAGAAGTAGTGTGCTACATATATGTAGCACTGCTACTGAAGAATGGCATGTAGCATTACTACAAATACAAAAATGTAGTTGCAGCAAAAGCATGCCACAAAATAAAATAGCTTGTGGCATAAAATTATGCTACTAATTGCGTTACTTAAAAAAGGTGAGAAAATATATTCCTCCAATCATGTGACATTTCCAGATTTCCTGAAACATGATTGGCTGAAACAAGAGCTCATCAGTGTGTCCTACATACTATCATGTGCCTGATTTGACTTACATTGTGAAAGCTATTCAAACCATTAATGTGTTTTTGTACTTATGCTTTTTTGTCTGTTGAACACACACACATACATATATTTACTATTTCAAAATATCACATAACAGGTGATGAAACCATGCTTACAAACATAAGTGTGTGAAGAACATTTTTCTTCTACCTACAAGCAGTATAATAAAACATTAGTATGTTCTGGTGCTTTGTTATATTGGTTATTGTTACTGATACCTTAAAATCTAATGTTCAAAAAATACCTCTCTCTCTCTCAGTGCATTCAGTATTAATACACATTTTAACATTTTGTATCTGAAATTTTGGAATTAATATGTTAAAATGGGTTACATATGTTAACACATTTAATAAGGCCCTAAAGATCATAGGGCCTTTAGCAAAAGTCTGTGATACACCATAAATTAAATCTTGGCAAAATATTTTGTCCTCTACTGCAAAAAGTGAGCCCATCACTGGAAAGAAAAGTCAATTCCAATGGCAGCTCGACTTTCCTGTCTTGGAGGTACAATAAAGCAACTTGATGCATCAATGAAATCAGTATCGTTTTTAGTGACTTTAAAGTCAATATAGTTTGTGAATTCTTTGTCACCATAAGAGAATCTTGTACTGATCAGGATTTACATTCTGTGGAATAACGTTTGAAGAATACAGAGGGCAAGCAACCGAATCTCCTTTCACTTAATGCTGCAAAAAACGGCAATCTCTGTCAGAGAGTTAAGAAATTAAAACAAAGGGAATTTATTTGTGTAGTTTACCTTGGTATTTAGCTCTTAGTGCCATAAGTAAGAATGTCCGCATAAAAATCATCTCCAGAATTTGGACTTTCAACGTAAACCCAAAAGTAAAAATATGGCTAAAAAGTAGCAAAAGAGCTACTTTTCAGGAAAAGTAGTTGTAGTTGTAGCAAACTACTTTTTCTAAGAATGTAGTTATAGCAGTAGCTACCTACTTTATAAAAATAGCTAGCCTGAAAGTGGCTAACAGAAAATAGTTAGCCTGAAAGTGTTTGAAAGCTACTTTTAAAAAGTAGCTTTCCAAACACTTGCACTTTGTATGTCAGCCTGAGCCTGAATTTTATACTGCAAAATGGAGCCTAGGCCCAAAAGCCAGCCTCTTTAATCTCTTCCACACTTCCACTTTCTCCTTCCCTTGCAATTAGCCAATCTCTTTCTCCAATGGAGAGTGGAGAAGGGGAGTCTGGCTAAATGAAAATAGATAGCCCAAATGTGTTTGAAAGCTACTTTTAAAAAGTAACTTTCCAAACACTTGCACTTTGTATGTCAGCCTGAGCCCGAATTTTATACTGCAAAAATAGAGCCTGGGCCCAAAAGCTAGCCTTTTGAATCTCTTCTATACTTCCACTTTTCTCCTCCCCTTGCAATTAACCAATCTTTTTTCCGATGGAGAATGAAGAAGGGGCATCTGGATAACAGAAAATAGCTAGCTGGAAAGTGTTTGAAGGCTACTTTTAAAACGTACCTTTCCGAACATGTCAGCCAGAGCCCGAATTTCATATTGTAAAATGGAGCTTGGGCCCAAAAGTTAGCCTCTTTAATCTCTTCCATACTTCCACTTTCTTCTCCCCTTGAAATTAGCCAATCTTTTTCTCCCATGGAGAGTGGAGAAGGGGCATCTGTTTTTATAGTATAGCTACACAATATTCTTTGACCACCTGTTTTCCCCTGAAATGTTTTCGGCAGCTGGATATCCAGCAAAATTGGGCTGTTCTGCAATTTACATATGCCACTCAATAAAATTAGCAGAGAGCTGCCATGTGGGGCTAGGGGGGTCAAATTTTGATGGTCAGTTGTGAAAGAATTCTCTTTACCAATCAGGAAATGCAATAAAAGTCTCATAAGTTAAATCATAAAAAATCACAATTAAAAAATATTCAGAGCCTGAATCATAATAAATATTATGCAGCACTGGCTAGGCTTTGGGCTCAGCCCATCTCGGCACTAGTGTGTGTGTGTGTGTGAGAGAGAGACAGAGACAGAGACAGAGAGAGAGAGAGAGAGAGAGAGAGAGAGCTCATCATCCAATAAACAACTCAAGATATTTGAAAGTTAAATTGAAGCATCTGGTAAGGACTTTTGTTGTTTGGTTTTCTGCCTCTTGTTTTTCATAACATTGAAAACATGCTTTTCTGAACAGCTACAGGCCTGAAACAACTACCATTATAATAACAAAAACTCAGTAAGGTCCCTGTTTGTTTCATTGCTCTTTTTTGGAATTTCCACCTGAGAAAAGCTGAAGTAATTTGTTTCAGTTGACCCACACTACCATTATATAATTCTTTAGTCCAAAACCTCCATCATAAATCTCCCATATTTGTTTCTAACCCAACACCAAATACAGACAATACTTAATTCTGCAAAATTCTAACTCTTGGAAGTTCAAGTCATTTCCCGAGTGTTGTAAACACTTCATAATCAAGTACAGTGAAATTATAGTCCCCCATTAGAAGTGTACATGATGCATTCTCTCCATCATAAGAATGCGGAAGGTTTGAGTAACTTTCCATGTTGGCATTGCAGTTGTGGGAAATGCACAAGTCAGCTCCAGCTCCAAAGATGGGTCCATAACTGAAAGAAATAGAGAAAAATGTTTAAAATTTAAATTAAAAACTGAAGAAATAACAACCTACAAAAAACTAATTGCTTACACATACAAACCCACAGAGTACGATCAAAAAGTTCCGAGACTAGGTATGTAGTGCGACAACAGATGGCAGTATGCGGAGTCGAGGGCAGTGACCTTCATGAGACATTGTGCCAAGTGGCATCATTCTACGAACATCGGAAGCTGTGCTACATGATATTTTGTGACCATGTGCAGAACACAGCTGCGATTTAGGTATGGACTGAAAACTAGAGCAGCGAGCGAACATCAAATGCTGTGTCAAACTCGGCAAATCAGGAATGAAGATGCATGAAATGTTCCTGTTGCAGGTCATCACTGGGGATGAGACTTGGGTATACGGTTAAGACCCGGAGACCAAACAACAGTCGTTGCAGTGGAAGAGTCCAGCATCTCCACGACCGAAGAAGGCTCAACAGGTCCGGAGTGCAACCAAAAGCATGCTTATTGTGTTCTTTGACATTTGTGGGGTTGTGCATTATGATTTCGTCCCCCAGGGCCAGACCGTCACTGCCCTTTTTTACTGCGATGTTCTGCGGAATCTTAGGGAGGACATTCCCCGCAAACGACCTGAAATGTGGCGCAGGGGCGATTTCCTGCTCCATCATAACAATGCAGCAGCTCACGGAGCGTTAGCAACATGCCAGTTTTGCAGCTGCAACAGCATGACTACCCTTCCTCACCCGTCTTATTCGCCTTATTTGGCCCCCTGCGACTTCTTTCTGTTCCCGAAGATGAAGCTCAAGGTTCGCCGTTTTGAAATCGTGGACGACATCCAGCGTGAATCGCAGACGGTATTTGACACGATTCTCAAACAGGACTTCCAGGGAGCGTTCCAACAGAGGCCAAAAACGCTGGCAGGGGTGTATTGCTGCCCAATGACACTACTTTGACGGAGACCATTGCCAGACTTAAGTAACGTAAGTACTTTGTTGTATATTGGCCTAGTCTCAGAACTTTTTGATCAGACCTCGTACAAGGGTCACCGTTTTGAAATCGTGGACGAGATCCAGCGTGAATCTCAGATGGTATTTGACACGATTCTCAAACAGGACTTCCAGAGAGCATTCCAACAGAGGCAAAAACGCTGGCACGGGTGTATTGCTGCCCAATGACACTACTTTGACGGAGACCATTGCCAGACTTAAGTAACGTAAGTACTTTGTTGTATACTGGCCTAGTCTCAGAACTTTTTGATCAGACCTCGTACAAGGGTCACCGTTTTGAAATCGTGGACGAGATCCAGCGCAAATCGCAGATGGTGCTTGACACGGTTCTCAAACAGGACTTCCAGGGAGCGTTCCAACAGTGGCAAAAATGCTGGCAGGGGTGTATTGCTGCTCAAGGAGACAACTTTGAGGGAGATCATTCCCAGACTTAAGTAACGTAAGTGTTGTATATCGGCCTAGTCTCGAAACTTTTTGATCGGACCTCGTACATGCCATTATCTCCAAGATTTAGAGGTTAGCTCCTCAAAGAAAGACCATGTGCCAAGTACACATTTAACTGACAGAACTAGAATTTATTTACTACTGATCTATCAAATGTCTCCATTTACAACGATCTCAGCAGGCAGCTTGAGCTTCATTAACATCCAGCACATGCCACACACAAGACCTTTTGTACTTCATACTCATAATCTTTTTCTCAAGCAGACATTCATGAATCTGGTCATTCCATTATTTCCTTGGCCTTCCTCTGCCTTTCTTTCTTTCCACTTGGGCTGAAAAAATTCTCTTAGTCAGCACCTCATCACTCATTCTTTCAACATGGCCAAACCACCTAAGAATTTTAGTCTCCACCTTACTAACAACATTTTGTCTCAGATTACACATCTTCATTCCTCACATGATCAGAGTGTGTCTTATTTCCCTGTAAGTACTGCATTTCTGCAGCACACAAACGACTGCTATGTCTTTTCTGCAGTATCCAGGTTTCACTGCCGTACATCAGAGTAGGAACAATTACACTTTCATACACAGCAATTTGAGACTTCCTTGAGAACCCATAATTCCTGTGCAATCCTCCTAAGGCAGCTATGACTTTCAATGAAGAATTCACTCGCCTACTAATTTCACCATCTAATCTGTTCTGTCTGTCAAACATACTTCCTAAATATACAAACTCATTCACCTGGCCAATCTCTGTGCAATTAAGACTTATCTTGCATTCAATACAAATAGTCCCTCACTCAAAAACCACAACTTTGGTTTTTACCTTATTTATACTCAGTTTGAATTTCATACAAACTGCGTACATCTGGGACAATATTACTTACACACATGCATACATATCACAAGGCTGTTATCTAAGATTCTGAGGTTAGCTCTCAAATCACAGATTAAAGTTTAAAGCTGATGGTGCTAGATTTTACTAACTGAGGATGTATCAAATGTCTCCATTTACAGCAACCTCTCAGCACACAACTCAAGCTTTACAGACATTCATCATACATCTCACACAAGACCTTTTGTACTTCATACTCATCATCATCTTCTCATGCAGACTTTCAGGAATTTGGTACTCTCATGATTTCCTTGGCCTTCTTCTATCTTTCTTTCCTTCCACTTGGGCTGAATTAATTCTCTTAGTAAGCATCTCATTGCTCATTCTTTCAACATGGCCAAACCACCTCAGAATATTTGTCTCCACCTTACTAGCAACATTTTGCTTCACATCACACATCTGCAACAAATCTTTCTCCCATAAGTTACGCATCTTTCCAGTGTGCAAAGAATTCTTGTGCAGAACCCAGATTTCACAGCCTTTTGACTTATTTACAGCTATTAAAATTTAGTATATTAATTTTCTTAGAGAAGCTAACACCTGAATCTGAAGGAACAGCTTTAAATGTGCATGTTTGTACTAGGATGGGTCAAAAGTCTGTCTCATTTGCAGCTAAAAAGTTTAATAATGCAAGAAAGCTGTACATGCACCCCTCATTTTGCAAAACAGAGGTGACTGTTTTCTATGGTCCTTCACCAACATTCCACCAGAACCACAATCTCATGGTGGTACCACTTGGCAGGTTTCAAGGAAAGAAACTCTCTGATGCCAGATTTCACATCTACTAATGAAGCAAAGTGCCATCCTGGTAAGAAATAAGCCATGGAGAGAAACAGGTGGTAGTCAGATGGGGACTGTATGGACGATGGGGTAAGATCTCAACTCCTTCGAAATCTCGTAGTTTTTTGCAGCCCACTGTGGAGGTGTGACTTGGGGCATTATCCACTTGCAGCAATGCCCGCTTCCTATTAATGAGCACTGGGTATCACTGGCACAAAGCATCATGGACTACTTTGGGGGTGTGACATGCAGCATTATCCACTTGCAGTAATGCCCACTACCTATTGATGAGCACTGGGTAGCATGGGCGCAGAGCATCCTGGACTATTCTGGGGGTGTGACTTGGGGCATTATCCACTTGCAGCAATGCCTGCTTCCCATTGATGAGCAATGGGTAGTGTTGGCACAAGTAATCCTGGACCACTCTGGGGGTGTGACATGGGGCATTATCCACTTGCAGCAAAGCCCGCTTCCTATTGATGAGCACTGGGTAACATGGGTGAAGAGCATCGTGGACAACTCTGGAGCTGTGACTTGGGGCATTATCCACTTGCAGCAATGCCCACTTCCTGTTGATGAGCGCTGGGTAGCATGGGAACAGAGGCTACTCAGGAGGTGTGACTTGGTGATTTTCCACTCGTGCCCATGCCTACTTTATATTAACAAGAGCCAGGTAGCATTAGCACAGAGCATCATGGACCTTCAGCAGTTGTACAACATAGAATTCTAGTCCCCAGCCAGACCATCTGGCATGAGATCGCAGTGCGCAGGACACTCTCAATTCATTCGCCCAATACACAGCACAACTTTCCTCTTGAACCACCCTATTTACACCACTGGCTGTGTTTCCTGGTGTGTCCTTAGCCACTGGTAGGATAATGTAGGAATACCCACTTCTCATCATCTGTGACAACATGATGCCAAGATCTAAAGTCCCATGGATTCGACACGAATCTGAGGCAGAGGACAAAACATTGTTCAGCCTGCTGAGGTGTCAATTCATGGGGAACCATTAGATGGCACTTGGAGGAGAAACAAAGCTGGTGCGGATGACTAACAATGTTGGATTGGGAACACCCCTTCCTCAGCTGCCAATTATTGTGTACTGGTACAGGGGTTTGCAGTCACAGATGTGATCAGGGTGTCAGTGTTGGTGGTTGCTGAATGTCTTGACTTCAACTCGTGTTTTTGGGACTGGTATCCCCAGCCTTTCATTGAAATGCTGGAACCATTTTTGTGTGGTGCTGCTGTCCATTATTTCCTTGCCTTCAAATGCACGAATTCCTCACTGCTGTATTTAATTACCCTCCCCCCCCCCAATAATGACACAGGTACAGCCAATGAGCACATTAATCGACCTTCATCCTCTGCTACCTTGATAGTGTAAAAAGCCTCTGGGTCAAATGCATGTCATCAGCCTTGTGAGTTCAATGTCATCATGGTACCAAGTTGACACTGGTGCACCTCTTGTGCAGGAATGGAGGGCACAAATTATGTGTAACTTAAAACAGGATGAATGTTTAACTCATCCTGGTACGTAAGAAAATTTTGACAATTTCACCATGACTTTATCTTCAGCATGTGTTAGAAATGATAAAATTGATGCGAGATGACACTATTGTGTGTACTTTTGAAACATGCACCAACGGAACTTGCAGATGAGGCTTTGATTCCCACTTCAGGATGATAAAGCTTTAATTCTTTCATAGAAGCCTCCTTTTCCCTCTGGATTACAGCTCATTAAGGAATCCCATGAAACTATGAAAATTATACTTTTGTGCAGTTACTATGTCCTGTGGATATTAAATAATAATTGACACACATAGCATTGGTAAAATTATTAACACTACGCAACAAAGTTTTATTTTTTCATGAGTAGTAACTGTTACTTCCTAATTGCTTTATGCCTCAAAAGTATAGAAAATGGTAATACCTGAAAACTAACCCTTTGAGGTTCACTTCGCTTGACATTTTTTGTACGTCGGGTTTTCAGGTGTTTCTGTAGGTTCCAGCAGAACAAGTTATTCTCTTCCACTGTTGTGTACTTTACGTATTTAAATGAGCACATCTAGGCATACAAAGCAACTTTGAACCATCTTGTAGTTCATTTATACTTTAAAATATTTACTCACGCCATTGAATTCACATATTAGCACATAAACTAAACACAGATAACTTTGGAAACATGCTCACATAAATTTGCTTCACAAACGGTAACGTCCAACAGTACTCACGCATACATCAAAGCTAACACTAAAACACCAGCAATATCGCTGGTGCTTCCTGAAGATGGCTATTGAACGGCTAAAAGTACTTGAGGCAGATTTTTGTAGAGATGGTAGGGTTAAGTTAAAAGGGTTAGTCAATATGTGTTTTGAACATTGAATAGGAACGGAGATAGAGACAAGATGACATAAATAGAGTAGAAGCAAGCTTGTTACTATATTAATGTATATAAACGTTAAACATTTACTGTTCATCACCTTGTTCTTGGTATAAACATAGCCCTATGACGTGACCTCCAACATATAATGTGCTGTAAAAGTTATTACTTTATGAATAACTTTTACGGCGCGTTATATGTTGGAGGTCACATCGGAGGGCTATGTTTACATCAAGAACAACGTGATGAACAGTAAATGTTTAACGTTTGAATGTTAATATAGTAATACTTTGATGCGGGAATAACATGGAGGAGACTGGCACAAGACAGACCGCTGTGGAAGAAAACTTGGGGAGACCTTTGTCTAGCAGTGGATTGATAATGGTTGACAATGATGATGATGATGATATGAATTCAATGGAGTGAGTAAATATTTAAAAGTATAAATGAACTACAAGCCAGTGCAACGTTGCTTCGTATGCCTAGATGAGCTCATTTAAATATGTAAAGTACACAATGGTGGAAGAGAATAACTTGCCCTGCTGGAACCTACAGAAACACCCAAAAAACAGACGTGCAAGAAATGTCAAGCAAAGTGAACGCCAAAAGGGTAAGCTTTCAGGTTTCATCCAACAAGTCCCACTGCTTGAGCCTATGCATCAAAATCTTGGTATTGGACATAATAAAAGTAGTTATGCGTGTGAATTTAATGACAGAAAGGGCATTAAACAGCCCAACATCCTATTATAAGGTATGTATAGAGAATGGTTATTATTCCCCACTAACTTTGCTTTAATGGCCAGAGACAGCGATATTTTGAAGTTTACCTATTATTCAGAACCTTCAAGATGGATTCAGTACTGAGTATACTTGGAGTAACTTCTGGAACTTTCTAGAACTTTCAAGAAATTTCTAGAACTTTCCATGATTAAATAGAGGTATAAATACAGTGGTGTGAAGACCACCAGTTCTTTAGTTCCAGCTGCCTAAGTGGATACATACCTGCATTTTTCTGAGATGACATCAATATGCTGCAAGCGCCAGTAGATGCATTTTGCTATATCTACAGCCAGTTTATCAAGACAAGAGCAATAAGAAGTACCCCATAGTAGCACCTGCTAAAATATGTGAGGCCTACAAGGCATATTTTAGCATGCCTACTGGGGATCAAGACAGACCCTGGGCATCTCATTTCACCTGCAAGCACTGGAACAAAACTCTGGAAGGAAAGATGGACAATGAGAGAAACCTATACTACCCCAATCAAAAACATCTCAAAGACTAGGTCAGAGATTTTGGTTTTATTAGGTCCAATACCAAGATTTTGATGCATAGGCTCAAGCAGTGGGACTTGTTGGATCAAAATGTGCCAGTTGCAGATCAGAGGAAGTGTCAAGATTTTCCAGCCTCTTCAACAGTCAAGAAGAGGTCTGCTTCTGCCACAATGTGATTGGTCTGTTTGAGACAATTGGAATCACATGTAACCCAAACAGGTGGTGCATCTTTGTTCACAGCTCATCCAGGAGAGTAAAAGCCATGCTACTTCATAATGGGAACAAGTACCTGTTTTTCTCCCTGGCTCACTTGATGCACTTCAAAGAGGATTACAACAGCATCAAGAGCTTGCTAGATGGCTTGAAGTATGATAAGTACAGCTGAGAGGTCATTGATACTGGCGGCCTTCTCCAAGGCAGTTTTACTGTTTTCCTGTCATCTTTCCCTTTGAGACAGCAGGGAAACCAAGGCACACTATCACAGGTGAGACTGGCCACAGCCGAACAAGTTCTCTGTGGGGAAGAACAACATCATGTGGGAGCCATTGGTGGACCCCAGAAGGTGCTGATGCCACTGGTGGACCCACAGAAGGTGCTGATGCCACTGGTGGACCCCAGAAGGTGCTGATGCCACTGGTGGACCCCAGAAGGTGCTGATGCCACTGGTGGACACCAGAAGGTGCTGATGCCACTGGTGGACCCCCAGAAGGTGCTGATGCCACTGGTAGACCCCAGAAGGTGCTGATGCCACTGGTGGACCCCAGAAGGTGCTGATGCCACTGGTGGACCCCAGAAGGTGCTGATGCCACTGGTGGACCCCCAGAAGGTGCTGATGCCACTGCTGCACATCAAATTGGGACTTATGGAACAATTTGTCACAGTTCTAGACAAGGAGTTGGCAGCCTTCAAGTACCTGAGAGACTTCTTCCCTATGCTGTCTGAGGCATGAGTCTTTGTTGAACCACAGACAAAGAAGTTCCTGCAGTGCACGGAATTTGCAACATGCTCACTACAAGGGAGAAAGCGGTTTGAAACAGCTTTTTAGCAGTCATTCGAGGCTTCCTGGGCAATCACAATGCCAAAAACTATGTGGGCTAGTTGAGAATCTGGTGAAGAACTATAGCAAAATGGGCTGCAGAGTGTCCCTCAAAGTCCATATTCTTGATACTCATCTTGATAAATTCAAGGATAACATGACAGCCTACTCGGAGTAGCAAGATGAGAAAAATGTCCCTTGAAGTCCATATCCCTGATGCTCATTTTGAAAAATTCAAGGAGAACATAGGAGCATACTCGGAGTAACAAGGGGAGCAAAATGTCCCTCAAAGTCCATATTCTTGATGCTCACCTTGATAAATTCAAGGAGAACACACAACAGCGTATTTGGAGTAGCAAGATGAGAGAAATGTCTTTCAAAGTCCATATCCTTGATGCTCATTTTGATAAATTTGAGAACATAGGAGCGTACTCAGAGTAACAAAGTGAGTGACATGTCCCTCAAAGTCCATATCCTTGATGCTCATCTTGATAAATTCAAGGAAAACATGGGAGCATACTCAGAGGAGCAAGGTGAATGCTTCTACCAGGATATACAGGACTTTGAACGTCACTACCAAGGATGGTGTAACAAGAACATGATGCGAGTCTATATTTGGGGGCTGTTTTGTCTTTCAAAGTCCATATCCTTGATGCTCATTTTGATAAATTCGAGAACATAGGAGCGTACTCAGATTAACAAAGTGAGTGACATGTCCCTCAAAGTCCATATCCTTGATGCTCATCTTGATAAATTCAAGGAGAACATGACAGCCTACTTGGAGCAGCAAGACGAGAGAAATGTCCCTTGAAGTTCATTTTGAAAAATTCAAGGAGAACATAGGAGCATACTCGGAGTAACAAGGGGAGTAAAATGTCCTTCAAAGTCCATATTCTTGACGCTCATCTTGATAAATTCAAGGAGTACATGTGAGCATACTCTGAGTAGCAAGACGAGAAAAATGTCTCTGAAAGTCCATATCCTTGATACTCATCTTGATAAATTCAAAGAGAACATGGGAGCATACTCAGTGTGGCAAGACAAGCGAAATGTCCCTTAAATTCCATATAAATTCAAGGAGAACACATAGGAGCGTATTCGGAGTAGCAAGATGAGAGAAATGTCTTTCAAAGTCCATATCCTTGATTCTCATTTTGATAAATTCGAGAACATAGGAGCGTACTCGGAGTAACAAGGTGAGTGACATGTCCCTCAAAGTCCATATCCTAGATGCTCATCTTGATAAATTCAAGGAAAACATGGGAGCATACTCAGAGGAGCAAGGTGAATGCTTCCACCAGGATATACAGGACTTAGAACATCACTACCAAGGATGGTGTAACAAGAACATGATGCGAGACTGTATTTGGGGGCTGTTTTGTGAAAGTCATTTACATTATAGTCATAAACCTCAAAAAACTATTCACTTCAAATCCTTTGTGATCATTTTTGCATAATTGCAGTATAAATGCATGCTAATTTTGATTCATGTGCTGTTTTGTTTTACTTTATGTGAATGAAAAGATGCAAATTTGTCCATTTCCTCATTGGAAATAGGCAAATTTCAAAAACATTACTGGCCCAATCACAAAAGCAGAGTTTGTGGAGAATACTAGCCATTTTCTTTACTTTGCAGATACAAGCAATCAAGAAATAACAGTTACTACTCAGGAACAAAAATTGTGTTACACAGTGTAATACGAGGTATGGCTATAAAATAATGATATTGATGCTATAACCTTAGTTCAATAAGAAATTTACATTTTAAACTCTTATCAACCTTTAATGTATTTCCCCTCTGCATCAACACATTACTGCATTCTGATCTGCTACTGGATAAAGCAGTGCTGTAAGCACATCTGGTGTGATCCCTTTAAGAAAATTTTTGATTTTCTTCTCACCATAGTAACTGACTCAAAATGGGTTCCCCTGTGTACAGATTTGGCTTTAGGAAAAAAGAAGATAGTTGCATGGGGCCAAATCTGGTGAGCAGGCAGGATGTTCAAGCACTGTGATATGTTTCTTGGCTAAAACTCACTTCAGTGTGAGAGCTGAATAAGATGGTGTGTTGTCTGGTGAAGGATACAGACATTTTCCCATAACGCTGGCTTCCTTTAGATTCGGTCTGTCAAAATCACCAGAACCTGTTTGCAGTAACACTGCTATACTGTTGCTCTATTGGAAACCCATTCTGCCAAAATTATCCTCTTTATGTAACACACACACACACACACACACACACAACTGGCACCGCCTTGAACTTGCTTTGTCGTGCTTTCTTCATTCTTCGTGATGTTGGTGTTTTCCACTGCATTGGCTGTTTCTTCTTTTTGGGGTCATATTGGAAGATCCAGGTTTTATCACAAGTGATAACGCTTCCAAAAGGTTGGAGTTCATTTGAATTTACCCAAGAATGCCATAACCAATTTGCTTTTGGTCTCTTTTTTTAATCACTTTACAACACTCATTTTCAAAGTGCTGAGCATATTTCAACTATCTACACGTTACTCCTGTAGTATTGGTGATAGGTGGTATGTTTAAAATTATTGTAACGTCAGAACAGAAAAATCAAAAATTAAATAATTACCACATAGATGAACAATTGCCAGGTCTCATCATTCTTGTTAATGGTTCTTCCAATCGGTGAAACTGCTGTAAGTTAATAAAGAGTTGTTAGCGCACAACATGAAAATGTTCAGCTTTATCTGTAGAAGTTCTGCTGAAAATGAAATGTTGGATTCTCGCAAATCCATGGAGTTCATAAAACTGGATGAAGCTATGAGAAGAATACGCTAGTCTACAGCAATATTTGGATTATCACCAAGCCGGGAAGTATCCCTTTGAACAAACGAAACTTTGGATTCAGGAAACGTCTATGGAGTTCACAAAACAGACTTTTTTTTTTTTTAGTTCGGGCATGAGAAGCTTCCAAATTATCTAGGCACAAACGTTTGTCACATCAGATTTTCAAGTAAAATTTGAATACGTCTCTTTATCAATGCTAACTATTTCCGCTGTCATCTTTGTCAATCATTTGAAACAATCATGTAGATTTTGTCAACATTGTCTTCTGTTTTTTAAGTGTTTAAGCATCCCAAGTATCTGTTGTCTTCAATGTTTCCCCCAGCTTAAAACTAATGCTGGGGTGGGGGAGGGATCTCCAAACTAATTTTGCATTTTCAGTTGTGGAAAGCTCAAGGTCAATGAGCTCCCACCAGGGGCATACATAGAATGGGGGGAGGGGTTGTGTGACAGAAATGGAAGAAAAAACTAAAGTTTTTTTTTAATGTATGTTGATGCATTTTTATTAAATTGTAAGTCACGTTTTAACCAAAAACATAAAACCAATGAAACACTTTGGTGGGGAGCCCCACCCCCCTCTAAATACATCCCTGGCCTCCCATACACTTTCGATTTATACCAGGCATTTGATTCGCCACAGCAGGGTCATTATGACATAGCCATACCTCATATTCTCAAGCAGCTAGAAACTTACTCTGGATGATGAGCAATAGCAAACATCTTTTTCACAACATCAAATTTGGTTGGAGGTGCATCGGCATTGTTAATCAGAGTGAAGAGGAAAGCTTTATCAGATGGTACATAGCGCCCTCTACCACGAGTTTTACCCCAAGGTGCGTCACTGAATCCACCACATAATTCTCCATGTGAGCCCTAAATAAAGAAAGGATAGAATAAATGCATGCTCCTCAAGTATATGGCAAACTTCATTAACATTACATGTATTTTAACAAAACACAGCTGCTATTAAGAACAGTACAGATAGTTAAAAAGACAGAGTGCCCTATCATTTCATTCAGATTCACTTCATTCACCATACCTTTTGTCTATTATTCACTTCATCCATTCTTCAGGTCATCTATTGTTCACCTACTAATCAAAACTTCTATTATGATAACTTTTACTAGGAAATATTTTATTTTAATTGCAAATTTTCGGAAAAAACTCTTCTCCTTTTTCAGGCTGCCTTTTGTTGTCACTTTTCCCCATCACTATCGCAGTTATGGTTAACCTTGATGGTTATGGTTATTTTTCACCAAATCCTGCAAGACGTTAGGCAGGGATAATCCTCTGCAGTTATTGATGACGGAATTCTGATTTTTCTCAATTCCTATTCCTTCTTTTAGCTTTCTTTTTTAGCATGTTTTTTGTAGAAAAAGATAGTGCTTTTGTTATCGGTTTGTCCGTCCAACTGTAGACATGATATCTCTGCAACTAATAGTCCAATTTGAAAAATTCTCTTTTCATCACGAAGCCTGAAATATGTATCTCTAATTCAATTGCTCTTCAGTGTATTTTAGGTATAGTAACGTTTTCAAGTTATGCATAGATTCTCCGCTAGGGCATAAAAGTAAATTTTCTGCATTCACTTCATCCTCAGACTCGACGAATTTCCATTGGCACGTATCAAATGAAAACATGATTCATCGGATGAGATGACCTTTCTTTAGTCCTCAAGGGTTGAGTTTTGGGGCTGCCATGCCAACTACAGACAGGTTTCTTGGTTTTTAGCAGAGACGAGTGCCACATGAAGGGGACATCTGCTGTTACGGCTCATTTGTGCCAATGCATGGTGGACTGTCAAGGATGAAATTCTGCTCTCTGTGCAGCTGTTATTTGATGCAATAGAGCTCATCCATTACCTTGTTGAAACCTCTCCAGCTGCTGTTACCATTGATCATCAACCAGTCCTTTCCACCAATAGGAAGACCACTGACTGCTTGTTTGGTTGTTTGAGCACCACTCATTGTACACTCTCGATACAGTTGTTGTTGCACAGCCACGAAGGTTTGCATATTCAAGATGGTTGCACCTTCCCATCTAGCACACACTATACTGCCTCCTTCAAAGTTGCATAAATCACAAGTATTTCTTATAGTGCAGATATCTACACTTCATGCGCATCAAAATACTTTGCAATGAGCTGTTTATAAATCCAACTCAACATTATAGTTACATACTAAGTGAGGACAGCACGTGTCTGATTGTTATTGAGTGTTCCTAATAATTTGCTACTTCAGTGTTGATTCACTTCGTATAGTCTGAATCCTTTGCACTGAGCTGTTCATAAAGCCATCTCAACGTCATAGTTGCGTATGTAAGTGAGGATGGCAAGTGTCTGATTGCTATTGGGTGTTCTTAATAATTTGCTACTTCAGTGTTGATTCACTTCGTATAGTCTGAATCCATTGCACTGAGCTGTTCATAAAGCCATCTCAACGTCATAGTTGCGTACGTAAGTGAGGATGGCAAGTGCCTGATTGCTATTGGGTGTTCTTAATAATTTGCTACTTCAGTGTTGATTCACTTCGTACATGTCAGAATACTTTGCAGTGAGCTGTCCATAAAGCCATCTGAACGTCATAGTTGCATACGTAAGTGAGGATGGCATACGTCTGATTGCTATTGAGAGTTCCTAATAATTTGCTACTTTAGTGTAGATTCACTTCGTACACGTCGGAATCCTTTGCAGTCAGCTGTTTAGAAAGCCATCTCAACGTCATAGTTGTGTACGTAAGTGAGGATGGCAAGTGTCTGATTACTATTGGGTGTTCCTAATTATTTATGAAAAATGCAATTCATGAAGCAACCTTATGGGTTGTCTTATGTTATAAATGTGCTTTTGATTAAAATATACATAATATCTAAGGTATTTTACCTGATATTTCAAAGTATTTCGCACGTTGTTTGCTCTGTGAAGCACATGCTCCTGGCCCGAGAGGTCCCTTATGTTATGGACCTTTGGTTAGTTATGAAATATTTTTTATTACTGAAATAAAGCAGTTGGGTTATATCTTTTCAGTTCCACATTCATTCATTCGCACAATCAAACGTTTAAAATTTACTATTAATTAAAAGATTTTAGTAGAAAGAGTTATACTCATCAAGTCAGGAGACGTCTCACCAGGGGTTCGTTGTTACGGCGAGCGCTTTCAGCGGTGCTTAACCGCCATCATCTGGCCACTACTCCTACATGAGGGTTCCTAGCATGTGTGTAGTTTAGGAGTTGCATGTCGGGAATCGATGGGAAGGCTTGCTGCCTGGATGTGTTAGGTGATTTGTTTCCAATGTGTCGCCATCTATTGGATGAGTTGGTAGGTATCAGTCGTAAGTATAATTCTATCGTGTGTCTGTATGTGTTAGGTGATTTGTTTCTAATGTGTCGCCATCTATTGGATGAGTTGGTAGGTATCAGTCGTAAGTATAATGCTTTTGTGTAGATATTTTTGGGCTATTATTATTTGTTCGTAGAAACAGGTGTATTTTTTTTATGATTATTATTTTTTATTCTTTATTTATTGGTGTGATGTTTTGTAATGCTCTTTTTTTTTTTTTGTCTTTTTTTATGATTTTTTTCTTTTTTTATAAGTGATTTCCAGGCTGTTTAGTGTGGTGGGGTCTTGTAAGTTGCATATTTTATCTTTTTTTTCTTTGTTCAATTATAACGCTTTCAGAAATCCTTAATTCTTTTTCGTTTGTGTAGTTGGTTAGTAATTTAATATTTTCAAAATCAGGGTATTGTTTATGTTTAACACAGTGTTGGATAAGTGCAGTTTTTTCTTCTTTTTTGTTCCAGTTTTTTATATGTTGATGTAATCATTTTATTAATCAATTTTTTGTGGAAATGTGAGAAATGTAAGAAATGTGGTCCCCAGAACTCTGTGAAACAATAGGAATTTTATATACGCCTGCTGATTGTAGTAAATTATTGTTACTTTTTTTCTTTATAATTAAGTCACCAATATTCTGAACTGAATGTCCAAAAATATTGTTGTGTTTCTTCATTAATCTTAAAAATTTTCCACTTAGTCCTCTAAATAAAAGAGAAAGAACCTGAAAATTTGTATTTCTTTTTTGGGATGTTTTGTCTAGACTCTTTTAATTTCTTCTTGTATTCAAAAATAAACTTTTTAACAGTTTTTGTGTCATATCCAAATTGTTTGGTTGTGTTAATAATCCATTGGATTTCTTCTTCTCTGTATTTTCTATTTGAGGAATGTGTGAAGGCTCTTTTTACCGAATTCCTAATAGGATTTACTTTATGAGTTTTTGGGTGTTCAGATTGATATGGGATCATTATAGGTACATAGGTTGGTTTTCAAAAAACTCTGTATTCAAAATTTAAGTCTTTTTTTATTATTACTACAGGGATCATAGCATACTTCTGGAAAATTTTAGGTAGGAATTTTAGGAATTTTAGGAATTTTAGAAAAATTTTAGGAAAATTTTAGGAGTGTATTTCAATAAAAACTAGATGTATATTTGTATACATCTAGTAAAACAACTTTGTATACATTGTAAAGAGTTTGCTTCACACCCTTCAACCATATATACTGATAGACTGCGCATGACATCAAAATTTCTGGCTCCAACATAAATTCACATGACAACAGTCAAAAAGATGGGTTACACCTGCTGTGCTTATGGTTGCTCTGAGCGATATAGTAAAGAAAGTTCTATGATTTTTCATGGGTAAGAAACGAATTAAATACCTAAGTCAATAAAGTTCAATTACTTAACCAGAAACTTGCAGCTATTGATATAAAAATATAGTAACTTAAGAAAAAAAAAATGGAATGCATGTTCCAAATTCTTCGCAAAATGTTCATCACATTATAAATCACAAAATGTAAACAACCCGATCATGCATGTATATAGCTCATAAGTAAACTTACCTGAAGAGTTTTCATTATATATGAGGCGCATTCACATAATACACCGAAAACACTGAAGTTCTGCAGCGTAAATTAGTAATCATAACAGCATTTTTACACGAAATTTGAGTCTGATGATGGCGTGCCCAATGTTTGAGCCATGGCGGCTTTGATGCAGCTATTGCCAATGTGCAGTCCATTAGTATATATGGTCGAAGTTAACACCCAAATTTTTTGCATAACGTCTAATGTCTAAAGTTTAAGTATGATTTACTTCTAATGTTCAGTTCTTATCTTTTCACGTGTTATTATCATATTCAAGTATATTTACCACATTCAAGTTTCACTTTGAACATTAATATGCTGTTGAACCAGAAGCAATTCACGATTTTCACAGTAAAGTTTTCAGGTTTCACATTAAATTATAATATCCTAAAAAGGTAATTGAAAACCAAGAACTATGTACAATTGTTCACTGAATTACTTTTTTCATATTATTGTTTTAACCTTTTCCTGATTAGCCTATCTTTTTCTGCTTCTACCACAACTAATTTACTTTCAGTTTTCTTTATTTCAGCTGAACCTTGCATGATCAAGTTAGAGGCAACTGCTATTTCAACAGTATTTTGTTTTTCTACAGCTTTTCTCATTCTTTCTGTTCCCTCTTGAATTATTGCTAGGAGGCTTCTTTATCGTTTTTAAGTCTATTTATTTCTGCATCATTTTCTTTTATTTTGTCATCAAACTCAGCTTTTCTTTTTTCTCTAGCTGCTTTTCCTTATTTTCCCTCTCTTTCTGCTTCCTTTCTTTTACCTTTTTGATTCTTCTTCCTTCAGCTTATCAACATACTCTTTATAAAATTTATGTGAATCACAAACACTATTTAACAAATTTCTTGTTATGGGAACTTTACTTACACATCCATAGTGTTTAATGGCCCCTTTAACTATTCTTAATGATGTTATAGTTGAGTCTTTTAAGTTAGCCTTGTCCTTCCTTAACAGAGCAGTGTTAACCGAAAATCCCCTTTCTGCATCAGCATTACCATGAGAGTAAAACTAAAATTGACTTTATGAGTTTAGCAAGATTTGAGTATTTTTCTTTTCCGCTAGAGTCTTTAATACTAAATATATTACGCCAGTAATGATCAATCCGCACTGGAATATGCCCTTCCTCTGAAAATTTCACTAGTTCATCTAGAGGTGGCTTATCGCAATTTAAAAGTTTCCACTCTTCTCTTACTCTATCAATTTGTTCCTCAGAAAGATGCAAAACACTTGAAATTCTGGTTATTTCCGAAAGTCCTTCAGTGACTGAAAGTTGAGTTGACTCTTTCTTTGGTTCTTTTACCTTTAAAACTTCTATGTCTCTTAGCTTTTGATTGCAGAATGGCAAATTTGACTTTAAATATTTTGTGGTTGCAATTAGTGATGATCTTACATCTAAGAGAAATAATTTCTGCCTGGTCTCCTGAACATTCCTGAGGAGATTTTTGTCTTCATACCAACTTCTAACTCCCCTAGTTTTTTCCATGAATTTTTGTTTTCAAAATCTACATTCTTTAGGTCTTCTCCAAATTTCCCTGCTATAACATCATCTTGGATAAACTGAGCCATAACATTCCTCATTAAAGTATTTAAATCAGAATATAACTGGTGTATTTTTGGTTCTTCACTCTGATAACATAATGAAAACTTTTCAAAATTTTGGTGTGAAAATGAAATTAATGCTAAATAGCAAGGAGTAAGCTCATTTTTCAGGAAACAGTGAATTCTTTTATACCTTGCCGAATTGCGTAGTTGTTTTCAAATATTTTTTGAGATGGCAAGAAGTTTAAAAAATATTCTGTAATATTTAGCCATTGATCCAAGAGCCTCTGGGCTACAGAACCAACGGTTAACCATCTGTTGCTGACATGACAAAAAGAAATTTGGCAGTGACCAATGTTATATCCTCGACAGATTTATAATCCTCTCGTCTTGCAGCACTACTCTTTAAAAAGTAATGCATATATCAGTAGCAAATTCGTCAAAATCTATATTTAAGCTTGTCAAAAAAATTTTAAATGCATTACTAACAACATGCAGATTGCAAAAACCTAGTTCCAAAGATTTCTGGCCTGTTTCTTGTTTTACAACTTCATTGAATTTGCGTAAAAAGCACTTATTTACATTTGGGATGTCCATGGATACACAAATAATTCTGTTCAACGAAATATTGAAGGATGATAACACATCAAGAATTTCTTTTAGCAAAATATCTGCTGTTGCATGACCCAGAAAAACGCTTGTTAGGTATCGGCAAGAAACTGAATTTATTTCTGAAGACCAGTACCTGAGATACACATCCAACTGCCGTTTCACTTGTGTATTTGTAGTTTCATCAAATGCTATAGTAACCTTTCCTGGGCTACTAGATGCAATGTCTTTTTCAAATCCTCTTCAAAATATTTTGACAATCCATGTGATATCACATAAGCAACTTTTTTCTTTAAGTTGCATTTTGGCTGCAATAGCAGAATCAGGAAACATTTCTTTGAAAAGTTCAACTGTTTCAGTGCATGAAACAAAAGACATATTGTCCTTAGCAACTTTCATGGCCCATAATGCTTCGGCTTTAGCCAACTGTAAATCATGACTCAGTACTTCACTAATATTTGTTTTGGGCTGAAGATCCCGTCCTCCAAAGGCTTTCAAGATGGACTTATTTTGAAATTTACTTTGAAATTTCTGCAAATGTTTTTTCCTTTATGATGCGCTTTTACTTGTGAAAAGCCACTATTAGAAATGTTGAAAATTTCTGAACACAATATACACTTAGCAGAAAATATTGTTTCAGTTGCAGAACACCATTCTTTCAACTTCCTCCGTCCAATTCTTTGGCGAGCCACGCATCTTGAAATTTCGTTTTGGATTTAGGCATCTTAAACACTTGTATTACTAACCAGAAAATGAAAGGGAAGTACAAAAACACGTTCCAATATTGCAAAACCAGACAACTTCCCGAAATTTGGCTGCGAGGATGTCAGAAGATATGAAAAAAAAAAAAAAAAAAAGCAGGTCACCACTAGAGAACTGAACCTGCACACAGCACAGAGAACACCATAAAAGACGTAAAACCAGAAACTATCATACGCATCTCACGCAAGTTCAGTCAAAGCGAGTCAGAGCCGAGATATATTGCGCATCGAAGGTCGCTGTCGCCGACGCATGATCGAAGGTCAATGATCACGTGCTCTACTGCCTGCCAAGATAATACTCAGCTACCATCCCATCGTCATTACCGGAGGTTACGGAAGGAGACCACATGTTTCCTCTTTGCTTCCACCCACCTGCGGTTTACAATAACAAAACATCAGCAGAAAGAGGAGGTTCCACAAGGCATGTACAAAAATAAAGTACGATCTTCTGCGTGCCACGGAGTTCGTCTGCAAAGCGCAAACCAGGGGTGAAAATGACCCCTCCCCTTTTCCCTTAGATCTCTTGTTACTCTCGAAAACTGTTCGAAGGCAAAAAAATGGAACGCCAAGCCCCGAAGCAAGTGCATCTCGATGGCGTCATTTTTCCCTCCCTTTAGCAGCACAGCATATAGGCTGTGTTTCTACAATAACAGGTCTTTTTACCTTACCGTAATGGTAAATTTATTGGCGTTAATAACGGTTGTGTTTTTGATAAAAATAAGCTTACGAAAATTTTAGGATGAATAGCAAATTTTAGGTCTAATTTTAGGAATTTAAGGAGGGTCACAAAATATTAGGAATTTTAGGAATTTTAGGAGGAATGCGATCCCTGTTACTATATCTAAGAAGGTCGATGACATTTTTATATTATCTAAATTAAAACAAGAAGAACTTGAAATATTGAAGAATAAATTTACCACTTGTTACCCAGAGATTGAACTAACTTTAGAATTTGAACAAAATGGAAAAATTTCCTTCTTAGATATAGAAATAATAAAAAAAGACTTAAATTTTGAATACAGAGTTTTTTGAAAACCACCCTATGTACCTATAATGATCCCATATCAATCTGAACACCCAAAAACTCATAAAGTAATGCTATTAGGAATTCGGTAAAAAGAGCCTTCACACACTCCTCAAATAGAAAATACAGACAAGAAGAAATCCAATGGATTATTAACACAACCAAACAATTTGAATATGACACAAAAACTGTTAAAAAGTTGATTTTTGAATACAAGAAGAAATTAAAAGAGTCTAGACAAAACATCCCAAAAAAGAAATACAAATCTTCAGGTTCTTTCCCTTTTATTTAGAGGATTAAGTGGAAATTTTTTAAGATTAATGAAGAAACACATTATTTTTGGACATTCAGTTCAGAATATTGGTGACTTAATTATAAAGAAAAAAAGTAACAATAATAGACTACAATCAGCAGGCGTATATGAAATTCCTATTGTTTCACAGAGTTCTGAAGACCACATTTCATACATTGGCAGCACAAAAAATAGATTAATAAAAAGATTACATCAACATATAAAAAACTGGAACAAAAAAGAAGTAAAAACTGAACTTATCCAACAATGTATTAAACATAAATAATAATCTGATTTTGAAAATATAAAATTACTAACCAACCACACAAATGAAAAAGAATTAAGGATTTCTGAAAGCGTTATAATTGAACAAAAAAAAAAGAAAAAAAAAAAAAAAAAGAAAAATATGCAACTTACAAGACCCCACCACACTAGACAGCCTGGAAATCACTTATAATAAAAGAAAAAATTCATAAAAAAAGACAAAAAAAAAAACATTACAAAAAATCACACCAATAAATAATAATAAAAAATAAATAAATAATAATAATAAAAATACACCTGTTTCAACGAAACAAATAATAATAGCCCAAAAATATCTACACAAGAGAATTATACTTACGACTGATACCTAACAACTCATCCAATAGATGGCGACACATTGGAAACAAATCACCTAACACATACAGGCAGCAAACCTTCCCATCGATTCCCGACATGAAACTCCTAAACCACACACACGCGAGGAACCCTCCTGTAGGAGTAGTGGCCAGATGATGGCAGTTAAGCACCACTGAAAGTGCTCGCCGTAACAATGAACCCTAGGTGAGACGTCTCCTGACCCAATGAATATAACTCTTTCTACTAAAATCTTTTAATTAATAGTAAATTTTAAACGTTTGATTGTGCGAATGAATAAATGTGGAACTGAAAAGATATAACTTAACTGCTTTATTTCTGCCAAAAAATTTTTTCATAACTAACCAACTAACCAAAGGTCCGTAACGTAAGGGACCTTTCAGGCCAGGAGCATGTGCCTCACAGAGCAAACAACGTGCGAAATACTTTGAAATATCAGGTAAAATACCTTAGATATTATGTATATCCTAATAATTTGCTACTTCAGTGTTGATTCACTTCGTACACGTTGGAATACTTTGCAGTCAGCTGTTTATAAAGTCATCTCAACGTCATAGTTGCATACGTAAGTGAGGATGGCATACCTCTGATTGCTATTGAGAGTTCCTAATAATTTGCTACTTTAGTGTAGATTCACTTCGTACACATCGGAATCCTTTGCAGTCAGCTGCTTATAAAGCCATCTCAACGTCATAGTTGCATACGTAAGTGAGGATGGCATACCTCTGATTGCTATTGAGAGTTCCTAATAATTTGCTACTTTAGTGTAGATTCACTTCATACACGTTGGAATACTTTGCAGTCAGCTGTTTATAAAGCCATCTCAACGTCATAGTTGCATACGTAAGTGAGGATGGCATACCTCTGATTGCTATTGAGAGTTCCTAATAATTTGCTACTTTAGTGTAGATTCACTTCGTACACATCGGAATCCTTTGCAGTCAGCTTGCTTATAAAGCCATCTCAACGTCATAGTTGCATACGTAAGTGAGGATGGCATACCTCTGATTGCTATTGAGAGTTCCTAATAATTTGCTACTTTAGTGTAGATTCACTTCATACACGTTGGAATACTTTGCAGTCAGCTGTTTATAAAGCCATCTCAACGTCATAGTTGCATAAGTAAGTGAGGATGGCACGTGTCTGATTGCTATTGGATGTTCCTACACTGTTATACAAAAATTAAGGACAAAGAGGAGAAATTAGCATAACAGAGGAACGAGCAGGCGTAATGGACCAAAAGACCACTCAGGAGATAAACTAGGGTCCTGGTACGGTAGAGCATGCACATATATGCAGCATGACGTGGGGGGGGGTCGGAAGGGTATAAAGCACACGGGCAGTGTACGCTCAGCAATTCGGTGAAAGCTTTTGCACGGTGTACATTGGTTTGAACGATGTTGAGTTGCTGCCACTGTGTGATATGGCCAACAGGCAATCCAGTAGACAACATCTGGATGACTTTACCCAAGATTCAGTCATTGGGAAGTTGGAAGAAGGTCGAAGTGTGGCAGAGGAGTTCAGGATCGCTCACAGCATCGTTTCACGAGCTTGGAGAGCATTTCAAATGGCAGGAACAGCAGTCCGAGAGTTTAGCAGCGGTCGTCCATGAGCAACCATGGCGGTGGACGACCGGTATATTGTCCTACAGGCAAGAAGAGACAGCGGGAGAAATCACAAGGCACATGAAACAGACAACTGGACGTCCGTTATCGCGTTTTACCGTGGCCAGGAGGCTGCACAAAGGTGGTCTATTTGCATGACGACCAGTACGATGTGTGCCATTCACCCCTGCTCATTGGAGATGGCGGTTTCTGTGGTGCCATGAACACAAGAACTGGACACATCAGCAATGGGGTCAAGTTCCCTTTACGGATGAGAGCCGATTTAGTCTGACAAGCGATTCTGAACGTATACACATCTGGAGAGAGCAGGGAACATGCAATCACACCTCCAACATCATCGAAAGGGACCGGTTTGGAGGTGGCAGAGTTCTCGTTTGGGGCGGTATCATGCTTGGTAGCCGTACTGACCTCCACATCTTCCAAGGAGGTTCAGTCACTGGTGTCCGCTATTGTACCGAGGTTCTCCTGCCTCACGTGCGTCTGTTTAGAGGTGCTGTGGGTCCTGAGTTCCTCTTCATGGAAGACAACGCTACACCTCATCGTACAGTGGCTGTTGGAGAGTGAATATATTCAATGCATGGATTGGCCCGCAAGGTCACCGGACATAAATCCAATCGAACACATGTGGGACCTTCTCTGGAGACGCTTGGCAGCACGTCACCACCCGCCAGCAACGATTCCGCAGCTGCGATTGGCGCTACAAGAGGAATGGGCTGCGATGCCTCAACAGGTCCTTGACAACCTCGTCCTCAGCATGGACAGACAGTGTAAATCCTGCAACACAGTCAGGGGTGATCATATCCCCTACTAAAGACTGGATTGTTCTTGGCAGCCATCTGTCACATGGACGTTTCTGTCTTCTGTCCAGTTGTGCTCAAAGCTACCTTTTCAATAAAGTGCTTTTGTATTCTTTGGATTCCTTGTTTGGACGGTTTTGCTCACTTGCCCCATATTCTTACATCTTGGGGATCTTATGGTATGATTTGAGTCGATGTGGAGCACTTCTGCACCACGTTACATTCGAAAAACCGTCTCATCCTTAATTTTTGCATGCCAGTGTAATTTTGCTGCTTCGGTGTAGATTCACTTTGTATAGTCTGAATCCTTTGCAGTCAGCTGTTTATAAAGCCATCTTAACGTCATAGTTGCGTACATAAGTGAGGATGGCAAGTGTCTGATTGCTATTGGGTGTTCCTAATAATTTGCTACTTCAATGTTGATTCACTTTGTACATGTCAGAATCCTTTGCAGTGAAATGTTCATAAAGCCATCTCAACGTCATAGTTGAGTGCGTAAGTGAAGGCGGCATGTGTCTGATTGCTATTGGGTGTTTCTAATAATTTACTACTTCAGTGTAGATTCACTTCACACACGTCTGAATCCTTTGCAGTGAGCTGTTTATAAAGCCATCTCAACATCATAGTTGCGCACTTAAGTGAGGATTTCACACGTCTGATTGCTAATGGGTGTTCCTAAGAATTTGAGACCAGTGCAAATTCACTTCGTCCACGTCTGAATCTTTTGCAGTGAGCTGTTTATAAAGCCATTTCAATGTCATAGTTGCATACCTAAGTGAGGACGGCATGTGTCTGATTGCTATTGGGTGTTCCTAATAATTTACTACTTCAGTGTAGATTCACTTCATACACGTCTGAATCCTTTGCAGTGAGCTGTTTATAAAGCCATCTCAATGCCATAGTTGAATATGTGAGGATGGCATGTGTCTGATTACTATTGGTAATAATTTACTAGTTCAGTGTGGATTCACTTCGTACATGTCCGAATCCTTTGCAGTAAGCTGTTTATAAAGCCATCTCAATGTCATAATTGCATACGTAAGTAAGGATGGCACGTGTCTGATTGCTATTGGGTGTTCCTAATCATTTGCTACTTCACTGTAGATTTGGTTTGTACACATCTGAATCATTTGCGCAGTGAGCTGTTTATAAAGCAATCTCAACGTCATAATCGCGTACGTAAGTGAGGATGGCATGTGTCTGATTGCTGTTGGGTGTTCCTAATCATTTGCTACTTCTGAGTATATAAATGCTAATTGTGACTGAAAAAATGCGGCTTCATTTAAAAAAAAATCATTAAAACCTTAGACTTCCTAAACTTATAGATTTCAGTCAAGTTAATTTCTATAAACCTTACCAGTACTATGACGAATGTTGGGCTGTGTCCATCACAGTGGTAGTGGAAAGCTTCTGCGGTGTAGCTATGAGTTGATGCTCGATACAAGAGCCTCCACATCTGTTTAGGTTTCCCAAACCATGCATTCAGCACTCTTTGGAGTTGTAGTTTCTCACCACTTAAAAGCTGTGAACCTTGAAAGAGTTTCAAAGAGGTTCTGGGCTGAATCCTTTTATCTTCTGAGTGATTGAACTTGTTGGGCAGAGCAGCAAAACGATACCTACAGTGTGGGTTCAATATGAAAGTTAACAGCAAAGAAGAAAGTGAAAATCTTGCAAATATTTTTCACTAAGAAAAAGAACCATTAATGTAATTTCAAATTAACATATGATGCAGCTGATATGAAATTTCAAAACCCTGCAATTTTCATATGAAAAAATCAACAAACAGAAAATTCTCTGGTTTTAACATATAAAAACTTTAACCCATTGTTGGTCATGCTATGAGCATTTCTTTTACACTTCGCATAAAAAGAGCGCCGTTTGGGAGCACCACCCTCACTCCAGCTGACTTTTAGAATCTTCTCAAAAATCTGTTATCAGTTTCAATAAGGATTGGCATATCTTTGACCTTCAAAGAATCTGCTTTTTGCTCTTATGGCGGTCACAGCAAAAGGTTCTGCGCACTGTTTATTTTTGAGAAAAGTGTGAAATAACGGAGGAAACTTAGATCAAAAGATATGACAACGTCATTTTCCAACAAGACGGCATGCCTCCGCATTGGTCAACGTGTGTGCATAAGTGCCTAAATGAGCATTTCCCCAACAGATGGATTGGGCGTGGTGGTCCCATTCTGTGGCCTCCTCGATCTCCAGATCTAACTCCATTGGATTATTTCATGTGGGGTTATGTGAAGGATCGTGTCTATCAGACACCTTGTACTTATTTGCAGGAACTGAAGCAGCGCATCACAACTGCTATTAATTCCATAACTCCTCAGATGCTTGCCAATACATGGCATGAAATTGAGTATCGCTTGGACGTATAACGAGCAACCAAGGGATCTCACATCGAAATTTATTAACTTGTGTAGTTACATTGTAAGTTAGTACAGTCAGTTTCTTTATCTGTTTAATGTTTTGTTTTATATAATTTTGTAATGTGTCCAGTAATTCTCGGACACCCTGTATTACTCCTTCTTGCAATTAGATGTCCACTTCTTTAAAGCTGGCAGGAATTCCTTTAATTTGTTATTTAGATCTGGAGCAAGCCTGATATTATGTTTTGCTCTGATCCTCTTCAACTTTTCGAAAAGGCCCTTGTGGTACATAATTTTGCTGGTGAATTTGAAGTTGTTTATTTCCTGCTTCTTTTTTGGCACTTGCCTAAATAATTTCTCAATATATGGGGAGGGGTAATTGTTCTCTGGGATGTAAGGTCAGGTGATGCGTAACATCACAGCCTCTCCTTGACAAATGTCAACCCCGCCTTCTCGTGGTGCATCCTGTTCCCACTAAAGGGGCTCTGACGACCGCCAATAGCGGTATAACTATACCATCGGGATCAGAGGAAATGCTATCCCACACTCACCAACCCGCTTGGCCAGCGTGGTGAGTTATGGCCAAACACCTCCAAAATGACTCTACAACTTAAATCTTGGCCCTCAGTCTCCGGCAGCTGGAATGTACCTGGCCAAGGCAGCGGCCAGTGCGACATGAAGGCAGAGGGTGCTAAGAATCCCCGGAGGACCGGACTAGGCTGCCATTTGATGCTGACCTTGGCTACCTATAACGGACGTTCCCTATCTTCTGATTCAAGGCTTCTTGAATTGGAAGAGGAACTACAAAGGATCAAGTGGGACATCGTCGGGCTAAGTGAGGTAAGGAGAAAAGAAGAAGATCTCATTGAACTGAAAAGTGGACATCTCTTCTATTATCGTGGGACAGATACTGGCAGAACTAGTGGTGTTGGATTTATAATAAACAAGAAACTGAAGGATAAAGTGGTAGAAGTTGAAAGTTCCTCTGACAGAGCTGCACGACTGCTATCCAACTATCGAGAAGATACCAGGCTCAGATTATTCAAACTTATGCACCCACCACAAGTCATCCTGAAGAAGAAATTGAAGAATTTTATGAGGAAATTCGTCATCTAAATAATAAAGGTAAGCAGCACTTGAAGATAATTATGGGAGATTTCAATGCAAAAATAGGGCAACGGCAACAGAATGAAACTTCAGTAGGTAAATTCGGTCACGGCAACAGAAACCAGCGTGGAAATACTCGTTGAGTTTGCAGAGGCAGAAGGATTTTTCATCTTGAACTCCTTTTTCAAGAAAAGCCACACAGGAAATGGACATGGAGACATCCAATTGGGACGACAAGTGAAATTGATTTTATTATGTGTAACAAAAATTCGTCATCGAAGACTGCAGTGTGCTGAACAAGTTCAACACAGGTAGTGACCATAGATTGGTGAGATGTAAGATGCACCTCAACACTAAACTGAACGTGGCAAGCTCATAAGACAAACAAAATGTATTGACATAACCAACCTTAAAAAACACCATAATACTTTCAAGTTGGAACTGAAGAACAGATTCTCTGCTTTAGAAGGCCTAACATCGGAAGAAGTGGATATTTCGGAAGTTAACAGAAAAGTAACCAAAGCTCTAATGGAAACAGCAACAAAATTAGCTGGGTCTAAGAACAAGTTGCATGTGAACAAATTATCAGGAAAAACCAAAATGTTGATGCAAAAAAGAAGAGAGATGAGGACAACTAAAGTAGATGTGACTTCCAAAGTGGAATATATAGAGCTATGCAAGACAACACGAAAAAGTATCACTGAAGACGTAAGGAAATTCAACTGTGAGCTAGTGAGGAAAGCAATTGAAAACAACCAAAGCCTTAAGATAGCAAAGGGACATCTCAGTAAGGGAAGAAAACAGATTATGGCTCTGAGAAAAGATGATGGTTCTATAACAAGAAATAGAGGCGAAATTTTGACTAGAGTGAATGATTTCTACTCCAAATTATATGAAAGGGATGATACATGTACTCCAGACATCATGAAAGGTACCAGAGTTCTTCCAGTCCTCCCAGCAGAAGTTGCTCATGCAATCAAGAACATGAAGCGAGGGAAAGCTCCAGGAGAAGATGGAATTACTATAGACATCATACAAGAAGCAAGTGGAGAAATTGAAACAGTACTCGCCCAAATTTTCACTCGATGCCTTAATGAAGGGAAGATTCCTGAGGATTGGAACAATGCTACAATGATCCTGCTACATAAAAAAGGTGACATTGAGGATCTCAGGAACTACAGACCTATCAGCCTCCTATCAGTGGTTTATAAAATCTTCACTAAAGTTCTTTCACACCGCTTGAAGGTAACACTGGACATGGCTCAACCGAGAGAACAAGCTGGATTCAGGAGTGGCTACAGCACAATAGATCATATCCACGTACTGAGAGAACTGATTGAAAGAGCGAGGGAATATGAACTTCCATTGTGCATGGCTTTTATCGATTATGAAAAAGCCTTTGATTCGGTGAAACCATCAGCAGTTACCACGGCTCTGAAATCCTGCGGTATTGAAGATGCATACATTAATATTATTAATAACATCTATGAAAATGCAAGTGCAAAGATTCGGCTGTTTGAAAATACAACACACATAAAAATTGGAAAGGGAGTGAGACAAGGTGACACCATATCTCCGAAGCTCTTTAATGCCACATTGGAAAATGTCTTTCAATCACTGAACTGGGAAAACAAAGGGATAAAGATTAATGGAGATTATCTAACCCACCTTCGTTTTGCTGATGACGTAGTCATTTTTGCAACTACCCCATCAGAGCTGCAGAGTATGATCCAGGAACTTGCTGACAAGAGTAAAGAAGTGGGATTAAAAATGAACTTTCAGAAGACAAAAGTGATGTTCAATGCTTTTACAAGAAATGAAGATTTATCGATTGATGGAGAAAAACTGGAGATAACAGATACATATGTTTATCTTGACAGCAGATATCAAGTGAGGGTCACATTGATGAAGAAATTAATCGGCGTACAAAACTTGCCTGGAGAGCTTTTGGAAGAAACAGCATAATTTTCAAGAGCAATATGCCATTATGTCTTAAAAGAAAAGTGTTTGATCAATGCATCCTTCCAGTGCTTACGTATGGTGCAGAGACGTGGACCTTAACTAAAAGAGACATACAAAGGCTGCAGACAACTCAAAGAAGCATGGAGAGGTGCATGCTTGGTATAACCAGGAGAGATAAGAAGAGGAACTCGTGGATCCGAAAAATGACGAGAGTGGAAGACATCATGATCAGAGTTAAATCCCTGAAATGGCAATGGGCTGGACATACTGCCAGAAGGACAGACCATAGATGGACAGCCGAAATTTTAGATTGGATTCCAAGGGACAGGAAAAGACCCAGAAAAAGACCACATGGGAGATGGGTGGATGAAATTCGTAAATATGCGGGAGTGACATGGAGGAGACTGGCACAAGACAGACCGTTGTGGAGGAAACTTGGGGAGACCTTCGTCCAGCAGTGGATTGATAATGGTTGACAATGATGATGATGATGAATTGTTCTCTGCCAATATTTCTTTTAATTCTTCTCTGTGAAGATCTTTTTGAGCATCTGAAGAGACAAGGACTTCAATTCTTTCCAAAAATTGTCTCGCCGTATTCGACTTAATATAGTCAGGGTGGAATGAGCAGAAGTCTAAGATCTTCCCTGTGCTAGTGGGTTTCCTAAAAAGCTGAGTTAAGATTCTCCCCTCTCTTGAGGTTAAGGTTAAATCAAGGAAATTGTTGCTATGGTCTTTTTCCAGTTCCAGGGTGTACTGCAAAGAATTTTCTAGCGAGTTAAATTCTGCCAGAAGCCGAGAGCGTAGAGATTGGCTCACATTATCTATGATAAACAGGACATCATCCATGTATCTTACATAGAGAGCAAATATTGAGGGTTGTACAAGGATTTTTGCCTCTAGTTTACTTACATAATAATTTGCTAGCAGAGGTGCTAGTGGAGAACCCATTGCAAGTCCTGAAGTTTGCCTGTAATATTTCTTTCCAAACTGGAAGAAATTATTCTTGAAAGAAAATAGGAGCAGTTCAAATATGCCAAGCAGCATTTCTTTACTGTGGTTATGGAACACTATTTTTTTTTTCACCAGGTCATCTGCAATGATTTCCAACAGGAGGTCCAGGTTGATGTTAGTATACATAGATACTATATTCAGGCTTGCCATTACTGGATCAATTAATACTGGCAAGTTGTCTAGTTCTTGTCTCTTCAGATGCTTAAACAGATCTTCACAGAGAAGAATTAACAAGAAATATTGGCAGAGAACAATTAACCCTCCCCATATATTGAGAAATTATTTAGGTAAGTGCCAAAAAAGAAGCAGGAAACAAATTCAAATTCACCAGCAAAATTATGTACCACAAGGGTCTTTTTGAAAAGCTGAAGAGGATCGGAGCAAAATATAATATCAGGCTTGCTCCAGATCTAAATAACAAATTAAAGAAATTCCTGCCAGCTTTAAAGAAGAAGTGGACATCCAATTGCAAGGAGTAATATATTGCAATGACTGTAACTGTGGACTCAGCTATATAAGAGAAACAGGGAGAAGTATTAAAGTCCGAATGAAAGAACACCAAGCAGCTATTAGGAACATTATTATTAACAAAACAGGGCTAGACAGACATATACAAGCAAGTGGGCACTCCATAAATTGGGACTCAGTAAGAATAATCGCCCACCAGTCAAACTTAGTAAAAAGGAAACTAGAATAAGGGATTGAAATAGCAAGAAGAAGAAGTACCACAATTAATGATAATTGCGGTTGGACACTTCCGACTGAGTGGCAGCAACTACTCCAGTAACGTAGTCCTGATGACGAACTAGGCTTTGGTTCAAAACTTTGACCACCAATATTTTTGAATAATAACCTCTATAAGATCCATAGAAAAGTTAATTCCACAGAATAATGAAATGTTAGACTATCAGTCAAATCATCCAAATTACATAAAAAGAAACTTGGGCACTAAATTTTGGAAAAAATTAATGTTCTAAATACTTTAGAATTGTGAAAACATGCTCAAAAGGAGGAACTGAACAAAGTTTTAGAATCTATATTTTGAGGTTACTCACCTTTAATCCCTAACTCTTTCAGGAGGTTTTCGTCTCTACACATTTCCAACACGTATTTTTCTCATTTACATCGTGGTTCGAGGCTGCAAAATAAACACAAAAAATAATAATAAATGAAAATCTTTTTCAACTCACGCAAATTTCACTCCCTTCCTTTCTTTTCACTATGACCCAAATTCCGATTCAAAATAATCTACCACAAATATATACAATTGAACTCCCTAAAACACATTAATCTAATTAAAACTTCATGAAGTTTTAATATCTTTTAATTATCTAATTAAAACTCCGTGAAGTTTTAATTAGATTAATGTGTTTTAGGGAGTTCAATTGTATATATTTGTGGTAGATTGTTTTGAATCGGAATTTGGGTCATAGTGAAAAGAAAGGAAGGGAGTGAAATTTGCGTGAGTTGAAAAAGATTTTTATTTATTATTATTTTTTGTGTTTATTTTGCGGCCTCGAAACACGATGTAAATGAGAAAATATTTCACTTAGTAGTTCTAATTCTGACTATTATATAGCTCTAATTATTGTACTATTCTCTTTTACGTGCGATATTTCAAAGTAACTTGTACAGAAAACTAGCGGATAATGCTTACCTTGGCATTCCTTTCTAGCGACGGGGACATTTCACGCACGTGTTTTCCGGTCTTTGTTGAGGTTATTGTCCTAAAGTCCGTTATTATGGACACTTTGGAATATAATGATAAAATGCGGACGGCCATCTCAGAGCTACAGTGCGATAGCATCAACAAAGATCCCACCGACAAACAACTTACCTTCCTGGCTAATATAAGGAACCACAGCACGTTACCAACAGAAATAAAAAATGCAAACCCTCCAATTGGAGCAGGGATGCCAAAAATATTCTCGAAAATTAAAACTCATAAAGAAAACACACCTTTAAGACTGATTCTATCGAAAAAAATCTCACCACTCATCAACCTAGAAAAAAAGATATACAACTATCTATCCCCAATATTCATGAGGAATCAATATACATTAAAGAATAGCTATGAGTTTATAGAAAAAATCAAATTAATTAATCAAGACCTAGAGCAAATAACTATGGCCTCCATGGATGTTAAAGCGTTATACCCAAACACTCCTGTCGAGCTAGCCATCGAATTGATTATGCAGCAACTAAGCATCAACAAAGAACTAAACTTGTCACAATTGAAAGAGCTAAAGAATACCTTATATTTCATCAAGGAAAACAACATCTTCCATTTTGAAGGAAATATATATAAACAAACACAAGGTGGCCCTATGGGATCCCCATTATCGGCATTATACGCAGAAGTGATTATGGCATACCTCGAAAAAGAAATTATTCAAAATTTACCTGAAAAACCAATACTTTATGCTCGATATGTAGACGACATTATTATAATGTCTAAACTTAACAAAGCCGAGCTACAAGATCTAGCACAGCAGTTTAGCAAAATATGTAACACCATAGAGCTAACTATTGAGTTTGAAGAGGATAATTGCCTATCCTTCCTGGACATTCAACTAAAGAAAAACAAAAATAGTTTTGAATACTCTGTGTTCAGAAAAGCAACTTACATACCTGTACTGATACCATACTCGTCGCACCATCCAGTGATACATAAAAAAAACAGCATAGTAAACTTGATACGGCGAGCGTACACACACACATCTAACAACAGGCTAAAAAATCAAGAGCTAGAGTTTATCTCGAAAATATCACAAGAGTATGGGTACCCGAGCAAGCTAATTAATAAATGGATACATGAGAGTAAAAAGCATATGACTCAGAGGAAAGAAGGCCAAGAAGTGCACAACCAAAGGAAGATGAGAAATAAAAAATTGAAATACATTGGAGCTTTCCCATGCCTGGAAGGAGTGAGTAAAGAAATCAATAGGCACTGTGCTAAATATGACTTACAACTAGGAAGCTCAGTGCACACCGTGAAAAGTATGACTGTCAACAAAAAAACAGAGGAAAAAATGCTAGAAGAATCAGGAACCTACGAAATTCCAATAGCACACATACCCCCAATATCGTACATTGGAAGTACGAAAAACAGATTAAAAAAAAGACTTAAACAACACATATCTAACTGGCAAAAAAAGAAGCCAAAACGGCTTTAGTGCAATTCTGCTTGGAAAACCGGACATTCCCAAAGTTCGATGAAATTAAAATGCTAAAAAAGAATAAAAAATCGGAAAGGCAAATGAGGAGGGAAGAAGCAATATTAATCTACAAAAATAAAGCAAGGGTATGTAACCAGAACGACCCTAGCACATTATCGGGCCTGTGGAAAGAACTAATAAGACAAGAAAAACAACAACAAAAGAAAAACAGGCAAAAAAGACAAGAAAACCAGGATAGGAGAAGAAATTAAAAAAATTAAAAAAAAAAAAAAAAAAATACGGGAAAAAAAAAAAAGTGGTCTTAACTAAACATAGATGGCGCCAGCCGGCTTGTTAACGAAATATATCCAGGAAAGTTTTTCCGACGAATGGCAACAAGGAGTATCGGACTCCATTAGCGCGAAGTTAGCCACGAACATCGGTGGTAAAGTCGCCACGCTCCTGAAGATGCCCAGAGTATGGGCGAAAATTTCGAGTATAAAGAATGGTAAAAATTGATGTTTGGAATCCTAAAGCAAAGATCCAATGAGTATACCCAGCGAAAAGTGTGAGAAGTAAAGCCAGTCATCGCATACAACGGACTTTAGGACAATAACCTCAACAAAGACCGGAAAACACGTGCGTGAAATGTCCCCGTCGCTAGAAAGGAATGCCAAGGTAAGCATTATCCGCTAGTTTTCTGTACAAGTTACTGAGAAAAATATGTGTTGGAAATGTGTAGAGATGAAAACACAAAATAAATAAACTCAGTAACACCTTCCAAAATTAAAACAAAAAAGGAGAAAAACCCCTTTTACAGGAAGGTGAGGTCTACAATATAAAATGTGAATGTGGTCTCAGCTATATGGGAGAAACAGGCAGGCAGCTTAAGCCCAGATTAGCAGAACATAAAGCTGCAATTAGAAATTTGACAAACAAAACAGGTTTGTACAGACGTGTTCAAAATACAGGACATGAAGTGCTTTGGGACACTGTAGAAATTCTGACACATCCACAGCACTTTTTCAAGAGAAAATTTTCAGAGGGACTGGAAATAAAGAGAAGAAGAGGTACAACATTAAATGATTTGAAAGATTGGAATTTAGCTCATGAATGGCAACACCTACAATAGTGTAGTCCTGAAGAAGGGTAGGTTTCAACTTTGTTTTATTAGGTCTCATGGACCTTTGCATAGAAGAACAGGAAAAACCGGGGTACAGTAAAACAACAGCAAGTGGCGGGGCTTGCCAAGCAGCACAGTCGAGGCATAACACAAACATAACAGGGAAGAGAGCACAATACGTAAACAAATGCAATAAAGTAGCGGGACACAAGCATGATAACACAGAGCTAAAACGTGTACTCAATAGACTGAGCAGATCACAGAGCGAAGATGTGCATTCAATAGACAAGGCGGAACACAGAGCAAAGTCCTGGAGCATCGAGGTGGGAGTCCATAAGGAAGTGACGAGGACCCTCAGGATGTCGGCGGCTTGAGGTGCTCATAGAATCGGAAGATCCATTCCTCCATGGCATCGAGATAGGCATTTGGGGCAGGAAAGTCCATCGGACGTGGTTGAGGCAGCAGAAAAGACCAACGAAAGGGCTCTGATGAAGATATCTGGGGCAACAGCAGGACATGCTGGAGATGGGGTGGACTTCCAAGGCAGTAGTCGAGGAGGTGGCAACGAAGCCCCTGAAGGGGACCCAGGCAAAACAAGGAATGCTGTGAACGAGACAACTCAGTTGTCCATGGCAGCAAGGTAGGCAGACGGGTCAGAATAGTATGAGGAAGGGTAGGCGTGCTACCCGAAAATTCGACTGTAAGTAATATCCTTTTATTCCTGAGTAAATCCCAGAATTTAGTGAAATTTATAGTATAAGTTAGGATTACTGAATGTTTTCTTGCAAAATGCCTTGATGTTTTGTTCTAGTCATTATGTAAGCCTAACATTAAGAGCTATACGTGTTGATGATGAAATTAAAATTTTTCTTTTGAATAATCATATTAAAAGATGAACACAAAGGCTGGGTATAACCACACGAGTGGCAACACCTACTCTCCTGAGTCAATCCCGTCGATGGGTTTGTTGCAACCCAGAAACTTGACAAGGTAAATAAGTGTGATCTTAGTAATCCCTGTATTATTAAGTTATACACTACTGGACAATTGCTAAGGAGACGGATCATAAACGGCTATATAGCGCATAAAGAAGTAAGTGTGGTTGGATGCCAAGTGAAATAAAATAATGTCAGAATGCCAGGACATTCATTACAAGAAAGACAATTTATTGTGCTCTGAAATCCAGAAGGCTTTGGAACGTGTTCAAGGGACAAACAGGCCATTTTGTGCAGAATACGTAAACGTGAAAAAAATGCAATTACCGTCCGCAGGCGTTCCGGCGTAAGATGTCAGTAAGTGTGGTTGGATGCCAAGTGAAATAAAATAATGTCAGAATGCCAGGACATTCATTACAAGAAAGACAATTTGTTGTGCTCTGAAATCCAGAAGGCTTTGGAACGTGTTCAAGGGACAAACAGGCCATTTTGTGCAGAATACGTAAACGTGAAAAAAATGCAATTACCGTCCGCAGGCGTTCCGGCGTAAGATGTCAATACGGGATATGGCCACCATGGAGGGCGATGCAAGATTCCACACGTCGTGTCATGCTTTGCACAACATTATCAAGCAGCTGTTGGGGTAATTTATCCCATTCTTCTGTCAGTGCACGGATGAGGGTGTCCTTGTTTATTGGAGGGCGTTGGCGACCAGCAAGACTCCTCCCCAAAGCATCCCACACATTTTCAATGGGATTCAGATCTGGAGAACGTGCTGGCCATACGAGGCGTTGAATATCCTCGCTCTCAAGACACTCCTGGACAGGGAGTGTTCGATGACATGTTGCGTTGTCGTCCATGAAAATGAATCTATCACCGACAGCACCACGGAACATGCGAACATGAGGTAGCAGAACATCATTAATGTATCGTTGGCCAGTCATAGTCCCAGTTGGAAGCACATAGAGGGACGTACGGCCATTGATCATGATGCCAGCCCATACCATGACACTAGATGTCGGATATCGGTCCCTTTCCTGTATGTTTGCTGGACAATATACAGTACCACTATCACGCCAGATCAGTTGTCGTCGACAATCAGACAATAGACTGTATCTACTCTCACCTGAGAAGAGGACAGCAGACCAGTCGTTATCAGTCCAATTGCGATGTTGATGGCACCATTGCAAACGGGCGGTACTGTGACGTCTGGACAATGGGATGCACACAACAGGACAGCGGGCGTATAGTCCTCCTTCATGCAAACGTTTGGCAACAGTTTTTCGAGAGATCCGCTTGCCAGTAGCAGCCATAAACTGATTTGCTACCTCACTAGCTGTGCTGCGCCGGTGTCTTTTTGTTGATAGCACTATGTACCGATCTTCTGCAGGTGTCGTACTGCAAACACGACCTCCCCCGTGACGTTTGCTACACTCTCCATTTGTTTGAAATGATTTCCAAAGCCTTGAAACAACACTGTGGCTGACGTCGAACTCCCTGGCAACATCTGTTATTTTTCGCCCTTCTTCAATCTTGCCAATAATACGGCCACGCGTAAAATCATCTAGGTGATGTCGGGAAGATATACTGAAAATTGCAAGTTCGTCAATTGATTCTTTCTCTTTCAACTTTGCGTTTGAACAACAACGGTCAATACGCGTCAAATCCTTTATATCTCTTATCAGCGCTATGACGTCACGAACAAGTTCGGCAATCCAAAATTTGCATACGCACAACACGTCTTATTGTATCCCGCACTTATGCTAATTTCCACATTTTCCTGCCTTCCATTTTATGGTTGCTATCGTTGCTATTGTCATCCGTCCTTAGCAATTGTCCGGCAGTGTACTTTTAAGATTTTTTCATGTTTTTAAATAACAACACATACAGTGGTGATCATATTTTCCAACTAAGCTATTTTTTTCCACATGGCATTTTCTTTGTCAAAGTATGCATGAAAGCAAATTAAAGCTAATGTACAATGTGTACCTAACAAGTAACAACTTAAGATTGGTTTTATTGGGTGTGTGCTTAAGTTCTATCCGTTTTTGTAGGCTATAAAGAAAGTAGGAGAACACAACAAATAATGTACCTAGGATTTCACATACTTGCCATCATTATGTATGACCTTTTGTCATCTGTCTATGAGCAGGTGAATCATATGCCGGAAAAACTCCTGTGTTTTAGAGTAAAAACAGCCATGTAATGCCACTTTCGACCACATCATAGAAAGTTTTGAGACTGAAGGTGTTCTGTAGCAATCGAAAAAGGTGGTAGTCCATAGGTGCAAGGTCAGGAGAATATGCCGGGTGAGGTAACACTTCCCAAACAAAGTCCAGTAATTTTTCCGGGTGATTAAAGCAGCATGAGGTCTGGCGTTATCATGATGAAAGGTCACACCTTTGTGATTGACGAGTGCTGGCCGTTTCGATGTCAGTTGTTCTTGCAATCTATCCAACTGTTGGCAACAGAGGTGAGCATTTATCGCTGGGCTAGGTGCCAACACCTCCCAGCAGATTATTCCCTGGACATCCCACCAAACACTCAACAAAACATTTTTGGGATGCAGTCCCCCTTTTAGGGTCGACGGAGCAGGCTCCGAACCTTGGAACACAGTCCATTGATGCTTTACATTACGGTACAGTACCCATTTCTCATCACTCGTTACAATTCGTCCCAAAAACGGTTCATTTCTGTGAGAAAACAGCAAATAAACACAGGTACAGATTCTCTCCTCTCGTTGCTTTGCAGAAAGATGGTGCGGAACCCAGTTACCGAACTTGGTGATGAACATAAGCGCAAGCATCCATTTTTCCACTGTTGTTCTGTGTACCGACAACGTTTCCGCTAATTTCTCAATGGTTGGATGTGGGTCATTTATTATGGCTTTTTCCACATCGTCGTCAGAAACCACGGATGGACGTCCAGGACATGGTTGATCTTTACAGCTTCTGTCTCCGTCTCGGAACTTCCGAAACCAACGGTGACATGTGCTATCATCAACTGCATCCTCCCCACACACTTGACAGATGTTGTGGCAAGCCACGGCTGCAGCACTGCTGCCTTTTTGGAACTCGTACAGTAAACAATGTCGAATGTGCTCCTTATCGCATGCCACGTGACACCATCAGTGATTTCCGTTACAAATGACTTACTCGGACAAACCTAGTGCCTGTATATGCTCTACTGCTCAACGCTTTATTGGTCGAAAATTCGACATCGCAGCATCATCTGTGACGTAACTACTCCGATTGCAATTTGCATCTATTACAAAAACGGGTAGAAGTTTTGCACACACCCAATATTTAGTTCTTATCAAAGGTTGGAAAGAAAAGTAACATCCACAAATGCAAGGCAACAGATAAGGGCTAATTACCATAATTTCGAGTAGATAAGTTCAAAATTAAATTTTCGGCCTGCGCGGCTTATACAGCAGGACAGCATATACAGTGGGGGGGGGGGGGGGGTTGGAGGGGGGTTGGCGGAGTGAAATATTGTAACAAAAAACGTTTTAGCTTGTTCCATTCTTTTTTCCGTGGGAAGATATCTCAATAGAGAGGGAATGGAATAATGATGTTACCGCCACGTGCAATAAATTCCACTCACACACTCTTAAAAGAAGACATGGAAATAATAAGTTATAGGATTGGAGTGGGACAGGCAAGAGAGAGGTGTCTCGCATAAAACTCGGAAAAAATGTGTGGCTGAGGGAAAATTTGCAGGGAATTGATCTTGTCAGCAAGGATCACTCTTGTTAGTTGTTTCATGCTCCAGGCAACTACCTCTCTTTGAACTCACGACGTCTTCAGCTTCGCTCTGAGGCTAACGCCAATGCTCTCTCTCTCTCTCCCCTCTTAAAACGGGATATCTGACTACCATCCAAGATTGATTGTCTTTGGTCAATGACATTTTGTCAGTGACGTGGGCGTTCGTTGCATTCAGTTCACCAAATCGCATTTTCTCGAATACGCTACGTGCAGTTCTACGTTATTATGGAAAGTAAAATGACGAAACGCCGCAGAAGTTATACTTCTAGTTTTAAGCTAATGGTAAATAAATGTTTTTCTGAATCCTGAAAAACATCAAAACTCCTACGATTATTTCGGGCTGCACTGAAGCAAACATTATTTCTAAAAACTGCGGTGAAACGCCAGAACAGAAAACAGCGAAAGTGATGCGGATTACCCTGAAGTTTTTTTAGATGATGAGCTTTTAAAACTTTTTAATTCGGACAAAGAAGTTTCCGAATTTCATGGATTTGATTGAAAAACTATGTGTACCAGATATTTTCAGAATGTTGTGCATGTATTTTTTAAATTCTTGAGGTATAAATGTTTTATAATTGGTTTAAGGGCCTTATGAATTCTTCGAGTAAATTTTTATAAAATAGGTAGTAGGGTAAGTGTTATCCTTAAGATTGAATCTTGTTTAATTTATATTTTTATTTATTATATGAAAGATCAGGTACTATATTTTTATCTACGTAATATTTTAAAGACTCCGCCATAGTACTATCCCACCTTACTGCGAATGTGCGGCATATACGGAGGTGCAGCGCTTCTGGCGTGGTTGTTTTCATTCTTCCCCTTTTTTTTATCACTGTGGCGTATATGCTAGTAGTGCGGCTTATTTACCCGAAATTACGGTAGCATATATACAAGTACAAATCAGTTAAAATTGTAGTCAGTATCATTTGCCACGACCTGCTCCCATAGTCTGGGCAGCTGTTGGATACAGTCCCCGTAGAATTGTGGTGGCTTAGAAGCAAAGGAGTAAGTACATGCGTTTGATATTGTCCCATTTGGTGAACCGCTGTCCATCCAGGAAATACTGCAATGATCAGAAAAGGTGGTAGTCGCTTGGAGCAATGTCTGAGGAATAGGCTGAGTGCTGCAGAAGCTCCCAGTCTAGGTCCCTGATCTTGTGACAGGACACCTGTACTGTGTGAGGTCGTGCTGTAGGAAGACGCCCTTGCAATTCAGCAGTGATAGTCATTTCAACTGAGTGAGGTCTTGCTCCATCGCGCTGTAGGAAAACGCCCTTGCAGTTCAGCAGTGCTAGTCATTTCGACTGCGTGAGGTCTTGCTTCATTGTGCTGTAGGAAGACGCCCTTGCAGTTCAGCAGTGATAGCCATTTCAACTGTATGAGGTCTTGCTCCATCGCGCTGTAGGAAGATGCCCTTGCAGTTCAGCAGTGCTAGTCATTTCGACTGCGTGAGGTCTTGCTTCATTGTGCTGTAAGAAGACGCCCTTGCAGTTCAGCAGTGATAGTCATTTTAACTGTGTGAGGTCCTGCTCCATCGTGCTGTAGGAAGACGCCCATGCAGTTCAGCAGTGCTAGTCATTTCGACTGTGTGAGGTCTTGCTCCTTCGTGCTGTAAGAAGACGCCCTTGCAGTTCAGCAGTGATAGCCATTTCAACTGTATGAGGTCTTGCTCCATCGCGCTGTAGGAAGATGCCCTTGCAGTTCAGCAGTGCTAGTCATTTCGACTGTGTGAGGTCTTGCTTCATTGTGCTGTAAAAAGACGCCCTTGCAGTTCAGCAGTGATAGTCATTTTAACTGTGTGAGGTCCTGCTCCATCATGCTATAGGAAGACGCCCATGCAGTTCAGCAGTGCTAGTCATTTCAACTGTGTGACATCTTGCTCCATCGTGCTGTACGAAGACGCCCTTGTAGTTCAGCAGTGCTAGTCATTTCGACTGTGTGACATCTTGCTCCACCGTGCTGTAGGAAGATGCCCTTGCAGTTTAGCAGTGCTAGTCATTTCGACATGAGCAATGCATGCAGATTGTCAAGCTGATGGTAGTACACATTGGTGGTGATAGTGGTGTTGTCCAGCAGCAGCTCAAGAAACATGACACCCCACATATCCCACCAAACAGACAGCAGGACCTAAATTGGGTATAAGCCAGCTTTGGGGTCTATATGGGCTTCTGTTTTGGGTCCAACCACTGTCTCTGGGAGCCGACATTGTCATACAGGATCCATTTCTCACCACCTGCCACAATGTGGTCCAAGAACGGTTCCAAATAGCATGTCATGCACTCATGCGATTTGCTTTCTGCTCAACTGTGAGTTGATGGGGTAGCCAAACTCCCCAATTGTGCATCTTCTCAAGTTGATACAAGTGCATGATGATGCTCATGTGGGTAGTCCTTAGCTGTTTGGCCAACTTCCACATTGGTCACATGTGGGTCAGTTTCTACTAAGGTTTTCAGCATGTCCATATTCACTATCGTGGGCCTTCCGGCTTTGGTACAGTTTGACAGGTCAAACTTTCCCTCTGGAAACCATTCGAACCAATGACAGCACTGACGATATGATATTGTGATATGGCATTGGGGTACACACTGCTAATGTTCCTGACAGCACTTGCAGGGCTGCTATCATGACAAAACTCATACAGCATACAATGGTGTTTGTGCTCCTTGTCCACTCCATGCTGGCTGGCACTTACACTCTTTGCCTTCTGATGGCTAACTGTCACTGACTTAAGCCACCTACATGCTGACATCATGCTGGTGTGTTGCACAATTTCAGTGGCCATATGTGCACCATGGCCAGGGCTTTGACTTCTGGTACCTTGACATCGGACATTACTTTCTTTCCAACCCAATACTCCATCTCATATATACTGTACATTAGTACTTACACCATACATAGTATCTACTGTAACCTAAAAATAATGCAAAACTCTCTTATAAGGAGACTTCTCTTTTACGGAAGAAATGTTCAGAGAGTGTCACTTAAACACAAGAGGCTTTGCTGCCTTCTCTCAAAAAAATTTACCAAATTCTAAAATGTTGTCAACAAATTCAAATAAGGCAACTGTGCAAATCACATCAAAGAATCATTACCTTTCAAGAGATAATTCCATTGGAACTGCGCCAGTGGGTTCCACTTCCTCAGCAAATACTTGGCTGTCAATCAAAAGGATCCTAACATGGTTAATGACACCAGACATTTGCTGCATAAAGATAAAAAAAAAAGTCAAAACAATGCATTTAGATTATGAAATTTACTTGAAACTGTATATACCTCTGTGAGAGATACCTATATCTCCTCTCACTAAGTATTTCAATTACGTTGTATATAGGTTTTAATATTGTGACATAAGCTGCCATAAATTATTCTGTTCATCATGTTTCTTTAAACCTTCCTTAGGGGAGCTCCACATATTTTGTTAGTTTTTATTGCACATATGAGCAATAAGAACTAACAAAATATGTGGAGCCCCCTAACGAAGGTTTAAAGAAATGTGATGAACAGAATATTTAATGGCAACTTATGTCACAATATTAAAATTACTTGAGACTTATTATAAAGCTGACCACAACAGAAAATACATGAAGTTAAAACACAAAGTGGCCACCTTACATGAACACAGCACAGGGACAGGTCCTAGGGGTCTGAACCCTCCCTAAAAATTTCACCTGCAGTATTTTTTTATTGTTTTCATACCATACTTTCAAAATGCACACTTTCTACACCATAATTATATACATATAATTTGGAACATGAAAAAGTTCATCTACTTCTGTCACACGCATTATAGTTAGCTTTGCGCTCAAAGGAAGAATTTTAATGACGTTCGAAATAAAAGTTAAAACAGTTGAACGTACAACTGAAAATAAGCTCGCCTGTTGAAATGCCAACTCGACCTCCTTGCTACATGACTGCCAAGGTTTCATCTATGCCGCTTTCGCTGATTCAAATAAGAATGATAAGGATAAAAATTGAAAACATTAAGTTAAAATCCAAAGGAACATAGTCTCCTTCCCGTGCAATTGCTATAATAGTGATCATTTTATACAGGTGAGCTTATTTTCAATGGCAATTGCAGGAGAAGGAGGCATTTCTGCACCCAGAACAAACCACAAAATATTGTGTCCCTCTTTGTGTCTTTCCATCTTATTTATATATATACATTACGAATTTAATTGCTATACAGTATATATACATATTATTAATTTAATATAATAGTTAGATACAAATAACTATTACATTAAATGAGTAACATAAGCATATAACTATTGCATTGAATTAGTAATAATGTTGGGTAGTGTATATATATACAACTCGATAAAACAAAATTAATATCTTAACCAATGTTATCCCTATACCAGAGACACAATCCAACCGTGAATATCAATACAGCCTTTGGCTCTTTGAAGCCCGGACCTTTGGTGCCACAAAAAGGACCAAATGCAGCTGGTAGTCACAGTAACGCTCAATCAGCAATGTGAACAACATTCTTCCCTTGCTTTAACCCTCCTTCCTACGCTGACATAAAACATACACTAGATTTAAAATATAGTTTATTACAGTTATCTTTACAGTTTAATGAAACATCAAGTCATTTGAAAATTAACCACTAATGAAAGACAGCCTTTAAAATTTTTTGAACACTACTGATACTTTGTAAACATCTTAAATGATGTTGATAAAACAAGCACACCAGCATACATCCTTCCCTCACAATGGCTCTGTCTCTATCTATTATGCGACATACTTACATTATTGAACTCACCTTATAAGAATTGGACCTTTCTTGCTTTTATCACAGCAAAGTCAGCTATTAAATCATCAAAATTTATTTTGCTTGCTTTATCCTGTTCAACTGACAAAGTTACCAAAGACATCAATCTTTCTTGAGACGTGACAGATCTTAAATAAGCTTCAATCAGCTTCAAACGTGAAAACTTCTTCCTATGCTTGCCACCATTACTGGGACAGTAAGTAATATCCTGCAGGTGATGAAGGCATTAGGGAAAGGATTCTGAATTGTATTCATGTATCTTAAAGCACCAGCTGCAGTTTTGACATCAGATGGAAGTAACTCACATAGCACAACTTTTTCAATAACTATCAGTGCACAGTGCACTTTGAAAGATATGACTTCAATACTAATGTTTTGCTAGACATAATATAGTAGTTTTCTGCTGATATTTGGGTAAATATAAATTCAGTAATCGATATTTAAAAAAAAAAAGAATAATTAAATGAGATGGAGTTAAAAAACAAAAAATTAGAATAATTGAAAATAAGAAATTTGCTCCCTTGCTCTTTCTCTCTCCTTCTCTCATTTTTTTTGGGTCTGAGCGTGGGACAATGTGCGACGGCACCTGTCGCACACCCCTAAGGACAGTTCTGTATCCAACTAAATAAAAATCACTGTTCCCATTGTTATTGACAAACGCCATGGTCAGTGGCGGCTCATGGCAACTGAAACAGGTGGGGCCAGTAGCCGAAGTCAAACAATGAAATAAAAAAAACTGTCATTATTAGGCCAACTATTCAGACACCCATCCCATCCCATCCCACCCCACCCCACCCCCAAGATTCCTTTACTCTGCCTCAGTTTACCTCCTTGACTCACAATAATGCCCAAATCAGGTAGGAATGTGTCAACTATTGTATTGCACACGAAAAAAATTTCCTCAGAATAGAATGCATAACTATTAACAGAAAAATGTTAAAACTCCTTAAATAATTTTTTTACCTTAAAACATATGAGCATTAATTTATGTTAGTTGTGCTTTGTGTTTCTTCAGATTTCTCAACTGAGGAATAATCACAGGATTCACAGGATAAAAAAATGTAGTGAAAAAATAATAACTCCAAATATATGCAGGGAGGGAATGTTTCATGAATTTCGTCCCATATAGAATGAGTACCATACTACCATTTGCATTATTTGAAAGGTTTAACCTTTTTTTTTAAAGAATTTGTGAAACCTAAAAACATATATGTACTCATGTGCAAATTATACTTACAGGTTTTCTCATTTATTTATTTATTTTTAACATAGAAAATCATCTAAGTTAAAACTGAAATTAGTTCTGCAAAGCGCTTTGTAAACTTCATACTCTTGGAAACTCAAATTCTTGGGCTGATAAGCACCAAGTTTTTTAAGTGAAGCTTTTCAACTCAAATTCTTGGGATGATGAGCATTGTGTTTTTTTAAGTGAAGCTCAAACTAAAAATTCTTGGGGTGATAAGCACTGAATTTTTTTAAGTGAAGCTTTACTTCCAGATTTAAAGCAAAGAACGGAGATTTTAACAAAATATCCACTCCACTCATTGTACTCGACAAGCAAAAAAAGTCACGACACAAAGGAACAACACATCACCGAGAGAGACACACACAGAAAAAACAACTAACTGAGCTTTGCTACATTTGAAACCCTCCCGCCACCATTGAGCTTGGTCGGGGTAAGCTTCTCTGTCAACCCACGGCGTTAAGGAAATGGATACTCTCCAGGCCAATCAAATTAGCACGGGGCCAGATATCTGGCCCCACAGCTTTTGCACACATGGTTAAGACAGTGTTGTATGTAGGTCTTCTTACTGAATGAGACGGGGAGGAAATCGTCTCCTCTTCGCTTGCGTAGTGATGTTACTGGGGCCTGTTGGAGCTGACCCCAATAACCTCACACTCTGAACCTGATCTCTTTCCTCAGGGAATAGTTTTTTGTTTTTGAAGGAAACTTTCCCCTTAGGTAATGGTTTTTGAAGGGAAAGGTTTATCGCCATGTAGTTAAGAGAGAGAATAAGAATCAGGGCAAAAAAAAAAAAAAAAAAATTTCTAGAAATAGAAATTTTTAGGCGGGGTCCAGCCCCTCTGGCCCCTAATGATGAACTGCCCTGGCCATGGTGGTTCTTTAGTTGAACAGACTATAGAAACCCTCCTTCATTTCTAAATATATCTAACATCTCCTGTATATTTTCAGGAAGAAATTTGAATTATAAGTGCACCAGGAACCAGTGAAAAAGTTTCAATTCCAATTTTAATCAGATTGCTAGCAGTGGTTGCCCTCTTACGCCTCTGCTCTCTACAGAATTAGAAATTAAGTTACACTGCTAAAAATTAAATTACAGCCAGAAAAACCAAAATTGCAACTGAGATCATATATAAATTATGGTTACTAAACTTGCGGTGTTAAAATAGAATAAAAATACCAATGTTTCTCACAATAAAATGTATTTTACATCGAATATAATTTCGCAGAGCGTTTGGCTCAGCTTAGTCAGAATGAATTCATTCGTCCTGACGAAGCTGAGCCAAGCGTTTTGTGAAACTATAATCGATGTAATAAGTATTTTATTGTGAGAAATGCTGGTATTTTTATTCTCTGTTGCAACTGAGATCTTTCTTGAACCCAACTAAAACAACAGCATGAGTGCACAGGCGCCACCGCCTTCTGATTAGGGGGGGGGCAAAGATATCAAAGATATATCTTCCCTTTTCCCTTACCTTCCCGACTCGCTTGTTATTCTCACTATAGAACAATGTATTATTTTTATTTGACAGCTCTCCCTTCCCCCAATTTGTCAATTTATCCACCTTTATAATTGATGATGCAAAAACCAGAATTTATCTCAGCTACTTATCTTACTCAGAATTACATGCTGAATGACAAAAGAGTTTCAAAGTCAAGTATTGGCTCAGTAACAGATCATTCTAAGTAAAAGAAATAACAATAATTACCTGTGTTATCCTAGCACGCTCTTCTTCAGTCCAATGAGCTGTTGGTTGCGTAACACCTGCCTGATGTTTAGCCCAAGACAGTACAGCTCTCCACACATCTTCTTCTTCTATAGCTAACTAGATTAAAAAATAAACAAATTAGAACAATAAATTGTACAGGGTTATTCAAAATGATTTATTTGATTTTGAAATAGCATAATTCCATATCTTCTTCTTCTATAGCTAACTAGATTTAAAAATAAACAAATTAGAACAATAAATTGTACAGGGTTATTCAAAATGATTCATTTGATTTTGAAATAGCATAATTCCATATCTTCTTCTATAGCTAACTAGATTTAAAAATAAACAAATTAGAACAATAAATTGTACAGGGTTATTCAAAATGATTTATTTGATTTCGAAATAGCATAATTCCATATCTTCTATAGCTAACTAGATTTAAAAATAAACAAATTAGAACAATAAATTGTACAGGGTTATTCAAAATGATTTATTTGATTTCGAAATAGCATAATTCCATATCTTCTTCTTCTATAGCTAACTAGATTTAAAAATAAACAAATTAGAACAATAAATTGTACAGGGTTATTCAAAATGATTTATTTGATTTCGAAATAGCATAATTCCATATCTTCTTCTTCTATAGCTAACTAGATTTAAAAATAAAAATAAACAAATTAGAACAATAAATTGTACAGGGTTATTCAAAATGATTTATTTGATTTCGAAATAGCATAATTCCATATCTTCTTCTATAGCTAACTAGATTTAAAAATAAAAATAAACAAATTAGAACAATAAATTGTACAGGGTTATTCAAAATGATTTATTTGATTTCGAAATAGCATAATTCCATATCTATCAACCATATATGATCTTGGCTTCAGGGTGGGAAATTAGCGGGCACAAGGTGCAAAATGTGACTATAATTTTTCATTCTGCGACAAGCATTTTGAATATGGCGGCAAATTCACGACCACAAATTTAGAAGAAATTGAAGATCTGGATTAGTTAGTTTCCAGGTAAGCATCTCCTAAATGCTTGGTCTTACAGTTGCAAAATTTAATCTTTGTTTACTATTACAAATACTTTCAGATATTTTGGTGGGTATTAGTGAAACATTCATTAACCTTCCTAAGTCTCACAAATCTTATGTACACACAGCACCTTTGGAGTCATATAGGACTCCACGGTAAAATACCTAACACTTACCAATTATTCACTTATGATCACTAAACACTTCGTACTAGATAAATTATGTAAAAGTCGAAAAAGACATTAAAAAAAAAAAAAATACAAGTCTACATCAAATAGAAGTCATCGCTCTTTCCACATTTATAAGTGAGTCACAGAAAAATTCTCGTCGGCCGTTACCAAGAATCGAACCCAGGGTCTTCCGGTTACATGCCGAACATGCTTCCACTGCACCACAGCGGCCTCAAAATTCTCCAGACTCACATATGACAAACTGTCAAACCACCTGGCAGGTTGCTTCTTTGGAGCCCCGCACAATGCTGGGATTTCACCAAAGATGAACAGCAGCAACTGAACAAATACTAGAAGGCGAAGGAATAATAAATACACAGTTGACGTGGACTAGGAACATCAAATAGAAGTCATTGCTCTTTCCACGTTTATAAGTGAGTCACGGAAAAATTCTCATCGGCCACCACCGGGAATCGAACCCAGGGTCTTTCAGTTACACGCCAGATATGTTTCCACTGCACCACAGCGGCCTCGAAATTCTCCAGACTCACATACGACAAACTGCCAAACCATGTCCGGCGCATAACTGGAAGACCCTGGGTTCGATTCCCAGTGGCGGCAGATGAGAAGTTTTCCGTGGCTCACTTATAAACGTGGAAAGAGCGATGACTTCTATTTGATGTTCCTAATCCACGTCAACTGTGTATTTACAAGTCTACAGTTACCAAAGCTCAAAGATCTGCTGGGGTCTTGTAAGACTCCAAATGCCATAGGAATGGTAATGAATCTTTCATCTGTGACACATATGCATAGAAAGGTGTCTGGAAAACTTAAATAACTTTTGGTAATTATAGCTGAGTTGTAATTTTTGATGTATGGACTAAGAAGTATGTTAAATTCTGTGACTCATATAGTGTAGCTGATGAACTCAGTACATATAGCTAAAGATTTCTCCCTCCTTTTCATTTTTTTTAAACTAACAAATCTGTGGAATTTGAGAAATATGTAAATTCATGCATGCAGTTTATTTTAAACACAAAAAGCTGATTATGTTGTACCTCAATCTACAAATTATGAAAGTACAGCAAATTTCAATTTAGGTTAGGTGTTCATGGTATTTATTATACATGCGGAGGAGGAAATAAATAACATGTTGCTGGTAAAAATAAGAGTTTCAAACTGCGGTTCACGGTGAGTTTTGATAAAATGTGGTTTAAAAATCTACAAAAATTACCTTGCCCCACTCCATACACAAATTTTTTTATTCACATAGGTCAAATTTAAAACATATAAGAGGTTTCCCAAATACCCCCATATTTAATTATTTAATTCACAATTTCTTTTAAATGCATGTGAGCATACCTGTTATATATCTTTCATTCGAAAAACAGATTCTATGTATGATACTGTAATACTTGCACCTAGAAATTTAGCTACAGGTGCAATTTTGCATGAGCTATTTTTTTTCTAATTTCACACCCTTTTCGGCATACATCAAATGAAAGAGGAAATCTACGTGTTTCAGTAGTCCACTGCATGAGGGCTCCACCGTCGCTATTGCTTCATGACATGGTGTGAGAAAATGGCGACCATATAGCAGAAGGCTTTTTGTGTGCTGGAGTTTTTGAGGTGTGAATCGGTAGTCACAGGGAAATGTGAGTTTCATAAACGTAATGGAAATGATCCATCGGGTGCTCAGAGTATCTGTCGGTGGTGTATCGGTAAACACAGGGCAGCTTGAGTTTGGGAAACGCTATGGAAATTATTCATCAGGTGCTCAGAGAATCCGTCAGTGGTACTGGTAGACACAGTGCAGCATGAGTTTTATAAACATTATGGAAATGATCCACCGGGAGCTCAGAGTATCCGTTGATGGTATCGGTAGACACAGAGTGAAGCATGAGTTCCATAAACGTAATGGAAATGATCCACCGGGAGCTCAGAGTATCCGTCAGTGGTGTATTGGTAGACACAATGCAGCGTGAGTTTTAAAAACGTTATGGAAATGATTCACCGGGCGCTCAGAGAATCCGTCAGTGGTATCGGTAGACACAGTACAGCGCGAGTTTTGTAAATGTTATGGAAATGATCCACCGAGTGCTCAGAGTATCCGTTGGTGGTATCGGTAGACACAGTGCAGCGTGAGTTTGAAAAACATTGTGGAAATGATCCGCTGGGAGCTCAAGAGTATCCGTTGGTGGTATCGGTAGACACAGTGCAACATGAGTTTCGTAAACGTAATGGAAATGATTCACTGGGTGCTCAGAGTATCCGTTGGTGGTACTGGTAGACACAGTGCAGCATGAGTTTCATAAACATTATGAAAATGACCCGCCGGAAGCTCAGAGTATCCGTTGATGGTATCGGTAGACACAGAGTGCAGCATGAGTTCCATAAATGTAATGGAAATGATCCACCGGGAGCTCAGAGTATCCGTCAGTGGTGTATTGGTAGACACAGTGCAGCGTGAGTTTTAAAAACGTTATGGAAATGATTCACCGGGCGCTCAGAGAATCCGTCAGTGGTATTGGTAGACACAGTACAGCGTGAGTTTCGTAAATGTTATGGAAATGATCCACCGAGTGCTCAGAGTATCCGTTGGTGGTATCGGTAGACACAGTGCAGCGTAAGTTTGAAAAACATTGTGGAAATGATCCGCTGGGAGCTCAAAAGTATCCGTTGGTGGTATCGGTAGACACCGTGCAACATGAGTTTCGTAAATGTAATGGAAATGATCCACTGGGTGCTCAGAGTATCCGTTGGTGGTGTATTGATAGACACAGTGCAGCATGAGTTTCGTAAATGTCATGGAAATGATCCACTAAATGCTCAGAGTATCCGTTGGTGGTATCGGTACACACAGTGCAGCGTGAGTTTTGTAAATGTTATGGAAATGATCCACCGGGTGCTCAGAGAATCTGTTGGTGGTATCAGTAGACACAGTGCAGCATGAGTTTTGTAAACATTATGGTAATGATTCACCGGGTGCTCAGAGTATCCGTTGGTGGTATTGGCAGTTCAACGAAACAGGATGTTTGTGTAAAGGCAAGAGTGCAGGATGATTGATCGCGTGTGCCTGAGGATAATGTGCAAAAAATCAGAGAGAGTTCCCTACATAGCCTGAGAAGCCAACCAACCATGCCAGTTGAGAACTGGGAATTCCTCAGATGACTGTTTAGTATGTTTTGAGATGATGCTTGAGCCATACGGATTGCAACTGTTGCAGGCGCTAAGACCAGTGGATAATATTCAAAGCAAACAGAACATAAATTCTGAATTTCCTTGTAGCACTTACTGGTCATCCATGTAACCCCTCTCAGAAAACTCGAAGATTTCATCGCCCTGGAGTGGGAATCGAACCTGCATCTCCCGATTTCAGTTTGAGTATTCTAACCATTACATCACCCAGGACAGTGAAGTTACAAGCAACTGTTTCCAAATGGTGTAAAGGTTAGCGTACTCGAATGGAATTCAGGAGATGCGGGTTCAATTCTCACTCCAGGGCGATGAAATTTTCGAGTTTTCTGACAGGGGTTACATGGATGACAAGTAAGTGTTACAAGGAAATTCAGAATTTATATTCTGTTTACTTTAGATATTCTATCGATTTCCCATGTATTATGAGGAGTATTTCTTCCTTCATTGATTTATCTGTGGTACTGGTGATTTCCGATCTACATCAGTTTCTAGATGGGAGATGGGTCAAAACGTTATGAGGAAACAACGATGCTTCGACTAGGGAAAATCTGAAGATGTTCAGATTCCTAAGCTAAGTTTGCTTAGTTTCAGTTGCTTGAAACTTCACTGTCCTGGGTGGTGTAACGGTTAGCATACTCGAACGAAAATTGGGAGATGCGGGTTCGATTCCCGCTCCAGGGCGATGAAATTTTCGAGTTTTCTAAGAGGTGTTACATGGATGACCAGTAAGTGGTACAACCAAATTCAGAATTTATATTCTGTTTGCTTTAAATATTCTATCGATTTCCCATGTATTATGAGGAATATTTCTTCCTTCATTGATTTACCAGGGGATAAGTTAAAGCAACAGAACTTTTGCCAACTCATGCAAAGTGCTATTGAGGATGAAGACTTTGCTCTCTACCTGGAGTTCAGTGAAAAAGCAACTTTACATTTAGATGGTAAGGTGAACCATCACAATACTTGCATATGGGGCATGAAAACCGCACATGCAACAATCGAGCATCAGCGCATCTCAACCAAACTTAACATTTTCTGGGCCACTGCTCGAGAAAAGGTTTATTGCCCTTTCTTTTTTGTGGAAAACACAGTTATTGGTAACTCCTACAAATCGAAATTACCTATAAGGATACCAAAAACATTCTTAATAAGTTTTAAAGTAAAAACGTATCAAATCAAAATTAATTAAACAAATAATCTCATAAGAATATGGGCATAACTCACTTTCTTCTTGATCTAAACATTTTTCCTCGTTTATTAACTGGACCGTCACTTCAACTGTCCATTCGTTTCTTATGTCCCTGATGACATAAAAAACAAACAGTCAGAAGAAGTAATGTGCTATAAATCTGGGAAACGAGCAGATCAAGAAGGTGACTTATGCTCACATTCTCACAAGATTATTTGTTTAATTAATTGCATTTGGATACGCTGCAGAACTGGCTATTTCCACGACTGAACAAAGATTCCGGCAACAACATTTTCCAGCAAGATGGGGCACTGCTTCATTGGCATTGCCCTGTTCACCGTTTCTTCAAAAAGTGCTTCCTCATTGATGGACAGTTTGCTGTGGACCCCATGACTTGGTGCTTTACAGCTGGCTACCTAGGTCCATGTATCTCATGTCATGCAACTTCTTTTGGGGGTACATTAATAATACTGTGCATGTGCCCCCATTGCCTACAGCCCTGGATGAGCTCAAAAAATGCCAAAAATAAAAACAATAATATTAATAAAAACTAAAAAAATTGATAGCCATGAATAGGAATATATGGTTGGCAAACATCATACTGTGGGAAATGGATAGCTATGAACAGGAGTAGATAGTTGGTAAGTATCCTATTTTATCGCATTTGCGTCAAATCTCGATAAAGATGGTAATTTTGCGACAAAAGGTTCCCACTGGATCACCAAAAAGTAATTGTTTCCCATAATTTTTCTTTCCGTCATCTCCCTACTTCTGCTTTGTCCTTACTTTGTTTTTCATTCCTGTTACTTTTTCATTCCATCATCGCCGATCTGGTTTCCTTCTGTCATCTCACCCGCCTTTGCTTCATCCCCTTGGGCTATATTTTTCATTCCCATCATACTTTTCTCCGTATTGTGCTCGCCCCACTTCCCTTTTGCATTGTTTTCTTATCCCTGTCATTTTTTTTACGTTCGGTCATCGCTGATTCGGACTGCTGACCTGATATAATTCCCTGTCATTGTTAACATCTTTTGCAAAAATAAAGACTGTGCTTATGTTATCGGTTTGTCCATCCGTCCGTCTGTAGACACCATATCTCTGCAACTATTAGTCCGATTTGAAAAATTCTTTTTGCATTGGGAACCTTGAAATATGCGAATGATGATCCTTCATTTTGTTTCTTTTTACGATGAACAATTTCGCTGCTACAGGGCGTAAATGCAGATGATGTTGAATTCAAAACACATTTTATGCCATATATTTTCTTCTAAACGTCCGATTGAAAAAAATCCTTTTATTTACTAATCTAAAACACCTATTATGGGAATTTTACTAGGAAATTTTTTCATTTAAATTGCAAATTTTCGGAGAAAACTCTTCTCCTTCTTCAGGCTGTCTTGTTGTTGTCACTTATTCCTGTCACTATCGCGGTTACGGTTAACCTTGATGGTTTAGGTTTGGAATAAAGTTATTTACCTTGCAATTTTTCTGGAACTTGATTTGAGCTATGGATCTTTCCATCCACAATGTAGCATGTTGAACTTTCTTGATTGCTTGCCAAGTATCTGACTTTCGCTTCCATTTATGTCGAAGAGCATTTTAGGTGTAGTTACTTTTTCAAGTTACGCATAGACTTTCCGCTTGGGGGCGTAAGTGTTAATTTTTATTTCCGATGTATTTGCCATAAAATTTCAGTTTCTAAAATCTCGATTGAAAAAATTCTTTCGCGGATCGATGCCCCTCACATTGATAAACCCTTTCGGAATATTTTCTTCTTAAAATATTGCATGGTTTCTCCACCAGGGGGCATAGATGTATATCGTATTTTTATCAATATCTTTGTTTCTAATGGCTTCTTTATTGGATAGAGTTTCTGGTGTGACAGGTTTTTCATATAATTTCAAATTTTTCAAGTAATTCATAGACTTTCCGCTAGGAGGCATAAAGGCAAATTGCGTTTCCCTCGATATCTCTGCTTCAAAAACTCCAATTTAAAAAATTCTTTCTGCACCGGATACAGCTCCTGATGGGAAATCCTTTGCATATAATTTCTAATTTTTGCTAAAAAAATGGTTTGGCCACCAGGGGGTGGAAGTCTTAATTTCCGCTTCTGAAGTATTTGCAGCAAAATCTGAGCTTCTAAAATCTCAGTTGAAATAAATTTGCTTGTGGACCGATACTACTTACCTCGACAAACCTTTTAGGAATATTTTCTTCTTAAAATAATGCATGGTTTCTATGCCAGGGGGCGTAGATGTATATCTTATTTTTGTAACTACTTCTAGGAGTCCAATTTGAAAAATTCTTTCTTTGTTGGATAGTGTTTTCAATACAAAATGTTTTTCATATAACTTCAAAATTTTCAAGAAAATTATAGACTTTCCACTAGGGGGCACAAAGGCAAATTGCGTTTTCCCCGATATTTCTGCTCCTATAACTCCGCTTTGAAAAATTCTTCCTGTATCGCATACAACTCCTGATGGAAAATGTTTTTCATATAATTTTTAATAATCGGTATAGAATGATCTGGCCACCAGGGGGCATAAGTGTTAATTTCTGCTTCTGATGAATTTGAAGCAAAATCTGAGCTCCTGAAAACTCGACTAAATTTTTTTTTCTTGGACCGATACCGCTCACATCGAAAAACCTTTTGAGAATACTTTCTTCCTAAAATAATGCATGGTTTTCCCGCCACGGGTGCATAGATGCATATCTTATATTTATCCATATCTCTGTTTCAAAGAGTCCGATTTGAAAAATTATTTCTTTGCTGGAAAGCATTTCTGCTGCAAAATGTTTCTCATATAATTTCAAATGTTTCTTAACGCACAAGTCTGCAACCAGAATACGTAAGTTCACGATTCCATTTATAGCAATATCTGTGGGATTAAAATCCCGATTGAAAAACTTTTCTTTGGTCAGATACTACTGTTTTCCATACCAGTTCCAGTGACTTTGAATAGCTTTGATAAATTTAATTCACGTCAGAACAGATTCAAAAGGCGTGCTCATTACACCCGAAAATTCGGTGTCATCTTTCTGTCTTCGCTATCGCACGCTGCTTTGCCCCGTTGTCGTTTTCCCATCCCCGCTGTCTTATCTCGCATCGCAGAAAAGCACCTTTCGCAAAGGCTTTGCTGTGGTGGATAAGGAAAGAGGTTTTTTTGTTTATTTATTTGGCAGTTCACTGCCACTGTAGCAACTGTGGGAGCACTATGCGCTGCTTAGGTTCGGATCGACAAGTCGGTGTGCTGTGGCTTTGTTCAGGCCAGATCTTTGTATATATTTTCACAAATTGCATGCATCAGCAAATGTATTTTTATTAAAATTAGAAGTATAAAAGCCTATTTCTTTTTATTCTTCAATTATATTTAAATTACAAAATTTGATTTAGCCAATGCATTATGCCTGTATTTTCATATGTAAATATAGGAAAAAACAGAACTGCAAATTATGCTAATCTGCATAGCATTTCGAAATTGCTGTCAAAATAGCCAAATTGCTACAAGCAAAAAAAAAAAAAAATTCCAGCTTAAACACTGGTTAGAACATTGTTTCTTTATAAGAAGTTATCTGTTTGCAGCCTTTCATGGTCCAGAAATAATGTTTCTTCACCCAGTTCAGCCTAACAAACTCATAAAGGTCTGTTAACTAGGCTACTCAATGTGGACATCAACTGCCATAGAATTGATCTGTCATTGCGTGCCAAATAGAATTTGCACAAACCTTTGTTAGGGTCATATCATTGAACACTGATGTTATCCCATCAACTTTAGCTCTCCATTCTAGCATCATGATAGACGAGAGACAGCAATCACCTGCAACATCAATGGTGTGTTTATAATCATTTTCCCCTGCCAGCACACATGTAATAAATCATTTTCCCCTGCCAGCACATATGAAATAAAATACACATATTAATTGAAGATGCCATAAGTGTAATAGTAAAACATATTAAAAAATGTTCTTACAGATTTTAGAAGCACTATGACAACTTAATTTAAAAGTTTTTTCTCTTCTGCAGATTGCCTTCTTTATTTCAAAGTTTGAACAAATCAATCAGCATTTTTTTCTTAAGTAATACCATCCACATGTAACTTGTTTAATCAAATTAAAAAAAAAAAAAGAAAAAGAAACTCACATAATCTGAAGAAACTAAATGAATAAGGGCATTTTTGGGAAGGTTCAAGAAAGCAGATGTTTTTACACACTCCAGAGCGTTCTCACCAATATATGCTGTACAGCGATCAGCAAATGATCTTCCTCCTTTGTTACCTGTAAAATACAACTAAGTTGTATAATCACTACTGTAGATAAATGTACACACAATGATACAACACATATATGTATACACATTAAAAGTAATGAAAGAATATAAACAAACCTATTATTTGGGGGGAAATTCAATATCTGTTTCCAAAATCAATTTGTGCATCATAATAAATTTATTCTGAAAATTCCAACTTTAAAACTGAATTGGCATATCATATGGGATGTGATTTACAGACATGATATCATATGGAGTAGGCACAATTACACTTTCATGCACAGCCATTCAGGACTTTTTCAAAAACCCATTATTCCTGTAAAATCCTTCTAAAGCAGGTATGACTTTTAAAGATGAATTCACTCGCCCACTAATTTCACAATCTAATTTGTTTTCTGAGTCAAACAAGCTTCCTAAACACACAAATTCATTCACCTGCTTGTCTCTGCACCATTAAGCTTGATTTTGCATTTAGTGTTAAGCGTTCCTCGCTCAAAAACCATAACTTTGGTTTTCCCCTTATTTAAACAATCAGTTTGAATTTCTACAAATTTCGTACATCTGAAACAACTTATTCTGCAACTCACTTTTGCTCTCTGCCAACAGGGCTGTGTCATCAGCATACAGCAATTTGCAGAATATTACAAAGACACAAACCAGTATATTGTCTATTTTGGCATTGTGCATACATCCATAAATATATTCAAAGGCTATAGTGACATTACACAATATTGTCTGACTCCTGCACCAATAATGAACCATTTTGATAAAACACTGTTCACTCCCATGAGTTTGATTTTCGTGCTGATAGTAACTAATAAATTCGAAATCTGCCGTATTTGCACGATCCATACACAAGATGACGACACTAAGTGATCTTAGATGAGATGTTTATTTCGTAAAAATGATAGGAAAAACATATTTACAATTAAAACCATGAGATCTTTCAACCTTAAGTTAAGGTCATCTTCAGATGGAGGCACCATTAAAAGATATTTACAAGGAACTTCATTATAAATATTGTCAAGATAAGAGTTTAAGTGACGTAAATATAAGTTTGAGTCATAGATAGTTCTGCGCAGAACACGTGCGTGAGTAAAACCAGGGATATCTTACCATCCTCCCCATCGCCCCAAGAAACTCCCTACAAAATATAGTCTTAAACAGTAAAAACAAACTAAGTATTATATCCCCCCTCTCCCTACACCCCCTTCCTCATAACCCCCTCCCTTAAAATACAATAAGACAGAGAGCAAAAACAACAAAGAATTACAACATCAAAACAGTTAATACGGAAGTAACAACTGAGTGAGATACAAGAGCATTACTATTATCAAAAAATAACAAAAGTTGTACTTAAAAGTGCATATTCACAGAATATGTTCCCATGGCAGCGGGATTTGACAAGGGGTGTCATCGTTGCAAGCTTTGTCCTTGAAAGTGTGAATGTAAAGGCTCTCAGCAAAAAGCGTCTGGAGCTTATTACATGGTGTGGTCAAAAGTTTAGACTCATTCCAGTCTGGATAGTGAGTGCCTTTACTAGATAGTTGAGATAATGTGGTCGATTATATCGATGTTCTGTGAATCTAGTCCTAAGGGTCCTCATGGTAGATCCGACATAAACTTTTTCTGTTACAGTGGGGCTTATCGGTTTTAGTGGAATGAGATATACTCCTAACCGTCTTCTTTCTTGATTCGATCCCTATCATTCTTAACTCTGGAAAAAATATTAGTTGTTTTTGCTTTCTGTCTTATGGTATTTTAAGGGAGGGGGTTAGGGGTGTAGGGAGAGGGAGATACAATACTTGGTTTGTTTTTACTGTTTAGGACTAAATTTTGTAGGGAGTTTCTTGGGGGAGGGGGATGGGGAGGATGGTAAGATATCCCTGGTTTTACTCATGCACATGTGTTCTACGCAGAACTATCTACGCCTCACACTTGTATTTAAGTCACTTAAACTCTCATCTTGACAGTATTTATAACGAAGTTCCTTGTAAATATCTTTTAATGGTGCCTTCACCTGAAGATGACCTTAATGTAAGGTTGAAAGATCTCATCATTTTAATTGTAAATATGTTTTTAATCTATAACTTTTACGAAAGAAACATCTCGTCTAAGATCACTTAGTGTCGTCATCTTGTGTATAGATCGTGCAAATACGGCAGATGTCAAATTTATTAGTTACTGTTCACTCTTACACATAAGAATGATAGTAAACACTTAGGGTAAAAATATTCTAATGGATACATTTTGACATCATGACTAACGTCTTTTTAGAAGCTACAAGATTTTAACCCAAAGCATGCACGAAGCCAATTGTGTACATTGAGGCACATGTCATTTCTGAAAAGAAATGAAAACTCATGAGACCAGCATGGAGACAGAAGCATCTCTGTCCAAGCTAAGCTAGTCATGTGACTCAAGGACAAAGGTCCTAACTTCTGAATGGGCACATGTTGTCTTCTGTAGCTCATGAGACTTGCACAGCATTCAGGTACCACTAGGTTTTAACTATTTTGTGCACTTAAAGAGTATAACTATACTAGTAATCTGAATTTCTTGGTGTAAAATAAAAATAAAAGTTTCCAAGCTTTCGCACATCAACCAGATGGCTTTTTCAAGGAAGGTAGACTGCAAACTGAATAATAGAACACTTCAATAATTTGAGTGCGGTGACTTGACAATAAACAAACATATACAATTGGGAAATGAAGATTTATCGATTGATGGAGAAAAGCTTGAGACAACCAATTCCTACATTTATCTTGGGCAGCAGATATCAAGTGTGGGTCACATTGATGAAGAAATTAATCGGCGTATAAAACTTGGATAGAGAGCTTTTGGAAGAAACAGTACACTTTTTAAGAGCAGTATGCCATTATGTCTCAAAAGAAAAGTGTTTAATCAATGCATCCTGCCAGTGCTTACGTATGGAGCAGAGACATGGACCTTAACTAAAAAAGACATACAAAGACTGCAGACAACTCAAAGGAGCCTGGAGAGATGCTTGCTTGGTGCAAGCAGGAAAGATAAGCAGAACTTGTGGATAAGGAAAATGACAAGAGTGGACGACATCATGACCAGAGTGAAAACACTGAAATGGCAATGGGCTGGACATGTTGCCAGAAGGATGGACAACCGAAATTTTAGACTGGATTCTGAGGGACAGGAAAAGACCCAGAAGAAGACCCCATGGGAGATGGAAGGATGAAATTTGAAAGTATGCTGGAGTGACATCGAGGAGACAGGCCCAAGACAGAAAATTGTGGAAGAAGTTTGGGGAGACCTTCATCCAGCAGTGGACTGATAATGGTTGATGATGATGATGAAACAATTGGGAAACGAATTTCCCTGAAGAAATAATTCTTCATAAATACATAGTAGGTATTGTAATGCCATTATTGGCACATTTTCACTGTATTCCATGTAACACTTCCTTAACATTTTCATCATCCTGGAGTGGAAATCAAACCTGCACCTCCTGATTTCCGGTTGAGCATGCCAGTCATTACACTACCCAGGACAAGGAAATTCCAAGCAACTGAACATTGATATCAGAGAACCTTCAGATTTGTGCTAGTCAAAGCTATTCTTGCTCCATTGTAGTGTCTCATGACCTTTTCTCACATCCAGGGTCAGATGTAGGTCACAAATTCCAGAGATGAAAGTACGTGAGGAGGTGCGGATTTGATTCCTGCTCCAGGACGATGAAAATTTCCACGTTTTCTGAAGGAAGTGCTACATGGAATATAGTGAATATATGTCAATAATAAACAAAAACATGTGAACGTAATTAGGCATTCAAAGACATGAGGTGTTATGCTCTTTTAGCATGCAGAATCATGGAAGGAAAACAAAAGGTATTCACTATTTGAAGAACTGGTTCCAAACTCGTGGCAACTCCAGTGAGATGCTATCTTTGTATGACTCACTGTTGGTTATGATCTCCGAAGTTTTGCGGATGGTAGTAGATTTTGGGGTGGTGTAGGAAGCTAATTTCTTTACATCATTCCACATAGGAGTATAAATTACCTTCCTACTCCACCCCAAAATCTATAATGATAAAAACATGTTTTTTATTGACTTTAAATAAATTAAATTAAATGGGTATTATTAGGATGACATAAATATTACTGTGGAATAACTTTTTACGGGTCTTATAGAGGTTATTATTAAAAAAAGTTGGTGGTAAAATTTTTGAACTAAATCCTAGTTCATCATCAGGACTACGTCACTGGAGTAGTTGCTGCCACTCAGTCGGAAGTGTCCAACCACAATTATTGTTAATTGTGGTATTTCTTCTTGCTATTTCAATCTCTTCTTCTAGTTTTTTCTTTGTTTGCCTAGTGGACGATTATTCTTACTAAGTCCCAATTTAGGAGTGTCCACTTGCTTGTATATGTCTGTCTAGCCCTGTTTTGTTACTAATGTTCCTAATAGCTGCTTGGTGTTCTTTCATTCGGGCTTTAATACTTCTCCCTGTTTCTCCTATATAGCTGAGCCTGCAGTTACAGCCGATGCAATATATTACTCCTTCTTGCAATTGGATGTCCATTTCTTTTTGCTTTAAAGCTGGCAGCAATTTCTTTAATTTGTTATTTAGATCTGGGGCAAGCCTGATATTATATTTTGTTTACTCCCTTGTGGTACATAATTTTGCTGGTGAATTTGAAGTTGTTTATTTCCTGCTTCTTTTTTAGCACTTGTCTAAATATATGGGGAGGGGTAATTGTTTTCTGCCAATATTCCTTTTAATTCTTCTCTGTGAAGAACTTTTTGAGCATCTGAAGAGACAAGGACTTCCCCCAAAAATTGTCTGGCCGTATTCGACTTAATATAGTCAGGGTGGGATGAGCAGAAGACTAATTGTGTTAGTGGATTTTCTAAACAGCTGAGTGAAGATTCTCCTCTCTTGAGGTCAAGATTAAATCTAGGAAATTGATGCTATGGTTTTTTTCCAGTTCCAGGGTGTACTGCAAAGAATTTTCTAGCGAGTTAAAGTCTGCCAGAAACTGAGAGGGTAGAGATTGGTCCACATTATCTATGATAAACAGGACATCATCCATGTATCTTACATAGAGAGCAAATATTGAGGGTTGTACAAGGATTTTTGCCTCTAGTTTACTTATACAATAATTTGCTAGGAGAGGTACCAGTGGAGAACCCATTGCAAGTCCCAAAGTTTGCCTGTAATATTTCTTTCCAAACTGGAAGAAATTATTCTTGAAAGAAAACAGGAGCAGTTCATATATGCCAAGCAGTATTTCTCTATTGTGGTTATGGAATACTATTTTTCCGCCAGTTCATCCGCAATTAATTCTAGCAGGAGGTCCAGGTTAATGTTAGTATACATAGATACTATATCCAGGCTTGCCATTATTGGATGAAATAATTCCGGCAAGTTGTCTAGTTTTTCTTTCAGCTATATGGAATTTTTTAGAAGGTAGGGAAGGTAGGGAGGAGAAGAGAAAATATCTCTGAGGTGAATAAGCAAATAATAATTAATGTTGGAGAGTGGGGAATTTCTAGTGTCAATTATAGGTCTTATTGGATGATGGTCTTCCTTGTGAATTTTTATTGTACCATAAATCTGTGGAACTCTTGACTGGATTTTGGAGAAGCTTTTGTAGAGCTCGTTTAGCTTATTTTTACTTTTTAAGGAGCTCATTAATTTCTTAAGAATTTTGACAGTTTGATCTGTAGGGTTACTAGTGAGTTCTTCATAATAAGGCTTGCTCAGTTCAGCTTCCATTTTATTGTAATACTTATCTTTTTCTAACAATACCACAGCTTTGCTTTTATCTGCTTTCACTGCTACAATTTTATCATTGGTTTTGAATTTTTTAAGGTCAGTAATGGCATTTCTATCAAAATTATAAGTAACTTTTACTGGCTTTTTTTACAAATTTTGAGACAATAAGGTAATTTTTCTCCTACATAAATATTACCTTTGGTCAAATTTTTGGGTTGCACACCAACCTATCACTGGGACTGACTCAAGGGAGTAATTGCTGCCATTCAAGTGGTAATGCCCAACCTTTATGTTCATCAATCGTGGCACATTTTCTTCTTTCGATTTGTAGACTTTCTTCCAATTTCTGTTTTACACAGCGCTGTTGAAGTGAGAGAACTTTTAAACAGTCCCAGTTAATCAAATGTCCAATACTCTGTATGTGTCTGTCAAGGTCTGTCTTGTTGGAAATGTTCCTAACAGCAGCTTTGTGTTCAGCTACATGGGTGCAAAGTTGTCTCCCAGTTTCTCCTACATATGTGTTACCACAATTGCAGTGTATATTGTACACCACTCCTTCTTGCAGCAGAACATTTTCTCTTTTTGTTTAATGGGAGGGAAGAATTTTTGAATTTTATTGTTCAGGTGCAAAGCAAGTCGAATCTGGAATTTTAAGCTAATCCTCTGAAGCTTTTCAAACTTACGGTAAATGACCTTTCTAGTAAGTTTGATGTTACTGCTTGATTGTTTGCAATTTGATTTGATCTTTGACAAAAAGCAATACCACATGAGTCAAATGAAAACCTTAAAAATGCTACAAAAAATTCAAAATACAGTGTCATTGTCTGGTAACTGGCAATATTGTTACCAATTTTTTGAAGATGACAATCCGATTTTTGGCGTAAATGTGACAAGGATGGTAAGTCAGATAATATCTGAAAACTTGAAAATTTTCATCGTCCTGGAGCGGGACTCGAATCCGCGTCTCCTAGGAAACGCCCGGGTATGCTAACCACTTCATCGTCCTGGAGTGGGTTCGAGTCACGCTCCAGAACGATGAAAATTATCAAGTTTTCGAATATATTCTGACTTACCATCCTTGTCACATTTACGCCAAAAATCGGATTGTCATCTTCAAAATTTGTATTATATGGCGTAATTATGTATTTCTTTCATGATTTATCTGCTTCTCCGGGCAAACACGGGATAAGATTCTTAACCTCCAGATTCGCTAAACATGAATTCAGGTTGCTTTGACTACCGAATCATGTGATGGTTATATTCAAACTGATCAGAAACTTGAAACTTGATCGTTCTGGGTGGTGTAGTGGTTAGTACCCGGGCGTTTTCTGGGAGACGCAGGTTTGAGTCCCGGTCCAGGATGATGAAAATTTTCAAGTTTTTGGATATTATCTGACTTACCATCCTTGTCACATTTACGCCAAAAATCAGATTGTCATCTTCAAAATTTGTATTATATGGCGTAATCCTGTATTTCTTTCATGATTGTTACCAATGTCTAAAAGAGTTTCTTATATGTGGCAGCACGGTACAGACAAGCTTAGTGACATCACAGTAGCAATGTAAAGATGGTCACCCCACTTGAGACATACACCAAAGAGGAGCAACGTTCTGTCATCCGTTCTTTGAGTAGTGAAGGTGTGAAACCTATTGAAATTCATCGTTGAATGAAGTTGCAGTATGGTGATCCATGTGTGTCACTCCAGCAAGTGTATGAATGGACTAGGAAGTCCCAAAATGGTGTGAGTTCTGTGACAGATTCTCTTCGACTGGGTCAGGCACACAGAGTAGTGACACCAGAGTCCATTACAGCAGTTGAAGGCATTGTGATGGGGAAATCGCCGAGTGATGGTGGAGGAAATAGCCGCACTTTTGAACATCAGTCATGGTTCAGTGTACATATCATCCATGATGTGCTCCAGTTCAACAAAAAGTCTGCAAGGTGAGTGCCACACCAGCTGACTGCAGAATTGCAATGACGATGTGTTGATGCCTGTCGAGAACGTTTGCAATGCTTTGAAGCAGAAGGTGGTAGCTTTCTATAGAGAATTGTTACTGGAGATGAAACCTTGGTTCACTATCATCACCTAGAAACCAAGAGAGTGAGCAAGAAATGGCATCATCCCTCCTCACCAAAACAAAAGAAGTTTCACAAGCAGATAACTGCAGGAAAGGTTATGCTGACTCTCTTTTGTGATGAACAAGGTGGAATTTTGGAGCACTATATGCCCAGGGGAACACTGTAATGAGTCACACATATGCAGATCTCATCAAGAATAATCTTCGACCTTTTAAACGACGTGAACTTCTGAGTACTGATGTCTTATTGCACCATGACAACGCTCAGCCCCCATACTGCCTGTGCAACGGTTGCAACCATACAAGACCTGCACTTCGAGCGAGTATCTTCCACATCTGCTGTATTCACCAGACCTTGCCTCAAGTGATTACCACATCTTTGGACCACTCAAAGATGCAATGGGAGTAAAGACTTTCAGGTGCAATGAAGAGGTGCAGCAGGTGGTGCATGAGTGGCTGCACATGCGACCAAAAGTTTTTTTTTTCTATTGGAATCTATGCACTTTGTAAGCGCTGGAGGATTTGGATTGCACAAAATCGGGATTACATTGAAAAAATGATACATGTGTGCACCACTTTTGTTCAATATATTGTGAGAAAAAAATTCTTTAAGGTTTTCATTTGAGTCTCCTTTGTATTTATCTGAATCACTAACACAGCAATCAGACATCTCTGAATTGCCAGTATTTACTGTTTCTCACGTAATATTAATCACATCAGAAAACTTGAAAATTACTTGTGGAATAACTTTTTTACGGTTCTTATAGAGGTTATTTTTCATGAAAGTTGGTTGTCAAATTTTCGAACTAAAGCTTAGTTCGTCATCAGGACTATGTCACTGGAGTAGTTGCTGCCACTCAGTTGGAAGAGTCCAACCGAAATTCCTGCCAGCTTTAAAGCAGAAAGAATTGGACATCCAATTGCAAGAAGGAGTAATAATTTATTGCATCGACTGTAACTGCGGAATCAGCTATATAGGAGAAACAGGGAGAAGTATTAAGGTCCGAATGAAAGAACACCAAGCAGCTATTAGGAACATTAGTAACAAAACAGGGCTAGACAGACATATACAAGAAAGTGGACACTCCATAAATTGGGACTTAGTAAAAATAATCGCCCACCAGTCAAACTTAGTAAAGAGGAAACTAGAAGAAGGGATCGAAATAGCAAGAAGAAGAAGTACCACAATTAACGATAATTGCGGTTGGACACTTCCGACTGAGTGGCAGCAACTACTCCAGTGACATAATCCAGATGACAAACTAGGCTTTAGTTCGAAAATTTGACAACCAACTTTCATGAAAAATAACCTCTATAAGACACGTAAAAAAGTTATTCCACAATACACTATGAATAGAGGTGCCATAAATTCATTTACAACTGGGATTGAAAATTACATCGCCCAGAGCAGGAATTGAACCCACTTTCCACATGGTGTATGAAGAGTGTTTCTTCAAAACAACATTTAAGTAATATTTATGCCAACCTAGTAACCCTCATATTGCAACCAATCAAACCTTTAGTACATGGCTTATCTTACCCTGAGTTGAGCTTTTTTACAACGGACGTTCAACGCTTATGTACCCACAGATGATGATTACAATGTGAAATAGTCAAAACTAGTCTGGGCTTATTACCTGCGGGAGTACTGAAAGTTTTTTCATTGTGTGGTTCTGTTCCCTTGTTCTAGTTCTTCATCTGTTCAATGTCATGGCTTATTTTCGTGAAATCAACCAAAAAATCTTCGGTAAATACTTTTAATCTTAACAATAGGGTTTAATTTTTAATATAGGCTTACTGTCACAATATTTCTTCATTCAAATATTATCATTTCACCCCTTCTTGTTGCATGGTGTTTTCTTCGTTGTTGGCTCATAGAATGTTCCTTTGCTTTGTGCTGTCCACGGCAGCAACCAGTTATGAATTTTTTTGCTGCTGTTCGTGTTTTTACTTCTGTTCACGACTTTGATTCTAATCATAATTTTACTTCAGTACAAGATTTTTACTTCAGTGTAAGATTTTACTTCAGCTCAAGATTTCACCTCACACTATTCATAATACATGCAACTTTTCCAAATAAAATGAAGATTAAACGCTACAACAATAGTCCAATGTGAATTATGCAACAGAACTGAAACCAGGTAAGCGCATATTAATGACTTTAATTCCATTATTTGAAAACTTAAAAGTTCTAATGCATTTCGTTATATATAACATGCTCCCATGGGTACTCAACTTCTTCTCGAATAACATGTGAAACAGTATTACATCCGACACAATTATTTTGTTCACAGATACTAAAGAGAAAAGAATACTTTAAAGATATTTCATCACTAGGATTTTGCCAAGACTTCATTAATACACAGGATCTGGACATTTTTTTTTTAAGGTTCAGATATACAAAATATAAATGCATGATAGACAAACCTGGGAGCCTGTTTTCCATTTCTAAAGCAGCTGGCAAGAAAGTGCATGCATTATGTATGTTTAGAGTGCTGTTAATATGATCTTCACAACACATTCTTAGTTCTTCGACACCCAACTCTTGAGCAATAGAGAGAGTTTCAAAGACAGCACAGTCTTGGAGAATAACCTGAAAACAATAATATAACACACATCACTTGGTTTTAAAATATCCACTCACACTCTATAAAATTCTAGTTACAATACATGAATGTCTGCTTTTGGATTAATTATAAATTGTAGACATATACAGTACCAAGAAACACCCGCTGACAGAGTTGCATAAAAATAAAATGTATCTTCATACACAACCACTGAAACAGAAAACTTGCTGCAAACTGGTGAAGCACGAACCACAATGACAACACAATAAGATAATTTATAAAAAAATGAATACAGCAATAAAGAATTATTAGAACATTATAGATTGCATTGAGGACAAAATAAGTGCATTACAACTGATTGTGAAGCAATGTGTGTGAAATGGACCTTTATGGTGAAATATAAAAATACTGAACTTTGAACCTCACATAAAAAAGACTAATTAAAGAAAGTTTTTATATCCAGAAAAACAGTTCCATTAATGAACCTTCAAAATTTATAAATAGCATTTTAACAACTTAATTCAAAAATAGTAGACTTAAAAAATACAAAAGGAAAATATTTTAATTTAATAACTAGCAACTGCAAGAGAAACCTGGCAATAAAATTAAAAAAATTTCTGTGTACTTGAAACTTTTGATATAGTTCCTGTACATTGGGAACAGGCCTTAATAAAATCTAGAGGACATAAAATGTCTGTAAAAAGAAAAAAACAAACTCAGAAGACGTGAAAAATAATTGAAAGTTAAAATTGACTTAAGTATATTAATCTGAGTAAAGCCTTGAGTAAGTGTTATAACTGCTGTAAATAATTTTTTTTTAATGCACAAGCAAAAACTATCTGCACAATCTGCTAATAATATTGAAACTATCAGCAAACAGTGTACGCACTTACGTCTACATTCTGCTACTCTGCCTGCTAATTAGCTTTTACAACATTTACATATTATAAATATTAAAACACCATTAAGTTCAATAACTACACAGACACTTCTTCATATTAAGGCAGAAATATTCAACTGAAGTTATTTCCAATTTTCAACAACTAGTTGATTGTCTCTAAGAGTTTAGGAAGTGTAACATGTTACTGCTTGAAATATTATATCAGTTGTATAAAAGAGAAGTACATAATTTTAATGCTCTCAAAAGCTGCTATATTATAATTTTTTCATTTTAATAATAACTGTATTAGCTTCTCAACTTCAGAGGAATTTGTTGCTGTCGAGCATTGACTGGAGGCATACCATCTTTCACTATGATTGGGGCAAATCCTTTTGAGGTAGATGATTCTGTAAGTGAGTGAGTGAGTGAGAGAGACAGAGAGGAAGCAGGAAGCACAGCAGGGATCTCAAGGGGAGAGGCTTGTAAAACGTATACCATTTCTTCAAAATGGTAGGGCTTTGAAAGTAGATGGCCTAACGGCTGAGATGTTAAAATAGGGTGGTGACTCTGTAATTGACTAGTTAACTAAAATTTGTCAGTTGTGCTTGGAGTTAGGAATGGTTTCTCAGGATTGATGGAATACAATGATTGTTCCTGTGTACATTGGCGCCCCCACGGAGGGGCGTTTGGGGGCTTAAGCCCCCTCCAAGGAGATTAAGAGAGTTGTACGTCACAAATTAAACATTCAAAAATATTATTTTACATGTTCAAAAAATTACATAGTGTCTCCTATTACATGGTGTCTTCATCCCAAAGCCCCAAAGAGATTAAGAACGACGTACGTCATAAATTAAACATTCAAAAATATTATTTTACATGTTCAAAAAATTACATAGTGTCTTCTATTACATGGTGTCTTCGTCCCAAAGCCCCAAAGAGATTAAGAGCAACATACGTCACAAATTAAACATTCAAAAATATTATTTTACATGTTCAAAAAATTACATAGTGTCTAACATAGTATAGTGTCTTCTATTACATGGTGTATTCTTCCCAAAGAGATTAATAGCAACGTACGTAACACATTGTGTACATATACTGTATATATAGCCCCCTCCAACAGGAATTCCTGGGTGCGCCACTGCCTGTGCATAAGAGAAAAGGTGATTAGACTGAATGCAAGAACTATCCCATGATAGCTATCAGCCTGCAGCATGTGCCAGGGAAAGTGTATGGAAAAGTCAATTATTGAGAAGCTATGAGGTCTTAGATCAGAGAAAGTGTGGAATGTATAGAGTGGTTTTATGCTTGGTAAGGGCTGCATTAATCAAATTTTAGCATTACATACAATGATTAAAAAGTATCTTTCTGTTCATGAGAAAGTTTTTGCTGCCTTTGTAGATTCACAGAAAACAAATGACAGAGTAAATAGGATAGTTCTGTGGAAGGTCTTGAATAACTATCATATAACTGGTAATCTGATTGACAGTGAGAAAGCTATGTATGCTAGCAGTAGAGCATGTGTATGAGTGAACAGTGCTTTATTGAAACATTTTTGTTTTTATGGGCACAGAAGTCAGACAAGGCTGTGTAATGTCACTATGGCTATTGAATACAGTTATGGATGCATGCATGCTAGATGCCAAAATAGACAATACTGATTTATGTCTTGGTAATATCCATGTGTGCAGACAGCTGCATACTGATGACAGTCCTATTTGCAAAAAGCAAAAGAGTTGCAGAGTATGCAGACACTCCAACCGCAATTGGAAATTTTCAGTAGTAAACACTAAAAAATCCCTAGTTTTTATATTTTCAGCAATGAAAAAAAAAAAAAAAAAAAAACTATTTTTCAGCATTTTTCAGTAATAATGAATAAAATTGAATTAAACACTCGGTAAAAAACAAATTGCCAGTACAGCAAAATGACAGTGGAAATTCATAAAAAGGCGAATTTCTACTTCAAAAGTGGTCCTTAAATTGAAGACATTTTGTGAAAAACCCTAAATTGCTCTCCAATATACACTATATTAACAAAAGTCACCAGACACCTAGAAGAGAAACACAACATAGCATTTATTGATATACATTAGTACAGTGTGAGTCCATCTTTGGCCTTAATGTATGCACTGACCCTTCGAGACATGCTTTCAGCAAGATTTTGGAACACAGCGTTAGGTATGTACTTCCATTCAGTACATAATTCTGCCGCTAACTGTTGTTTAGCGTTAGGCCTTGGTTCCAAACTTCTTATACGGCGCTCTAGTTCATCCCATAGGTGCTCTATGGGATTAAGATTAGGGCTCTGTGCTGGCCAGTCCACACACAATACGGAATTATCATCAAACCATGCGTAACAGTCCTTGCTTTATGGCTCGGTGCATTATCCTACTGGTACCAACAAGGCTCGGTTCCGTAGTATTGCCACAGATTTGGTAGGGCATAATTGTCCAGAATATAGAGGTAGATGTGCTGGTTAACAGGCTTGTCCATGATAACCAATGGGCCGGGACCATACCACAAAAAACACCTCTACACGAGTACACTGCCAGCTCTAAACTTGAACAGTTCACTGTGGTAAATAGCATTCCCCTGCTACCGCCAATCCCACACAGAGCCATCAGACTGATGGATCGTGTATCTGGATTCGTCAGCCCATAGGACACGTTTCCATTGATCTACGGTCGACGATAAATGTTCTTTACACCATGCTAAACGGCAAGTAGCATTCCGAGTGGAGATGAAAGGCTTATGAGCATCTGCACGACCATGGTAACCCATGGAAAGAAGTTCTCTGTGAACGGTACATGTACATACCGAGGTACCAGAATTTTAACTCACCTGTAGTCTTGTGCAGTAAGTACTCTGTCGATTAGCTGTAACGACTCTCCTGATGCTTCGACGTCCTCTATCCCTGATTTTCTTCGGTCGACCGGTACATTTTGCTGCTTCAGGGACGCCATGTGTCTTCCACTTATTCAGTACATCCAAAACAGTTGACTTGGGTATGTTTAAATGCCTCTCGGTTTCTCTTATGGACAACCCACTAATATAACACCTCAACAATCTTTCCTAAGTCAGTTCTCTCTCGCCGCGACATTTTCACTCAACCTCACAGTGCGATATGATTGCGGTCAGCTGCATGCTTGTTTTTACACAGTTTGCAGCTGTACCACACATCTTAACAACGCAGCGAATCCATTCATTTGCTTTTGAAGGTGTGTCTGGTGACTTTTGTCAATATAGGGTATTTTTCTTAATCATTTTTTTCATAGTAAGTGCCTACACAGATTGGAAGTTGTTTGTGGTCATCTTCAAACAACAAAAAAAGAATGAAAAAAAAAAATGCAATTTTTCTGCCGCGATGAATAAAAAAATTCTGTTAGTTGAAAGGAAGAATTCTAGTACTACTACAAGACTTTCTAAGATCTGGTAAGGAAATTAAAATTTCAAGATGTTTCCGGGATTCCATGGGACATGATAAGTCTGCATGTTGCCAGAGATACATAGACATCATAAAAATATTGAAAAATCATGTAAAAATGCCACAATATTGAAAACATCCAAGAAACATTCTGCAAGATGTTTAACGAATGCTAGAATCTAGAAATCACGAATATAAACTTTACATACATCATTAAAGAGGTCACTTCACTGAGATTTTTTATTTCCATAGTATATCCGATGATTTCCGTAATCGGTAGCGGACCAATGATTTCCATAGTGACTATGCAAAATGTATAGTAGTTGGAGTCTCTGAGTATTGTGTCTTGAATGTACAAAGTTTGTAGGAAACTCAAACTGACCATAAAACTATGGGGGAAAAAAAAAAGGTTGGTGTTGGAGCGAGAAACTCTTAGTAATAAATGCACCATCAGTCTAAATGGTATAGAGATAGACCAGGTGGATGGTTTTTCATATTTAGGAAGCATGTTTAATAGAGAAACCAGATTTTTTTATTTTTTTTTTTGGATGAATGTTTAACGACCACCGTGAGCAACTCAGTGGGCTGTCCCTAATTTAGGGCCACTAGTTCCAGGGAAGGAAGAGAGCCAGTGCCGTAAGACAAACACAACACCCATGCCTCACCGGGATTCTAACCCGGACCCATCTCGGACAAATGATCAGAAGCCATCGCTTAGACCACTGTGCCACCGGGGCGGAGAAAACAGATTCCATGGTGAAACTGGTAGGCTGTGAACTCAACTTTGAAAATCATAGCTGCCTTAGAAAGATTTTCCAGGACTTATGAGTTTTATAAAATGTCCAAAATATCTATGTATGAAATTGTAATTGTTCCGACTTTGATGTGCAGCAGTGAAACCTGGGTACAACGATGCTCACGAGCAAGATGTCAATTGTGTGCTGGGCAGATGCGCAACAGAGATGGCAATACACATTCTGATCCTGTGAGGAATGAAGTTAGGTAATGTGAAACAAAATGTTGTTAATAAGGTGGATACAAATATCCTGAAGTGGTTTAGCCATGTTGAAACAAGTTAGCAAAATCATACAATGCATTGATTATGATATGCTTTCCAACATAGAAATCATAGGAAAATGCCTTGGTTCTGAGGGGACTAAACTATGGTATAATGTTTGAGGTTCACATATATTTCTATTATCAACAGCTACCCTACATAAGCCGTTTTATAATTAAAATTCCCATCTAAATCAGGCAATTTTCATGGAAGTTATCATTTGAAAATAAACACGCATGTGCACTGCCTGCAATTGCTGGTTTCTTTGCACTTCACTCCATGGTTCCCCACAGAAGCATACAGAACTGCACCGAAATCAAGCAATTTCTACGTGAGTTATCCCGCGCGCAGAAAACCCTCCTCCCTACCTGACTATTGATTCATTCAGTATACCTCCAGAATAATATACTAAAGTTTTGTCGCAATAGAAGCATTTTTACTCAAGTTATGAGGATAATGGCTGTGGATATAAATCTCGCTCCTGTGCCCTGACCTTTGACCCCATTTGGATGATATTAAACAGAATTGGTTCAGTATACTTCTGGAATAACATGATATACTTTTATCGCAATCAAAGCATTTTTACATAAGTTATAACGCGTAAGGGCGATAGAATGGATCCCACTCCTATGTCCTGACCTTTAACCCCATTTCTCCCATTTTCAATAGGGTTTGTCCCCAGGTTGTCCCCTACCACATACTAAAATTTCATAAAAATCGGACAGAGCTGGAGCATATACTCTTCTTCAACCTACGGTTGGAAAGCGTAGAAAATGATGTGAGAATGCTTACTAAGGGGGTGTCCCATCATGCCCCAAACATGTATGATCGGTGAGAAGTCAGGCGATTGGACTGGCCATTGAAGGGTGTCAACATAGCAGAGGCAAGCTTCAGAAAGCCATACTATTTGTGACCAGGTATTATCCTGTTGAAAAATTGCTCGGTGATGCTGCGACAGGAATGGCAATACAACAGGTTGCAGAATGTCATCAACGTACCGTTCAGCCCCGAGGGTGGTACAGAGGATTACCAAGGGCACCCGGCTATTGTACAAAATGGCTCACCAGACAGTCACTCCTGGTGTGTGAGCCATGTACCGTTCCAAGGTAAAGGTAGGATCTGTGCTTTGGCCGGCTTGTCTCCAGACACGTATGCACTGGTTATCGGCGCCAAGTGTGAATCGTGACTCATTACTCAAGCAACCTGACGCCACTGGACACTGTCTCACATTGATCAGGTCCGACACCACTGCAGCCGGTGCAGGCGACACTCGTTGGTCAGTGGTAGGAGGCAGAGCAGTCTCCCTGAATGTAGTACATGTGCCACCACAAGTCACCTACTGACGATACGGATGGCCTCTTCCATACCTGTAGACAAAGCAAAATGGCTGTGGATGGTTGAGAGCGGAAAATTCGATTCTGCTCATGTGGTTCTCAGTCGTTCGATTCTCGCTTTTGGTTGTTGCCCTCGGCCATCCACTGCCAGAAGTTTGAGGGGAAATAGGCAGAAAGAACACCATTCAAGGAGTTCTTAAATTCTAGTAGGCATACAAACTCTGCATATAAATGTGTAATTAAATTTAAAGACTTTTCCAGGAGTCTAGGGGGAAATAAGCAGAAAAAAGACCATTCAAAGAGTTCTAAAATTCAAGGAGGTGAACTAACCCTGCATGACTAACTGTCAATTTAATCTTATCATTGCAAGACATACAGTAGTTATTGAATTCGAAATCTTTATGCAGATGTATGTAAACGTCACTTACGCAGACAGTATACAAAATACATGGTTACGTGCATCACAATGTGATCTAGGCAACAATTTCAGACTGCTGCTCATCAGTAGTGTTAATTACAAAGGAAAAAAAACAAAGGATCTTTTGGAGTTTGATAAAGGTCTTATTGAGGGTGCCTGTCTGGCGGGAGTGACGGTTTTTAAAACTGACTGGTTTGTGAAAGGGGAGATATCCTGGATCTTTAATTGGACCACCTCCTACTTTTGACGTCAACAGTGCATAGCCAATGAAAGAAGGAACGTGTCGTGACATGGTTTGGAAGGTACATAAGGCGTGCTGTAGGCATTCTGAAAATATATCACTTGCTGTCATGGATAAAAGGAGCGGTTTATCAGATTCGCAAAAAGGGATAATTATCGGCTTTCAGGCAAAGGGTCGCAGTATTTCTGAAACAGCCCAGTTCCTGAAGTGTTCACATGCTGCTCAGGTTAAAGTGTATCGTGATTGGAGAAATGGCACCATTGTGAATAAGCGATGTGCAAACTGCGGAGCACCGCGTGCCATTGCTGTGAGAGGTGAATGTCGGTTGCGAAGGTGCGTGAGGGTCGATCGGCACGCTACAGTGGAGCAACTCACTGGCCGAATGAACCAGGGGGCTACGGGAAGTGTGTCTAAAACAACACTTGAGCAAACCCTGTTGCGTATGGTGCTCTGATGCAGACAGATGGTCACTGCACCTATGCTAACGAAGGTGCATCGGCAGAAAAGGCTTACATTTGCACGGCAGTATTGGAATTGGACTTCCGCTGAGTGGCAAAGTATCGTCTTCTCCGAAGAGTAATATTTTCTGCTTCATCGAACGGTTGGACATTGGCGTATAAGGCGAGAAACATTGGAAAACAAACACTCTTGAACCATTTCTGGAACAACACAAGCTGGTGGGGGCAGTATTGTGATCTGGAGAAAGTTTTCGTGACATTCTCTGGGTCACCTCATACCTGTGCAAGGCACTATAGACTGGATTCGTTATGAATCTATCCTTGCAGACAACATACACCCATACATGCTGATTGCCTTCCCTTGGGAGGATGAGATCTTCCAGAATGACAATACGACATGTCACACAGCTAGAAATGTCCGAGAGTGGTCGGAAGAGCACGATGAAGAGTTCAAAGTACTTCCCTGGCCCCCTAATTTCCCAGACCTAAACCTAATTGAGCATCTGTGGGACCACCTTGATAGTGTTGTTTAATCTATGGATCCTCCACCAAGCTCCCTCCAGCAGCTGTCATATGCACTGCAGTCAGCATGGCTCCATATACCTGTAAACACCTTCCGGCACCCTATTGAGTCCACCCAGTCCGCTTAGCTGCTGTCCGCGCTGCACACGGCGGTTACTCTGGATATTACCTGGTGGTCACAATAATGTGACTCGACCGTGTATAATCCACATTGCTTATCTAAGATGTGTAACTGTGGTGTGATGACAATCTTTCAGGAATGAGATCGGTGTCATCTAAAAAGGTTTGTATGGAGAAACAGGACTTCCTAAATGCAGCAATTGGCTAAAACTTTCAATGAAAGCTGTTTCTGACTCATATAACAGCGAACTATGAGCAGGGAATTGAAGAGGCTTGGTATTGGCAATCACATGCCTACACAGGAACCACTGATTTCTGAAAAGAAACGGAAAGTTTGCCTACAGTGGGGTCAGAAACACAGAGGCAGGACACTAGAAGATTGAAAAAAGTCATATGGTCAGCCGCGTCGTGGTGCATCTTGTTTTATACCGACAGTAGGCAGAGAGTTTGGTGGGAGCCCCATGAAGCAATGGACCCAGCTTGCCTTGTAAACACAACTCAAGGTTCTAGAAGTTGTGTCATGGAGTGAGGCACGTTCTATTGATATGGAACGGGTTTCCTAAAGTACTGATGTATCGACAGTAGGCAGAGAGTTTGGTGGGAGCCCCATGAAGCAATGGACCCAGCTTGCCTTGAAAACACAACTGAAGGTTTTGGAGGTGGTGTTATGGTGTGAGGTATGTTCTATTGATATGGAACGGGTTCCCTGATGTACCGACGGAAGGCAGAGAGTTTGGTGGCAGCCCCATGAAGCAATAGACCCAGCTTGCCTTGTAAACACAACTCAAGGTTCTGGAGGTGGTGTCATGGAGTGGGGCACATTCTATTGATACGGAACTGGTCGCCTGTTGTACCGATGGTAGGCAGAGAGTTTGGTGGGAGCCCCATTAAGCAATGGACCCAGCTTGCCTTGTAAACACAACTCAAGATTCTGGAGGTGGTGTCATGGAGTGGGGCACATTCTATTGATACGGAACTGGTCGCCTGATGTACCGACAGTAGGCAGAGAGTTTGGTGGGAGCCCCATAAGCAATGGACCCAGCTTGCCTTGTAACACAACTCAAGGTTCTAGAAGTGGTGTCATGGAATGAGGTATGCTCTATTGATACGAAACGGGTCCCCTAAAGTACTGATATTCCAATGGTAGGCAGAGAGTTTGGTGGGAGCCCTATGAAGCAACGGACCCAGCTTGCCTTGTAAACACGACTCAAGGTTCAGGAGGTGGTGTAATGGTGTGGGGCACGTTCTATTGATACAGAATGGGGCCCCTGATGTACCGACAGTAGGCAGAGAGTTTGGTGGGAGCCCCATGAAGCAATGGACCCAGCTTGCCTTGTAAACACAACTCAAGGTTTTAGAAGTGGTGTCATGGAGTCAGGTATGCTCTATTGATACGAAACGGGTCCCCTAAAGTACTGATGTTCCAATGGTAGGCAGAGAGTTTGGTGGGAGCCCTATGAAGCAACGGACCCAGCTTGCCTTGTAAACACAACTCAAGGTTCAGGAGGTGGTGTAATGGTGTGGGGCACGTTCTATTGATACAGAACGGGGCCCCTGATGTACCGACAGTAGGCAGAGAGTTTGGTGGGAGCCCCATGAAGCAATGGACCCAGCTTGCCTTGTAAACACAACTCAAGGTTCTAGAAGTGGTGTCATGGAGTCAGGTATGCTCTATTGATACGAAACGGGTCCCCTAAAGTACTGATGTTCCAATGGTAGGCAGAGAGTTTGGTGGGAGCCCTATGAAGCAACGGACCCAGCTTGCCTTGTAAACACAACTCAAGGTTCAAGAGGTGATGTAATGGTGTGGGGCATGTTCTATTGATACAGAACGGGGCCCCTGATGTACCGACAGTAGGCAGAGAGTTTAGTGGGAGCTCCATGAAGCAATGGACCTGTCTTGCCTTGGAAACACAACTCAAGGGTCAGGAGGTGGTGTAATAGTGTGGGACATGTTCTATTGATACAGAACGGGGCCCCTGATGTACCGACAGTAGGCAGAGAGTTTGGTGGGAGCCCCATGAAGCAATGGACCCAGCTTGCCTTGTAAACACAACTCAAGGTTCTGGAGGTGGTGTCATGGTGTGGGACACGTTCTATTGATTTGGAATGGGTTCCCTGATGTATCAATGATAAGCAGAGAGTTTGGTGGGAGCCCCATGGACCCAGCTTGCCTTGTAAACACAACTCAAGATTCTGAAGGTGGTGTTATAGAGTGGGGCAGTTATGTTGGTACAGAACGGGTCCCCTGAGACTACTGGAAAATCGAGTGTCATCCAACAATTACCTGAACATTGTTGCTGATCAAGTCCATCGTGCAATGTTGACTTTCTACTTAGCAGTGACGGTTGTTCCTTGGACGATAATGCTACTGTCCATCGCACAAGATGTGTTCAGCAACTTCCACCGTCTTCCCTGGCCACCAAAACGCTCGGATCTGAAACCCATTGAGAATGTACGGTTCATGTTAGAAAAACAAACCAGCGAGCAAAGTCCTCTTCTATCAAATCTGAGGTAGTTAAAGGACTGTCTGGTGAGCACAAGGTTTGTTATAGACGTAAATGCACTTCAACTTTGTGAAATCTATGCCAAACAGCATGAGTGCTGTAGGATCTACGCCAAACCAAATGTGTCCTGTAATTCGGGCAGAAGAAGGTCCAACCCAGTATTGAATAAAAGTTTCTAATTCAGTGGCCCATTGTGTACTAAAATTCGTTTAAGATAGGTATGAGTTTGCTTACACACTGAAGTGCCAAAAGTCATGGGATAGCAGTATGCAAATTTTTCACTGGCGCTGCCGTCGTATAAAAGCTTCGACGCACGCCGCAATTTTTATCAGTAGAGAGGTGCAATTTCGTGAGTCAGGTTGAACAACCGATAGTAGGATTATGGCAAGCCAACATAAATTATCAGAGTGTGAAGGAGGCATAGTAGTGGAAGCCAGACGGATGGGACATTCAGTTTCTGAAGTTGTGCGAACATTCAACATTCCTAGATCAACGGTGTCACGTGTGTACCGAGAATATCTCATGGAAGGCATCACTACCCACCATAGACAGCACAGTGGCCGACCACGAGTGCTGAATGACCGTGACCAGAGCGTCTGACCAGGATTGTTCATGCTAACAGACAAGCGACACTGGCTAAAATAACATCCATAGTCAATGCAAGAGGTACCAGAGACAGATCCATCAGGTCAGTGCAGCGTAATTTAGCGTCCATGGAGTATAGGAGCAGAAGACCCACCAGAGTGCCTTTGTTAACACCACGACATCAGACACAGCGCCTCACCTGGGCTCGTGAACACGGTAACTGGACCCTGGCAACATGTGGTGTGGTCCGATGAGTCACGCTTCTAGTTGTTACGAGCTGATGGTAGGGTTCGGGTGTGGCGCAGATTCCATGAGGTTATGGACCCAAGCTATCAACAATGCACTGTGCAAGCTGGTGGTGGTTCCATACATGTGTGGGGTGCCTTTATATGGCACAGGTTAGGTCCTCTGGTCCTCATAAACACGTCATTAACAGGAAATTGCTTTGTTGCTCTGCTGGGTAACCATTTGCTGCCCTTCACGGGCTTCACGTATCCCAAGAACGATGGGATTTTCCAGGCAGACAATGCACCATGTCATCGGTCCCAAGTTGTGAAGAAATTAACTCGTGCACCAAAAGCTATTAAATCGAAAACAAATGCCGTCTCCTGCACGATACACTTCAATGATTAAAAACTATGTACAATTAAAATAAATATGTTTAAGAACTTTCAAAGCCACAACGGCGTCATCCTCAGAAACAGTGCAGCAGTGAGCACAGAAGTGAGTAGCCTATATACTTTACAAGACACATAGCAGTTAATGCGCATGTGCAATAATCGGCCAAGTCCAAATCAAGTTCAGTGGGTACAAGCATAGTTGGTGGGCGTGACCTGCCCCAAAAGTGTTCTCCAAAGAAGGGAGATAAACACGGGGGGTTCATCGTTACAGCATCTTTCACCATTGACGAATATGTGAATACTTTCACAGAAAAGTGTTGATCGACGGTTCCTGGGAGATGAACCCCCGTGTTAATCCCCCTTCTTTGGAGAACACTTTTGGGCCAGGTCACGCCCACCAACTATGCTTGTACCCACTGAACTTGATTTGGACTTTGCCGATTATTGCACATGCGCATTAACTACTATGTGTCTTGTAAAGTATATAGGCTACTCACTTCTGTGCTCACTGCTGCACTGTTTCTGAGGATGACGCCGTTGTGGCGTTGAAAGTTCTTCAACATATTTATTTTAATTGTACATAGTTTTTAATCATTGAAGTGTATCGTACAGGAGACGGCATTTGTTTTCGATTTAATGGTCCCAAGTTGTCCAAAATTAGTTCGAGGAGCATTCTGGACAGTTCCGGCTGATGGTGTGGCCACCACGTTCGCCCGACACGAACCCAATGGACCACTTATCGGACATGGTGGAATGGTCGATTCGCACCCAAGATCCTGCACCTACAAATACTAGGGAACTGTGGGCGGCTATTCAGACGGCATGGCTCAACATCTCTCCAGAAGTCTTCCGGTCACTTGTGGAATCGATGCCACGTCGAGTTGATGCACTTCGCCATGCTAGAGGAGGTACCACACGATACTATAGGTACGTATCCCATGACTTTTGGCACTTTAGTGTAAAACAAAGTATTCCGTATTTTTCGAATATATGATAGCCTAAAAGTGTTTAGTGCCTCTGCCCAGCTTCTGTAACCATCTATCCATGATAAGTCCAGAAAAATCTAGAAAAATAGTGCCTTAGGGCTGCTAAGTCTCTTCTATTAATACATCATTAACTATATGTATAGTGCTTACTTACTTTTCCAGTATAAATGTAAAACAGCACTTCTCTGAAGACATCAGGTTTGGCATGAGGTAATCTGATGGGTGTTGGTGTTCCTGGTGGTGATGGCGTCACTGTAGAACCGGGAACCTTACAGATTTCACCTCGCTTTACATTTTGGAAGCTGGTACATCTAGAAAGGAAAAAAAAAATGATTTAGCAAAACAGCATAAGTCGCTGGGACGATAACGACGGAACAGCTACCACAATATCAAACAAAATGAAATCAAATTTAATCTAACATATCAATTTTACTGAGAAAATAATGGATAAAGCCAAAGCCAAGGCTGCAAAAATTCCTTTCAGAAATTAATGAAGCATATTTCTGAAGCAATTTTACTGAGAAAATAATGGATAAAGCCAAAGCCAAGGCTGCAAAAATTCCTTTCAGAAATTAATGAAGCATATTTCTGAAGCAATTTTACTGAGAAAATAATGGATAAAGCCAAAGCCAAGGCTGCAAAAATTCCTTTCAGAAATTAATGAAGCATATTTCTGAAGCAATTTTACTGAGAAAATAATGGATAAAGCCAAAGCCAAGGCTGCAAAAATTCCTTTCATAAATTAATGAAGCATATTTCTGAAGCAACTTGCGTGAAATGAGGGGGCAAAAACATCTGAATTTAAAGGATTTTTCGTACGCCTGAATTTTCAGAAACCTTTTAGGAATTCTTTTTTTATAATGACGGTAAATAGCCGTTTTTAAGATGTGTTAACAGAAAATTCTAGAATTTTCAGAAACTTTTCTGAATTCCTATCATATATTAACAGAAAATTCTATTTTCAATTTTTCCGTATCCATATGAATAAATACTTCCGGTAATAGGACTGATTCATGGGAATACTTCAGGTTTGATTAATTATTAAATTGATTATATGGATCAGTCAGTACACCGCTTCAGGCAAAAGCTACAGGATGATTCAAAAGTCCCCGAACTCGGAATTCAAATATTTCTACTACGAATATAGTGATGTATAACTATTTTTACATACTGAAGAGCAAAGCTGAAAACAAAGGAAAAACTTTTGAATTTAAAACGAAAGTTGCAAAATAACCTGAAGATCAAAACGCGCAACGCAGCAGTTATGAAAATTCAGAATTCACATTCTATTAAGAAGAGGCCGAAGCAAAAAAATTTTTGACTCATACCAAGTACAACATAGAAAAAGTTATGTATCTACCGGTGTGAGTAAAAATAAAAAAAAATAAAAAATAAAATAAAACAACTGAATGTAGAAAGTGTCGAGAATACTGAGCCTTGGCTTTATCAAGGACCAGCAAAAACTCTGCATTTTCTCACTTCCACAAAGATCTAGTTGGAAATGGGTTTCTACAAAGCCATAGATGCAAGTAATAAGCCCACCAAAATTTTTTTTATAAAAAAATATATATATATGTCATGACCTCCGCAGAGTTGTATGACCTAGCTTTAGTTAACAATTTAGCTTGCATCCATAACTTTCCTGGCCCGACCCACGCTCTTCATCTGTTACTATTAAACAGAAAGAAGATCTATGGCTTTGCAGAAACCCATTTCCAACTAGGTCTTTGTGGAAGTGAGAAAATGCAGAGTTTTTGCTGGTCCTTGATAAAGCCAAGGCTCAGTATTCTCGACACTTTCTACATTCAGTTGTTTTATTTTATTTTTTATTTTTTTCTCTTTTTTTACACACACCGGTAGATACATAACTTTTTCTATGTTGTACTTGGTATGAGTCAAAAATTTTTTTTGCTTCGGTCTCTTACTGTTATATTGACACTCATACTTACAGGTAATGAAAATCACTTTACAATACACGCTGGAATTGCCCACCATTCTGTTGAAGACACAAATTCACCCGATGACACATGTTGGCGGACACTCTCTTCAGCGTGTTGGCTGGTATGTCCCTCACGGCTGTAATGATGTTGTTCCGTAGGTCCTGTACTGTCTTAGGGTTGTTGTGGTAAACTGAGTCTTTCAGATAGCCCAAAAATAAGAGTCTGGTGAGCGAGGCGGCCAAAGTTTTTCGAGATTAATCGATCGTGGAAGAACTTACATAGCACCTCCATTGTGTCGTTTGATGAGTGGCATGTTGCTCCATCTTGTTGAAACCAACAGTAACGTTCGTGTTCTTCCAGCATCGCTACAAATTGATGGATGATGTCTGCATACACAGCGGAATTTACAGTTGCGTAGAAAAAAGATGGCCCTACAATTCACTGTTTAGACATGGCGCACCACACTCCAACTTTCTGACAGTGAAGTCCAACCTCATGCAATGCGTGTGGATTCTCCGCAGCCCATATGCGAGTGTTTTGGCTATTGCCATGTTCATTCAAACGAAACTGTGCCTCGTCACCGAAAAACGTGTTGTTAAGCTGGTTAGTCACATTGTTGCACATGAAACTGTTTAACCATTGGCAGTAGGCAATGCGCTTTTCCGAGTCCAAAGGACGTAGCTCTTGCACTACTCGAATTCTGCACGGCCGTAGCTTTAGACGTTTAGTAGCCCTGGCAGGCTGAATACGATGCCCCTAACTCCTGAGACAGCCGCCGAAGTGACTTCCGGGGAGAGCGCTGAAGGGAAACGTGAATTTTCTCCAGAAACGTGGTCGTCACCACGGCCGGCCGGGCGCTTTTAGGCTTATCCTGAACACTGTTTGTCTCGCGAAACCGGTTCACAAGGTCATAGACAGTTGTTTTCCCTGGTATAGGAGCATCAGGAAACTTCCTTTGAAACAGCTGGATGCAACGTTGGTAAGATGTTTCCGCAAAAGAAACTTCTAACAAAGCAACTCTCTGTTCTTGCGTGAGACTCATGGTTGACTGAACGTCACTGCTTGCCAGCGCCCGCGTAAGCGTAGTGTCACGTGGGGCTATCACGTGGCGCAGCTAGTTCCCAAAGGTCACGCACAACAGCCACAAGCAGCAATACTCGGATATCTTTTATGGGTTTACAGCAAATGCGTTTTAAAATGTAGAGCTCGGGGACTTTTGAATCACCCTGTATTTTGAAAGTCTGCTATTTTTGAATTAAGTTGTTGAAAATTTTATTTATAATTTTTGAATGCTCGTTAATGGAACTGTTTTTTCTAGATATAAAAATTTTCTTTAATTAGTCTTTTCTTTTTATGAGGTTCATAGTCTAATATTTTAATATTTTGCCATAAAGTTCCATTTCACACAGATTGCTGCATATTCAATGGTAAAGTACTTATTTTATTCGCATTGGAATCTGTTATGTTCTAATAATATTTTATTGTTTTATTAATTTTTTAAATTATTTTATTGTTACGTTTGCAGCAAGTTTTCTGTTTAAGTGGTTGTGTACGCAGGTATATTTAATTTTTATACAAGTCTGCCTTCCACTCTAAGCAACTGCAGCATAAAGCAAAAGCTGACTTTGATATATTGCTGAAATTAATATCGAGCGCTAATTTGAGTTTTTTTATTGTTACTAATTTTTTCACGCCCCGAAAGAAAAAAAAAAAGTTCTTTGACAACCGTTGACATAAAAACTCGCCCACACTGCATGAAAATCCAACAGATGGCGCTACGCGTGCAGAAGAGGCAGACGCAAGAGTCATCGACCGATATACTTTTCCCATCCGGATAGTAACACTCTCGTCCCAGGGTCCCTGCATGTGTAATTAATCATGAATAATAACGAAGAGACGTGAGACCTGGCCTTCTACAGAATACACGCTTCAGGAATTAGTGCAGCTTGTTCACTTTTAGTTCCGATAATTAATTTACTGCTGCCAACCGATTCGCACAGCTCCGAACGCACACACATACACACACAGAGTAGAATCAATAAGGCGCGCGGTTGCAGTTAGGCGTACAATCTTTGTTCTGAGCTCCGGAGAGCAAAACCCGTGATCGCAGCAGCAGACTTAATTAATATTTGATAAACTACGGAGACATGGTCCTAGGAGTTAACAACTCTATTCGTCTCCTCGAAGTTCAAACTTCACAATCCTTAATCCAGGCAAGCATTTGCCATGACAGCGTTAATACAAAGGAATTTTTAGAATCTCAAATTCTACCGCAATTTCAAAACTTCCAGCTATAATCCGCCAAGTGACTGCCCTCCACGGATGAAAAGCTGCGAAAGAGATATTTAATTCACTTCGCAGAGAATGCACGCTTCAGCACACTCTTCTGCGGTGGGAGGGACTATTTAAAGGACAATCATCAAATATCTAATCTGAATAACGCCTACGAAAAGAGATTTGATCAAAATATCCACCTGAACCCGCAAATAAATGAATTACGGAAAAGCACGTGGAGAGCAGCTGCTACGAATTTTGACGACTTACATACAACTGGTTTGTAATATCACGTGGTGCTTGCTCCTTGATTAATAAAATAAAATTCTGCTTTCAAGGGGCGTATTAAGAAGGGTGCTCAAGCCCCCCCCTTCGGGGGGGCCCTGAAAGTATTTCATTTTTCGGATAAAATGCGACTTATATTAGACAAAAAGCTTTAATTTTTTTCTTCGATTTTTCATTAACTTTTTTACTTTGTCCTGATGGATTTCAAAAACTTCCATTTTGTCGCCCCCCCCCAAAAAAAAGAATTGTATATACGCCCTTGCCTTTCTACGGATTTCAAAGCTCAGTAACGCTTGCACACACACATGATCATGATCACATGTAGAGAGGATTTTAGGAAGGGAGTGTCTGACCCCGGGTCTTAAACAACCCTTAGAAATAGGAAGCTAGGAGATTTGGGCTAGAGTGCCCGATAGGGAAGTCGCACGGAAGCGAAGTAGAAAGGGGAAGGAAGACGTCCATATTTATTGCCGGGGGGGAGCAGTACCCGGGGTTCGACGGCTTAACGTGCCCATCCGATGCACGGCAGATATTTAGTGGTTCGAGCGTTCGTACCTGCCCGGGATCAAACCTGAGGTCTTTTCTGTGGCAGTCACGAACGTTGCCCACTAGGACATCCGCGGTCCACTTTCGGGTTAATGCATGGGGTTAATCTTTAATAGCTTTCCACATAGGCACTGCGGACCTGGAATACACTTCTCTTAATAGAGACGTAGATCTTCCTTCTTTTGCGTCCCTTTTGTGTTCTCTGATTCGGGTTTCAAATGAGCGTTTTGTCATTCCGATGTAATGTATACGCGTACCGTCAGGATTTACTGCCTGAATGATCGTCCCCCTTGAACCTTCCCCCCCAACACATCTCGTGACTTCACATTCAGAACAAGGCGCATTACGTATTTAATCTTTCTTTATGTCGCGTGTAACTATTCTCATATTTAAATTGTAATCGTTCTCATTTCAAATTGTTTACGCTTTTAACCTTGACAAAGCCATCCGTAGATGTGGGAAAGCTCGGCAAATTGTGTTTTGTTTCTCTTACGCCAATTAAACGGGTTATCACTTCAATCTTATACTTGGTGCATTAATCAGTTATACTATGTTTCAGTGACGTAGAAGAGCCTTGGCGCGGACTAGCGACGCCAAGTAGGCTTAGCGGCGCTAAGGTACTTTTTCTGTAGGCTTAGCGACGCTAAGGAACTTTTTCTGTAGGCTTAGCGACGCTAAGGAACTTTTCTGTAGGCTTCGCGAAGCTAAGCCACTTTTTCTGTAGGCTTCGCGACGCTAAGACACTTTCTCTGTAGGCTTAGCGACGCTAAGGCACTTTTTCTGTAGGCATAGCAGCGCTAAGGCACTTTTTCTGTAGGCATAGCAGCGCTAAGGCACTTTTTCTGATGGCTTAGCGGCGCTAAGGCACTTTTCGTGGTTAGTTAGGAAGAAAAGCAGTGCAAAGAAATTATTTTAGGTGATCATGTAAAAAGAACTGATTTATATGAAAGCATACTCATAGCTTAACCGTTCTTCTGGGTGGGCCTGGGTTCGGTGCCAATAGAGGCATAGGTAGTGTACTTGTTATATAGCACTGCTTTTTCCCTCTTCCCTGGAGCCAGTGACCTTAAATCAGGGAAAAACGGCTGCTTACATTTCTTAGAGTTCGTCATAGTGGTCGTTCACCCCCCCCCCCAGGTGGTAAGTGTTTTATAGTTGAGCATTTCAGCTAAGCCGCCCACCGGTCAAACAAAAGTCACCCCCTAAAACCTTTCTGTAATTCCTTATGAGTAACGCAAAAGGACGCCCCGGTGATCCGAGTAGTCAGAGGCACTGGCTTCTGGCCAGTTCATCGAGATGGGTTCGGACTCCGGGCGAGGTACCCACAGCGCTAGCCATTCCCGGAACCAATGGCACCCGAATCAAGGTTCGGCTACTACAACTTTACATGATCGCGGTGGTCATTGCACCCAGAAAGAAACAAAAAGCAACACAAAAGATATCCTCCACTCCCACCCTATAATCTTAACAAGAGCGGCATTCACACGGAAGATCTGGAAACGTACGGAATTGCAGAACAGTATCAAAAGGGAAACTTTAACATTCTTAGAATCTGACTCCCAATTAACTTTTATTAAAAATTTTGTAACCAATTTAATAACACTTGGTAAAAATAATTTGTAATAAAGCTTTAATAAAAATACTAACTATTGAAAACAAGAAATCAAATTCTGAATTGCTTTTGAAAGGTCCTTCTTTATGGGTTTGTTTTTCCTAAAACGTTCACCGCTAAGGCACTTTTTTCCTTAGAACTACATCACTGTTGTGTTCCAGCAAGAGAGAACGATTACGTGGCGCTCGGGAACATCTGCACTAGTCACGTGAACAGTGGACTAACATCCTCTTCATGGATGAGTCCCGTTTCTCATTGCAAAGGGATTCCCGACGTATAGTCATCTGGAGATAACGTGCATGCGTTACCATTCATCAAACACCCGAGAGAGGGATGCATATGGAGGCGGTCGTTGTACGGTATGGGCAGGCATAATGCGGAACGAGAGACCGACCTGTACCTGTTTCCCAGGGGTTCTATCAATGCTATCCGCTAACGAGATGAGATCGTAACACCTTATGCTCGCAGCTGCTGTCGGCATACAATTTGTTTCAATGCAGGACAATGCATACAGCTCGACTGGTGCTGTAATACCTTGAAAGTGAAGGTGCGCGATCACAGAGTGGCCAGCACGGTCTCCGGATCTCAATCCTATAAAACACTTGCGGGATGTTTTAGGGCAGGGGTCGGCAAACTACGGCTCTCCGCCTCTTTTTGTACGGCCTGCGAGCTCTAAGAATAGATTTTGCATTTTCAATTTTTTTTAAATTTCAAAAGCTTTAAAATGTCAAAGTATCCCCTCTAACTGAACGGTCGACCACCGAGTTGAGGAGTTGCGAGATACGACCTTATGTGGCGTTCCTATAGCTTCGCATTCGGTATCCTCTGACTGTCACGCCATGCAGTTATAATTCGTTAGCGTTTCCAGTGCGACGTGCATCGCTGTTCTGCGACATTTTGTTCTCGTTTGATTAGCTTTGCAAATCCATCATGTCAATGTCAAAACCAGAAAAAAGAGGACTTCGAATGTCGTGCTTTTAAAAAAGGCAGAGTGTAGTGTGAATTATTTTGTTACCGAATTAGATGATAAAGCATTGTTTTTATTATGCAATGGCACTATAACTGTTTTAAAAGAACAACTTGCACCTGTCATTTGAACCCCAATTTGGTGAAATGTTATCCCAAAAAAAGCAATTCCATTCTTCACATTAATAGAGCTGTATTTCAAACAATTGTAGTCTTTTTTTAGTCGACTTATTATTATTATTACGTTAAATTTTGTTCAATAACTTTCTGAAAAGGTGACACTATATCTCTCAAACTCTTTAATGCCCATTGGAAAATGTCTTTCAATCACTGAACTGGGAAAACAAAGTAATAAAGATTAATGGAGATTATCTAACTCACCTTCGTTTTGCTGATGACGTAGCCATTTCTGCAACTATTCCATCACAGCTGCAGAGTATGATCCAGGAACTTGCTGACAAGAGTAAAGAAGTGGGATTAAAAATGAACTTTCAGAAGACAAAAGTGATGTACAATGTTTTTACAAGAAATGAAGATTTATCGATTGATGGAGAATAGCTGGAGATAACCAATACCTACATTTATCTTGGACAGTAGATATCAAGTGAGGGTCACATTGATGAAGAAATTAATCGGCGTATAAAACTTGCCTGGAGAGCTTTTGGAAGAAACAGCATAATTTTTAAGAGCAATATGCCATTACGTCTTAAAATAAAAGTGTTTGATCAATGAATCCTTCCAGTGCTTACGTATGGTGCAGAGACGTGGACCTTAACTAAAAGAGGCATACAAAGACTGCAGACAACTCAAAACAGCATGGAGAGGTGCATGCTTGGTGTAACCAGGAGAGATAAGAAGAAGAACTCGTGGATCAGAAAAATGACAAGAGTGGAAGACATCATGATCAGAGTTAAATCCCTGAAATGGCAATGGGCTGGACATATTGGAAAGTCAGACCATCGATGGACAGTTGACATTTTAGACTGGATTCCGAGGGACAGGAAAAGACCCAGAAGAAAACCACGTGGGAGATGGGTGGATGAAATTCGAAAGTATTAGGGAGTGACATGGAGGAGACTGGCACAAGATTAGACCGCTGTGGAAGAAACATGGGGAGACCTTCGTCCAGCAGTGGATTGATAATGGTTGACAATGATGATGATCTACTTAAATGATAAGAAAAAAAAAGTAAATACCCACTGTATATAAACATCCTCGAGTTTGCATCTTGGCCCACAGAGTTAAAATATTTATTATTTGGCCTATTACAAAAAATGTTTGCCAACCCCTGCTTTAGGAAGACGGGTGGCTGCTCTGAAACTCCCTCCAAGAAATGTACAGCAGCTGCGAAGTGCTCTTGTACAGAAGTACGAGATACTTCCCTCAGAACTTATTGTCTCTCTTTTGGAAGGTATGCTGCAACGCAGTGAGTCATGTACAAAGGTTGTACCAAAAGTAATGCAAAACTGGGCATAACTTTTTTATTAACTGACAGAGGTCGTTAAAATTGCACATGTCGGTAGAGTAACTCTTTTCCTATACAAAAGTACTACTCAACATAGCCTCCATCACAAGCGATGTACACTGAAAAGCAATTGAATTAGAGAAGCTGGCGTTATGCAAATGTGGCGCTGTGGGCGGCCCTGTAAACAGAAACGACATGACGTATGCAGCGATCCGACAATATAAGGAGTGATGCGACGGGAATCAGTAAGAGTCGGACGCAGTATGGGTAAGACAAAGGATCTAAGCGCATTTGATCGTGGGCAAATTGTCGGGGCCCGACGAATGGGTCATTCTATCACGGAAGTCGTGCAGGCACTGGGATTTTCACGAGCCACTGTGTCACGGGTGCACCGTGAGTACATCGAATCTGGCAAAACCATCCCTGCAAGGGCCAACTGCCGTGGACAACAGCGTGTGGATGAGCGGGGTCATCGTCGGCTAGCTTGCATTGTAACAGCGGATAGACGGGCCACAGTGCAAGAAATCACTCAACAATTTAACGCTGGTGCACAAAAACGTGTAAGCAACCACACCATCCAGAACCATCTGCTCGCTATGGGGTATAGAAGCCACCATCCCACGAGGGTACCGCTGCTGACCGCACACAACAGGGTGCAAAGATTAGCATGGGCGCGGAAACATCGCCACTGGACCCTAGACATGTGGGAAAATGTTGCCTGGACTGATGGGGCGAGATATGCGGATGGCAGTATACGAGTACAGCGCAAACCACATGAAGAGACGGATCCTTCTTGACAGCAGGGTACACTTCAAGCTGGTGGGGATGGTATTCTCGTCTGGGGACTGTTTACGCCGACTGAAATGGGGCCCCTGGTACGTGTGACATCGTCCCTCACAGGTCAACGTTACCCAGATATCCTGGACGACAATTTGCTCCCGTTTGTGCGTCTTCAACATCCCACTGGGGACCTCATCATGCAACAAGACAATGCACCGTGCCATCGCTCCCGAATTGTATCCGAATGGTTGGATGAACACTCCACCGACGTGACCTCGCTTCCTTGGCCAGCTAGGTCACCTGACCTCAATCCCATCGAGCACATCTGGGATGCCATCGAGAGAGATGTTCGAGGCTCTAACCCCCCTCCATCAAATCTTTGTGAACTGTTGGAGCTTGTTCAGGGATCGTGGATCCGTATGGCTTCCCAACGCTTCCGGTGTCTTGTCGAGTCCATGCCGAGATGAATCGCCGCAGTCATCAGGGCAAAAGGTGGTGCTACACGTTACTAGACAGGTATCTCTAATTCAATTCCTCTTCAGTGTATTTGCGTCATCGTTGAAGCCATCTCTCGAATTCTCTTTGAAATAATTCAGGTGTGTGTGCTGTTATACCCACTTCTTCACAGCCACTTTCACCTCGTCTGTGTCATCAAATAATTGCCCCCGGAGACTGTCCTTCATTGGACAGAACAGGTGGAAATTGGATGACGCAGTGGTCTAAGCGATGGCCTCTGATCATTCGTCCGAAAGGGGTCCGGGTTCGAATCCCGGTGAGGCATGGATGTTGTGTTTGTCTTACGGCACTGGTTCTCTCCCTTCCCTGGAACCAGTGACCCTCAATTAAGGACGGGCGACTGTTTATAGCCTAATGAGTTACTCACGGTGGTCGTTAAACCTTCAATTAAAAAAAAATTGGAGGGCACCAGACCTGTGCTATACGGTGGATGGGGGACCACCGATCAGCCTAATTTGCTGATCTCCTGATTTGTTGCCAAAGATGTGTGTGGTCTCGCATTGTCGTAGGAACGTAGATCCTTTTCAGATCCTTGCTCGGTCTCCTTATGGCTTCTCTAAGCTTCTTGTGTGTCTCATTGTACCGCTCGGCCGCCCCGGTGGCGCAGTGGTCTAAGGCGTTGGCCTCTGATCATTCGTCCGTCAGGGGTCCGGGTTCGAATCCCGGTCAGGCATGGATGTTGTGTTTGTCTTACGGCACTGGCTCTCTCCCTTCCCTGGAACCAGTGACCCTAAATTAGGGACGGGCGACTGCTCATAGCCCATTGAGTTGCTCACGGTGGTCGTTAAACCTCCAATCAAAAAAAAAAAAAAAAAAAAAAATTGTACCGCTCGCAGGTCACGGTACAGCCACGTTCCAGAAAATCAAGGAGAATGACACACCCGTTGTCCCAAAAATCAGTCACCATGACTTTCTGTGCTGATCGCTGGCTTTTGAACTTCTTAGGCCTCAGTGAAGAGGCGTGACGTCATTCCACGGATTGATTCTTCGTTTCCGGATCGTGAAGATACGCCCACGTCGTTTTATCCCCTGTCACCAGATCGGAAAAAACGTGTCTTCATTGGCTTCCAGCAAATCAGAGCAGACGTCCGCCCTTCTATCCTTCAAATCGGGTGTCAATTGCAGAGGTGCCCACTTTGCCCACACTTTCCGATATCCTAAGTCTTCCACCGTCTTCTGTATGAAATTGTGACCACAGTCCAGTTGTGCAACAAGCTCACGGATTGTGACTCGTCTCTCCGCGCGAATCAATTCATCCGCTCGCTGACGATTCGCGTCAGGGGTCGCAGATGATGCGTGGTTTGTCTTCAATGCTGGTTTCCTCTTCTTTAAACTTCGTCATCCTTCTGTGCACATTGCCCTTGTCAATGATGTCATCTCCGTAAATATTCTGTAGCCTTCTGTGGATGTCGGACAGCTTGCACCCTTCCTTCGTGAAGAACTCAATGACGGCACGTTGTTTCTGCTTGGAATCCATTATTTACCTGCAATGAAGAAGAAGGGTTACTATAGAGGAAGAGTTACTCTACTAACATGTGCAATTTGAACGACCTCTGTCAGTTAATCAAAATGTTACGCCCGCTTTTGCATTTCGGTACAACCCTCGTATAAATTTAATTTGAATAGTGCGCTTATTTCTTGGTGTTGCAATTTTCACAAACAGTAGTGTATTTTAATACTCAAAAGACGCATATAGCGTATTAAATCCCTTTATTTTTGTGGTGTAGTAAGCAAAAAAATTCGCCAAGCAAATCTTTGTGTTTACCATACCACAAAAATAAACGGATTTAAGACGCTCAGGTGATGCGTAACATCACAGCCTCTCCTTGACAAATGTCAACCCCGCCTTCTCGTGGTGCATCCTGTTCCCACTAAAGGGGCTCTGACGACCGCAAATAGCGGTATAACTATACCATCGGGATCAGAGGAAATGCTATCCCACACTCACCAACCCGCTTGGCCAGCGTGGTGAGTTATGGCCAAACACCTCCAAAATGACTCTATAACTTAAATCTTGGCCCTCAGTCTCCGGCAGCTGGAATGTACCTGGCCAAGGCAGCGGCCAGTGCGACATGAAGGCAGAGGGTGCTAAGAATCCCCGGAGGACCGGACTAGGCTGCCATTTGATGCTGACCTTGGCTACCTACAACGGACGCTCCCTATCTTCTGATTCAAGGCTTCTTGAATTGGAAGAGGAACTACAAAGGATCAAGTGGGACATCGTCGGGCTGAGTGAGGTAAGGAGAAAAGGAGAAGATCTCATTGAACTGAAAAGTGGACATCTCTTCTATTATCGTGGGACAGATACTGGAAGAACTAGTGGTGTTGGATTTATAATAAACAATAAACTGAAGGATAAAGTGGTAGAAGTTGAAAGTTCCTCTGACAGAGCTGCACGACTCGTTATCCAACTATCGAGAAGATACCAGGCTCAGATTATTCAAACTTATGCACCCACCACAAGTCATCCTGAAGAAGAAATTGAAGAATTTTATGAGGAAATTCGTCATCTAAATAATAAAGGTAAGCAGCACTTGAAGATAATTATGGGAGATTTCAATGCAAAAATAGGGCACCGGCAACAGAATGAAACTTCAGTAGGTAAATTCGGTCACGGCAACAGAAACCAGCGTGGAAATACTCTCGTTGAGTTTGCAGAGGCAGAAGGATTTTTCATCTTGAATTCCTTTTTCAAGAAAAAGCCACACAGGAAATGGACATGGAGACATCCAATTGGGACGACAAGTGAAATTGATTTTATTATGTGTAACAAAAAATTCGTCATCGAAGACTGCAGTGTGCTAAACAAGTTCAACACAGGTAGTGACCATAGATTGGTGAGATGTAAGATGCACCTCAACACTAAACTGGAACGTGGCAAGCTCATAAGACAAACAAAATGTCATCATGAAAGGTACCAGAGTTCTTCCAGTCCTCCCAGCAGAAGTTGCTCATGCAATCAAGAACATGAAGCGGGGGAAAGCTCCAGGAGAAGATGGAATTACTATAGACATCATACAAGAAGCAAGTGGAGAAATTGAAACAGTACTCGCCCAAATTTTCACTCGATGCCTTAATGAAGGGAAGATTCCTGAGGATTGGAACAATGCTACAATGATCCTGCTACATAAAAAAGGTGACATTGAGGATCTCAGGAACTACAGACCTATCAGCCTCCTATCAGTGGTTTATAAAATCTTCACTAAAGTTCTTTCACACCGCTTGAAGGTAACACTGGACATGGCTCAACCGAGAGAACAAGCTGGATTCAGGAGTGGCTACAGCACAATAGATCATATCCACGTACTGAGAGAACTAATTGAAAGAGCGAGGGAATATGAACTTCCATTGTGCATGGCTTTTATCGATTATGAAAAAGCTTTTGATTCGGTGAAACCATCAGCAGTTACCACGGCTCTGAAATCCTGCGCTATTGAAGATGCATACATTAATATTATTAATAACATATATGAAAATGCAAGTGCAAAGATTCGGCTGTTTGAAAATACAACACACATAAAAATTGGAAAGGGAGTGAGACAAGGTGACACCATATCTCCGAAGCTCTTTAATGCCACATTGGAAAATGTCTTTCAATCACTGAACTGGGAAAACAAAGGGATAAAGATTAATGGAGATTATCTAACCCACCTTCGTTTTGCTGATGACGTAGTCATTTTTGCAACTACCCCATCAGAGCTGCAGAGTATGATCCAGGAACTTGCTGACAAGAGTAAAGAAGTGGGATTAAAAATGAACTTTCAGAAGACAAAAGTGATGTTCAATGCTTTTACAAGAAATGAAGATTTATCGATTGATGGAGAAAAACTGGAGATAACAGATACGTATGTTTATCTTGGACAGCAGATATCAAGTGAGGGTCACATTGATGAAGAAATTAATCGGCGTACAAAACTTGCCTGGAGAGCTTTTGGAAGAAAGAGCATAATTTTCAAGAGCAATATGCCATTATGTCTTAAAAGAAAAGTGTTTGATCAATGCATCCTTCCAGTGCTTACGTATGGTGCAGAGACGTGGACCTTAACTAAAAGAGACATACAAAGGCTGCAGACAACTCAAAGCAGCATGGAGAGGTGCATGCTTGGTATAACCAGGAGAGATAAGAAGAGGAACTCGTGGATCCGAAAAATGACGAGAGTGGAAGACATCATGATCAGAGTTAAATCCCTGAAATGGCAATGGGCTGGACATACTGCCAGAAGGACAGACCATAGATGGACAGCCGAAATTTTAGATTGGATTCCAAGGGACAGGAAAAGACCCAGAAAAAGACCACATGGGAGATGGGTGGATGAAATTCGTAAATATGCGGGAGTGACATGGAGGAGACTGGCACAAGACAGACCGTTGTGGAGGAAACTTGGGGAGACCTTCGTCCAGCAGTGGATTGATAATGGTTGACAATGATGATGATGATGATGCGTCTCTTGAGTATTCACAGAGTGGTGTATTTATAACGACGTGCATGTTAATATTTATGCTATCTGCGAGTGCTCCTTTCGTATGAGACAGTGTTTCTAATAAAGTGGCCAGTCTGTGTACATTTAGCTTTGCGGATAGAATGATGGAAATTCCATCTTTAAGTCAGTTATATTCATGATCCCAACCGAAGGCACAAAGTTAAGTGGAGTAACAGCACATGAGCCCGAATCCACTCGCGCTGAGCAGGTAGCTAGCATCGAGAAAGAGACTGATGGAGATTGGGATTTATGGCCATCTGGTCAGTTAAAAGATTCTCTTATGGCCCATTCTCATGCAAATGAACAATAATCCACTCCGCCGCGAACATCGGGATTGTTATGTGCCCTTGGGGTTCTTCCCTCCGCTCTCTTCTCCGGGGAAATGGGAAGAGCGGAAATTCCTGATACGGCGGCAGGAAGAACTACGCACATGAATCGCATAAGAGCACTCCGCTCCACATACAAAGTATTCCGAGAAAATATTAACAGACAGTTCCTTTTCCGCGCTCTTTAAAATTTCTTGAAAGCATTATTCATTAACCATGTTTCTTTTCCTGTTCATTTTTTAATAGGAGACGAAAGGATCTGCTTGTGCTTTATATTTTTAAATACACAGATTTTTCACACACCGAAGGCGAATAAAAATTCAAGGGTAGTAAAAAAATCGTAAAAATGCGCAAAAAGTTTTTTTCTGAAATTCACGAGCCACTTTTCGTGGTTCCTTTCGTGAATAAAGGAAGCCTATTTCTGATACAACCTTTTCCATGAAATGACGAGAAAATACCTGAACTCCACGGATTTTTCGAACAATTGTGAATTTTCAGAAACGTTTCGCAATTCCTTTCCCATATTGACAGTGAATTGTCGTTTTTAAGATGTGTTAACGGAAAATTCTGAATTTTCAGAAAGCTTTCCGCTATTCCTTTCTTACATTGACGGTAAATGGCCGTTTTAAAAAGATGTTAACGGTGTTGTATGAAAAAATTATATAGATAAACAAGCAGGGGTACCCGGTATTTCCCGGGTAAATATTACTATTCGTGGAATCACCAAGTTCAGCGGGTGAAATTTTATGAATGAAAAATATATATTTCTGCAATTTTTCAGTAAATTTATTTTAATTCGTTTAGGTTATTGCTGTTTGGTTTGCCCATTGGGAGCAAAAATGTAGAGATTTTTAGGATTGCCAACCCTTGAGCAGGCGGCATAGAGTTGTCCGTGAGAAAAGCAGGGTACCTCCAAATTAATGCCAGCCACTGCCAATGACTGGCCTTGCGCTTTGTTGATGGACGTGGCAAAGGCCAGACAAATCAGGAATTGCAGACGCTTGAAGTCAAACGGCATATCTGTGGGAATCGGTGGAATCCTTGGAATGAAGACATCTTCCCCTTTTGCACAGCCAGTCAGAATAGTTGCTTCGATCATGTGCGTGAACAAATTCTTCATGAAAAGCCAGGTTCCATTGCAAAGTCTTGGTTGGACTTGACATTGGTATTGATCATCCTTTTGTTTATCGTTTTGAATTTTGAATATCTGGAACTCTCTATTTACATAGCATTATATTTCTGCCTGATGGAGCACCCTGCTTGTGAAAATTGTTCATTTGCATGAGAATGGGCCATAAGAGAATATTTTTAACTGACCAGATGGCCATAAATCCCAATCTCCAACAGTCTCTTTCTCGATGCTAGCTAGCTACCTACCTGCTCAGCGCGAGTGGATTCAGGCTCATATGCTGTTACTAGGTGGTGAAAGCTAGGGTAAAACTAAAAAATGGAACTTTTTATGAAAATTTGTATGGGGGCCTCTTGACCCCGGGCACCGACCCCTCCCGAAAACCGTCTACGGTCAAAGTACCATAACATAGTATACCAAATTCGGTGGTTCTAAAATGAAAATAGAAGAGTTTACGAACATTCTGTGTGGGGACCCCTTGACCCAGGGATCCGACCCCTTCTAAAAACCGTCTACGGTCTAAGTTAGAGTATCATGAAATAGTATACCGAATTTGGTCGTTTTAAATTTAAAACTGCAGAAATTTTAACTAAAATAACGAAAATTTTGTATAGGGGCCCTTTGATCCCCAAGCCCTTAACCCCGAGCTTCGACCCCTTCCCAAAACCGTCTACGGTCTAAGTCAAAGTACCATGAGATAGTATACAAGTTTGGTGGTTCTAAATTGAAAACTGTAGAAATTTTAACTAAAATAACGAAAATTTTGTATGGGGCCCTCTTGATCCCCTCGGGCTCCGATCCCTTCCAAAAACCCTTCTACGGTCTAAGTTAGGGTACCATGAGATAGATAGCATACCACATTTGATGGCACTAAGTTGAAAACTGTAGATTTGTATAGCGGAAAAACAAACATACAAATATACAAATTTTCACTTTTACATATATAGATTTTGCAAAACATGCACGTGTTGTTCTTGGAACCCGGTAACAAAGAACAATTTTTTCGTCGAGGTACCCTACACATTTTTGGAACCCGGTAACAAAGGAAAATTTCTTTGCCGAAACGGCATGTGTTGTTCCCTAAGTCCATTCACACCTATTCTAGGTCAGGCACAATACTTGCCTGTAGGTAAGAAGCCACATCTAATAAGCTTTTAGCGAAATGAAAGGCATTAAAAGACTCGGTCCCAGATGAGGACATGATAGCGTCCACGCATCTCCCCCATTAAGGAGTTAGTCCCTCGGAGGACCAGGATTAGACTATCCTCTGGGGACCAGAAACCGTCTAGCGTTGTTGTTGGATTACCCCCTTTGAACGCTACGATACAAGGTCACCCCTTCAGGGCCATGCCTCTGCAGATTCGTGGAAGAGTACATTGCGCCTGTTTCCCGAGAAACTACGATACAAGGTCACCTCTTCAGAGCCATGCCTCTGCAGATTCGTGGAAGAGTACATTGCGCCTGTTTCCCGAGAAGCTACGATACAAGGTCACCTCTTCAGGGCCATGCCTCTTCAGATTCGTGGAAGAGTACATTGCGCCTGTTTCCCGAGAAACTACGATACAAGGTCACCCCTTCAGGGCCATGCCTCTGCAGATTCGTGGAAGAGTACATTGCGCCTGTTTCCCGAGAAGCTACGATACAAGGTCACTTCTTCAGGGCCATGCCTCTTCAGATTCGTGGAAGAGTACATTGCGCCTGTTTCCCGAGAAACTACGATACAAGGTCACCCCTTCAGGGCCATGCCTCTGCAGATTCGTGGAAGAGTACATTGCGCCTGTTTCCCTAGAAGCTACGATACAAGGTCACCTCTTCAGGGCCATGCCTCTTCAGATTCGTGGAAGAGTACATTGCGCCTGTTTCCCGAGAAACTACGATACAAGGTCACCCCTTCAGGGCCATGCCTCTGCAGATTCGTGGAAGAGTACATTGCGCCTGTTTCCCGAGAAGCTACGATACAAGGTCACTTCTTCAGGGCCATGCCTCTTCAGATTCGTGAAAGAGTACATTGCGCCTGTTTCCCGAGAAACTACGATACAAGGTCACCCCTTCAGGGCCATGCCTCTGCAGATTCGTGGAAGAGTACATTGCGCCTGTTTCCCGAGAAGCTACGATACAAGGTCACTTCTTCAGGGCCATGCCTCTTCAGATTCGTGGAAGAGTACATTGCGCCTGTTTCCCGAGAAACTACGATACAAGGTCACCTCTTCAGGGCCATGCCTCTGCAGATTCGTGGAAGAGTACATTGCGCCTGTTTCTCGAGAAGCTACGATGCAAGGTCACCCCTTCAGGGCCACGCCTCTGCAGATTCGTGGAAGAGTACATTGCGCCTATTTCCCGATAAGCTACGATACAAGGTCACCTTTTCAGGGCCATGCCTTTGCAGATTTGTGGAAGAGTACATTGCGCCTGTTTCCCGAGAAGCGGGTCGCAATCTCAGGGACAAGTCTTGTTTTAGCCTCCGGGCGCTAATGCAGAGAGAAAAAAAAAGAAATTTTGAGGCAACCCCCTAAGTTGAGGAAGGCAGGGGCAGAAGGACGGACAGTCTAATGTGAGACGCTTAAGAGATAGATCGCAAAGTCTAAAAGCTCATGCGGACGAAAGCGGATAAGTGATGAAGGCTTCCGACGGATGGTAAAAGTCGTGGCTGACTCCACGCCAAGACGGACGCATCTAAGGATCACCGGTGCAGGAAAATCCAGATAACTCATTTTTCTTCCCCCTCTTATAATGCATGTGCCTGCTTAATAATTCTTGATGCCCTGAATGGAACACGTAGAGTGTGTTTTGCCTTGCTTAAACATTAGCAACCGCAGTTAGTTAGATGGATCATTTAGGATTGAATAAAAGAAAAAAAGTTAAGAGATACTAAAAATACTACAGGTATTTTATAAAGGGTGATCAGAATCGACCGCACAATAAACCTACAGGACGATTCCTCGTGGAGAAAGAAGCCGAAAACCGTTGTCCGATCCGACGTCGCATTCCGGAGATATACGCGCCGAAAGTTCGTGACCTCACATCCGGTAAGAATACAGACATTAGAAATAACTTACCCAATCACTTTGACAGAAAACATGTTATTTATTGATGTGTACCACTACAACACAAATGATAAAACACGTGGATTCGTGTCAGATTACAACATGTGTTCAAAATGACCACCTTGTAGTGCGGAACAGGCAGCAGCCCGCCGAGGAATAAACATCTGCACGCATTGCAGCATAGCAGGGGTTGCAGTTGTGAGGGCCGCGTGTAAGGTGTCCACTAGGTCGTGCAGGCTGTTGACAGGCCGCCGATATACCATTTCCTTTAGATGACCCCAGAGGAAGAAGTCCAATGGGTTAAGATCCGGAGATCTGGCGGGCCATGCGACATGACCACCACGGCTAAGCCGTCCACTGGGATATTCCGTATCCAGCCACTGGCGAACATTTACAGCATAATGCGCCGGTGCTCCATCATGTTGGAACCACAGATTGCTGAGAACAGCCAATGGTACGTTTTCCAGTAAGTCCGGCAGAACATCACGTAGAAAGACCAATTAGTTAGCAGCTGTGACACGTTCAGGAAGAAGATATGGTTCCACTAGGATATAGCCCACAATACCACACCAGATATTAACACCCCACTGGACCTGCTGAGCGTCTTCACGTGTTGTGTGCGGACTGTTCTGTGCCCAAACATGACTATTATGGGTGTCGCAGATACCCTGCCGTGTAAACCTTGTTTCATCAGTCCACAAGATCCGGCGGATGAAACTATTATCGGCAGCATGTTGCTGTAACAGCCACTCACAGTATGCCTGTCTTCGAGAATAATCCTGTGGTAATAGGCCTTGCACCCATGTGATGTGATATGGATGCAGGTCTTCGTCGTGTAGAACGGCAAGTACGGTACTTTGGTGCACACGGAACTGTCGCGCGATCGCACGTCTGCTTATCGTTGGCTCCTCCTCTATGAACTCTAGTATGGCGTCCTCGAGGGATGGTGTTCTCACAGAAGGTCCAGCGCCACTGTCTACACTTGGACGTGGTGCGACATTGCCTGTGTCGCGCATTCGAGCGTCAACCCGCGGTATGACCTGGGCGTCCGGGTGCCGTCGTGCCGGGTATCGCTCGCTGTAGGCCTTTGCTGCACGCAATGCTGAACCATGGCATTCCCCCATTAGGACATACATGTCACAATACTCTCTCAAACTATACGACATATCGCTACCCACACTACTGTCAAATGTACCAACGCAGTATGAGCTTACCTGCTACCGTCGCCAACCCTTTTAATCCCTACCTGCCGTATCGCGCAGGCGTACAACGACTGATGGTTTTACGCCACCACGTCCTTCGAACTTGCATACCCACCCCGTGCCGCATTTTTAAATGTTGATTGTTTTTGGTTTTTTAATTTTAATTGGAGGTTTAACGACCACCGTGAGCAAATCAGTGGGCTATAAGTACACCATCTACCAACAAGTAATTGGACACCCCTGCAATCGACGATATCTTAGGTCCTGATACACGTCACGGCCGCCGCCGTTAAATATCGTGTGTGGGAAACAACAACGCAACCAGTCGCATGCAAGATGCCACGCAGTTCGGAGCTCTCTGATTTCGAGAAAGGTGTAATCGTCGGGTATCACAGAAATGACCGATCCATACGTGACATATCTAGCTAGTTGAAGTACCCAAAATCGACGGTGGCCTAAGTGATTGGCAAATGGAAGATGAGAGGTGAGTGTCGGAATGTGCCCCGACCCGGCAGACCCACAAAACTGGCAGTTACAGACCGACGGGTGCTTGTCAGAGAAATACGGAAGAACCGCACCAAAACGATGGGCCACATCCACGAGAAGTTTCAACAGACATCCGGGAGTGTTCTTTCGATGAATATCATCCGTAAGGAAGCCCATCTGCTCGGTTATCATGGACGTGTTGCCTCCCACAAGCCTTTGATCACCAAGTCCAATACCGCTGCTCGGCTAACGTGGTGCAAAGAACGTCGACAGTGGACCGTTGAACAGTGGAAACAGGTTCTCTGGGGCGACGAATCAAGGTTCACCCTCTACCGTTCGGATGGCAGGGTCTGAGTTTGGCGTTTGCCTGGAGAACGCCTCCTGTCGGAATGTATTGTGCCAACTGTGAAGTTCGGCGGCGGTGGAATTATGCTATGGGGGTGTTTCTCCTGGTATGGCACGGGACCCTTGGTAGCAATTCCTGGTAGACTCAACGCCGAGACCTACTGCACCATTTTGGATGACCATGCGCTTCCAACGTTGGGGCAGTTTTACGGGGTGGACCCATGTTACTTTCAGGATGACAATGCCATCTGTCATGTTGCGAGGTCCACCATGGCTTGGTATGGTGACAATGGGGTTAATCGAATGGACTGGCCTGAGCAGAGCCCGGACCTTAACCCTATCGAGCACCTCTGGGACGAGTTGGAGCGTCGACTTAAGGGGTGCCCCCAACGTCCGAAATCGGTGAAGGAACTGACCTGTCTACTCCAAGCCGAGTGGAAGAAAATACCGCTAGCCGTCGTACAACGCCTGGTTGAGAGTATGCCCCGGAGGATCGCAGCTGTAATCGCCGCTCGTGGAGGCTCCACCAACTATTGAAGGTGAATAAACTCCGTTTTCCATTGCTATCACAGGTGTCCAATTACTTGTTGATAGATAATGTAGTTGCCCGTCCTGAATTTAGGACTACTGGTTCCAGGGAAGGGAGAGGGTCAGTGCCGCAGGACAAACACGACATCCATGCTTCACCGGGATTCGAACCTGGACCCTTTTCGGACAAATGATTAGAAGCCATCGCCTTAGACCACTGCGCCACCGGGGCTGCTTGATTGCCTTGTCATACGTGCGTCTATATAACTATCCACGTCGCTCTTCAACGAGCATGTGCGTTACCGGATGTGACGTCACGAAACTTTCGGCGCGTATATCTCAGGAATGCGACGTCAGATAGGACAACGGGTTTTGGCTTCTTTCTCCACGAGGAATCGTCCGGTAGGTTTATTGTGCGGTCGATTCTGATCACTGTATATACAGTATATAGGGACAAATAGTAGCGTAGTGGAGAAAAATGGTAATAAGAAAATTTATGACATTAACTTTGTTAAAGGCTGCACAAGTAGTAATTTTGTGTTCCTGTGCAGTTCACTGATTCATGATTATTAAAATTTGTTACTTCTATAAAAGATACCCGCATTTTATTAAAACCACTCCCAAGACAGGATAAATTAGGAATGCTTACATGTTCATAATACTATTTCATGAGCGGCACCTTTATTTCCCCCACCATTGCAGTGAAGGGATAAAGGTGAAACACAACGCTGTGGTTTCTTGTACATCCGTTTATATAAGAGGCACGTTTTTCCCTAGACGATCATTGTAGAAAAATTCCAATATAATTGTAACATTGCATCAAAATCAAGTTATCACATGAAAACATGAAAATTGAAATGAAAATATCTATATATATAAAAATGTTAAGTTGATTTGTGTACGCTTCAAAAACTCAAAAAGTTCTGCACCGATTGAGCTCAAATTTTGACACGATATACAACCCGCTTCAAAGATTGTTTTTATCTATTTTTCGCGTCAGTAACATACCCGCGATCGCGAGAAAACAGCTTTTTCCTTCGACCATATATACTAATGGACTGCGCACTGCAATAGCTGCATCAGAGCGTAATAAATGTATTCACGAATGAAAAGTCGTAATCAAATTCTAAAAAAGAAACTCCTAAAATTCATGATGAGCACAGCACGAGTTAACCATCTTTTTGCCCGAAGTCACGTGATTTCGTGGCTTGCAATGTTGGAGCCAGAAATTTTGATGCCATGCGCAGTCTATCAGTATATATGGTCGAAGGCTTTTTCAACGGTCAGCTGTGTACCAGCAAACGCGCCATCTGCCAGAAGCGAGGGGCACACTCTCCATACTAGGTGGTCGTGTTGTTTTTATCTATTTTTCGCGTCAGTTACATACCCGCGACCGCGAGAAAACAGCTTTTTCAACGGTCAGCTGTGTACCAGCAAAACGCGCCATCTGCTGGAAGCGAGGGGAACACTCTCCATACTAGGTGGTCGTGTTGTTTTTATCTAGTTTTCGCGTCAGTTACATACCCGCGACCGCGAGAAAACAGCTTTTTCAACGGTCAGCTGTGTACCAGCAAACGCGCCATCTGCTGGAAGCGAGGAGAACACTCTCCATACTAGGTGATCGTGTCGTGATTGAGCTGTGCCGTTCGCCAAATCGTAAGTAGAGGTTATGTTTTGTCTCTTATCTCTCATGGTTTTCAACCTAGAGCTGTGAGAGCCATAAGAGGTTATAATCTTATCCCTTCCTTCTGTTCCAGTGAAAACCGAAATAATGCCTCGCAAAAAAACGAATTTGGGTCGTCGCACTCGCCACACAGAAGGATCGAGAAGACGGCTTTCGAATATGACTGAGGAAGAGCGGGCATACGTACGAGAGAGGAACAGACTAAGCACCATCCAGATGCGCAACACGGAACCAGCAGAAAGACGAGCAGCCAGGCTTGAGGATGCACGATTGCGAGCACGGCAGTCGCGTTCTGCAGCAACAGATTTGGTTCGTTTTCAACGGAATGAACGCGAGGCGTCGAGGATAGCTGAAACACGTACCCAAAGAACAGCAGATCTGATTCTGCAATACAATCGTCTTGCATTCCGGTACAATCCAGCTGTTGATTATAGTTCAAGTCCGCATGTTGTCATTGGCCAGATGAGTCATGTCTGTACCTACTGCCAGGCTCTAAAGTTCAATAATGAAACGAATGGGATGTGTTGCGCTGGCGGAAAAATTAAATTGCCTCAACTTGAAGCACCACTAGAGCCGTTGAAAACTCTACTTGCTGGATCTACCGCTGAATCGAAGCATTTCCTATCGAACATCAGGAAATATAACTCTTGCTTCCAAATGACGTCATTTGGTGCGGAAATTGTGACTGCTCAATTCATGCCAACTTTTAAAATCAAAGGACAAATATATCACAAAGCTGGCTCCCTGCTCCCGTTCCGAGATAGTGACCATAAATTCCTTCAAATGTACTTCATCGGTGATGATAGAGATGAAGTCGATGCACGTTGTGGAATACATACCTCGCTAAGAAGATCCATCATTTCGCAACTACAGGAGCTCCTTCACGAAAAGAGCAATTTGGTGCGTTTGTTCAAAACGGCAATGGATATGATGCCATCAGATACCCACAAGATTGTCATTCACGCCGACAAAACGCCCGCTGGAGAACATGTCCGAAGATATAATGCTCCAACTATAGACGAAGTAGCAATTGTCATAGTCGGAGATCAGTTCCAACCTAGAGATATTGTTCTCCATCGAAGAAACGATCAATTGATAAACGTCGCAGAAACTCACCGTTGTTACGATGCTTTGCAATATCCAGTTATCTTCTAGGATGGTGCCGATGGATATCATTTCAATGTGAAGATGATAAACCCAGTGAATGGTGCAGAAATTAATAAAAAGTGCAGCGCAATGAACTTTTACGCCTACCGCTTAATGATTCGGAGGAACGAGGACAATTATATTTTGAAATGCCGTCAGTTGTTTCACCAGTACATTGTGGATATGTATGCAAAAATTGAAACGGAACATTTGCTATTTCTTCGTTTGAATCAGACCAAACTCCGCTCCGAAGAATACATTCATTTGCGAGATGCAGTTGTGAATGACGGTAATACAACCAACGTTGGAAAGCTTACTATTTTGCCATCTTCATACATAGGCAGTCCACGTCACATGCAGGAATATGCTCAAGATTCAATGGCATATGTTCGTCATTACGGGCGTCCAGACTTATTTATCACCTTCACGTGCAATCCAGCTTGGGACGAGATACAGCAGCTGTTACTTCCTGGGCAATCACCCGTGGATAGGCATGACATCACAGCACGTGTTTTCAGACAAAAGCTTAAGTCGCTGATGGATTTCATTGTGAAACATTAAGTGTTTGGATCTGTGCACTGCTGGATGTATTCAGTAGAATGGCAAAAGAGAGGATTGCCACATGCGCATATACTAATCTGGCTATACGATAAAATAACTTCAGACGAAATCGACGATGTGATATGCGCTGAGATTCCACGGGCCGACGTCGATAAGGATTTGCATGCAGTTGTTACCAAAAACATGATACATGGACCATGCGGTACACTAAATCCGAATTCACCATGCATGGTAGACGGGAAATGTTCTAAGCAATATCCTCGAGCATTCACAGTCAACACAGTAACAGGAGACGATGGATATCCTCAGTATAGGAGACGATCAACTGAAGATGGCGGGAATTCGGCAACTATACACATGCGAAATGGTGATATTGATGTAGACAACAGTTGGGTGGTCCCATATTCGCCTCTGTTGTCAAAAACATACAAAGCGCACATAAACGTAGAATATTGCAATTCGGTCAAATCGATTAAATACATCTGTAAGTATGTAAATAAAGGCAGCGATATGGAAGTTTTTGGTGTGCAACCAGAAAATAGTGACGGAAATGCAGTACGAGTTATCGATGAAATTGCACAATACCAGGCTGGAAGATACATAAGCAGCAATGAGGCTGCATGGCGAATTTTTTCATTTCCCATGCATGAACGCAATCCAGCTGTGGTTCACTTAGCAGTACATTTAGAGAATGGACAGCGTGTTTATTTCACAGATGCAAATGAGCAACAAAGAGCCCTTAATCCACCTGGTACAACTCTGACTGCTTTCTTCACCTTATGTCAGGAAGACGCTTTCGCCAGAACACTGATGTACACAGAAGTGCCCTCTTATTACACGTGGAATGTAACTAAAAAAGCATTCGTACGACGCAGACGAGGGGAGCTAGTCGACGGTCAACCTGGCATTTTCAGAGAAAATACAATTGGTAGACTTTATATAGTGCATCCTAATCAAGATGAATGTTTTTTCCTTCGCATGCTGTTGGTAAATGTGCCTGGTCGTAGATCTTTCCAGCAATTGAAAATTGTTGACGGCGTCACATATGCCACTTTCCGCAGTGCGTGTCAAGCTCTTAATTTATTAGAAAACGACCAACAGTGGGATATATGTATTAGTGACGCGTGCAACACTGCACATCCAAACCAAATTCGAGCACTATTCGCAATCATATTGACCGCTTGCTTCCCTTCATCTCCCACAGAGTTATGGGAAAGATATCGATCGCATATGGCTGAGGATATTTTGCATAGAGTACGCCTAGAAAATGCCAATATGACCATGGAATTTACAGAAGGCATTTACAACGAAACATTGATAAATATTGAAGACAAGTGCTTAGCTATTGCAAATAAAGTTCTTAGTCAATTGGGAATGCCAGCACCCAACCGAACTACGACTGCTTCATTTGATGTGGATTTGCGCCGTGAACAGGGTTACAACACCGGTGATATCCAGTCATATGTCCAATCAAACATTCCCAAATTAACGTGTGAACAGAAGGGCATTTATGATCGCATAATGCAAATGATAAATGACGGAGTTGGGGGGGCCTTCTTCTTGGATGCGCCAGGAGGAACTGGGAAAACATTCCTTATCAGATTGATTCTGGCAGCGGTTCGATCAAAAAATGACATAGCCTTAGCTCTCGCTTCGTCTGGAATAGCTGCGACATTGTTACCAGGTGGAAGGACTGCTCATTCAGCTCTGAAGTTGCCATTAAACATGCGAATCATCGAGACTCCGACGTGCAATATTTCCAAAGCATCCGGTATGGGAAAAGTATTACAAAAATGTAAACTCATTGTTTGGGATAAATGCACGATGGCACATAAAAAATCGCTTGAAGCTCTTGATCGATCGTTGCGAGAATTGCGTGGAAACGTTCAACCATTCGGGAATGCATTGATATTGCTCGCAGGAGATTTTAGGCAAACATTGCCTGTAATTTCTCGATCGACACCAGCAGACGAAATAAATGCTTGCCTGAAATATTCAACATTGTGGCGACTCGTACGTACATTGCAGTTGACTACGAATATGCGTGTCCAGATGCAGAACGATCAATCAGCCGAGGTATTCTCACGACAGTTACTGGACATTGGGAACTGACAACTGCCAGTCGATGAGACGTCAAGACGAATATCATTTCCGGATAATTTTTGTAATTTAGTAACATCGAAAGAAGAACTGATGGAAAAAGTATTTCCTAATATTCAAATTAATTATAAGAATAACGATTGGCTCAGTGAACGAGCTATCCTTGCCGCGAAGAATAAAGATGTCTATCAAATTAATAATGTTATTCAATCCAGCATTCAAAGTGAGGAAATTACATACAAGTCGATAGATACAGTTGTGGAAGCAGATGAAGTAGTTAATTATCCAACGGAATTTTTGAACTCACTTGATCTGCCAGGGATGCCACCACACATATTAAAATTGAAAATAGGTGTGCCAATTATCATGTTGCGGAATATTAATCAGCCAAAACTCTGCAACGGCACGCGACTCGCAGTTAAAAAACTGATGAAAAATGTAGTGGAAGCAACGATTTTAACGGGGCCTTTCGAAGGTGAAGATGCCCTCATCCCTCGAATTCCCATGATCCCGACCGATACACCATTTCAATTTAAAGGATTGCAATTCCCAATTCGATTGGCAATCACAATCAATAAAGCTCAAGGTCAATCTTTAGAATTGTGTGGTTTAGATTTAGATGCGGATTGCTTCTCACATGGACAACTGTATGTTGCGTGTTCCCGTGTCGGCAAACCAGATAGCCTTTATATCTACGCAGAGAATGGAAAAACAAAAAATATTGTATACCCACAAGTATTGCAAAATTAAACTTCTATGAAACGTATGCTTTGTTTTGTTCCTCATTTCTCATCCATGCAACCACAATGTGCCACAGCTACGCGTGACCGGGTATAGCTAGTATTATATATTTTTTAATTATAACATTGGTACCGTGAATATATATTATTTTCAAATATAACATTGGTGCTGGGTTTTTTTATAAATATAACAAGGGAAAATTCTGAAATTTCAGAAACGTTTCCGGAATTTCTTACATTGACGGTAAATTGCCATTTTAAAGATATGTTAACGGGAAATTTTGAATTTTCAGACATTTCCGCAATACCTTTCTTACATTGACGGTAAATTGCCGTTTTAAAGATGTGTTAACGGAAAATTCTGAATTTTCAGACTTTTCCGCAATTCCTTTCTTACATTGACGGTAAATTGCCGTTTAAAAGATGTGTTAACGGAAAATTCTGAATTTTCAGAAACTTTTCCGCAATTCCTTTCTTACATTGACGGTAAATTGCCGTTTTAAAGATGTGATAACGGGAAATTCTGAGTTTTAGGTCCGGAACGCAAACACCACTGATGAACGACAGGTAAGCCTGATAGGATTTTGTTCTGTTTCGATCTCTATAACATACTATGCATGATTTGTAATGCCGTGCGTTTCATTTCACTGCTGCTATTAGCATTAATATCACTTACAACTGTAAAACCACTTTTGCCGATTTTGACTCTTCAAAATGTACGTCCACTGTAAAAAATAAGTGTTGTGAATTTACGGAAAATTTCTGGAAATAAAAGTTTCCTTTGCTTCTAACTTCAGCATTTTGACAGAATTTCCGTAGTCAGTACATCCGTTTATTTCAGAAAAAAATGCGTTTCAGGTTATCCCGTTGTCTTACTGAAATTTCGCAAAATCTTCGTTTATGACTTTTTCACCACTTTTCTTTCTCGAATTGCTAAGTTAGCGAGCCCTGTCTTATTCGTCCGCCAGTGGGGTTCGAAGGAGCGACCTTCGAAACGGGAAGCGCGTCGCGTGTCTTATCGCTGAGCCAGAAAATGTTGTAAAGACATCTCAAGTACTGTAGAAAATAGAACTCTAACTACTTGGTGATGAAATGGTTTATGCCAGCAATGTGGATGAATTAGTCACTTTTTTTTTCTGTTCGACCTTATTACTTTTCTGAATACGTCTGATATAGTTTTATTTTACCTGCGTGAGAGCTTATTACAAATTGCGTTTTTTATTCTTTCATCGTGATTTTTCGAAGCAACAAAACGTTTTGGAACTTGAGATCTTATTAAACTCACATTGACTTTTCAATTATGTTTAATATAAGGTGAAATGTACTGTAATGGACATCAGTATACTACTGACCATATAGTACACTGATGTCCAAAATTAAGTTCACAAACTCATGCTTTACAATAATTCAAAATAGCAACCAGTAAAATGTTTAAAATTGCTGTCATATATACTTTAGGAAAGGTGATTCTAATGTAAATGGGGCCGCGGGTGGCCTAGTGGGCAACGTTCGTGACTGCCACTGAAAGGACATCAGGTTCGATCCCAGCAGGTACGAACGCTCGATCCACTAAATATCCGCCGTGCGTCGGATGGGCACGTTAAACTGTCGGACCCCAGGTACTGGCCCCCGGTAATAAATAAGGGCGTCTTCCTCCCCCTTTCTACTTCACTTCCATGTCACTTTCCTATCGGGTACTCTAGCCCAAATCTCCTAGCTTCCTCTTTCTAAGGGTTGCTTAAGACCTGGGGTCAGACACTCCCTAAAATCCTCTACATGTGATCATGATCAATCTAATGTAAGATGGGCCGCGGGTGGCCTAATGGTCAGCGTTCGTGACTGCCATGGAGTTAACCTCAAGTTCGATCCTGGGCAGGTACGAGCGTTCGAACAAGTAAATACCCGCCGTGGGTCGGATGGGCACGTTAAGCCGTCGGTCCCCGGGTACTGGCCCCCGGTGATAAATAAGGGTGTCATCCTCCCCTATCTACTTCGCTTCCGTGTCACTTTCCTATCGGGCAGTCTAGCCCAAATCTCCCAGATTCCTATTTCTAAGGGTTGTTTAAGACCTGGAGTCAGACACTCCCTTCCTAAAATCCTCTACTTATGATCTGATCTGAATCTAATGTAATGCACGATTAGAACACTTGCAGGAGAAAATATAATGTTTATTAAAAGTTAAAAACACCATGAGATCTTTCGTGGCTGCTACAGCCACATCTTCAGATGGAAAGACCCGAGTGCTCGGAATCCGACAGTTAAATACAGGAGCAAAAAACAGGTCGTTGGCACTAAATCCGAAGAAATACCCGATAACAGAGGAAAAACACAATCATATTAAGGCTACATATATTCATAACTTAAAGTTCACGACTTCTATTGTTAAACAATAATCTCCACGGTTGATGTAAGATGGCAGAAAGTTCATCATTACAACAAACATTAAAGTTTTGAAATATATACATACTTTCAGTAAGTAGTAATGAGGTTCTGGAGGGTGGAACCGCAAGGATGGTAGTCTTGCTCCAAGTGGGAGAGTGAGAGCCTTTATTGACCAAGCGAGAGAGGGTTGTAGATTGTGAACATGTTTTCACACTGTACTTATGTTCAGAGGGTCTAGTTTTCAATCTTCTTGAGGTCATATCAATATAAATACAGTCGTTGTCATCGTTCTCTCTCGCTTTAAGGGGAATGCAGTACACTCCGTACTTATCAAACATATCAACACTATCTCGATCTTTTTTAACCCTAGCGAGGATGTTCTGAGTTCTAGTGCCAAACGACAAATTATATCGGTGGCACACATTTTTCATAATATCAGCACATTGTGGCATGTAATCCATGGCTCCAACGAATTCGGTGGGGTGACTCGCCCTTGTTAGAGTTGTGAATGCCCATCTTTGAACCTTCCCTAAGATGCGATCAACATGCGTTTTAGCATAGCCATGTGCAAGAGCAAGATTTTAAATCCTCTGCAATTCAGTTCTGCGTTAATGAAAAGTAGAAGAATGGGAAATGGCTCGGCGGACAAGGAAGCTAATTTGTGGTTGATGGGATGTTAAACGGTTAACACGGTGAGTTTGGTAAGAGAACGTGAAAGTGACCATTTTCGGCATCTGCGAATTTCGTCTTCAGAGTTGTGTTTCTTGCAAGAAAAATCACAAGATTGACTGATTCCAATTGGAATGAGTGCTCGGAATAGTTTAGACGATGGACCGAGGTGGAGAGCCATCGGCAGGCTTGAAGCTGGCTAGTCTTAAGCGAATTTCGTCTTCAGAGTTGAGTTTTTGCAAGAAAAATCACAAGATTGACTGATTCCAGTTGGAATGAGTGCTCGGAATCGTTTAGACGATGGACTGAGGTGGAGAGCCATCGGCAGGCTTGAAGCTGGCTAGTCTCAAGCGAATTTCGTCTTCAAAGTTGTGTTTCTTGCAAGAAAAATCACAAGATTGACTGATTCCAGTTGGAATGAGTGCTCGGAATCGTTTAGACGATGGCCTGAGGTGGAGAGCCATCGGCAGGCTTGAAGCTGGCTAGTCTCAAGCGAATTTCGTCTTCAAAGTTGTGTTTTTTGCAAGAAAAATCACAAGATTGACTGATTTCAGTTGGAATGAGTGCACGGAATCGTTTAGACGATGGACTGAGGTGGAGAGCCATCGGCAGGCTTGAAGCTGGCTAGTCTCAAGCGAATTTCGTCTTCAAAGTTGTGTTTCTTGCAAGAAAAATCACAAGATTGACTGATTCCAGTTGGAATGAGTGCTCGGAATCGTTTAGACGATGGACTGAGGTGGAGAGCCATCGGCAGGCTTGAAGCTGGCTAGTCTCAAGCAAATTTCGTCTTCAAAGTTGTATTTCTTGCAAGAAAAATCACAAGATTGACTGATTCCAATTGGAATGAGTGCTCGGAATCGGTTAGACGATGGACTGAGAGCCATCGGCAGGCTTGAAGCTGGCCACTCTCAAGCGGAGGTAGCTTGAGAGTGGCCATCTTCAAGGTTGCACGAAAGATGGTATCCAGGTTATGGCACTAATTCCGAACAATGGGTCCCATCACCAGGAGGCCCGGCCAAGGCCGTCCAAGAACAACAACAACACCTGCGGAGGATCGTTACGTGGCATCATGTTGGATGGCCGTTCACCACTGCACGTGTTCGATGGGGGCCCTGTGACCGCACAGCGCTATAGGGATGAGGTCCTTGAACCTTATGTGAGGCTTTTTCGGGAAGCTGTCGGACCGAACGTAATTTTTTATGGATGATAACGCGACGCCACACAGAGCTCAGCTTGTCGACGATTTTCTAGAGGGAGAGGATATTCGCCGTATGGTGTGGCCAGAGAAGTCGCCGGACCTAAATTCTATAGAGCCTGTTTGGGATGATGGACCTAAATCTTATAGAGCATATTTGGGATGCAGGACTAAATCCTATAGAGCCTGTTTGGGATGCTGGACCTAAATTCTATAGAGCCTGTTCGGGATGCTGGACCTAAATCCTTTAGAGCCTTTTTGGGATGCTGGACCTAAATCCTATAGAGCCTGTTTGGGATGCTGGACCTAAATCCTATAGAGCCTGTTTGGGATGCTGGACCTAAATCCTATAGAGCCTGTTTGGGATGCTGGACCTAAATCCTATAGAGCCTGTTTGGGAGCCATTGCACGATGTCAACCCCCTCGCAGGACCCTCCAGGCGTTAAAATCCGCTCTTTTAGAAGAATGGGATTTGTTGCCACAAGCTGTTATCAACAATCTCATTTACAGTATGAGGGCTCGTTGTGCGACTTGTAAAGCTGTGCGGGTTGGCCACACTCCTTATTAGATAGACCGTTCTCGATATATGATGCATCATATTTGGACCGTTTTTAGTCTAATTTGCATATCGCACGCAATTTACCTCCTGTTCATTTTGTTATGTTGCTATTGGATATCTCATAGTAAAAGGTTTCTGAAAATAAAGGATTTTCCTTTAAAACCTCTTAAAACATCAATTTACGGTTAACATTTGAAAAGAATTGCGAAAAGGTTTCTGAAATTTCAGAATTTTCCGTTACAACCTCTTAAAAACGTCAATTTACCGTTAATATACTTGAAAGAAATTGCGGAAAGATTTCTGAAAATTCAGAATTTTCCGTTAACACCTATTAAAAACGGCAATTTACCGTTAATATACTTGAAAGGAATTGCGGAAAGGTTTTTGAAATTTCAGAATTTTCCATTAACACCTCTTAAAAACGGCAATTTACCGTTAATATACTTGAAAGAAATTGCGGAAAGTTTCTGAAATTTCAGAATTTTCCGTTAACACCTCTTAAAAACGTGAATTTACCATTAATATACTTGAAAGGAATTGCGGAAAGGTTTTTGAAATTTCAGAATTTTCCATTAACACCTCTTAAAAATGGCAATTTACCGTTAATATACTTGAAAGGAATTGCGGAAAGGTTTTTGAAATTTCAGAATTTTCCATTAACACCTCTTAAAAACGGCAATTTACCGTTAATATACTTGAAAGGAATTGCGGAAAGTTTCTGAAATTTCAGAATTTTCCGTTAACACCTCTTAAAAACGTGAATTTACCATTAATATACTTGAAAGGAATTGCGGAAAGGTTTTTGAAATTTCAGAATTTTCCATTAACACCTCTTAAAAACGTGAATTTACCATTAATATACTTGAAAGGAATTGCGAAAAGGTTTTTGAAATTTCAGAATTTTCCATTAACACCTCTTAAAAACGGCAATTTACCGTAACATACTTGAAAGGAATTGCGAAAAGTTTTCTGAAAATTCAGAAATTTCCTGGGTTACGAAGAAATCTGTGAAATTCAGCGTTTGCTCTATCATTTCACGGGAAAAGTTGTATCAGAAATATGCTTCGATAATTTACGAAAGGAATTACGAAAAATGGCGCGTGAATCTCGATAAATTTTTTTATAGTGTCATCCGTCAGTTCTGGTATGCAGTTTACAAGGAAATTTTTAGCAATGTGAAAAGATACGGAAAAGGTCGTACAAAACGAAGAACACTCCAGTGATTGATGCAACTACTTTCGTGAAAACAAACAGTTTTGACAATAAAATAAAAATGCTACGAGCTTTATTACCCAACACAATAAATTACGAGAATGAGAAAAGGAAATAAAATAAAACGAAATGCATTTCTGATACAAAGGGGTAAGCATTTTTCGCCAGGTTGTATTTTTCCAGTTTTTGTCTTCCTGGGGAGGTATAACGCATGAACGCCTTCTTCCTTCCAATATATAATCCATATCAAAAATATGGTACTGAGCTAATTATGAAATATTTGGAGCAGCTTACGCCATGTTAAAAAAAAAAAAATGTAAAGGAGAAAGTTTTCTCAACCAGATGGCAGTAGC